>CM036940.2:16193401-17421780 GCA_020352615.2 Yoshiicerus persimilis
AAATGAGGGGAAAGGTCGATTTAGTTGAATGCTGGTGTTTTCTATTTTGTTATGTTGTGTTATGATGTGCATGTGTGAAGTGACGGAGAGTTTTCGGTTGCCTCAGTTTGCCCTTTTCTACCGCAGGTCATATTAGCCTGATATGTAATAATATGGCATAATGGAGATGTTTAGTTTATTGGGTTTTGGGGGATTTTCACTCATGTACATGAATACAAGTCTTTGTACACTGTACTTGTGGGATCAGATATACTAAGAATAGGAGTGCAGGAGTAATGAGTTTACTCGCATAACAACATGTTGATACATATACAAACACATACATCAAAGTTTCTAGTATATCATACTTATCTATGCTGGCCTGTCAGAATTGTATATTTGTTTAATAGGTAAAATATGTTATCTCCACTTTTACATGATTCCGGTTTGTTTCGTTTGGTTTTGGGGTGGATTTCGTTATTATTGCTGCCCTGTCATTATCTAATGACTGACTGAGTGACTGTCAGGCAAATACTCACTATAACTTGTCTCTTACAAGGGAGGGACAGGGTCCACATTATCAGTTACCATATAGTGTATTAGTACTCTATATTCAACAAGCTTACGCATTTGTACTATCTTACATAATCTTAATATTGCTTGCAGACAATTAGTGAGTAATTGTAGCTATTTCAAGCACAAACTATTGTAGTACCAATAAAATTAAAAGATTATGCAAATACCTAGGAAAAATATTAGATAATAAGGACTCAAGGTTATCTGATTAAGCAAAACTCAATATATACAAAATTAATTGCACTTGACATTTTATGCTTAATGTGGTGCTCTATACACTTTTCATTTATCTTGTAATAATATTGAAGTAAATTTTGTAAGATATCGGTGGGCTACGGATATTCTGAACAAAATATGTATGCTATGAAGAGTACTTAAACTTACGCACGCAAGAATTTTTTCAAGAGTAAGCGAATCTGAAGATACGTAATGTAAGTCACATTTAATTATAAATTATTGCAAAAGAAAACCATATGTTCCATCGAAACAGATCTGAAGAGCTCAAGTTTCAAGAAGGAGAGGAAATTATGAGGCAGAGCACATCGGGTTTGATGATAAATTTAGATGATAATTACCAGAGGAAATAGTTGGATTTGTGTTTGACGCCATCCCTGCATGGCTTGGTTAGTTTAGTACATACCTAACAATACAGATATTCAACAAGTTTTTTCTTTATTTTATTCCATTCGACACATGACAATTTGAAGCTGTGGTATTAGTTAAATTTGACTTGAGTCATTTCATTTCATTTAGTTGGCCAAATGTCTGTTTCTGTGTACTTAACTCTTTATTATTTGCTCACACTGTCCTTGGCGGAGTATTAAGATTTTTTACATGCTTTATAAGTAATAGTAGCTAATAACACATTCTATCTAAATAGCAGACGTTTCTTCTGGAATCGCTAACTAACCAAAGCCACAAACTTACTTACTTAGTCGAGAAAACAGACGAGAAGAGGGGAAATCATGAAGACAAGACATAAAGCAAAGCTCCTATCTCTATTTCCATTCAATTCAACATTCAACTTTGTAAAAGATAAACTGCCATAGCACATAATGGGAATGCGACAGCCCCAACCGAGTCGCTCTCCTCGACAATACACAACTTACCGTCATCGGATATTATTACATCACGTTGCATCCCCCTTCATATAGAATATGGAATTATTGTGGTGACTGTTTCCTATTCGGTAGAGGATGTAATTCATATTCCTCTGCGTAACCTATATCAGACTAGATGACGATTAATGATGAATAAGTTGGCTTTATGCTCTTGATTGTGTGTAATGAGGGATTTTATTTCACTTATCTTTATCTTTCTAAATGTGCTTTTCTAATAAGTATGGGCGACACATGTGTTTGCTTTATTTTTATTTTCTATTGTCGATTTTAATTTTAATACTTTGCTTATTCAAGTTGAATAAAATTACTTAAGTTATTCAAGTTTGACCTACACAGCATTCTCAATGTGACTCTTAGCTGGGCATGTGATCGCTTGTATACCTCAAATATGCATAATACATTTGCAAATTGGTATCTACTTATGAAATTTTTATGCGCAATAAGAACAAAACCTGTGTAGCTGATTTTGCAAATTATTAACGAGAATTCGAGTTTTAAGAAACCTTTCCAGATAATAAATCGTATATTGATTGGCTTAATCTGAATTATCTGAATCATTTTTCTACTAAATGTAAAATTACTGAAATGCAGTAATTGTAAGCTGGTATTGAAGTGCGATTTTCGTCGAATGAAAGAATCGTATTTGTGTATTTGAATTTAAAAGAATTGTTTTGTGCATACTTAAATGAATGTGATTTAAATTTAAATGGTAAAAGAGAAGTTCAGTTGACTAATTCAATTTGCATTTGGCAAGGACTAGGGTTGACGGTGAAATTAATTAGATTTTGTGATAGATCATCTATTGTGATTTAAGAGTTACAATTACACGCCCCTCCTTGCGATTTTATGTAATCGCTCCGCCGTCTTTACTTAAGTCACCAAAAGGTACATTACTTATAATTTACAATTGAGAAAAGTGTTATGTTATGCATTTTACACAGTGTACCTAACTAACGATAGTCTGATAATGATAAGTTATACTAACGGTTTCTTTACATAAGTATACACATGAAGGTAAATACGTAAATATAGCCCGTTTACCTCCTAGAGTTAAATACCTTTTGATTTCTTGGTCTTGGGAAATTATGTATGCAAATGGCCGCATGTGTTTGAGTGTTAGAACAGAGTTAGATCGCTTCAGCTCGTGTATACTTGCAATTGGAATAGAATGGGAAGCATAAATAAAATAATCCAGTAAATCACACTGATTAGGCGTGTTTAATGCTCCAAATGAGTCAGAAAAACAATTCAGGATTCCCAAGCAAAGCCAAACCAAACTAACTATATCTTAGCTTTGGTGTTGTGCATAGTTTTCTATGGAAAACTGGTGTGATGCGAGAATTCTGATAAGATTTATGCGTATTCTTTCACATCACACTATACTAGAGGATACGACACTATGTACCTAATGCAATGTACCCACCCCACGTACTTATTATGCATATACTCACTTAAGTCTAAATCTACAAAGTTTCTTTGCTAGCGAAAGAGTTCAGTTCAGGAAATTAATTCCTAATCATAACCTTATTAAAGATTTCTATCAGCAACTTAGTACAATTTAATATGTAAAAAATTTTAAACTATACGTGTAACTTGCTGTTTTATAAAATATTCTACTTATACAGACAATTTATTTTGTTATGTATGAATAATTTAGTGCTAATGTATTTATCAAGGAGATTTAGCTTTCAGATGACAAGATTGCATTACATTCTCAATTATTCTCACTAGAATAAAGAGCTGTAATACTTGGGATTAAATGGAGCTTGGTTGTGCCAAAGGTAATGCGAGATTCGTGTGTATATTTTACTCTTCTAGAAATATATGTATTCCATAAATGAACTAATAATCTATGCATATATGTATAATTTGTAGCCCAAAACGAGGCCTCGAGCATGCTGAGACTTTAATTTCAACGTAATTACTCTCGTAATTATTCAATTAGAGTCTCCTTAGATGTTACGTTACAGTCTGCATTTTCTAACGTGATTAAATATTTCACACATGCCTATTTTGGTTTGGGTGGATGTGGATGCATTACTCTATGTATTTATTGTTAATATTACTTGTTCTTGTTCTTTCATGTAAAACCTATCTATGAGGGTTTTAACGTACGTAAAAGCTAGTGCTTTTGCGATTATGCTAATATAACGCAGTTACGTTGTAAACCTATTTTATAAACACCACCTGATAATTACTCAGCTTAATTCTAATTAAATACATAAGCACTCATTGTGATTTACCCTAAAACAAACTCAGGAAGTTGTAATTCTCCCTTTTCCACTTACTATAACTTTTTTATTCGGTCCTTTTGATAGCGATCGTTCACTCATTCCACCTACTTTTCCATAAAGTATAAATCGTTAAGGTAAATGCTCCCAGTTTCGCTGTAAAATAAGAAATTACTTACATTAATACTAAGAAAGTGAGGTTACGCTGTTTATAATTGTACATAAAACACTTGAGCACTAGTTTCAAATTACCATGCAGAAATATTTCAACACTTCGTTGAATTTAACAAATAATAGCGTACCAGTATTAAAGTAAATGCAAAATGCAATAATATTTATCAACGAAGGAAAACGAGACTTTCTTAACACTTGTCATTAAAGATTTTAATAACTGTAATAGCTCAGCCAGCAAGGTAATGCAAATGCATACATCGCTCACCTAAATACCAAAGTTTATAGATTTGCTTGCTCATCACAACACGTCACAATTCACTTGAGCACAGTTTTTCGCAAAGATAAAAGTAGCATTACTGATATGGGCATATAACTATATAACTATACATAGAATAACTGCTGATGAAATGCATACTACTTCTAAATATGTTGTATGTATATTCATATTTCAGTTATTTTAGCAAAGATAAAACAAACGCACACTATTTTAAGGTTCTTTCCAAGTGAAGCATAGAGAAAAGCTATAAAAAGGAACTAAAGAAGTCATTGCTGAGTATGTAAAACATTGAAATATGCATTATGATTTCCTTTGCAAAGCATCTTTGGTTATGGCAAACGAATGAATTCCATTGTATTCCACATTCAGCTATGTTTACGATCTTTTTCATTTGCTAATATTTTATTTCTTTCGTTTAGCACTTTTATTTTATACGAATATCCCTATTATAGTCAACCGAACTCTCGTCTCGCACATACATAAATCCAAACGTATGCTGGCACATCCCCTTTCTTTATTAATAGCTCTTTCAAGCTTAATCAAATCTTCCCGTTCTCTTTTCAGTTACATTACCCAAGCAAAGTCAGGTTCAAAGGGTAATGCCTTGTAATATGATATTCTGCGTGACATTCTCCTTAGCTTTACGTGTACGAATGTTTATCAAAAATAATCCATTGCTTGCATGGTGCTTTGCTTTTCATCTTCCCTTTTTCTCGTCAGTATTCATAGGTGCACTCACTACTCCCATCCAAACTTATAATTGTACATATAAATAGATATATGTAGAGGCATCATTAACAATTCAATCTCTAATCTAACTTCCATTCTCTTTTAGATGGTTGGGTAGAGAGGCTATTCTTTTTTTCTCTTCTATATTGTTAGCAGGGTGGACGATTAGAGGAGTTCCTTCTATTTCTATCTATGTATTCACAATTATTAAGTTACGTAGCAAACCCAAGGAATCCACAATGCGATACTAAGAGCATAATCAGCCATTTAATCTTGAATTTAATTGGGGGACTCATGAATATGACCATGATTAGATATTTTTCTTGATGAGTAGGCACTATGATAATTGTGGAATACCAATGAATTATGTATTTTTAATTCTTATTTAATTAACGTAGATGTATAAATTTAGATAACTGCCAGAACAATACGAAGTAGTAAAAAGTTTGTGGCTTTATGTTAAAATGGAATACTATGATTTTGTTTGTAATTGAGAATCTTAGGAAAACATAAAACATGCACAGGTAGGATTTAATATTCTGTGCTGTAAAAGATTGTAAAGCAAAAGAATTCGAATGGAATGCTTCCACATGAATTACGAATTTTCATTTAAAAGCGCAGCAACCGTTCTTTCGGAAGAAGTTAGTATTAGGATTACAAACTGAAAGGATGTGTAGTGAAATGCGTAAAAGAAATAGCTACATAATATTATGTTATGTACACTTGTTTTGCTTTACATACAAAGACAGGGAATGGCAATACGATCATCAATCATCGGATTTGTTTTGATTAGATCTTTAAGGGAGTTACAGAGAAGCTTGGATGCAATTCATAAGTTAAGTAGATATATTTTATCTATACGTGGCTAAAAGAATAAGAATGTGCCGCTTGCATGTAAAATACTTTTGGATTGACTTTGACTTTTGAGAATTGTAAGTACCTGCCTTAAGAGTATGAGTTTATATTTCTTTGTCGATAGTAAGTTCGATTGTCCGTATAGATATTGAACGTTCAAAGGCAGTATTATCTATATCGTATCATTCTCTCTTTAGGTTTTTTGGAAACTGTTTTGCTTATTACTAAACTGGGGATAGAGTGGAGCCAATGAAAATAGAAGGTCCCTTCCACCTTACGTTAACAAGAAATAATAAGTATCTTTGACATTTATAAATATTAACGAACATTATAGGAAAAATGTAATTAATGATGGAAGAGATTAACTTCCATTGGTCATTTGCATTCGAATAAAAACATGTACAAAAAAGGAATTAATGAATTTCGCTCGACATGAGCCTATTCTCATCTCTATGAATATAAAACTTATAAAGACAGCCTTTAAGCACAATTTAAATATCATAGAATCAAACTATTATGAATCACTTCCAAGTATTTAATTTCATCAGCAATGAGAAGTAAGGGAATGCCTTTTCTATTTCACTATTATTAATGTAAATCTAAGATATGCATTTTCAGTCAGGCGATAGAAATACAGATACGTACATACTTTTACAATTTCTATTGAGCAAAGGGCAGCTATCAAATGACTAATGACTAAACTCTCTGAAATATTCTGTATATTCAATATTCATATCACCAACACGTATTTTACGTACCGACGTATGTTTCAAGGCATACGAAATACGTAATTGGAATTACTTGTCCTATGTGCAAAGACATGAGGTCTGTATCTGCAATATTTGCTAATAATCATGTGTTAAACGCTTATTAAAAATATAGGCCATGGCATTTTCTTACTTCCATCCTTCTATTCATACGCTCTTAAATTAAAATTAGAGTGCATAATTTTCTGCTGCTAATTTTCAATGCTAGTTTACTTCATCATGTACCTATTTAAGCAGAAATGAATTCATACTAAGCATACGCAATTTCATTTCATTTATTACTTCGTAGATAGAATTAACAAATAATAAATTATTTGTGATAAGGATGTTTTAGCTATATTATGCTGAAATGTATCCGCAAATATGACTATAATTGAAGATTTATTAAGCAACAAGATTAATTTAAGAACTATTGACATTACATAGGAGTAAACAATTCTTATGTATTATTTTGCTCTCCAAAATAAATGTTTCCTGTTGATAGACAGTGGTTACACCTGTTGGTGGACTGGAATTGTAATGTTTTGCATAAATTACGTAATAGTAGGTAAAGAAGGAAAGTGCAGTAAAAAGGAGGTAAACATGGAAAGGAAGGTGAGTAAGTAATAAATAGGACTATAGCTAGTGGTGAAGTGATATGGCAAAAAGTAAAGAAAAGATTGGCCAGCCCTTTCTGAAAAAACATCATCTGGTCTCTTCCAATCCAAGGAGAGTATTGTGAAGGAGAAACTATAGCAAATCTAAGCAAAGCTTCTAGCCAATAACCTAATCTTACGCGAATAGTCGAAACAACAGAGCAGAACAGAAGAGAGCGCAGAGAGAGGAGCAGCAGTCAAATGAAGAGAAGTGAAGTGAAGACAAGACAAAGTAAGAAAAAAGACGCAAAGCGAGGCATAATAGCATAACGCATTATTATAATAGACACAGTAGAAAGAAACAACAACTAGAGGATAGCAGAGCGTAACAAACATAATGAAGCGGTCTCGTCCAGTCCCACAAATGCAATCCATCCCTAACTAAAGGAAACCACTCAAACGAATGCAAACCTTAGCTAAGGTAACCAAACGGAGCTAACTAACTAACATTAAGTAAGCCATAACCATAACAAGCCCGTATCATGTAAGTAGTAACAGAAAACAAGTGTGCCTTCATAAAGACACCAAGGTATAAATGTAAAATTGTGATTACGTATTTATACCTGTACAGTACTGAGCATAAAATGCAAATAAGATAGCAACTTGCTTGAATAATAACTTTATAGACAGAAAACATTGAAAAGACGAAAAAAAGAATCTTGGGAATATCATAGCTACAGATATCTTTACATTGGTAAACGTTTTAGTGTTTAGAGTTATCACATGAAGAATCACGATACTGATAAGATAGACTTGGTTTGACCATACAAACAAACATAGGTAGTGTGCTTGTGTTTTGATTAAAAGTATAGAGTGTAGAAGGTGAATAAATAGTATTTACATTGGGACTATGATTACATAGGCTTACTTAGTGTGCAATGTAAGTAAGTAAAGGTACGATTAAGAAAAGTAAAGTAAATGGACGACTGAATGTGGCTATCCACACATTTACGTGGATACTTAACAAATTTAGAAGGAGAGAACTCTTTTAACTAAACTCACATCCCATCAGTTAAGCATGGTGTGGAATACACGTAAAATCAACTGAATCCAATCCACTGACTAATGTTATAATATAATATGTAGTTGTGCTTGTTGTAATTCACTGAAAGGGGGAAAAGGGTTGAGTTTCAGTCAGTTAGCTTAACATTAGTTCACTTCTCAACTGCTCTACAATGCAGCTCCACAGCTTAGTGCTCTACAAGGAATAGTCGCTCCACAGAACACATGCATAGATACATACACACGTAAGTATGTAGGATACGTACGTTGCATTGCCTCTGTAGTAAACCGTCCCCAAAGTAGACACCCGCTCTGTTTGCTGTTAGATGCGTCGATTCCTTCCCAAAAAATTCTCTATTCCCCAGTTTTGAGTGAGAGAGTGAGGACAGAGCAGCAGAGAGCATTGCCTTGCCTTCTTGTGCTGTCGACTTGTCGTGCTCCCGTAGTACATACTATATTATTATCTGTCCTGGTCCTGCTACTTAGCTCCCTTACTAGCACCACCGTTTATAATATCTCATTCACTATTTACATATAGTAGTCAGTTGCGTTCCATTGCGTTCCTCTACTACATACGGCGACTATTACTCACTGAGAGACAACACTACCCGCTCTGACTTGGCTTCCTTTCCTTTGGTCTTGGCCTGGCCTGGAATGGTCTCATCTTGTCTGGGTTAGCTTAACTTGGCTCAACTCAACTCTTCTGCAGTACAAGACACCACACTGCACTCATCTCATCATCTACATACAGAATATCTAACACTACATTAGTACATCATCGTGTCGGCCCCTCTTAGAAACTTTTTTCTCACGCAGTGTCATTTCTACCGTCATCAACATCTTAAAGACATATCTTTACTGTACTATTCCAACTACATTAATATATTACACACAATACAATTATACAATCATATAGTTAGTTATCTCCTACAAATGAAATACTTGCAATTTGTAGTACAATACTCGACTCGTTCAATCTTCAAGTGACTCATCTATTTGTACTCTCAGATATTTTCGATTTCAACCCCCGTGAAAGTCAAAGTCAGTTTAATTGTAACAATAAACTGATCTTGTTTACACTTTAAGCAATGAGAATGCTAAGTTTTATAAGCTAGAACGTTTGATGAACCAACAATTTCACTTGTGTCTTGTAGATTGTCGTTTTCTTATGAAAATCGCAAATATCGAACTGAAAGCATTTTTATGTGCAATTCGACGTAATTGAACAATTAACGAGATAATTTCCAGTGAAATACAAATAATATGAATGTGACGGTATGGTAAATACATGAATTATTGACATTTGGTTTGAATTCAGTTCTATTCAGTCCGGAAAGTGTTATGTTTGAAGTTGGGACTAAATATACAATAAGAGACAGTATTTGCGTCAATATTTGTGAATATAACGTAAGAAATTAATGTAAGTACGCACTTTAATGTAGCTTTGCTTTTAGCTTTTCCGATTGAAATTCAGTTGAGAAAAGTTCCTGTTTGACTTGTTTATTTATGTGGAGTTGTGGAATTTCTCTGAGAATTTGCCAGGGAAAGAAAGAGGCAATGAGAGACTGTACTATAAGTGACTTACTGAAGTAAAGTTGATTTCGTTTGGCTCTTACCTACACTAAACTAACTTATACACTCTGCTCGTGTGTGTATTGTATGTACTTTAATACTTTTACATATTGGAAATCGAATAGGAAGTTTTATAAATAGAGATATTGAGAACAGTGGATTGTAATTCGATTTCTGGGTACTTATGCAAAAGCACTAGAGGAAAGCCAAGGAAAAGCAGCATAAGCACATACTAGAGCAAAGACAAGTAATGAAAAGAAGACAAGACACGTCAGTCATATGAAAAAGTTGCATTTACGGACATGAAGTTGTAAACTGACGGGAAGGCAGAGGAAAAGGAAAGAAAGTGAGAAATCCTACAAGTGTGCTTCGATCTACATAATAGAATATGTAAAGAACGACTTTCCATACATCAGGAAAAGTACAAATAGAATATCCTTCCTTGACTTGGTTTTCTATGAAATACTAACATTAGCCAAGAGAACAATTCCTGCCTACTCCTAAAATACATTTCGATCGATTGCTGCGATACGATAAAATACTGCTGTGTGTTACGTTACTTTAAATGAAATTAAGTTGCGTTACGTTTCGGTACACACTCCCTTTCCCTATATTGCATTACATTACATTACTAGAACAACAAGCTACGGAAATGAAATGAAAAGTCCTCTTTACTTTGCATATCCTATCGTATTACTAATAATATTGTGAGTAGTGAAGGAAAAAGTGCCTCCTCACCTGAATATAAATTATAAGCAAATGAAGTAAAAACTGTAGTGGAGTCTGGTACTTTACCTTATTGTTCCTTTGCATTGGGACATGTTAGGTTACACAGTGAATGCACACAAAAATAAAATAAAATACAAGCTAAACTTAAACTGAATCATTTCCCCCTTTCCCACTCGCTATCAAATATAGAACATAGAACTCACATCATTTCTTCATCACAAAGCGGAATGAGCAACGGAAAAGTTTTATACGTACATTTACCTGTTCTATCCCGGCTGTGCTAAAAAGAGTAATAATAATATTATGGATACAGAAAATAAAATCTATTGATTTAAGTTTTGTGTTTACTACTTTTATAGAACTGACTGAATTGTGTGAACTGAAAGAATTGTGAGGAGAACAGAATAGAAGTTAATAAAAGTAAAACAAGTTAAAGCTAAGCTGCTGGAAACACATAGAGACCCGACACTCACACAGGAAGCGTGGAAATTACCATTCGCTCATAAGTAGAAACACATATGCATGTTCGGACCAAGCTGTTGTTTCAAAACGGCAAAAGGGGATTTTTGCAAGCTTTGTAATACTTATGATGGCTTGACACCTGGTCCGTTTTGCTCTCCTTCCAATAAACACTATAGTACAACGACAACGACATGAAGAGAGCAAAGGAGTGGAATATGGAAACATTACATTATTAAGGTTGGTATTAACTTTTTTATACATTTCACATGTTCTGTCTTAGTAGGACTAAATACACTAAATAGTAACAAGTATATAAACTTTTTCCCTGACTTAAATAATGAACTACTTTACCCGTGCTGCTAATATATGTATTTTCCTATAATACAAATACTCTTAAGTTTATTAGTTAGTGCTCCCGTGCTTTACTCTGCTTTTCCTTACTTTTACTTTGGATTTTCCTTCTCAAATCGTGTACACGTAAGTAAGTAACCAAATGCTGTGGGGTTTCTCTATTATTCATCACAACACATCATATCACCAAATTAGAAATTGAAACGATAGCACCTACTGTACCTGTGTCGCTACACTTATTTATTCTCCTATCGTTCATATTCATATGTAAATACACAGTGTAGTGTGTACTTATCACGTATTTGTACCCATGTGTATACAAACTGCATTTATTATCGGTAACCGAATCGGGTAGCGTTCATTTCTCCACAACCCAAATGAACTATTCTGCCGCTGGCACTTTTTAAAGCTCGCTGCCTCAGAATGGCGTGAGACTCGAGAATTCGTGTGGTGTGCTTTGTTTTAGTTTTCCAGCCCAGTCAAGTCACCACCGTAATAGCAGTCCATCATAAACTATAACAGACATAACATCAACATAACTAACCATACAAATAAGTATAATGCGATTCTACGAATTTACACATCGAGACATACACATTTACATGTAATCGTGAAAAGAAACATGCACCTTTCTTTAAATATCTAAGATATCACAAAACTACAGCTACCTTTCTAAATATTCTATTCTACCAATAATATTCCTCCCGTTCAGACCTCCATTTCTTTCTTTTCTCCTTTCGGCTAAGTAAGCCTTCTTTGCCAAACCCTTCGTTATTTACGGTAATAATAATCACAAAATATTTAGTCTCCGTGATTCCTATTCGTATACAAGGAATGCCATTTTGCGAAATGTCATGCTAGTTAGCTACCTTCGATCCCTTTCTCTATTACATGGTATTAAGCAAAACATTTTCAGGAGGGAGTCAACCGTAATTTTCTAACGTTTCGTTTTCCCCATCTACATAAAACTGACATGACTTTGCAGGTGTATTTTCTGCGTTCCTAATAATTGCTACAATCAAGGTGGCTGCTTTCCTTGCTCCCGTCCTTAGTAGCAATGTGCATAGAAAACAGATAAATACATATAACTATAGTACCCTACTCAGACTTGATATACAATTCAGTCATAACACGGTCATGATTGTATCTTTGATGTTATATGTTTTGTTACCACTTTGCCTTCCTTCCTGTGAGGGCGAGTTTATACCGATGCCGTCCTATATTCACGCATTACACATTTACTTTAACTAAACCATGAATTTATTCCGCATCTCACAATACCCAACCCAAGTTCAATCTTCAATTCAAATATAAAATTTTTAACTTAAGTATTCAATCTTGAGAATAAGGGCATCATAAAATATAGTTTTCTGCAAAATATAAATAATCTTATTGAAATCAATCTTACACGTAAATAAAAGATTACAAAATGATTACGAATCAACAAATATACCTAAATAAATTGCAACACGAACTTATTATTCGTTGTATTAAAATGTAATTCGTCCCTTAACTTAGAATTGCGATGTTATACTTATGTAAATGATATTTAAACTTTTCTATTTGTTTCTGGCATCTTAAGTATATTATGAGAAGTTACTTATTGACAGATTCCTCTATGACTAAGATTGCAAAAAACAACAATAGCACTACTTCAATGAAAAAATATTGAGTGCATATGAAAAAACCTAATGTAACGGACATGGCAAATTGAGTGGCATTTCTTACATCTGGTGTGTATCAATATGAATGTATTGGACGTAGGTTTCTGGTGTGTAGATAAGTCGCCTAGTGAGTAAAAGCCATTCTCTCCTTAAGTTTCATACTTATTATCGGTTGTAAAACACAGGAAGCTTTAGATACTCTATTATTATGGAGGAGAGGACGAAACTGGAGTGTGAAGTTATATATAGTTGGGTTGGTTACAATTAGTGGAGTATGTAATATGAATTGAGAGTGAGATAGATATGTAGAACGGGGCAGAGAGTAGCATTTAGAGAGCTGGAGTTTCATGTCAAATAATAGGTTGCTTTGCTCTTGAAGTTGTTAGTGCATTGTATGTATTTATAGTGTATGATATGAAGTTGAGTTGGCTAGGTTGTTGTTATGTATTGTGCTATCGTGGCGTAATAAAGGGTATAACTCATTCCTGCGTGATAAGTTCACGTTCACACCTCGTCTTGGTTTGACTGATCTTTCAGTCGCGTTGCTTTAGTTATTTTATTGCATTGTGCTCTTAACGACATGAGTTGAACTAGCGGCTCATCCAACTCCATTCGTACGCTCCTTGTTTCTTTCCCTATCTTAATTGTAATTTCATCACATTGTTCTTTCATAGTTCTCTAAGTAAATACAAAGTGTTTCACTCCAACTTTGTTTTAAATTGAAAGTGAACATTTACAAGAAATTAGTTACTCTAAGTATGAACAAACTGTTTTCCCGAAAAAGCAATTATTGCAATACTTTTGGTATTCTTGTTGACAAATGAAAATATTCTTCTGTATTTATGTACTTATTTGTTTTGCTACTCAAAGTTAAGTACAAATATAGTTATAGGTACGTAGATAGTAATTTGTAATACACTGACAAATATGTGCAGACTAAACAAGACATTAATAAACGAAATATTTTCTCAATCGCCAGTTTATTGCCACATTCAGCATTCTATGAAATAACCTCATTCTAAGTGCTATTGTTCCAAATTGTTTAAATTTGCGTACAAGTTCTATAGTTCTGCGTTTGGCTCAAGTCTCGCCACATTCCTAATTATCAGAATAATTGGTTCAATTCCTGAGTAAATACATTAAATTTTGCTGTGCAAATAAGAGCAAGAATGACTAAACCTACTGAAATAGGTCATTAATATTAATAAAAGAGAAGTTCATGGAATTAATAACACATATGTTAACCTTAAGAACGCAAACAGTTTTTCCTTGATTTTATGCCATTAATTAGTAAATAGCACAGATTTAATGAACTAATTGCAAGAAAATGTTGTAATAAGCACAATGGCCGTGATTGATATTGGTATTTCCTCAATTTTAACACCCGGAACATCAAACGTTATTCTGCAATGCGGTTGTTAGTTTATCTAAGTAAGTTCTTTTAAATTGGCTAATAACGACACAACGTGTGAGAAAAGCATTACACAGTCGTTTCCAACCAAAACTACTATAGTTTTGCTTACTAATAATAGGGTTGAGATTACGTAATATACTGGGACACTGACGTGGCCACACTACACAGTAAGTATAGACTGAATATTAGTAAGAAAGGAAATGGAAATATTATAGTCTGTGTAAATAAAGGGAAGAATTGCAAGAAATTAACGAGATGCAAGGAATAATGAATAAAGGAAAGATAGGACTGCGTAACAGGACGTAACTCAAAGTGATTTTGTTAGTTAACGAAAGTAGACACTTAATAAAGCAAGCAGAGATCGTAATGACGAGCAGAAATAATTAGTAATGCTAGAATGGCTCTTTTAATGGGATTTTCGTCTCATAAAATGAAAAAATGCTGCATAGCTTTCTAAGTACTAAAAATACTGATGTTCTCCACGAATACTAGTACAGTAACAGCAAGAAAAGCATACTATTGGAAAGAAACATAATTTAAAGTATTCTCTGCTACTAATGCAAATATATGTATATGTAATGTAGCAATGGTTGTGTTCTACCTCAGCTATTTCAAACAGGAAAATTTTCTAGTATCGGGGTCGTGTCGTGATCTCTCGTCGGCATGTCGATTCCCCAACTAAAACTAAAGTCAAGCCAAGCCAAGAAAGACGTATTTTTTATTATCCATGGAATTAAATGTAATTGCTGTAAATGAAAAATTCTGAGTTGATGTCTTCTGTTGTGTTGCTTTTCCATTGCAAAGCTAACAATAACATTATAGTACATTGCCACCGATGCTTGTCATTACTTACATTTACATTGCATTAGGCTAACTACTTACAATTTAAGTATCTTCGCAGAATATACCTACTCTATCTGTATGAACGTTCCATGTAATTTTCCTTCTACTTTTTGTAACGATATACCTACGCAAGTACAATATTTACAAACACTATACACATAAAACATATATCCATATACGTTATATACTGCCTCGTTAATGTAGAATATAATATACGTTCGGTTAGAATAAAGTCTGTCTACTCAGCAACTAATTTACTTGGTGATTGTAAAAGGATATCTAAAGTATCAACATAACTATTGATGTATGGTTGTACTTATAGGTATTTGTTAATTGTATCCTTTTAATACGTTATTTTATGGTATTTACTTATATAGTGTTACTTTACTGCCTACTTAGGTAGACTTATGATTGGATTGCTAGTAAAGAGGTGCAAGGGGCAAGTTAATAGTTAAAGAACCGGATATTTACATTAGTTTCCAAAACTCAGTGAATTAATAATTAAGGAGCTGCCGACTGGTGCTACCACTGTCATGTCTTGTCATGTCACTCACTCAAGTTATGTCAATCCCAAATACACAATGCAATAATTAAAGACAAGTGAATTCAAATTCAAGTCATGGCATGTCATGCGAAAGTAAAATAGTAGGAGATGTTTCAGTAGTATACTGCATTCTTTCTGCAGACAGATACAGATACAGCAGATAAATATTTGCCAAATATACAGTACAGGATTTTTGCGAATTCTTACTATTGTAATACAATATAACCATTATTTGTAGTGGAATGTACTTATTATAAAGGCTATTTGCTATCATCTAAATACCTAACTAGGTAGCTAAGCTAGAGCTACATTCATGTTACTAATGATTTTATTTGGATATTGACAAGTAGTGAGCTATTTGGCTTAAATATTTATTTTTTAGACGTAGGTTGGTTTGGAATTTGAAATATAATGGTTTTTTGCCAGAAGACAGTAGGGAGTAGAAGGTAATTTGCAACTGCTATCTACTTTGTATTTACATGATGGAACTATTAATTATTTATTAGTAATATTTAATAGAAGGACGTAATAGAATATTGGTAATAGGGATAACATTATTAGTTCACCATAGGACACCACCACCCTGTAGTGTTGAAAGGCATTTATGAACATTATTACAATATAGTAAATACATATTAGGTAGGGATCGCGAAATATGATTATGAATGGGTAAAGGAAACCAAAGCAGTTAAACAAAGTAAAGCATTTATTTAGAATTTAATGTGAAAATAAGTCATAAAACGATTCCCGTTTAATCAGGTCGGTCAATAACTTCTGTTCAGTTATAAATTGCTCATTTATTGCTCGACTTGATTTGACTATGTCTGTATAGTAACTATGACCATAGGCAAGGAATCGAAGACATCTTTATGAGAACAGTAAGTATATGACCACGAAACGGTGAATGAGAATCAAAACAAGTCACTTAACTGGCCTGTCATAACTCCTATAGAGAAATGCATACTATATAAAGACAGATACATTATTTACATACCTAAGGATTATGTGGGATAGTTAGGTAGATTATTTTGTTATATTTGCTATTAGCAGTGAATTACATTACTAACAAGTAGATGTAGAGAAAAGATCTGACCAAGCCACATTCAAACAAGAGGTACTCTTACAATCCACTTACTTAATGCAAGAATGCTTTAGTTTCCTTTGCTTGATCTGTTTTGTTCAGAAATTTTAAATTAAAGTTGGCTTCGTTTGGCTTGACTTGGTTAGTTTCATTTGACTTGGCTATGGTCGGGATGAGATCAGATAAGTAAATATAAATTAAATAAGTAAATACTTAAGGGCACAGTCAACAACTACTGCTCACTCAATAACTAAGCTATGTGCCTGAGCAGTATATCTATCTAGTTCCACGCAAAATAAATGTAACAGAAACAACTTGTCTGAGATTTCTTGTGTTGTGGCGAGTAAAACAGAGGAGAGTTGAGTGGAACCATTAGATCTTTGTGTCTGACGCTATAGATCCTCCGTACATATTTACTACACATGTAACTACTTACTATTTACTAGGAGCATGTGAAAGAATTAGATTATTGGACTGCTTTTCTATCTTTAAGTTATTGTATTAGAATAGAGATACATTACTAAGATTCTTTTTGATTACATGCATACACATAATACAATGCTAGCGAGTAATACATTATAGATTAGCAAGAGTATGTATATAATTGCTTCAAACATTGTCGAATCAGAGTAGATAGATCTTGGTACACATACACATATGTATAGTATTAATGGTAATAGTTATTCATGAGTGCGAAAGAAATGAGGCGAGGCAGAGCGTCTTGACTTGACTTTGCATTTACAAATACAACGTTACAATGTGATAAGAAGTTAAGTAAAGTAACGTGTGGTAAGGTAAAGGCAGAGGAAAAGACAAGGGCGTATAGAAAAATCTCACCACAACTCGTAGTTGAGTTAGTACGAGCAGTAAGTAAGTAGTAGTAGCACAAAACCAAATCAAGTCAAGTCAAACTGACTCAGTCAGTTCAGATAGAAACTAAAGGCGATTTTTCAACCAAAATAAAAATTTCATTTCATGCAAAACTGGATTAACTTGACCAAAGCAAAGCAAGAAACTCTAATGTAAATTAATCCGAGTAAACTTTGTAAACCAAGTGCCAATTCAATTACCATGAATGTCTGTTTCTTGCTTCTGATGCGTCTTTATCAACGTGCATCACAATTCAGTCCATATCAGTAAACTCTGTACCAAGTAGTATTTCTCTCCCTACTTACTACTACTCCTAACTACTCCTTCTCGTTACTCGCTCTGATGCGTCGTGCATTTGTATTTGTACTCCTCAAATTTTTAACTGGGCTTAGTCTACACACAGATACAGAAACAGATAGGTATGCATTCAAACTTGTTGCTCTGTTGTGACTTTTGTTCAATTTAGTTTATTTTATTGATGCAATAAGTATCATCTTGCAAAAGATACCATACCAAGTTGAATTAAAAATATTGAGAGCAAAATCTCACGAAAGTAAAGTAAAGCAAAATCAAGTCAAGTCAAGTCAAACCAAGCCAAATAGGTTGTCTACTGTCTACTGCAGTACACTGCTTATCTCTATTATAACTATACATAGTAAATAGGTAATGTATGACCATGTTAAGTAAAGTGAAGAAAAATGACAACTTGTAATCGAATAATGTAAATGATGGTATGAATGTAAATCGTAAAATATATTGGAATGGACTCCATGTACAATCTACGTTGTTAAATAAAATGAGTCAACTCAGGTAAACTCACAAAACAACTTGATTCAATTCCTTCAACTTGACACAAGACAAGACAACCGAGTCAACAGAACAATCCAAGTTACAAGTATACCTACCTACACATGAATATCAGAGCAGGGCACAAATTCTAATTTTTATGCTCACATCTACACAATCTATTCAACTTTATTAAGTATACAGAACCATACGCAATTTTTTGCGAACCAGAGGCTCACTTATGGAACCGTGTTGTCTGTCTGTTTGTTTAAATTTGAACACGATAACTCTCGAACGCTTTGACCGATTTAGATATCACCTCTAATTTCGACTTCATATAATGGGGGTTTCCCATTATATGAAGCGGTAAGCTATCTTTTTGGGTGTGCTTCCCATTATATGAAGTGGTAAGATTTCTTTTTGGGTGCTTCCCATTATATGCAGCGGTAAGCTATCTTTTTGAGTGTTTCTCATTATAGGAAGAAGTAGTAATTTCAGATGACAAAAAAAGTAATTTCATTATATTATCTACATACATGAAGTTTTTGCGCCATACAGATAGCGCTTCCATTGTTGGAAATGTAAAATCCCTACACAATAAATCCGAGACTTTATTCAAATCTTTTCCTACTTTGCTATATCCACTTTGGCTCGATTCTTTTTCTGCTTGCTGTTAGTTTTTTGTTTATTATCTATATTTTATGTTGTCGAATATTTTTCACTCTCTTATAGACAGACGTACAAGGCAACAAAGAATTTAATAATACATATAATCTATGCACTTTATAGAGCATACAAGGAAATGTACTTGTCTCCTTGTTGTCTTTGCTTCTCTTTATCTGGAATGCCATCTCATTCAGTCAACCTGACATTTCTGCTCAGGTGGCTTCATTTCCACTACAAAAGACATATCCAAATATCACGAAGAACAAATAATTTCCTATTATTTATACACACACGTAGAATACGTGTGTGTTATGTTACAATTCAGGTCTCTTCGTTTCAAACTACCATTACTACTAGTTCAATGTTCAGTTCTCTGTCAAAAAACATTATAGTAAGTCAAATGAAGAGTAGCGACAACTACTCTTGTCTTGTACAATGAATTTACCTAATAAACTTCAAACTAGACAGAGCAAACGTACAATTAATAGACAATAAGTTACTTATTGTGTCTATTGTATCTATACAACATATCAATGCACATTATTGCAATGTGGTAGCTATAAATCTATGAGACTCAATAAATTACTGTATACATTAGTAATATAAAACTATTACAATTAGCTTCACTATCACACTTTTCCCCTTACACTCCTTGACAATCTTGATTCTTGATGTTATCTACTTTAGATTAGATATTATTTCTGTTTACTGTTTGCTTTGTTAAGGATTAAAAATGTGAAAACAAGTTTAGCTATTTATGTTGTTTCTCACACAATTCTTTAGAAAAATATTCTTTTGCGTATTACTCGTATTCCTGCTTTACAATACTTATTGTACGTAATAATGGGCAAGTACCTATGTAATCATATTGCATATTTCATACTTATAATTCCACTGCATTGTTACCATGTTCTCACTTTTTATTTTAGCAAGAAAAGATTAAATAAAAGGATGAATAAATTATATCTGAGCGTAACATTGCACTATTCTAGTAGAAGTGGAGCTATGCATGTGTCTTCTGACTCCTTGATGGTCGAGCTTACCAATACTAATGAGAACTTTTGTTAAAAAGCTAACTAATTACTCATGATTTTCTTCCCACTTGAACCTGAGAGTTACTCACGTGTTTAAACTAGTAGTAATATACTAAGTTAGCATGTAAATAGTAAAGTGTGCGTAGGTATTATATTTATTATCAGATATGATAAGTATGAGATGATGGAATTACACAACTCATTGTCAGTGTCTAGTCTAGCCTACAAACAATACAAAACGAGTTGGCTTTGCTTCGCTTGCTTTTATTCCAACACACATACAGATTAATGCTAAACTATAACCTTTTCTTCAGTAGCTATATAGCTAGAAGCTAACTTGCTAATATAGTAGTAGCTGGCTAAAGAAGTGTTTTTTCTACTTAACCTCTCTCGAGTACTTTTATAGTTACTACACTTATTTTCTTTCTATTGAATATGGGAAGGATATGATATTAGAGCGGTGCGGTCTGCGTATAAAGCTAAAGGGTTGGCAATCCTGGTGTCGATTCTAGCGTAGGGTACATTCTCATAGGCAAAGAGCCATCGAAATACATGAATAGATATTCATTATAGAAATCGGGAGAAGAAAGAACGAGGGAATGACTTAGTAAGTGAGTGAGAGAGAAACAAACAGACAGGAAAGAGCAATACTTTGTAACTTGGTTTAATTAGCGGCACTAGATTGGAGTCTCCGAGGTTAAATCTCAGCGTTTGAGTTATTTATGTGAAGTGGGACATAAATTGCTGGCAAAATATCACCAAAGTGTGCAACATTGAGCGATATAGTAGAAAGAATGAGAAATTACCTAAGAATTAGGAATTAGCAGATACATTACGTTACAGCTAACTTTACATTCAGCTTAGTGATTTCACTTGCCCTCCATTTCCAACTGTGCATCATAGGTGGGTTTTCCTTCGCCCCTACTGCAATACCTTTAGCCAAATCAATGTCTTTCCTAAAACATTCGATACCAAAACATTTTACAAATGTCTGCAATCACATAATATTTTCTTATACCTTTATATGTTAGCAGACGAAGTTATGATTTATCTAATAAAAGTGATTAAACATTTAAAATAAATCATTTGCTTTTAAAACAGTAGCGTAAGCAAAGCAAACAAGTATTATTTAATATATATATTTTTAATTTAATTTTTAAGTTGTTTAATTTTTTATTCAAAAGTTATAGGTCAGAAATGGCCCAGTTTTTGAAAGGTAGTGTAGAAGATCCGTTAAAAATTTCAACAAAAGATTTCAAACTTTCTTGAGTTTTGAGCAGACTCACTAACAGACAGACAGAGAGACATCACATTTCCTTACCGTAGCTTTCTATTACTGAATAAAATAATGGATAAATAATTTTTAAGGGATTTACAGTAGAACTGGAAAATAAATGCGTAAGAATGAGTTTTTTAAAGTAGGTTTTATTCTTCATTGGGTTATTTCGTGTAAGTAAATAACAATATTAAGAGTTGCCATCGGTTTAGGTAAACTGACAAAAGTGGTAGAAACTCAGTAGTTTTACTGACTCAGTTGGTTTCCATGCTTCTCAGACTCTCACACTCCTTAGACATAAATTTATCAGAAAATGTCAATTTTGTTGGAAAATCACTTTTTTCTCGGGTTGCTTTCCAGTCTGAAAAACTGGTTTGACTGGGGCGTTGTCTCTGATTTGATTCACCTGAACAGAGTGAGTTTGGTTAAACTAACTAAATCCCAGCTAAGCTAGAGTGACTGGACTGCGAGCTTAAGTGTGCATGCGAGTGTAGTTAGTACGTAACTCGAGCTCATTCAGGTTCACCATCACATCGTAGTGCTCGTATCGTATCGCCACTAAAACTGAAATGATGGCTATAAGCATCCAATCCAATCTAAATTCATGCACTCTCTGGGAAAGATATACTTAAGAAAGAATCAGAGCATATTTTCTGCTGATAAAAAGTAGGATTTTCGTTTCAAATCGAGTCTGCCTTGTTTTGTCCTATCTTTCCATACCTTCCTTCAACCAACTCCGAGTTAAATACAATGGTTATGCATCTTTTCTTCCATTACATCAATTCTCTTAAAGATGTTCGCTTACTTAACCCTACTTACGTTATATAGGTACTACATATTAATCTACTGATATGAATTGCTTAAATACTTTCTACAGTCAAATCTTTAATTGAGACCACTTTTGCAGATAACTCATAAAAACAACCATACAATGAAATTAAGCCTACGCCTTGTTTACGTAAACGATACTACGAAAAACGGAAGTAATACGTAATTTATCACAATTCTATCGGTACTAAATAGCAAAAGTTAATAATGGTGGTTAATTCTAATTCCTTTTAACATAGCCGTGCCCATTCATTGCAAAATCTGGATACTCACTATACCATACTAGGTTAAAACAATGCTCTTTTACTTAGTACTTAATTAGTAATAATAATTAAACTTAATTATGAGGTTCATTGAACGAAAAGATAAGCAAACCAACCAAAACCAAAACGGAATACTGCGTTATCAAATAACGTTGCAATTCAGAGAGATGTGAATGGATTACTTTTTACTTTGCGGTATTTTTATTAATGAGTACTCCATATTACAATTCCTTGCCGTTTCTCAGATTTCGGTTTCAATGTGGAAGTTTGACTGTATTCATGAGTAAGATTTAGATATGTACTTGCTAGGAGTTTATAAAAGTAGTTGCTTATTAAAGTAGGTAGGTACCGACTTAATATTATGCACATGTGTATTGTGTAGAAAATGAGAGCAAAACCCGAGAGATTTTTAAAGAAAAGAAGTGATAGCCGAAGTAAAGCAATCCAATCCAGGAGCATCTCGAGATAATCAAAATTCAGAGAGCCGGATTCCTGAGATTTAAGATTCTCACTACATTAAAATTGCTGCTCCTGGTTGCTACATGCTCTCCATTAGTAACTGAGTGAGTGACTGCTGCTGTATTTTAGTGTTCGCGAGGTATTATATAAATATGTAGTGGAGGTACTTGTATTATGTGAAGCAACTTGAGCTGACTACCAACTTTTCGAACTTGACTGCCCCAACTAAATGAATAACGCTCCTAGCCTAAACTAAGGCTAGTGAAACCAATGAATCTATGTACATAGTTATTATTTCGGATTATTAGGAAAAGATAGGTAAGTATACAAGGCATTACTTAAAGGATTACTTGACTTTACTACATTTTACAAGGATGGATGACTTATAGCTACTTCTTAAGATTAGTTAGGTAGCGTGGACTGGGTTTTAGTAGCCGAGTTTGGTTTGGCGTTGGCTTCTCTTTGAATATGCTTTGTTCTGTAATGTTAATGCGTAATAAGAAGGGCGCAACAAACAACATAATCAGAGAAGAGCGAGAAAGAGGTTGAAAAAAGAAGTCGAACATTCTGTCTCATTTGATATACATAAGGTAACGTAATCGTGGTGGCTGGGACTTCTTTGATGCAATAAGGAAAGGCGAAGCAACCCGAAGCAAACTAAACCACAAAAACCAGTGAAAAAGAAAGAAAGGAAGAAAACTGTAGGAAACTGGAGATATCTTTACCACATATAATATAAATACTAATAGGCTGGTGTACGCTGTTGAATTAAGTTCGATTGTATTAGAAACGTACAGAAAGTGAACTCCCATCATGTATCATATAAAAATCATCTTTTGACTGGGCAGGGAAGGCAAAGGCAGACAGATAGAGTCAAGACAGCCAAGACAGGACAGAACAGGCCGACTGACTCAGAACTAAAGTTGATGTGATGTGAAATGAAGAAGTTGAATTTGAAATGATTTGAATTGAATATTGCATGAAGTGCAAGTGGTTTGGATGGGATTTGAGTGCACTGGACTGATTGTGTTGTGAGTGAGCTGAACTCATCCTGAAAGTCTTAATTCTTATAATTTCTGATTATTATACACAGAAAGGGTTGTCTTACTTATGTACGTACTTACATTTCACAGTCATACATATGTATATTAGGCAGCTCTTTTTGTTTTCCTTTCAATTGAAATACTTGCTCTGTTGAATGTATCTTAGTTGTCTGGTCACACTATTTTGTTTATTTCGTAATTCCATCTCTCTAAAGGAATAAACGAGCCTTTCCTGAAATTAAATGGATTACAAAGCAATCGAGAAAAAATTAATAAATACTTGCATGCTTTACTTTGCATAAACTTTACAGTCTACTCTACACTATTAAATGTAACGTTAAAAGTTATACTAATGTCCTGTTTAATGGAAAATTGTTCCTTTGCTTTACATTATTTGTTGTTCTAACTTGCATTTGTAATTATTATGCAGTACAGATACTGTACCTACTACTCCTGTCCAAAAGATGTTATTTTCTTTTCTCTCTTCTTTATTACTATTACTTATTAGGTTAGTTTACTTTACTCAAACACGAAATTCATATCTTATTATCAACAAATCGAGTTAGAGCGGCTGCATTTAAGACAAACGAGCAAACGGAAGAAACAAGAACAATATGTATACCTCCTACCTAATAGATGTAAAAAATAAATGTTATGTAAATGTTTACTGTAAATTGTAGCGTACACAACACAGCATTCAATAAGTTTATACTTAAAAACTTTTCTTCAATTTCGTTCTCGTGAGACGGTCTGTACAAGTAAATCGACCTATTCCTACATTACAAAGTTCCTGGGCTACTGGGTTCGCGGATTTAACTGACAGGACAGAGATATGTTTTTTGTTTCATCTCAAATAAATCTCATATACACAGCTTATGAAATGTTCTAGTGGTAATACATGTACATTCTAGGAACCCAATCATATGCACGTAACGTGCATATTTGTTCTACACGGTGAACGAATGCGATTGGTTTCTCAGGATTATTTGATTTAGTTTATAGCATGCCATAAGACAACACAACTCAACCCAAGAGATACACGAGTGCAAAAAGTTTACAACCTAATCATTTTATTTGCTCCTATTACATTTTTTCGAGAGAAGAGTGTAGTTGAGTGTTTATCGTGCTGTACTCGAAAGATCTTAATCAGAAAATTGCCTTAGTACAATTAAAGTCTTTCGCGAGCTGTATTGTTCTGTTTACGTAGGTACACACCACCTGAAGGTAGGTATTAACTCAAATGTAGCTCCCTATTCGTTTACCACAAACAATACCACTCTAATGTCTTAAAAATTTGTACTCTTATTTTTTCTCTCTACACTCACCTCCATGTTCACGCTTTATATTTTTTTACTTTTACATAATTTAAAATTATTAGTAAACAGAATAGATTACTTTTGTAGGCATAAAGTGGAACAACGGAATTTCATTCCCATATAAGTAAATTCATCAAAATATATAATTCAAAGAATAATTCTATGATCATTGAGACTTTTACTGAATTTCGGACCATATTTTGTACTTTCCCTAAAGCAGTAGAAAAAGTAGTGCAATTCTAAGTACAGATGAATTGTAATAGTACACAGACAATTACATTACTAATAGGTAATTTCTTGAAGAAGACATTATTAAATGAGGATGGCAATGACCATGACGATATTTTGTATTTACAGCACGTGGGATTCGTATGTTGTGGTATTCCTGATTTTGAGGAATTCCTACTTTGTGTAGATACGAATATAAACATGATACGATTTGGTGAGCTGTTAGCTTAATAGAGCTTTCTTTTAATATGTGTGGTACGGGATGAATTTAAAGAAATAGGAACTACCGTTAGCTACTTAGATAATGAAATGTAATTGAGCTAAAGTCAAACAGTGAAGTTTACATTAGACAAAGTCTAATAAACATTTCTTATTGATGAGAGTGTTCAAGTAAGAGGTAAATGTAAAGCGATAAAACATAAAGTTGACAATTGAACTGGTTTAATTTTTACAGAAAAATACTTCTTCTTGAAAGAATGGAGGCTCATAAAGTATAATAGCCGTGATGTTCAGGGAAATAAGTTTTTTCCCTTCGATTAGGTTTTGAGTGAGCGAGGTGCTAGCTACTACACCATGTCCATGTATGTGTATGTGAATATTTTAAAGGATCTCACTAACTGAACTCACGTTATTATCCATGTTCGCATCGTTCTCCTACCTAATATAATCGTATAATGCAGTAGACTTGATAAATTCTCTTAATTTCCTCTACTTAGTCAAGTGAGCTTGTTTTCCTTATGTTCACCGAGACTCCTTGCTCTTTCCCCCTTTAAAATAAAACAGAAACTGCTATACTTTACATTGCAGCATTACATTAGATTAAATTACATTACATACCTCATGTTAGTTACCTTTACTTTGCTTTACAATACACAGAGATTGCTATCAATGCATAATAAAACAGCAAGAGAGTCACGTTTTTACGCAGTAATTTCGTGGCCATTCCAGCTACCGAAATTGCACTGATAAAATCTGAATCTACAAGAAAACAATCTCCATATTTTACGAAAAACTAGAAAGTCCGGGTCATAACCACGCGGGTGGTGAACGGTTCTATTCCTTTGCCATACTAATATAATTGTATTTACATATAATACACTACACCTGAGTTTTTAGCCTCTACTCTAGTAAACCTCACCATTCGGTAATCCATAATAAGTATAGTATGTCAGTATGTATATTGCTTTACCAAAATTACAACCCACTTCCTTTAAATCTCAGAATTTCTCTTCTCCACTGGAAATGATAGACTGCTTCCTATTCTACAATTACTAGCTAACACAAACTTTCAAATGAAATCTCAACAAATCTTATTAGAACTGACCTCGGATAGAAAAGTAATAAATATAGATTCCTTATTCCACGAAATAAATTAATCCGCTAATTTTTACCCTACATTTTATGACTAACTCATGCATTGCGCATAATAACTTTTTCCATTTTTCCTCCATCCGGAAAAATCTAGACAGAAAAACTAATAATGGAAATTGTGTTTATGTTCTTTACTTAAGTTTACTACAGGGTAATTTTCATTGTTTGTGTGATTTGGCGCTTGGTTTAGTCAGGGAGATCCAGTCTGGACGATTCTTATGTGCAATAGCGATAATTTGAATCAAGTGCATTTTATTGCACTCATCTATTGCGGTATGGTGTGGTTTTGTGTGGCACTTATATAAAATAAAACACTACTATTTACTACAGGTATTCTAAGTAACTACTTGATCTGAACTGAACGAATCCTATTTTCCCATAGCCTTTGAAAAACACTCGAGATGAAATACAGTGTACTTATCTTATTAGATTGGTGGTATCACGTTATACTTACATTGCAGGGTATTTTGTAAACTAGCTTCGAATGTATTTATGTATTTCTTTTGTGCTGTGTTATCCGTAAGCACGTAGATATGCAAACAAAACAGCAAATATAACAAAACTATACATTAGATTCACATGAATCCACTTCACATACATAATAAGGAGATTAGCCACATATATCAATATTGAAAATGTTCAGCCTCTATCATTTAAGTATCTTATAACATTGTAATGTAAAAATTTGAGAAAACTTGTTGGGCCACTATCCGATTCCTTCTAGCTCATCTCATCATATTCTATTGGATAGTCATGTCGTGTCGTGCCTTTAGATTATTATTCAGTAGCTAAGCTGTCTAGCTATCTGTACAAAGCCTTCTATACACTAACTACTAAGTAATAACTAAACGTAATTCTCTCTGTTATGCTCGTTGTTTCAATGCGGCATCTTATTGTTAGCTTCTGGCTTAATGTATTGACTTCCTAACTTTGCTTACGCTTCTGCATTAGCATTAGTATATTGCTCTCTTCCCCTCCTCATCTCATTTACCATACAAACGTATTCCAATACATACGATTTTACAAATAAACTAGATAGTAGTAGCTTCATCCACTCTGTTCATGTATACCTTGATACATTTCGAGAAAAAATCAAAGAAAAAAGTTGTGAGATTGAGACAATTCATCATGTGATTAGATGGGAATTGGATAGCTACAAATATGATGGGATAGCGTTGACTCCTACAATTAAGAGTTATTGTACCTATAAGGTATTTGCTCCTTAAAAACCATTCCTTACATCAATCTTCGTATAATGTTACGTATTCTAAACGCTTTTCACAAATCAAGAAGAATTAATCTACGAAAACTCTTCTTAACCATTACTGTTGCACCGTAAGTGAGTACAGAGAATAAGTATGGGAACTTTTGTGCATATTACTTATTTGGTCTTTACCTATATAAGTAGAACGCTACGTATTTGTTAGCGATACTGCACTGTGATCACATTAGTCTGGTTTGGTTTGGTTCTGTCTGGTCCTCGGACTACAATCTCTTTAATATATATTGCAAAATTATCAGATCTTTATAAACGAATATTTTCTCAAGTCTAGCCAAGTCGAGTCAAGTGTCGACAAAAAGGAGAAATTTGATCGCCTTTTTTGGACTCATTATTATCAGTTCAGTCCAATCCTAATTTTTCCTCGAATGTTCATTGTGTATAGTAAAAGCAATAATATTGGAGATATAGTGATACAGTTGCTAAATTAAATGAACTTAGTCCACTATAAAAGTTATGTTATCTTATCACAGATTTTATTTAATGCGAGAAATTAAATGAATTGTTATTAGTTTCTAGTTAAGTAGAGTTGGGTTTGGGGTGGGGATGCTTTCGTTTCATTTGAAAACTGTCGATCAGATTTCTGTTATCCATTTAATCAATCCATACTTAATAATCTTATAGTTACTTACTACTGGTAGCGTAGTAGGATACAATAAAATATTAGCGCATTTCTTTCGTTCGCAGCCAACTTTTCATGATAGTAATAAAATTCTGTCACAACTACATTATGCCCATTGTGTGAATTATAATATAAAACCAATAAAGTAGCAATACAAGGTGAGCAGTTGTATTTTGTTATAATATCATGTAGTTGTGGGACTAGTAAATGGTTAAACTCATAAACTTTAGTAAGGATGTTGATATGATTGTCAGAAAAGCTTGTAACTGGTAGTATGTTTGTGAGCATGTATTAACATGAGTATTGTAGTGGCCATGTAAGTAGGTGCATGCGTTCCTTATTATTCCTTAGGTTTTATGTTGAATTGAACTACAAGCATTTGAGCTAAAGATAAACAAGAAAGTTTTTTTCCTAATGAAGGCACAACAGAACGTAGACAGGACAAGAAAGAGTGAGCAAAACAGAACAAGTCAGTTCCTCTGGAAATAAATTTATTATCTGCTGCCAATTAGTCGTTGAAAAATAGTGCAACTTTTCATTTTTTCTCTTCATATGTTCAATTTATGTGTTTGTCGATGGGATGTCATAGTCATCATATCATACGCAGATGTATATCTTTTTTGGATGTGCACAAGTTCAGTTGAGTACACTCGGGGCCCCCTAATGTATTGTTCTTGGTAATGTAAGTGGAGTAATAATCTAAATATGTGCGGGTAGACTATGTAACGGCGGAATTTAATTGTATCGTTCTGCGTTCCATTGTGTTTATTACGTGGAGTTGTCCATCCAAAGATTGTTTTACAGATAGATAAGAAAAATAACAAAGTAAAATAGCATACAATAGAGCAGAATTACATACACACAAAAGCTGTTAACTTTAGGCCACTAACATAAGTAGCAGCAGCTGGTTTGTTGCTTCAAGACATTTTTGCACCCAAAAAGTCATCGCATTCAAATTCAAATGGAATCCAGTCCAGTCAGCATTGTATTGTACTCTTGTAAGTAGTATATCTCCTTTGTAGTAGGTATTGTTACATATTACATATCCTTAGGTATACATTAGTTAGTTAGTTTAGTTCGTTTGCTTCATTCGTTCGCTCTTTTTAATTTACTTTGAATTGAACTGAATGTTCGCAAACACAATACAATTAAGGTAGTTTCACGTTTATCATGTACATATTCTGCTCAGCATTAACAAAACTGGCATTATACAAAGTTTTGCCGTAATTGCACCAACTTTGCTACTGGTTTTTCTTGGTTTCTTTCTGTTTTCATTTCGATTTGCTCTGCGTTCAGTTTGGTAAGCTTAGCAGGTTTTCCACAATTTCCTTATAATAAATTTAGGATAAACCCACACAATAAAAGTTGCTGAGTGACTGACTGACTGAATGAGTGAGAAGAGTAAAGCAATCCAAAGCAATAAATGCCCTCAGTACCCACACCAAACCACACCACAGGAGAACAAAGTTCAATTCACTACTCACCACTAAACAACACCATTCTACATTACATTTATTCAACTTTGACAAATCGGAAACATCTGCTGTCACACGTACATCATTATACTCGATCTAACTTAATTTTATTTGCTCATTCTGATATATAACCATTTACGGTCTCTATAATGCATCTATTAGCTAAAATATACTCTCAAGTATTCTTCTAGATAAAGAATACAATATAAATACAACGCACGTACAAACTAAGTAGTTACAGAAATTATTTGCAACGGCCATAGCTACAAGTACAACAGATTTACATTAGTGACCATTATACCTACTAAATGTAGCCAAGCCAATCCAAACCAATCCACTACTGTATGTTCTGTCGAGTTACTTTACTTGTACTTTGAACACACAAATAAATAACATAACTTGAGCTATAGAATAGAAATGAATTTTCGTTGGTTACATGTGATAATGCAAATACACACGTATTCATTCTCTACAGTGGAGACTAGTAGTGCATTGTGGTGTGGATTAGTTAGCCTAACAGCTTTCTATCGAGCAATCTATCTATCTCCTTTATCTTAATTGATACTTTCCTTTGAGACGATGTGCTCCTACCATTTGAATCAGTTAGCTCAAGTTAAATTTTGCCCAAAGAGATGGATTCACGAAAATTGGTAATTTATCGATGCAAAAACAAGTGGAGCAGCTGACAGCTTCTATTACACTTTTACTTTACATTAAATACATTACAATGTCGAGGAGGAAGGCAAGGCAAGGCATGAAAAACAATACGTACAAGATACATGTCAAAGACGAGATGTAATACGCTCACATACACTCTTTTACATGCACTATATCAGAGTAAACACTACACTTCTAGAACAAGACGAAAGTAAACGTGTATTGGGATATAATCAGTAATTACATATAAAAATTGCTTCTTATTTTGTAATAAATAAGTACATACTAGATACAAGCTAACTGCATATTGTAGATCACATTGCACATGCATTACATTACACGTAGACATAACTACTGTCAAATACATACGTATTACAAGTCATAATATAAATATGTACCTAAATACTATGTAATCATGTTAACGGATACCTGCATACATATAATCCATGTCTTTACCCTATATGATTTGAGTGTCCTGTCCTTATTTAAAATGATATAGATAAAATAGAGAAACGTATCGTAAACTACGAATATGTACACGTAATAGGCAATTTATTGTACCTACATATATTTCATTGTAGTAATGTAGAAGCCAACTCCTTCGAGCTAGGTACTAATCGTTACAACTTAAAAACACAAAATACGGAACATAAAGTAGATATAGGATAGGGGTGCACACGTGTAGCATCCCAATCACTAGAACAATCACAAAACTCTACACAATTTACTAGACAGCTAAACAATGCAACTTTGCCATATTTTCAACTCGGTTGTTTTCTTATGAGTTACGTGGTAAAGAAATGGATGCAACTAGGTATTATGTTATTTGTACTTTTCTTGCTACAATTACACTGGATCACATCATAAGTATTTCTATCATTTTCACTTTTCCAGTAAACATGTTACAACACATGTTAAAGGTATTTAGTATGACCCTACTATTCGACTCAATTGAAAAACATGATTTATTTGACAGTGTGATGGCATCCCAGCACGACCATTTTCTTTAAATATATTCTCCACATCCTTTCGTTTAGCATTTGTATTCTAATTTATATTTGTGTTTACATTTTGGGACATATTTGGTTTATTGGAATGTCTGTAGCTTTAAGTCATGATCATGAATAAACTAGATAGAAGTTGGCATATTGTAGTAAAGTTGAGTTAAAAGGCAAATTACAAATAGGATTACATATGTAATACATAATGACGAAATAGAGAGAGTAGGGTAGTAACTTATTCCTCTGTATTCTGTATATAGACAAAGGAGCTGAAATAACAGAATACGAAGAAAATTCCCTTAAATACCATGTACGAAGGTAATATTATGGAGAAGGGCAGAGTGGATTAGTAGTTACAGGAGAACTCTAAATAAGAAAGGGAAGAACGGAAAAGGAACGGCAGTCGAAAATTATTGTAATGAGCGGACAGCTTGGGAATTGTATTCCAAAAGCAAATCAACTCAAAATGAATACAAATTGATGGTTTTTACCTAAAACCTGTTTGTCCCTTTCCACTTTTTACTGAGAGCAGAGCAGACGAGAGAGCTTCGAGCTCAGCATTCTTTATATAGACAACACATTCAGATATATAATCCAAATCCAACCCAAACCAACTGCACAAAAACAAAACTAATCTACATTGCTTATTGTCAGTTATCCTATGGCTGTATATTAGCTTTCATTTAAGTAGTTTCGAATATCATCCTTTCTTTTTCTTCCACTAATCCATTCTAATAGTCCAGTGTGTAAGTAAGGTAATCTAACGTAATTTTTACTGGCATTACTACGTTCAACAAAACGCAGTTGAATGTCTTCTCTTGTAAACTTAACTGAGAGATCGGCTTTCTTACTAATCTATGCACGTTGAACACATCTCATAAGATTGGTTTGTATAGTAAATTAGATACATCATGTAGATGCACATTAAGTGGATTGTATCTTAAGAAGTTTTACCTCTTTTTACAGCAGTTATCTTTACTATGTAGAATAATTATTTCTTTATTTGTATTCGTAACAGTAGTAAGGTTTTGCTACATAAATATCGGAAACTTAAATATGACTTATACAGACAGCCTTAATATTGTACACAGGATTTTGCATCAAGAAATTAAATATCATTAAAAGTAAACTATTTATTTAAACTACACAATGCTTTTGAAGGAAAATGTATTGAACCTTATTCTCTTGCTGGGTGTTTTACAATGAACTGAAGGGCAATTTGAAATAAAGACAGCGTTTGATTAGGTTGATACGTGTACGTAAAGATATGGCATATGACTAAGGAAAACACATTAGTGTTGAATTTAATGCAACTACAATAGAAGTGGCTTAAAATTACATGGAAAATACAAAGAGCAAAGGATAAAAATAAGAATGAATGCTTTAAAGTTAAGTATGTACTTTAGAGGGAGATAAAAGGAGCATCATATGTCTGTCTGTACCTCATATCACTCATATGTTAGGTTAATAATTCTAATGTGAATTCTATCCATGGAATAGTTACATTTTACACTGTGGTAATTGTAACGCTCCATCCAAGCAACGCATACCTGACTAAAAAGAGTACTTACTCCATTACCATGTTTAAGTGGTAAATGTAAGTAGAAGTTGAGAGAGTTAGATAGGAAAGTAAAGTTATCCAACGGAGAGAGCAACTCGAGACTACTCGGTTTCCCTCAACAGATGTTTCCCTACTTAATTGAGAATTTTATTGTCTTCTCTTCTGGACTGCCGTCAAGGCACATATAATGCATAAATATAAAAATAATAGTGACTAGTTTGTGCTAATGCTATCTACTCTACTCCAGTATGGTGGCGGTAATATATAGAGAGATAGTTTTTTGCTTCTCCCCTTAATTTAAACAACAGCGATGTACTATATGTTTTACTGAATTCTGGTTTTGGTTTATAACTAGGCAAGGGTAATAGATTTCGTCACAGAAATAGGTAGATACCTGGCTCTCATTGTCAGTAAGGTAATAGCAAACCGTAATGGGTTAGCTTAGTTAATGACGCATTTGATATTCCTCAAAACAGGAAATTAAACTTTTCGACTGGCAGCGTGGAAAATTGAAGCGAACAAGAAAAAATCATATGGCTATCTGTGCTTTGTGATAATATAATGTGACCCTATTTTTAATGCAGCTCAAAGAATCTACTTACTTGTATTTGTGTTGCAACACATTAATACTTTTAGGAAATCCCAACAGAACACGATTATTAGTGAGATATGCAAAAGTTTATTTGTTATTTTATGCCGTGTTGCCCAAGTTGAATTAAAAATGTGTTATCATATCTGTAGTCTATATCTCTGATGAACTACGAGGAGCACATAGTAAACTATTAAACACGAACTGAGACTCAAGTAAAGAAAGGACTTGTTGTGTTCTGTTCTGAAACGACGCTAATTCCTTGGTCAGATAAACTGAAGGCCGAATGCTTTAAAAAATGATGTACTTAGCAAGTTCCTTTATAACCGTATGTATTCACATATTGCAACATGTGTTATATATGCTTAGTAATGTGTATAATTTATATAATGTATAGGTAGGCTCGTCTTCTCCAACTAATTGTAAGTATTCTTGAAACAGCTTCAGACATGTTAGCCAACTTGTCCTATTCTTTGATATAATGTTTGTCTTGAATAAATAGCATGACAATTTTTACCAAACATTACCATGTGAAGCGTAAGAATAGTAAAGAGGAAATATCCTAGGTGTAGTAATTAAGTACGAATCCTGAGAATATATCATCATATCTGTGTAACTTGATAGCGAGTACGAATTGGAGTTAAGTCAGCTAGATTGCCCTTTATATTAAGTGTTTACGCATTGAGAAAACGACAAAAGTAAACATGATTGCAATAAAGATAAGAGAACTAGTCCAGTTGTTAATTACCGCAAAACCTTTGCATTTAACGAGTTCTTACGTTTACGTTTGTAGTGTTACTACTTCTTCAGAGTGATAACTTAAGCTGGGAGGATTCTACATCTATAATATATGTTTTTACTTACATTTGTTGGCACTGCTAGATTTAGGTAGTTACATTATATGACAACATGTCCCTATAATACTTCACTATGAGTTGTGTGAGGTAGTTTTGAGTGTGAAAATTGTTTTTCTTCCAAACGATTTCTCAGGATCATGGAACATTAAGATAAGACATCAAACGCATATACAATTCGTAGTTAGCTTTTCAAAATGCTTGCTAATAAATAAATCGTAAAATCATTGGTGCTGGTTAGAATCTTGTTACACCTTATCCGGAATACTTAATGTGTAAACATAATGCATTGCGTTCACAATCGGTATGCATTTCGCAGCTAGTGCGTTTTCTTGTTTAAGAACTGGAAAAAATCATAATACAAGAATAAAACTGGAGGATGATGTGATATCTGATTGCAGTTTTACATGACACAAGGATTTCACATTTATTTCAAGAGCTGCCTTACATATAGGTCCGGATTTTTTTAAAGCAGTACACAAAATATAAGATAAAAATGTATATTGAATATTACCTCCTCGGTTTATGAGTAAAAATTTCCACTATGGGTAAAGTATCATTTGTCTTAATTATTAGTATGACTATGCATTTGCTAGACTGGAATACAAAGAACTATAAATATTTTCTTGCATAATTAAACCTTAGAACTAATGAGGATGAAGAAAGAAATATGCAGAGAGTTGACTCGAGCATCCTGTTCAAAATAACAAGTTGAAATACGTAACTAAACAGAAATTCCATTCTCATATGACGAAGCAACTAGTAAGAATAGTGTTCAAGTACATATTTACATTATGTGTCTTCATATTTGTTGCATAAGCCTTATCTTTGCCTACGATATACAGAAAATACAAAACTTAGTCTCTAACAACATTTCTTATAATCAAATTATACGCGTCTATTTGCAGAAATTCACATATGAGAAAAGATATTGAGAATGATTGTTCAAGAATTGAGAAATAGTGAGATGGACAGGGATGTGAAAATTGTATTCTTAATGACATGACACAGCTATAACCAATAGGACGAGAATGATGGTGGGAATATTGTGACGAGTACGTCATCAACGTATACCAAGTGCTTTTAGCAGAGGTTAGGCCCAACTAATCCAAGTACATACTTGCATCTATAACTTAGCCTAATCAAACTATATAACAATAAACAGGAATGACTTATTCATATACCACCACGAAGGCTACGTACTACACAGAGTGAAATACAATAGGAAGTACATACTGAAATACTACTTTTTGACTTTGCTCTCAAGTCCATGATTATGTGATAAGTTGTGTTATAGAAATTCACGATTTTTCAGTTCACACAAACTTATATTAATTCTTTGTTAAGTAGACGAGAACTAATCACCATGTATTATATGAATATCGTTATCGTCATTAAATAGGTATCTAAAATGTAATACACTAGACGTATCTAACTTTTTAAAGTGAGATACTAAAGTGATATTTACTGTGCAGTAGTCTTAGTTGCATTCAATTAACAATTTCCAACCACATATCTTACTGTCATCATCCTTCATATTGCATTAGGTCAATTGATTTTTGATCTTAATTAAATTATGGGTCAAGCAATTCTTAGAATCTTCAGAATTGAAATTACCATCTGAAAAAGCATGATTTTCATATGAAATTTCATTTTGTCGTATTAGAGATTTAAATGTTTCAACAAAACTTTCAATGGTTTAGTGACTTCGAATTAATATTCATAATAATATTCCAAAGTTTTAGTGAGTGCAAGCAAATAAACCAGTATTCAGTAGCAGAATGTGCGACACATCGAAAATCGAAACTTCTAAAGAGGGAGTTTTCTTCCTCTAAATCAAGGGAATGTGAATTATACTGGGATAGGATGGTGTATTACGATGTGAACATCACATGTTTCTAAGTTTGCTTTCACATCCCATCAGGTATCTACAGAGAATACTACATTGGAATTATCGAGCTGTTGAATATAGAATGGTGTTGAGTGTTCTTTCCCCTTCATGCAAGCAAGCTAATATGATTTACAAGCTACATGATATAAAATGACATATTTCTGTCTGAAAGAATATACGTGGCCGTTTGTGAGTGTTAAGGTAGAAATGCAGTTGTATTTATCAATGCGAGAGCAGAATGGATTTGCTTACACCTACAACTACAACTGGGCAATATTTGGTATCGTGTAAAGAGAGCTAAAGACCATATTTTAAAGCGAATGTTAATAGATGAAAAAACGGGAGGGTAAAAGCTTGGAGAGTAAATGCATCATTCATTGCCTCCTCGATGTAATTTAGTGTGATGTGATGTGAGGGAGACAGAGAGGAAATGAAAGGAAAAAAGAGCGACAGAGTAGAGGTGCAAAAGCATGAAATCCAAGTGAATCTATCTAAGTAAGTGGCATTCGGAGGAGCCGTTTTCCGGTGACTGAAGTTTTCACGGAGAGTCAATTCTTTGTCTGGATTTAATGAGTCGACTTGTGTGAGTTGTGTGGTTTTCTTTTGCTTAGCTCTAAACTGAAGCCTTATTGCATGTTTGCACTTGTGGTGTAGTTTGGTCTGGTCTGGTCGTGTCGTGTTGTTGTATCACATCCGTATCGTATCACATCGTGTGTTTGTTTGTGTATAAAGAATATGCATGTATATACATACCTACATTCTGCATAACTAGTAAATAGAAAACAACATTGGTGTTGTATAAGTATAAGTAAGGGTAAGGTACATGGCCAAAAAGAGCAGAGTGCGACTGAACTAACATCGAGTGAAGATTTACCAAACAAAACAGTAACTGATAGTGATGCTTATGTTAGTTTACATAGATATTTACTGCGGGTGTGTTGTTGTATGTAGTGGATGTTATGTTGGAGTATTCTGCATGCTTTTAGTATATAGATAGTGTGTAATGCATGTCGTTGTGTGTCAATGTGATGCTAATGCAAAGAGAACAGAAAGCGATGTGATGTTCGGATTTTTTATACGAATGTAGATACACACGCTCAAATGCTAAATAGTAAATAAGTACTTTATAGAGAGTATGAATAAGTAGTATTCTATTAGTGGAGTGGGTTAGGTATCAGGGAGAGATATATCTTGTTGGCGGTGATTCTTCCTTTACTTGTTATTTTATGTAGGCAAGCAACCATCTAATCTGTACATTTTAGTATGTGTAACGTAACCATGTAATGTTCCACATATGTACGGAGAGGCAAGTCGAGACTTGTTTAGGGCCGCGGTCTCCGTTTGTAAATTGGAAGTTTAACCATTTAGGATTCGATACGATAGGGAATTTGTATTCACCTACCCATAATGATATGTATTTATGTAGCATGTACACAGACGCTATTACCTACATTCTACCCTCATACAGTTAATTTTTATATTCTTTATGTAAGTGTACGGATAATGTGAACCGCTAACTCCAGAAGTTGAGAAATGAGTTACAGGATTTCGTACAAATCTAGCGTTTGTAAACTCAAGCCAAGCTAAACCACCAGCAGACCGAAGCCCACCTTTCTAGAATTTACTGTAGTATCACATTGATCTATGATAGTAATGGTACACAGTGGTTTATTAGTAGTAACTCGTACAAAGTAGTAGCACTAATATAAATGGTTGAAAGGGAAGCAATGAAAAACATTTGAAACAAGTCAACTTACGTTAAGTTACATTAAGTCAAGTGTGTCTGTAAAACACTCTTAAGTGTAAGTAACTAACTAAGTAGAATGTTGAATGTGAAGGAAATGAATGTTATTTGTTAGTGTATCCAAGAAAGCAATGAAAAATGCCAAAACGGCTTCTGCAAAATTAACTCAGTCAAGCACTCGTGTGTATTTAAATTTCCGAGTCACGCAATGAACAAGAAATACGAGGAGATGGCAAGATCGTTTTAGTATTCCACTTTACGCTGTTTTGCTTATTGTTGGTATGCCTAGGACGTATGACGGAGGAAATGATATAGTTCTACGTATGTTAGTAGCTCGTAAGTACTCTCTTCTCGGTAATGGTCTCCTTTCAAAGCAGGGAAAGAAATGTGAAAATTTCTCGTTAAAATTGCGAAAATTGTGCCAAAAACCGAAAATGTCTTTCAGCATGCTTTTCTCCTGCCATGCTGTACGATTCTTACCATACCGTGCTGTAGTAAAGCGTAACTTATAGATTAGCATTACACTTAACTTACGCGGTACTGCACACATAAATACGTACATTAGGAAACTACCGTTTTTTAGAAAGTAGAGCCAAACCACCAACCAATACACACACTTACTGTAATGTGATGTTCTTTCCTTAATGTCGGCTTAATGATGTGTGCCGGTTTCCGGTTGTTTTTTGGGTTACTTTTTTTCTAGTAATACAATGTGAGTAAAGTTAAGTAATGTGATGTATAATGTAATGTAAAAATTCTCGCGGATGCTCTCAAGAAAGTGAAAGAAGAAAATATATTGCTACATATGTATTTACCAACACAAATCGTGAGACTTGTTTGTAAGCGAGACACTCTACATCCTACATGCAAAAAATTCTCAACTCAAGCAGAATAACAAAGAATTCGGGCATCTCGGATCACTCGCAGCTTTTCACAACCAGAACCTTCAGTTTTTCATTCATTTCATTCTGTTGTCTTCTCCTCCACGGTGGAGTTCCTTGATTTGGTGAGCAACAAGACAGACAGATTTTTTCGATGCTTTTCATCTCCTCTTATGTTACGTTACGTCTACGAAACCATAAGGTACAGTGTATCTGCTAGTGTCTTAAGCTGTTTAGTTTTCATTTCACCATTAAAATCAACTTCCGACTTGATTACAGTAAGCACAAGATAGTATACCTATACAAGGGGATTCAGAACTCTATTACTATAGCTAGCTGTATTTATTTACTATGTACTGTTCACTGTACTTGTGTACCTATCTATTTGATTATGTTCTGTCCCAGTATATTTTCTATTAGGCTAAAGTATGTAATCAAGTGTATGGTAATGTTTCTCTTGGAAAATCGAGCCAAAGGGAACACAGCTGCGGTAATGAAATTAAATGTTCATTTCGAAATGAACTGTCAGGCAGCTCTGTGGAAATTAGTCATTTGAACATTTATTTTACTTACCTACACACATCAGTTAAATTTAGCCCTTCAAGAATCTCAATCAAGTTTTTTCACAGAGAACTGAGAAGCTTAACTTGCAGTGCAATCGCACAGTCTCAATTCATACTTGCAACATATCTACCTACCTAAGCAAGCGTACACATTAAACCTAATTTAATATACGACTACCACTACTACCTAACATAGTGCATATGTACATAACATTTAGTCTCTGCCTCAGTGGAAAGAAGCAATTTATTTGGCTAATGCAAGTAAAATTAGTTTTCTAAAATGTTCTTCGACTGAACATAACATGGTGCAATGTTCCAACTCAATTCAATGCAGATGAGATTAAAGTGCAGTACTAAAAGTATTAACTTGTACGTAATACACGCGGAACACATAGCACTCAGCTATTTGTGTTGGATCTTTCTGTTAATTTTCATTTTAGCTTTTCACCATCATCATCTAGGTTTCCTTCCCTTCGCCAAAATCTCTCAAGTGAACTGTTTTGAATTGAATTCAACTGAACTGATGCGAATAACAATGGAAAAGAAAATTGCAGAAATAATTTGGCATTTCCTTTTTTGGCCAGTTCATCTCTTCAGTTCTAGCCTCATTATACTAAAACATTCATTCACATCTGCTCTTATACATCGAGTTCCTCTATCAATCCGTCCGTTCCTTTACAGTCAACAGTATGGATACCTTGTCAATCCCAAAACTAAATTGACTATTGGACTTTAGACAAAACATACAAATGAAAACTTATTTTGCATGCAAGTAAAACAATACACGTTCGTACAAATCTACATTTACTAATGTACTGCAGTATAGTGTATTCCACCACAGTGGATAATATATTGCACTCACCCTGTAATAAAAGTAAAAGTCAAGTTAAAAAATCTACTTCAATTTACGTTATGGTATATTATGTGTTCTTTAGTATTCTAACAACACAACGACTTTAACACGTCACATAGCATTACAACACAGCCAGACTGGTACTTACAAAGAGGGAATGTTAGCATTAACATTTCAATTCCGCGATGAATCTAGTCAAGCCAAACTAAATCAAGCCGGCGTTACTTTGCTTTGTTGTGGAAAGGAATGGAAACAAACGAGAAACTGTTTTTCTATCTTCTGTCGACTTGACTTTGCTTCAATAAACTCTCGTCACTCAATCGGCAAACACATGCGCCGAATTTTTTGCTCTCCTTCAAACAAACTCTCTTAAAAAGGAAATTATTACGACTTCCTAATCATTTTTAATTTTCGAATACACATTTTACTCACTCAAGTTTCTCTGTTATCTGTATTTACCATGTATTGTTTAAAATCGTAGTAAAAATGTAAGCAAGCTTGTAAATGAACGTCAAACAGAATAGGCAAGACAAATGTAAAATACTAAATGTAAAATACTACTTATTATACATACTCGAACTAACTAGGTAAGCACTAACCACTTATATTTAAATATTGTGATATTCATAAAATACTGTGCTACTTGTTTTCTATTCTATTATTTAATGTAAACAGCAGCTGGCCATAGCCCCGGCTGTTAGCTCATCGTTCCTCCTTCTGTTCTCCAGTCTAAAAGGCTACTTTACCATTATCATGAAAACCAGTTGATATTCCTGTCAAGAAAAGTTGTTGCAAGTCTTGTTACATTGCAGATATGATATACTTACTCATGTTACTGGTATTCCACTTCAAAACCGTTTGCACTCCCTTCACAGTACACTTTACGCTACAACAATGCTTATAAAATTAAAATTACCATTTATGGAGATGATGATGCGAGCCATGGAGTTGATGATGAAAATGATAATGATCATGCTCTTGATGATGATAATGGCGAGGATGACGAGCTCCTTGTTTCGTTTCAATAGTTTTCTTCAAAATTGCTCACACATGAATGAATATTTAATAGCTACACAAAATACCTTTCCAAAATTACACTCATACTTTTCTGTGGTGTTCTTTTTAGCCTTAATTAAAAAAACTGTTGCATCTGCTTGATAAGGAATTTGAAAATCGCCGTTGTATTGCGTGCACAAAGAAATGCCAATGAATTCACGAAGTGATCTTCATTCTCCTTTTCTGTACATTTCGCTGTCAGCACAGGTACTTGATTTTCCTGATTTTATTCAATTGGTAATAATAATAAACACTAATTTGCGTAAAATATTCAATTGAATGAAACTATTGCTATTCATAACAAAACAATACATAGTTGATTGTACTTTGCAGCTGCGCCGTGCTTTATTGTTTTCTGCTAGGTATTTTGTATTCAAAGCAAAGTGCGTGTGTCTCGTTTTATCTTTTCTTCTTTCGACGTGTGCTTTTTCTTCGTTTTCCTTCAAAAATTGACTCAATGCCAAGTCCACCTTTGTGTAAGTTGCAAGTAAGTAGGTATCTGTTCTCTTCAAAAACAGAATCAAGTCAAGTGACACGAAGTCTATGTCAGGCAAGAGAAGAAAAGAGAATTTTCAATGAAAAAAGAAACAAAAGACAATTCATCAATGACAAGTTGATTTTTTGAGGTTTCCTTGATGGAAGGTGTAAGATGAAGATTGAAGATGGCAAGTTTTTTGGAAACTAAAAATATACCACAAAACTATACTTTGCCTCCAATGTAGCACCATCACCAGTCATCCTCTTGTTTGTAATATCTGTACAGCAGAATTTCAATAGGCACATTACATAATAATGAGTAACATACGTCCGTAATGGCAATAATATCAGTCAAGCTTGGCTAAGCTAAAGAATAGAGAACAATGCAATTGTGCACGTAGTAAAAATGGAAATAGGAAAAAAGTTGATATACTTGATACCGACGGTGAAAAACAGCGTAAAGAGTGACAGACAAGGAAATCATAAGTTAAGCTAAGGAAATGTCGACGTAATATTATCCTGCTGGATTCTGTATTACTAGAATAGAAAATACGTTTCCACTCTAAAACGTTGCAGATGAGACAATTATAATGTAAGAGCCAAAGAAGGCCCAGCTTTTACAATTTTACTCCACACCACAGGTATCTTTTACTAATACTGTGAAGCTTTATTAATATCTGTAATAAAATAAAATACAACCAAATGTATGAAACCTGGTAGACCTATACTTACTTAATTATTATTGTGTTCTGACAATCAGTTATACATTTTACAACACATTTACGAATAATACGTACAAAACTAGCTACGCCTTACTTATAAATATACCCACCTTGTACTTGTAAAATATATCATTTCACTTCCAGTCAAGTTTTGGCTGTTACGCTTTATGCTGGAGAAGTACAACCATATGTACATAAAACTACTAATATATTATTATACTTACAGATACTCCATTACTAAAATCAAGGGTATAAATAATACAATGCATAATAGAAGTGATTTTTTGCTCCGTTTTACTTTGCATCACATTATTGCCATTAGCGATGGAGTGGCTGCAGTATTGAGTCTTTGGCTTGGATAAATAAAATGTTCTGTCCTCTCCTGTAAATGCCAAGTCCTATCCTAAAGCCTCGTAGCAGTTTATCCCTGGAACGCTCAACATTTGAAAAGACTCTTGATTAGAAATGATTTTTTTCTTCATTTCATTCCATTTGAATTCATTTCGTCTCATTTCATTTCTTTCGTCGACTTGAAAGGAACTTCTTGTATAAGTAAATCTATCTTTCTTTCAGTACTATAGTAGGTAAATGTAACTTCACAGTGGTAAATAATATTTATGTAACCCGCATCATGTATTTCTCTTATAGAATGCGTACATTTTAAATGGAATTATATATAGATTCTCCTTCTGTGAAGAATCATAAGAGTTTAAGATGAGTAGATTCAAGGAGATATTGACGGGCATGATTAAGCCGAAGGAATATTTTTGTAACTTAGTCATGAAATGAAATGAAGTTAGCTCTCCGTCTGTACTCTTTCCTTTAGTCCGCAGTCTTATTTGTTCATTTTGTAGTCCTTTTGATTTGCTTTATGGCATAAAACATGAATTAAGAGTATACTTAATTTTTTAGATAGAAAAGCTGTATCCTCTAATTCTGTCTGTGCTAAACGGATAATGTATTAGTACCAGGAAAATAAACGTGTCCGTATAATATAGTAGGGAACGTCCACATATGACGTCTGCGGTTTAGGGGGGGAGGGGGTCCTGGAAAACATGACGCGGTATGATGGGGGGGAGGGGGGGGCAAAGCACAACTGGACGTCTGCGAAAATTGTGGCAAACTGAAACAAAAAAATTGAAATCTCCCAACTTTTCAAACATATCTAAATCCTGCTAGCACTTTTGTATTAGACAATTAACTTTTCTACTTTTGTCGAATTGTAAAATGGGAATAATTTTACACTGTTTTTTAAACCAGGCTTCATTGCTTTGTATTATAAGCATATACGCAATCGTTGGCAATGTTCCCAGTTTTTAGTTAAATATGAACAGATCAAAACTATCAGCCTAAGAAAACCTAAAGCGAAAACATAAGATGCCAGTTTCAACTGGAGAAATTTTTTTCTCTTTACTTTTTTTCAAACCAAATTATATAGAAATCTTTTTAGCCAAATTAAACTTTGGAATAATGCCGCTCAATTTTAACTTTTTTTAAAACTAATCAATTTTAGAAATTTTTTATCGCCATTTATTTAGCAATAGATATTTCAAAGTTTCGCCGCGTTATTTATTTTGCCCCCAATTAAATATTGTTTTAAAGAAATTGATTTGATTGTGATGTGATGATTTATGATAGAAAGAATCCGGAGGGATTCATTAAAAAGATACTATACTACTACTGCATGAATGGGAATAACTTTTTGAGAATGGAATTTAAAAATATTAAAATTATTTTACAGGTTTGTCATATTTCTCAAACTCGGTACAAAATAATTTTAGGTTAAATTAGTCATTGTATTATTTAAAAATTTTTGGGATTGCAGACGTCATTAGGGGGGGTGGGGGTACCACTAAACAGACGCTAGCAGACGCAGGGGAGGGAGGGGGTCCAAAAAACCCGAAAAATCGCAGACGTCATATGTGGACATTCCCGTACTACATTAGATACTACATAAAATCTAAGTATGTGACCGAACTAGCAATGGGATAATCCTTAGTACCAGTCTTACCAATGATGCAGTATTAACAACACAGTGAATGTCGTCTTTAATTGATAGGTAGCCGGTGCTTTGAATAAAGAAGCGTGTTTGGCTATAACATGCATTGAAGCCAAGTTGTATATGTATATTCTGGCACGTACTATCTGTGTTTACTTACAGAATGGGTTGTATATGTCATTTGCAAGATGCATATAAGGCATATAGATTATCAAAGGCATTTGACTGTACAAATATTATAGAATGGATAGTTCAGCTGCAAAATTGGATATGCTTATAATAGAATGCTATTGACGTATGGAAGGAAATAGCGAGGAGAACAGTTAGAAACATACAATTAGTATATATGCAAGTCAACACGACGCAATGCCATCGCATTTGAAGGCATTGCATCACACTAAAGAATAATGCAAACAAAGCTCTCAACTAAAAAGTCAAGTCAAGGGCTCAAGCCGAAAACTGATGAGTTGTGTCGTTGTGTGGTTTGGCTTCATCTGGCATAAATACAGACATACCTAGTACGAAATGGAGGATGCATTCCCTAACTTATGCATTTAGCACTTCACTATAAGTCAAGTTAGTCATTGAGATTTAATATTTCTGGCGAGTCTGTACTTGTGAGTTGTCTTGCCTAATTCCAAGAAATCCGATTTAAGAAAAGAATAAAAACTTAGTAAAAGGATGAAGTGTGCAAGAATGTGAAAAAGATTGAGTCTGCTTGGAATTTCCTTTTCTGGGTAGTAGGAACATTAGCTGCATAGATACATTATTCGTATTATTTGTTTCGTTGATATTTCATGTCTTGTCAACGACGCAGAATGTTCTTACTTTTGATTAGAATACCTAAATGCTAAGAACGTATTTATGTTATACTATTCTCGTTATTTGACATATCTGTTGCTGTCCTTTTACAGGATGGGTTTTTACTTAGTTTAGTATACTATGTATTATTAGCTAATTCAGCTTTGGTTAATTGTATATTTGACGGTTTTACTAGGGTGAAAACTTATATGAGTAATTCCAACGTATCTTTTTTGGAAGCAAGAAAATATTCCACATCCGGACATTTTATCATCTTTTTGTCTTCGTGAGTGTTTGCTTAATGTTAGTCTCTCATATTCGAATTCGACAGTTAAATTATTTCGTTGCGATGAGATAGGGAAGCTTTCTTGGAAAACTGGGCAGGAGTAACATTTTAGTTCTAAAATGTCTATTGTGTTCTAAATACAATGCACATATTTAAAGTTGCGTCTTCTAAGGCTACTACATCCTCTTCACTAAGAAAGCGATGACAATGTGGCAAAAATAATTAGTAGCAAATTATCATTTCACGCTGTATGTTATCTACAAGGAGAAATTGCGGTTAAACTTCACATTTGCAACAACTTAATTATTATTGCTATTGTGCTTCTGCAATATATAAAATTTCTAGTTGAGATAATAAATGAGCTTTACCTATAATGCATTGGGAATAGTAATAATTACGTTGATTTGTTTTGAATACGTAAGTTAAATGTTACAGTATTCATAAGTATTGTCTTATGTACTTAGAATTTGCAAGAATTGGTCTTTTACTGTGACGTGGAAAATGTTGCATTAACGTGTTTATTGTATTAGAGCATGTGGTTGCATTAACAAGGAATTACAATTAATTTTTGTTACAATTTCATTTAGTAAGTCGAGTCATGTAAAATATGGAATGTCAAGTAAAGATGAGATGTCATGTCTTAGAAGCATTTGCCAATAACTAAAATGTAACTATTGGTAGGAAAACGAATTGAATTTGCAAAGTAAATTTCTTGCTGAGCTAATGCAAGTTATGAGTAGAGAAGTGAACTCTTTAAAATGCTAAACAGTGCTTATTTTTCAAGATTTATGTTTAATGTGCAATTACTCATCGGTACGCAGTTAACTTACATTATATTGGAATATATACATATGCTTATACGTGCCATAAGTTTGCTTAACAAGAACCTAGCTGTGTTTCACTTGATTTGACCAGGAGACTATTTTCACGTCGTTGTAAGAGCGTCTCGGCCGTACTGCTTGTCACCAGCTAAGTTACACTAACTGAAGTAAAGTCAAGTCAAGTCAACTCATTTCACTCGCAATCAGCTCACCGTACCATGTCACAGAAAAGCCATACACAGCAAGATTTGATTTGCAATGTGAGCAGAAACGTGTTTTAAACGCAAATTTCCAACAGTCATTCTCTTATTACTCACTTACATGAATGTGGTTGTTTGCATATTTCTTTGGGTGGTTGTAGGAATCGTCCGTATTGGTATGATGGCAAATGGTAGGTAGGTGGGTTGTTTCTGCTTCGCTTGCGTTCTATTCTTCAGAAATTATGTATTTGTATTTCTTTTAGTTATTCAGAACTCTGCGTTCTAACGTAATATGTTTTGCCACGTTTCATTACATTTTCTTCTATTACAATTTTGAGCTTTTGTTTATAGTTTATAAAGATCTGTGTATACAAAAGCAATTGCTATTAGTTAAGATTGAGATTCTTGAAGAGATTTTTAAGTTTGAAAAATCGGCAAGAGGTCTGACTATGTACAAGCAATAAGCATTTTTTGGTTTAACTTAAAACGCTTCTCAGTCGTCTCCATTTGAAACACATTATCAACATTTACAACACAGCAGAGAGCAATAGGTTACATTGACTAGCTTATTGTTATTGTTGCTGCGAAGGATTAAATTCACACCAACTTACATACACAACTAACTAACAGGTTTCCTTGTCAATATTTATTGCCACGCGAGGTTTCAGGTTCGAGAAACTATTCCGTACCATTGTATCGCTGTTAACTTGACATTTCTGGATTTTAAGAGTACATAGACGAGAGCAACTTTGTATTCTTTAACGAGGGGAAACTTTACAAAAGTAAATGTCTGATCTGAGTTGAAACAATACTACAAATGCGCATAAATATTTCAAATTACTACTTTTCTCCGTCTTATCTCGGTACTTAACTCACCTATATGTAAATTGCTCGCCTTCCCAAACCAAAAATCCAAACCAACCAAACCTACCCAGGTATAGGCACAATATAATAATATAATATATATCAACATCCCACAATACCACCTGCAATTCAATCTAATGCAATTCAATATAATAAATATACAGTACTTATAACAGCATGTACGTAATGTATTTATGTATTGAGAGAAATCTGGTCTCATTCTCTCTCTTCTCTACTTTATTTTACTCTCTTTAAAATTCATGTGTTGCATTAGAAACTAAACTATTTTCCTTTTTCACTTATTACTACTACTTTATTGCTGTAGCCAAAATTCAGAAGTGTTTATGACACAAGGCTCTCACGTTAATTATACTCTTTTTCTTTCCTGGTCTGCTCTATGGTGTTCTGTACAGCGCTTATGCTATGTTTTATTTTCTCATGGGGGAGGGCCATTTCAACCAAAGCAAAGGAAGCATACGTTTTAGCCTAACTCACAAAACAACGGCCCGCAGCGTAGACCAACCAGTCAACTAACTTTTATGTACTTACTTACGTATTGACACAATGCATGTATATCACCTCACGTACTAATTCTTATCTCCAACATTTTATATCAACCCATTTCCAATTACAAATCTCGGTAGTGCCCTAACATCTAATCTAGAAAATTTGTTCACATTATCTAGTTACATTTGGAAATATCAATTAACAACTGTGGGTGGGAGGACTGGCTAATGGCTCTGGCTTATTGTTAGACTGGAATTTAATTTGTTGTTCTGTTCAAATGAGAAACTTGGCTTTCGGGTTGAATACTTACAATTAGTTGTTCACAACTGATACATACAACACTAACCGGTAATAAGTAGTCTGCCATTCTATTGTAGTTACTGTATCTTAATAATAATTATTAGTATATCCATTCCACTCCGCAGCTCTGCATACGTGTGGACGTACGTACGGGTTAGTGCGTGCTGTGCTATAATATATAAATGTTTCTGTCTTGCGTTATGTGTATATAAAACACAAGAAATTATTCGGTCTGGCCTTTGTTTAACTTAACAAACTAGTAATTAATCACATTCAATTTTGATAAATCACCCCAGCCAATTTATTCTTTCCAGTTTGCATAAATTCTAAATGAATACATATGCACATTAGTGCATACTATAAAGGCAGCCGCTTTCCTCCAGCTAACATCAGCTATAAAACATCTATAAAGTACAACGCAACACCAACACCACCATTTAAATACATCATCATCATCGTTAGCTTTATTACAGCACACGGCGTTCCTTTCTTTGTTATTCCTGTGTACTACACATATGAACTACTACAGATACTTACCCCGTTCTTATATCAAAGAAAGACAACATCATAACTATTATTTATACTGCTCACTCATACACTACCTACCTATTATGATTTTACTCTTTAGTATTATCTACAGATAGTAATTGTACATGCAAACATTTAGCTGTGCTATATATCCATACTTGAGTTCCGTATGAGTACTGTACTTACTTAAATACTAAAAATTATTATTGTCAGCGGTCTATACGAAACTTGGAGTTACACAGTGATATTTATTCAAATATGCTTATAAAGGCAACTTTATGAGCGTCTGTTTCAAATCTACCAGAGAACAGAGGAAAGCTACATTAATTTAAACCATTTTAAGCTGAAAAACCCAATCTCTTTTACAAAAATGGATGATGAATGATTTTTCACCCCTTTCATGCTTATGCAAATGATTCATCTGTCTGTATGACCGTGTTTTTCTGCATGGAGCATACGATAGGTACCTTCGTACTAAAATAAAACTGCTGTAAGGCACAAGAGAGCCGAACTACCTCTAAATATACCTACCTACATCACAGTAGAGATGTTACGTAAAATACGAACACGTAAAATAATATAATAAGATATTACATGCATTAGATTATCAGAGGTCCTTGTTAGACTGTACTTTTTAGTCATTCGATTGCATATTGTATCCCATATGGACTTTTGAACAAAAAACTCTCCCCTCGATGCATTTCATTTGTTTGTCTCTTCTCAACTCTTTCGTTTCTCTACTATACGGTTGAGCAGAGTAAAGCACTACTACTCCATAGAGTACTCAGACCGGGAAAACAGCCATCAATGAATAAAATATCAAATGAAAACACAAAAGTGAAGTAGATTCATGCATACATACTGCTTACCTCGTCTTCTCTTCTCAATATACAGATATCGTAAAAACTCTCGGAATAAATAGTAAAATTATAGGTAATAAAAAGCAGAGGCTCTCCTCTGTTTTCCTGTTACTTCTGTCCTGCATGCATATCCGTGCAAGTTAAGCCATGCCCTACTTTACATTAGCATAGCTTACTAACTTACGTCATTTTATCGTACATATGCATTTCCCCGTTTTATTTTATTTATTTCGTTTCGTATATCCGCTCATTCTTTCCCAAGAGGAAATTTTAGCGTTACCTACACGAAACCAAAATCTAACTGCTAACAAAAGTAAATCTTAATATAGCGAATTATTACCATCACATGATCCAGAGGCATATATCATGTATACATCTTCGCCTTTTGTGCAGTTACCAATGAACTGCAAATCCTTCCATCCTTTAAGAGCTTTTGAATCAATCCGTCAGCTTGCATTTTAAAGTTTTCCTGCCGGTGTCACTCAAATAATAACAAGTCCAGGCTTTTCCGTGCTTTATTCTTTAAAAAAGTTTAATGCAACAACGTATATTTGCATAATTTCATAACTTAGATGAACTGGTGATTGATGATTTATGGATTTTTGTAAAATCTAACAAAAACATATGCATAAATGTCGTGCCTTCATCTGCTCCGGGGTTATTATCGGCTCCCCTCTCTAACTTCCAGTGTGGTACTACAAGAGAAAGAGAGCAAAAGTCTACTTTGACTTGACAAAACTCATTAAAATATGTATTTTTCATGACTGGAATGTATGCATTCATTGTGCGTAACAGTCTACAAAGGTACATAAGCGTGCGTATGTGCAGAGTCTTATCCAACTTATTTGCATATTATAAACATTTCCATTTCTATTGATCGAAAATACAATGGAAATACATTACCTTAACTCCAGTACATACTCTATTTATACAATAGTGTCATTTCAATGGTGAATTTTATTTTAACTCGCATAACTTTGCTCCTGATTTGCATGCAACTGTTTTTATGCATACATTATTTTATGAAATATTTATGTATGTGCTTTGTGTGATTGCATGTGCATGCTTAAATTTCTTTCCCTATCGCATTTAACCCAACTTAGAGAATATAATTTATTAAATGTATCGCACATATCGGTTTTCTTTATTGCGCTCTAAATGATTGATTTCTAAACTCTACTGATGTTTCTATTACTATGATTGATTAAAATGATTCAGATCAAGAAGTAACGTTTTAGCCATGCAAGTGAATGCACTGTCACATAATAAAGCATAGTGCTAATGGATAATTATTTTTTGTTGCAGATTGGTCTGGTGTATCGTATAACGAAGCGTGAAAAGCAGTCAAGCGACAACAAATTACACGAGACTGTCAACTCAACAGGAGTCTTTCATTGCACTAGGTCAGTTTTAGTCGAATGAGAAGGAACGCTGTGTTAGCAACCTATTATGAAAGTATTCCACGCTTATCTGGGCTACTAAAGATAAGATAAAAGGATCTGCATGAATAGAAAACTCACAATCGCAGAACTATGTCAACTATAGCCGGGATGTATTATATGAGAAATGCCGGGACTCCTGGACAAGATATACAACCACCAGGTTTGTTTTTCAAAATTATTTTGCAATTAGTAATAAAATAAGCAGGTAAATGGAACGGAAAGCATTTGGTTTTCTAAGTGCAATGTCAAGGTTGCATTTTCTATGTTTTACTAATACTACTGTGTTCATCACTAATGTAAAATGTAGCGATAGCATATGTGATATGATAATATGCATCTCTGGTTTGATTAGATAGCCAGAGCCATAGACTAGAAGTGCAGATGGAGATATAAAAGATAAGTATGATGCTGGTTGATCTTACAACACATTACATACATATTAGCAAGTTTCTATCTTGTATCTGTGTTCGATTCAATCTTATGTGTTACAGTCCACTATATTACATCACATTAGAGAAGGCACAAGTTCACATCGCATCACACCATCTAATCGCAAGCAAGCTGATGTTGCTTCGCATGTATATAGACGTATGTTGAGACTTGTATTACACACAGGCGTATACTTACCCAGGTGTAATACACAAAGTACACAATATTATACATACATAGGTAGAACACATGAGAAAGTATAGTTAGTTAAGTTAGTTAGAGTCAAAAGAAAAAACTCGGTGAGCACGTGCCGTCGACCGAGAATTTATTATACAACTGAACACAACAGAAGAACAGAACGTAACACCACACCGTGATGCTGTTTTCATCTGAGTATAATAGTAGTGGATAAGCAGACATATACTACACATTACAATGATTGTATGTTTACCCTTATAAATCTATGTAACTATGTAAGTGTGCAGACTTGCATGGCAGTACTACTATGTATACATTTGCATTATCAACACATGTAATGTACATCTTTACTTTTACTTGCAGCACACACCAGTAAAGTGTAGGGCAAAGTAAGCACACTACATTTATTTCTTAATAGTCAGCTCAGCCAAGTAAGTCAGAGCAGAGTGCATTGTATTGCATTGAATGTAATTGTACATGGTATCTTCATATAGAATCTTTTCTCTGTAGTGTAAGTAGTAGACAGACAGACAGACAAACAAGAATACTATATCTATAGTTAAATATAAATGCAAATACTACATTGAACTTACAATCTGCAGTCTGTGGTAGTTAATGTCTCTGTACATCTATAGAAGAGTGTAACCTTTATTTTTTAGTCAAGTCTTGCAGTTAATGTTCTATAAATCTAGTCTGGTCTTTACCAATACACAAAACAGTACAATAGCATTTCCATTGGGGTATATTTTATACTAGTCAGTTGGGTAGTAAGGATGAGTACAATGGAATAGTATGATAGTAAAATGTGTGCATGTAAATGCAAGTACTTACTTGCATTAAGTTACATCAAGATTGAACTTTTACTATTCGTATTGTATGCAAGCGATACGACACGTACTATGTATGTATTTGTAAGATCATGACAAGAAATCGCATCCTAACGCAACGTAATGAAGTGTGCGTTGCAAGTAATGAAGTAACTCTAAGAACAGTTTGCTGAACCGAATTGATTGTTAGTAAGAAGAAATGACAGTCAATCTGCTTGTACTACATTACAGAACAGATGCTTCGTTGACTGATTTTGTTTTCAACTATAAGTGCAAAGTATTGTGTTGTGTTATGTTAAGCTGTCGGGATGTAAAATATAGTCAGTGAATTGCCATTTGTAAATTGATGCTCTCAACATATACCAATAATGTTGCTCAATGCTTCTTTTACCAAGTACACAGAACTTGAACTTCTGCAAATCGGGTATTGTAAAAACCAGCAGTAATGATATAACCACATGTTTGCTATTTAGTAGCGTAATGTAATACGACAATGTGTACTATGAAAAAGAAATTAATTACCATGCTACAAAAAATAAACTAAAGATTCTAAATACTCAAACTACTACTTTTTGCTTTGCAGGATGTTCAGTAGTGGATTCGGAATCAAATCTTAATTTGTCTGAAGATGATAACACCAGTTGTAGTGCCAGGTGAGTAGAATAGTTATTTATTCCTAGTTCGCCTTTCCAATGCACGGAAATGTTTGATCTAATATATTTATTTAACTTAAATAGTGAAATGGGATGTGATTTAACAACTTCTGCCTCACACAATAACAACAACAACAGTAATTCGTCATCTAATTCTCGGAAAAACAAGAGAAAAAATTTTAAGCCTCGGAACATTACCGAATACGCCGGTTCTGACGAAGAAGAAGGTGGCGAGCATGGAGGAGGAAAATCGCGACATAATAATCACAACCACCACGGAAATCCACCGCATCGTAATAATCACCACAACCACACAAATAGCCCAAATTTGAAACAACAAGCGCATAGACCTGAAAATAATTACAATTACGACGAAGATGATGAGGATGACGGTGACGGTGATGCGGAGGCTGACTACGACGAGAGTGAAATGATGGCAAGTCCAGAAGGCGATGCCGACATGGAAGACAATAATAACATGAGTAGTCGTAATGGAGATGACATGGACGAAATGGATTGTACTGACGATGAAGGTGATGGTGAATTTAATGATAATGATGATGGCGATGGACCTCTTGACCTGAGTGAAGTTCAGAATGGTAAGTAATAAAGTAAACTAAGGCATTAGAAAATAGTAAAGCAAATGAGTAGATAATACAAGTAAGTAGTAAGTCTTGCCAAGTTATGTTATGCCATCCCGTCTGCCAACCACCAGTCAGCAGTCAGCACTCCTAAACAATAATGAGCCAGTTTTTCTTGTGAAGCTTCTGCACTCTATTCTCCCCTGCTGTTACCTTAGAGCTTGTCCAGTCTAGTCCAGTCCACTACTCCATTCCAGTCCAAACCCAACCACCATAGCACAGCAACACAAAGCCAGTCCTCTTTCTGTCTGACATGAGATCAACATTTCGGCTTTAAATCTTTAGAGGAGTGTAGAGGAGACTTCTTAACTCAACACCTTGTCGTTTCTTCCCCCTTGAACACAATAAAAGGCATTCTAGGAGTTAAACTTTACTAAATGAGCCGGTTTGTTGCTTTTTTTCTTTGCAGACTCGAAGCGACTTTGGAGGAAACCGAATAAAGGGTCGTTGATGAATCCATTGAGCAGTCTAAATAATAATAACCTGCATGACCCCTCCTCTGTGAATAATTCACACTCTGCTGGCAATCATGGACATCACATTAATAATAATAATATTGTCCATTTTCCCGCCTCTATGGCTATGGACCTTCGGTTAGCAAGAAATCCCGAATTTTATGAAGATGCCCGCTCAAATGATTTACTGATCACGAGTAGTACGGGAAGCAGTAGTAACAGTATACATAATTTACCTACTAATAATAATTCCGCTGTCGATTTCGCTGCAACTACTATGAAGGAACTTTTAGGACTTTACGGAATAGCTGAAAATTTAAGACAAGGTAAGTATTACATGTTAAATGTTCTGTTATAGTTATGCTTATTAAGTAGACTAAGTAACAGTGTTATTGAATATCCTCATGTGTCATACTTTATATTTATTCGCTGAAAAAGGAAAAGAGGGTTTCATTTTGAAATGACATTACAATATTCATGCTTAGAACTTAAAAGGCGTTACTTATTGTATTAACATTAGTATTGTTGCATGTTGAGTATAGACATACATAAATTCTAGAGTATTTGCCAAGAGAAGCTAAATTCCTAAGAAAATAACACTAATTCCACATAACAATGGACAAAGGATGCAAAGTGGAATAGGAAAATACCATAGTATTACAGTCTGTTTTGCAATCAGACATTTGACTCTAACTTCGTCTCGGATTAAAGCTACAATTACAATTGTATTCATTCTGCTGATATTATAAATGAATATTAGTGTTGCTTCATTCTGCAATCTGTGTATTTAAACACAGTCCTAGAATGAATAGTTGAAATGAAAAGCATTGTTTTATTTATATGAAAATATTGCACACCTTTACTTTACATTCTTATTTGAATCACACCACTGGCAAGAAATCTCTGGTGCGATTTAAGTACTATCCATTCTACATTACACTGAATTCTGACTGATAGTACGATTTACATGTCATTCCTTATAATAGGAATTTGATAGTAACGTAATTGTACTGGTAACAGTAATGGCAACCACAAATACAGATATGACGCATCATAATCATAATATTCGAAAGCTTCAAGCTACTGCTGTGAGGATAAATAAATCAACGTTTACGAAATCTTCTAGGAGAAACATATTCTTTGGGTATGGATAAATAGTTGAAGGATTCGTTTGTATGTACTTACAGATATTTGTATTGTTCCTTATGGAATCAAGAGATAGTTGAAAAATGTTTACTGTCTTGTCTTGCATCTTGCATGGATGCACTAGTAATAATAAGTGAGTGTCTTGTCTAGTATTTACGTTAGATTTTATATTCAGATGGTTGTGTGATAGAGATGAGGCAGTAGCATGACTTTATTACATAAAACACAATAACTTCTATGTAATCTACAGAAAGTTGAGTAGAATAGATAGACGAGTAGTGTAGATAGATAGATAAATAAATCCGACTCACTCACTCACTCAGTCTGAGTCTGCCCAAAAATGGAAATGAGGAGAAAAAAGGAACTTTAGTAAAGAAAGAATGAAAGAAGAGATGGATTGATGCTTACTTTATGCTTTATGCATACTTTTAACTTTCTAGCTTTATTTTCCTATACTGTGCATTTGTGATCTGATGTGATATGCGTCTGTATTGTATTTAAGTATTGGGCACATAATATGTAATGTGTTTTATATGCAATACTTAGTTACCCATAATATAAGTAGGCACAGCATAAACGTATACCTAAATTGTCAGTATCTGTAAAGCTGTCTTTAGGGCTGATGATAATGTGACTCAGCTAAAAAGTTTAACCTCTTCAGTTAGAGTTGCTTGGATGAATCTTGGAGTTTGGTTTAGTTAAGTCTTTCGTTAAGCGAGTAAGTATGTAGAAAAAAGAATAAGAAAGACAAGGCGAGCTGCTTTAAAAAAGACAAGTCAAGACAAGACAAATCTCAATAGGGAAACTAAATTCAAAACATCCAATCTCAATCTATACCCTTCACAATGTATTACCAAACTTAAATTTAATGTAAGCTCTTTCTTCCCTATTAGTATTAGCTAACACAGCATCAGGCTCTGTTACCATTCTATTGTGTTCGTAAGTACGACTTTCCGTTGTTTGTAGTATTTATTCACCCTGTTTTCTAGTAACCATTCTAGTTCGTATTTAAAGCACGACGCTTCATTTTAGATACCGTTCTCTCTTAATAAGAACAAATACGATGAGTCTCCTGAGGTCGAATCTATTATAATAATAATAAACTGCTCTGAGTATTCCTTATGAAAATAACGAATTGTCTACATTAGTATGTTATGAACTCTATTTAGTCTTGACTTTCTAGCAGCGCTTGTACCTCAGCAAAATATACTGGGATGCATACAAATGTAAAGCAATTTAGGCAACCAGGCAGACTTCAACCCTTTCAAATGAACATTATTATTAATATCAACAAAGCATCACTAATAATAATAATGAACGCCGCTCCTTAAGCTGTCGTGCTAAATAACTGATTGGCTTGACCTGTTCACATTTAGTTCAATACATCTTACGCATTACACTTATTTTTAAGATGTTCACTAGAACCAGCATATTTTAGCATAATATTAATGGCAGTTTTTAACACTTATGATATTTCTGAACATTTATTCTTAAATAAACTAGCAAAGATAATTATTTCGTTTCTCTTAAGCTGGCTACTTGATCAAAAGTCACTTCTTTACTTACTATGTACATGTATTGTAAATATTTTAAATACACATTTTTAAATTGCCACTACTATAGCTATCGGAAACTATAAAGGTAAACTGGATTCCTGAATAATTTTACATTTGCAAGGAATTTAAAATATAAGCATACCCCGGAAAATGAAATGAAATATTTATTAGAGTTTTAGGACCGAGATTGTTTTATGATTCTACGGCTGAAAAGAAATTAGTTTTACAAGTTCTTTTCTTGTCACGTCCATTTTGACAAATTTCGTACGGAGGGTCGACAGGTCTTGAGTTACAGTTCGGTATTTATACTTGTGCTTGTACTTCTCTTGTCAGGCAAGGCATCACATTGCACTCTGGCATATAATACTCGTCGTCAGCCAGAGTTATCTCCGTCCATATGTGTTGTATGTTACGCATTGCCTATAATGATGTGTAGTATGAAATGAAATAAAACCTCAGCTCGCACAGTCAGCAAAAAATTTAGGGACAGAGCGAGTGAAACTGAATTGAGCTGGAGATCTAAACTTATTTCGTCCTTCCTTTCCAACTAAAGATAAGTATATAGCAGATATATTCATATTAATAGAGGTTTTAGGTTGAAAAGTTATACTTACAGATGTAAGCAGTGTACCTATAACAAACTCTTATACTTTACAACTGTATGGTGGAATTATTTTGGAGATATTTCATTGGATCTACTCCACTATGCATCTTATGTGTGTCAGCAATCATCGTTAGTAGTAGATGTATACTTTAGTGTGTATGTAAATTTGTATAGATACAAGGATGACTATGCTTATAGTTTGTAAGTACCTTTAGCAGAAGACTTATTGTTATAAAATAGTAAGTGAACTTCCACTTGATTTTGATAAGTTGTGCTTGTAGGATCCTATCATCTTTATCATCAGTCAGTCCGTCAGCTAGTAGGTTAGCTTAGTTCAGTAAGTTAGTTCGGTACCCTTGTCGTAATGTTAGTTAGTGTAGACAGTAGACATGATGCATACTTTCCAGAGTTAAAGATATTCAAACTGTACTGTACTAGAAAAATCAAAGAATGTAATGCATGCAATAGCATAATGGATAGAACCGCATGAATGGACACGACATAGTAATATTTATTTTATTTAAAGCACCTTACTTGTAAAGTCAAGAACGACAGAAGAGACTAATGTTAAGCCAAGTTAACTATAACGAGTCAAGTGGATCGAATAGAGAATCATTTTGTTTATAAATTGCTCTTTTCCGTTTTTTCTCCTCTTTCCCTACGCGGTCTCTCTGCTCTCTGATTGTGAGTGAGAGTACGTAGGTGGAAAGAGTAATGATTCCAACTTAGATTGAGTATTTGTAGTGGAGTACTCTTTTACGTAACTCCCCAGTGATCTTATTGATGTAGTAGGTGTAGTTTTTAAATACGTAGATATTTCTTCTTGTTACGTTTTCTATTATACTGATATGAACCCAATCCACGCATGTAAAGTACTGATATATGTGATTCTCCATCAAATCCTTGAAGTCGAAAAAGTTAAAGTTACTCATGCTGGCTATATTTAGAGTTGATCTGAACCATCAATCAAATTCAGTGATTGGGAAGATACTTTACGTTTTCCGCATTGAGTACTGACTTGCTCGCATCACCCAGCTATTCACAATCAGAGTGCTAATTTATTTTTGCATTGAAATGACGCGACATTAAATTATTGCTATCTATGCGAAAATCTAATGGTGGGCAGCACTTAGTAAATACTGTATATATAAATCTTTCTTGCAGTGTATACTGTACTTATTTACACCAGTACCTACGATAATACTATAATGACTGCAAAACATACACATGATTAAGTAAAGCTGGATACTTTTATGGTAGACTTATTGTTTACTTGCGCAGAAAAGAATTACTGAATTGTTAGAAAAAGATTACAATAGAATCAGTAATAAGGCGTTAAGAGATCATAACAAGGCAGTTTCATGTACCACGAACAAAAGTCTAAGAATGAGTAAGTAAGAATTTCCATAAAAGCTCAATAACACGTAATTACTCTCATGCATGCATTATTACATAGCTTCTCTTGTAGATGAGTTAATGAGACAAAAAATAATGGTGTTATATTATGTTCTGTTATTATGGTATGTTAAAAGCTTCGTATTCATATTGCAAAGAAACAACTCTGTAGCTGCAGCGAGCTCCCCACTGGATTCCTATCTTTTACTTTTATGAAAAGAAATGGAAAACCTGTAGAACAATCCTATGGTACTGGCTTGGCTTCGATTCCTTTATAAATGCATCTTCATACTTGCGTACATATGTTTATAAGTTATAACATGCATATGTAGGTAAGTCGTGTATTGTATTGTTGGCATTGTGCTAACATATAGGCAAGTCTATCTGGTCTTCTTTTCTTTATGGTTTCATTTAAGTTTGACTTGACTCTCGCTGAGCAGCAGGTCCTCGTGTGCATACTATAATACAATAAACGTAACGTTGACTGCTACTACCTATTTTATTATACAATGGGATACCATAGGAGAATATAATACTTATTACGCACAAAATGGAATGGATGAAGGCAAGCCAAGTGAAATTAGTCAGGTTGAGCCAAGGGAAATGAAGCTAAACCATCTTTTACTACACTACAGTCTATTCTACACGGTGGAGCCCAATTTGTTTCCAATATTATGCACCTAAGTAAGCAAAGCGAGGTGAATATGTATTCATTATTATGTGTGGAGTAATAGTAGTAGACAAAAAGCCCTGAAAAGTGAAAAAAAGGCTCCTCGAAAATCCATAAATGGCACCTACTTCCCCTAGGGACATTTGTAAACAAAGTTTTGTTTTCTGAAGAAAAGACGAAGGACAGGCTGTGTGATAAGACCGCTCATCTGTACTTTAAGCTAGCTTAGCATTTAAATATACATGCTACTTCCCTGTTTATGTATTTATCTTGTATTTTTCAGTGTATACAATGTGATTTTCTTGTAATGAATGTTTTAAGTGTGTTTTTGTATATACACAGTATTCTATGACTGCTTAATGATATGCATTCAGATTGGAATTTATAAATTAGATAAAAGGCTTTTGAAACTTTGATTGCGTCACATCGCATTCTTAGTTTAGTTCTTGGTATGTTGTAAAGTGTGTATAAAATAGAAAAGTAATAACACAATAGGAGCATAATGTTGGCCATTAGGCAAAAAGCCGTGAGGGATTTGAGAAATGGGGAATGATGGAACGGAATGGGAATCTGAACTCAAATAGACTCTTAATTCATAAGAATGACAATCACAGCTATCAAATCGAAATCAGAGAATCCTGACTTTCCATGCAATGCCATGCCAGAGCAGACAAACAGACCTATTGCTTCCTTCAATACTTTTTAAGTGAAGTGAACTGAGAGTGAATCAAAGTAAGTAAAGTAAGACTGATAAAAATGGTGGTTGAATGGTAAATTCCTAACATTCGTAAGTCTTAACTGAGCCAAAGACGGCAAAGGGAAACCAATACTCTACGCAAGTCAATCCAATTGAATCCAAGTGAAGTGAAGTGAAGTCAGGTTTAAGATAGATAGGATTAGTAAGCTGAGGAATTGAAGAAAAAGTATGAATAGGTCAATTTATAGTGGCGTAGTAGCTGAAGGCAGTGTTGGGCTTTGCATGGAGCAGAAGAAAATGAAGGGATATGATGCTTTAGAGCTATTACTATGTATTTGGTATATTTTTCATTAGCTGTATCTGTAGCATTGCTATAGTGTACTATTTCATTTGTGTGAGATGTGAGTTCTTTCCCGTCAAAGGCAAATCCTACGAAAATGATGACCAAGAGGAGGACGGACCTTGAGGAGTTCTCTTTTATCAGCTCGTTCATTTTGAAAAATCTATCGTTATTTGTCTTACTCTTGGAAGAAGGGAGTCGAGCTGTTCTGTTCTATGCGTTTAACTCACAGTTTTCTTCAGTCACTCAGTCAGAACTGAATACAAGTACAAAAAACATCTCAAAGAATTTTTCGACAATGATTAATTATGGAGAAGAGAGGGTTTTGACGGTACCAGCTTGTATTATTCCACATTCTATAGCAAATACGTATAATCCATTGTATTATGTCGTATCGCAGCGTATCTTTCTGGATGCATCTTTATTCACAGTATCTGAACACCGTGAAACGTACTTGGCTTCATCCTTTCGTTTCACTTGGCTTACATTACCTTATGTTATACTTGGCCAAGCTACTTTTCTCTTTCCCCACTTCTTTGGCTAATACTATAATGAAAATCTGTCAGATATTTTATAGCAGCTAACTAACTTACAAATAAAGTAAGTACAAGAAAAGATCCTCATAATGCACCTCTCTCTCCGAGACTCTTCGTCTTCTACTGTGTAAAATCCAAATTCTCTCTGTCTTGTCTTGACTTGACTTGTTTCAAGTCTCATGTAGTACATACTCATGAGTGGTAGTAGGTATTGAATGCATGTAAAGCAGCTTTCTTAGATTTCAATTCAGCATCTCGTTAAGCCAACGAAAGAAATAAGCCAAACTACGATTTCAGTTACACTTACACTTACAATGAACAAGTCTAGTTAGTAAACATGAGCATTAAGCGCAGCATTCAACGTATTAGAAAATGTATGAATATTTTATGAGTGCATCAAGATCGTATATAATGCACCTCTGTTCAGTTGAGATACGAAATACTTTTTATTACGACAATATTGTGTTACCAGTAGCCAGTTTTGACTCGACTGGCTTGGTTTGGACAGGACAGCTGTGTTCACTTCATCTCTTTCCCAGAATATAACATAGAATACTACGACGGAGCAAACTTATGAACTGGACAAGCAAAAGCAAACAGACAAGACAAAACCAAACCAAGGATAGATTTGCTTTGGGACAGCAGGAGGAATTTTATCATTTTTTATGTACACACTACGTATTCCTGTAGTAACAAGACATACATAGCAATGCAGAGTTCTCTTTTTGTACTTTATGTACATACGGTGAGGAGGGCTAGTTAAGTTACCCGTGGTAATTCATATCATATAAGTGTACACACTGTGTGGATAATAGAATGCACCCAATGCACATAATTTACGTAAAAGTCAAGAGCGAGTGTTGAGAACGTGTTGAATGTTGAATTTGGACTCGTCACAGTCTAAATTGAATTTGATGCATAGCTTTTCATACATAAGTTACACATACAATCGCACAATACGTTAAAAAGCTGTTCCAACCAGCTTCACTAATCTGAACTAAATTGTATCTGAGGTGAAGATGTTTCATTGTTACAGATTGTCTATCCCTAATACCTTAAACTACTTATGTACCTATTTATACGAGATATACCTAAATAATACGAGCCATTGTACAATAGTAGAAGCATAGCCACATTCAAGAGATAATACTATTGAGAGGGTATACTTAAAAAGAAAAACAGCGAAGGTGTTCTGTTGTTTTTTCCTGTTCTGCTTCATGACGGACTGTCTTATCTTGTCTTATGTGGCTTGGCTCGGCTCAACTTTTAGACTGGATATGACTGTAAGCAAAGAAAAACTTAGCGAATGGCAAATACAATGAGGGAAAAGAAGAGGAGCTTAGTTAGTAAGTGACTGACTGTCTGACTTGCCCATTCCATAAAGTATCTCGTAACTCTCACTACAATATAGCTTTAGTAATATGTTTGAACACAAACAAAGCATAGTCAAGATGAGCCTACAATTGTTAAAGAGGGAAAGAGCTAGAAAAAAATTGACAAATTCGTGTAGGCGGTAGAGAAATTCACTTTCCGGTTTTTAATGAAAGAGTCGGAGCTGGAGTGAGGCGTTACGCAGTAGCACACGCGAGCCGTATTACTGTCAATCTTCAGATTCACTCAGATTTGTACAGAACGTAACCAACCACCACACCACATTAGTCTTAGTATCCGATCTGAACATAGCTGCATACTTATACATAGCACGACAGAGTAAGTTAAAGGTGTATGTGTGTATTCCCTTTGCTGTTGTCTTCCTTACGTAATATTAAAGCAATAAAAGCTTGTTCTTACTACTTAGACATTCAACTCTGGGTTTACATTGTGTGTTTAATATTCTTAACTTGGTTTGCTATACTCTCATAGCCATAGCTCATAGTACGTACCTACTTTGCATTACCTCATGCCTTGACGTTTCCCTTATTACTTTTTAAAGCTTTCTGTTAGCTCAGCTCAACTGAACTCTCAACCGACTCCTCCCATTGCGTCTTAATTAAGCTTTTTTAACTTTAACTGGGAAAAGGGCTGAAGGAATTCAATTCTTTAGGGTATTAAGACATAGCAGTGGTTTCGTTTTGGTTTTGTAACGTGACCTGAACCGTGTGTATCAAATGCATCGTGCTATCTAAACGCTAATTACGTCTTGTCTTTTACTATTTCAGAGATTTTTTAATCTAGTTTCCAATGTGAAGCGTAGAACCTTCAATAGTATGTAGGCCGATTGTAGTTTAGGTGAGCATTTTTATGTGTAAACGTAAAACATAGCCTTCAACACTACTAAAGTTCGTTCTGTGTTCTGTCTATGTACTACTTATGACAAAATAATTTATGCAAATGAGCTAAATAAAGGAATGTCTATTTGTCATGGCGTTCGTTGTACTATTTCGCCTGAAGGTTAGAGAGAAAACAATGAGAGATGCGATGTGATGTATCTGGAAAGTAGTAATGAGTGAGTGATGCGCCAGATAGGTAACTTTGGTCAAGTTAACATCAGCTGCAATTGCTAATGGCTTAGCTTCGTGTAAACGAGCAAAGTTCAAATAAAGGTGTGCATGGTACTTTGCCTTAGCGTAGGGATGTTACTTGCTCCATGCATCAAAAATATTTTACACAGCAAATTAAGATAATGTACTGTAATATAATAACCATTAGCTTGTAGTACAGCGATATAATGTACCATGAAGGTATTAACGTGAGCTAAAACAAGATAAACGTTCGTATAAGGTGAAGAAATTTAAAAATAGCTTTTAATTTTCTTGTTGGAAATCTTTGTTTCAATCGTGTTGAAACAAAGACCAGCAAGAAATCAAGTATCCTACCTATTCACACAAGGTGCTTCTCAAAAGTTCCGTGTCTGAGTGATAGTGATAATGCATTTGAAAATTATGACTATGCAATGCATGTAGTATTGGCCAGACAGAAATGTTCTCTATGGAATTAGTACATTAGTAGTAATATTTACTGCATTGGTGTTTAGAATATTCTGAACCTGCAGAGCATATTGTTATACCGATTTGTGTAAGAAAATGCATTGGTACACTATAAACACATTAAATTCGTTGTACTACTTTGTGCATCTTTGTATGAATGTAAAATTACAAGTATACTTTCTGTATCTTGGTTGTTTGTTATTGATAATAGAATTGAATTGGATGTTCATTGTCAGATATGAAAATGAAATAGCCCATGAGCATGTAACACAAGAATAGTTTAAATTAGGTATGGATATCTAAAAATGTATGTATGGACATCTTACATGAGGTTTATCTGAAAAAGAGCCTTTGCCTTGTGGTTTGATCTAGCCTGTTAAGCTTATGATTGTTTATACTTAGGTACAATGGACAATACAGATGAAAAGGGATAATATGTGCCTACTTAAATATGTATAAGTAAAAGAGTGGATGTATTAATAGATGCTGTGCAGTACAGCACAGTCCTTAGATTGGAATGGGGTATTGAAGTTTTAAGGGCAAGTCAAAGTACCAGAATATAAACTATTAATATCCCAAACTGTCAAGTGTCAATCAGGAATGGGTGTTTCGATGAATAACAATTTTTCATTGGTTTCTTCAACTACTTGCACATTAGAAACTCATGGAGAAGTTTTTTGTGGATTCTTTTTCAATATAATCAAAGTTCGACTTGACGCGATGCAGTTTTGTTCGACTACACACAGAACAGACGATAAAATAACACAATCAGCCGAGTTACGTTAACTTTGACTTACAAGACAATCAACGACCGCATGCTGGTTACATTAATGAGGAAATTCTTATCAGAACAGAAAGAAATTGTAATTTCTACCTACACGTACGATCATCGGACGTGTAGGATTTTTCTCTCTGATCTGAAAAACAGAATTAGCTCACAGTTTCATTTAGAAGCTTTAGCTTTCCAACTTATCATAGAAAACGGTGTGATCATATTATTTATGTAGAGGGTCCTAAGTAAGTGTTATGGAATGAATACAGTTGACTCTACACATTTTTTAATATCATTATTATTAACTTAATGCTCGTAAAGCCGTATAAGTACGAACAGGTACTTACAGCATAATGGAATGAAGGATACCAAGGCTACTGAAAAACTAGGCACTTGTGCTTAATACTACTTATACAGATTGTACTCAGTTTATTCTTCGTTTAAATATCTATTCTCATCCAATGTATTCGTAATCTTGGGAGTAAAGGACCTCTCTCTTTCTAGTAGTTAAGCAAGCTCTTTTTATCTCTAATTCTCATCTTTGATTGAGCTTCTAATTTACAATTACCAATGAAACGAACAATTTTAATATGGAAATATTCCTTATATTAACATCCAAACACTTATTGCTATACAACTACTTTGGTCATTAGTTAATGGAATTTTTAAGTGGTTGCTTTGAACTAAATATAAGTAGTACACATTTGCCAAATAAATAGTCGTACAAGTATTCAGACATGTATTTGTGCACTAAACATATTTTAAGTAGCTAGGCATAGTAATTTTCTGACCACTAAAGATAACTATGAAATGATCACGGTAAATTTTGGAATTGTAGCCTAAGAAGTAAATAGTAAAATATACAACAACTAATTGTAAGGTTGCAGGATTCGGTGTAAAATGTAAACTTGCATTTCCTTTATAATGTTGGGTTGTTTTAATGATCACTTTTTCCCTACTCGCGAAAGGAAAAGTGAAGAAATAAGTAATAAAACGCATTAAGCAAAGACGGATTGAAGAATAAATAGAAATTAGACATTACCGTAATGTTTGGTCTACCCATAAAGCTTTTGAAACTTTTTGCTTTCTATTTACCATCGGTTGTGTATTGAGTTTGGTTTGTTCCAAAGAGAGATAAAATAGCTCTCGAAACTCCAAACGGAAAAACTCAACCCTTTACTTAACTTTTCTTCTCTTTACTTACCGAGTTTTTCGTCATATTCTTCTGAAGACTTGTTGTTCTTATGGCATTTGTAGTAGTAAATGTATGCGTATGCGAGCATACTTGCGTCCGTAGTACATCGAACCAAGAAATGTATGTATTGTATGAGTGCATTAAGCATTCGATGTGATGTTTAAGTATTAAATTCCATATTTATCCAAGAAAGAAAAAACTTTCCTTCATCACTTCTACAGGAAAGTTGAGTTTGCCCATTCCATTCTTTAGTAATGTAGTTTTTCCTTTCGCCATCCTAACTCACATCACATCACATGAGAAATCCAATACTCTATTCAAGAGTTTATAAAAAGATTTTTTTCTCTATTCTACTTATAGCATTGCAAGTATGATGGTTGTGTATGCGGTGGTAGTGTGGCCAAGCCGATGCAATGTAATGTAATGCAATCCTATGTTAAGCAACCAACCCTTTCGTTAGATTAAAGTATTAAAAAAACCCAGAAGAAGCAGAGATTTCGTATTGTGTATGGAATACCAATAATATTACATTATGCTATTTATTTTCTGTCTCACAAATATATTACACCACATAAAAATATACTCACCAAGATAAAGACCGTTTTCATATGTGTAACTGTGTAATATATGTTAAAGTGTTATTATATAGTATATATTTATATAATATTATAGTACATAGAAATACAGCGATTGAGAATTATTACCTAGCTACACATTTGTATGTATTTTGATTTACTTGGCACACTGGGACAAGCAATGACGGAATTTTTCTCGGCAAGTGAGAAACATGTGGATAATCTGAGAGAAATCTTGATGGGAAAAGGGTTAAAAAGATCCAAGTGGCTTAATATAGAGTCTAGTGAGAGAGTGGGTCAAACAAGGCAAACCAATTTCCTTTGCTAACCTAGCGTAAGGGTTAAAGAGTAAAAAAGCTGGATTTTGGGGGTTCAGGTTCACTTTCTATGCTGGGTTTTATTTTAAGCTTGAGAGTTTCCTATTCCTCTCTTTACCCGATACAGGAGAACACAATAGCCAGTTTGGTATTAAATCTGTTGAATCCACATGTTTTTTCGCCTTGAGCTTCTTCTCTTTCCACTTTCCAGTTGGATTCCATTGAATTGAATCCGATCCTGTCTAGACCGTTGATTTCGGGATGAGAATTAAAGATTGTCCTTATCTTTGCTATTGTTGCTGTTTTACTTTTCAGAGAGCAACAGGTATTGTACGTGTTGCTTGCTGCATTGATTTTACCATAGGAAAGACAGAATAGGAGGAAAGGGATTAAATATCAGAAATCTAAGTAAAGGAGTAAAATTGCTATTGTACAAATTCTGATACTTTACTATCTCTTTTACCTGTGCGTAATTCTTTCCTTATAAAAGTTATTGAAATTGTTAAATTTAATATATATAGATACCTGCAGATAGTTAAATGGTTAGATTATTTGGTACAGAAAAGGAAAGCGAGAGTTTGTAAAGATTTGTAAGTTCAAAGGAATAATCGACGAGCCAACTTAACCCAAATGATTTTGATGTAATAAATAGGGAAGAAGATGAGGGAAATGAGAGAAGAGAGGATAAAAGTAGTAAAATAAGAGAAGAAAGATAAGAAGACTATCATTTCCTTACTTATGTATTATTGTCTGATTTGTGTGTGAGATAAAGATAAACACAGCAAGGCAAAAGTCAAAGGATGAAGAAAAGAGAGTATTAAAGCAAAAGACCCAAAAGGCAGAACAATCAGAAAAGTGGACTTGTTTGGGTAATATAATGTGTGTGTAATGTGATACTCTAATAATAATCGGGCGACCTACGTCTTTTGGGAATCCATAGAAAATGTGATGGTAGGTATTGTGGATTAGGCGACTGTGTGTACCTGGTTTGGTCTCGTCTCGTCTGGTACAGATGCAAGGAGTCTGTGAGAATAAAAAGGAAGGAAAGCAAAGCAAGCCAAAAGAACTAAAACAGGGTTTGGCTTACATTACATTATTCTACAATGCACTATAGCACATTAGATTACACAGCCTTCAGTTTACTTAGATTGTAACATTTTATTTTAGCTGTTAATGTTACGTTTACGTTCACTTGCTCTATTGCATTGTTATAGTAATCAAGTAGGTTTCATTTCTTTGCTATCTTGATATGTATTCTTGTAGTTTTATGTATGTAGTTTGTAGTTTGTAGCATTATATCATTAAGAAAGAGTGGACGGTCGGACGCGCAGGGTTGACCGTCCCATTATCCCTTTTTCGGCAAAGAATAGTTTGAGACTTGTTCATTTTGAGACGAAAACTCGACTCAACAGTACTAATCGACTCTTAGCACAATGCAATAGTTAGTTATACCTACCTGCAATATAATTCAATAGAAAATACAATGCACAATGCTTTGTAATCTAGGCCAGGGCAAATTTCAAATTACTACTACGACTAATACCTGATGCTTTCCAATCAAATAATCATAGGGATTTTCTTTGGCTCGCTCAGTCAATTAGAGACGAAGGAATAGTGTATATTAGTTTGTGGACGGATTTCAAATGTTTCGTACAGATACATTTTTGGGGAAACAATTGAGTTAGTTGATTCGTGTGCGCGGTTATGATCGTTTGCTCTATATTATTACATTCCATGGTAGTACTTAACTAAGCCAAACTTACTAATCGAAAGAAATGCTTATACTAGAGTACAAGTACAATTACAATTACAATGTAATGGGGAAGAAAAGAATGGAATTTTATCTTTCTTCCCTTGTCTATCGTATTATCGAGTAGGTAGGCAGTTAATGCGTACTTCACTCCACTCGATTATATAATTAAGGCGAATTCAGTTTTTAGTTTAAAAGATTTCAGTCAAGCTTGGCCTAGCCTCGTGTTTATTGTCTAATACCATTTAAGAAATTGGAATGAAACAAGACAAAGTGCTCCAGTCTATTCTTTCTATTATCCTACGTCTACTGCTCGAGATAGCTGTTCATAGGAGTGGACGTTTTAGAGAAGAATAGGGAATAAATTACAAATTACCTAAACTTCTATTCTATTATGTATTTAATATATACTGTTGCTGGGATGTATTTATACGTACGGGTTTCAGGTGTCTGTAATATGGATGGAAATAAGTCAAAGCCAAACCCTCTGTTACAATCTCCATTTTTCTTACATTTGTCTACTTCCAATCGCCTTTTAATCAAATCACAATCAGGAAGAAAGAAGCTAATGGTATTTACAAGAGAAAAGATTTAGATAGGAAATCGATACATGCCCACAAGGAATACACAAAGAATTCGAGTTAAATAACCAAGTGTGCGTGGTACTTCGTGGCAATGTCTCTAGACAAGAGTAGTGTAAGAACGAACTAGTTGTGTCAAGGTTTTAAATTCTTTAATTTATTGTTAGCTTAGGTAAATCTGCTTTACTTAAAATTTTCTAATAAGGAAGACATGCTGTATCAATCTGAATAATTTTTTATTAACTTTGTCGGGTCCTTTCTTGTCGTGCTCTAAAGCTAGGCCAAGCTTAGTGTGGTAAGCATCTGTAAAATGAAATGGTATCTCTTTTTACCCATAGAGATGAGATAGTAGGTGAATTGTTGGGTACCTATGTAGTGTTACGTTGATTTCGATTCATTCCTTTGAAATCTTTTGATGAAAATATGAAAAGGCTTTTGCGGCTTTAGCATTCCTTCATGACACATTGAAGGAAACCAATGTCTACGAGTGTACAGATATTACTAACACTTGTGTGTAAAAAAGTCAAATCCGAGTCTACATAATAATAAGTAAACAGATAGAAATACAATTGCCTTAAGTCGAAATAGCGTAAATTCATATATCTCGCTGCAGTAAAGGATTTAGATGTTTCATGGCTACAAACAGACAGTTTTTATGGTACAATTTGAAATTGTATTACTGTGAATGAATAATAGGGGAAAGATGAGCAGTGAAAAGAATAAAAGAACAAAACGAAGAGATTCCAATCGGAAAATCTTCACTTATTGTGATAAATATGGAAGGAATGTAGTGTAAAGTAAATGTACTTGGCTAGATTATAAAAGCAACATCAAAGGTAATTCCAAAGCCAATCCAGCAAAGGAAACCACAGCAAAGATTCATACTATGCAATGTCGAGCCAATCTCATCTGAAGGCAATGGTCTAAAATTCGCCTCAGAGGCAATCGTGCTCAATGTTCAACCGTAGGTATACAAAAGATAGGAAAATGTATTTTTAAGTCTATCTGTCTATTATATTGCTTCTAGGAGACAAAAGTTCTTTAGGATTTCTTCTTTTAGCGTCTTTACCAATGCTACCGACGCATACATATAATTATAATTATGAATGTTTTCATCATTATCGTACATACTTTTCTGTATGGGGAATCTTCTTCCGTCTATTTCATCGCAGGCTTTTTTCGGCTAAAAAATTTTTCTCTTTGTGTGAATACGAAAGAGTAGTGAACTGAGTGACTGATATGAGCTGAGTCGTTGGCTTTCTTGTGTTGTGTGTTCTGTTCCACTCTTAAATTTCATTACGGGACAGCTTCGGGCACATTTTGTTTTTGGTTTATTACACAATATAACGATCAACTGCAGAATACTACGGCTAAGCAGTTAAGCACATTACTTATTTGTACTGTTCCGCAAATGTGCAGCTTATATACTTTTATTATTTCCTTTAATTCTGTTCGATTACATTTTCCATTCATTTCTTTCCGTACCCAAATAAAACTGTTTATAAAAAGATAAGACGCATTCGAGTTACGTTAGTTCAGGATTGAGTTAACTCTAAGTAACTCTAAGTCTAATCGAAACTATGGATCTTTCAGAAGAATTCTACGAAAAGCAAGTTTCCAAGCCAAGAAAACTTGAATAGAAAGATTTTGCGAATATTTTAATGTAACTTCTCATGTTTTCCTTATCATTAAACCTATGTCCTTACTTTAGTAACGTTACATATAGACAGTCACTCTGCGTACTATTGTATGGTATAGTTGCATGGTATAGTTATTATAGTACTTAATATGCATTACGTAGAAAAGCTAAAAAGTTTTTTTCTCTCTCTCTAAAGATTAAATTAACTTGAAAGAGCAGAGTTGAGATTAGTGGAGATTGAGATGGAGTTGGAAAGAAACTTGAAGTATGTACGTGTGTGGTGCATGTGGTGTGATTTGATGTAAATGTTAAAGGATTATAAAATGCAATATTATGTATTAGTGTAAGTTAAGTGAATTGAATTGAATGAAACGGTTCGCATATATTTAAATAAATGAAAACAATTTAGTGAGAAACCTGATTTCTGAATAAATGTGATAATGGCTATAGGATCCTATCTAGGTACATCTGCATCTACATAATATCATAACAATCTTTATACTGCAAGGTTTTCTGTTTATTATACAGTTATGCATAATATGTACATATATAGTCAGTGGACCCCCAAACAAAGTTTTGCTGTAATATTATAGTACATAGAGTACAGACAGGATGGTATGTATGTGTACGCAATATTGTTAATGTAATGTATATTTGGTACTTATATGTTGCTGACTGTTGTTGTTTTGTATTATGTTGTTTTGTGTACAAGTATTACTACCTATTATATTGGATTGCTCATTGTCAGCTAAGCTCACACCACATCTCAGCCAAGCCAGTCACTCATTCAGCTCGGTTCAAACTAATTGAATAAGGCATTGAGAGGTAGTCGAGAGATATGGAGTAAAATATAAAAAAATGGGATAAAAGCTCATGTCCATAGTAAATGGTATCCACTTATGCACAACATAAGTGTAGTGTGGATTATCTGAAATATAGGAATGGCATGGTAATTTTATGGTGGCAGGGAGGCATAAAATAAAAACGAAACTACATAAACAGGCTAGGCTTCAATTTTCTCAGGTTGTGCCAGTATTTGGTTGTAATGATATAAGTGGTTGAGAAGAAGAAGACAAAGGTATTCGTTTATGTGTGATGTTATAGAATCGACTGGTCCAGGTTTTCTTAAGTTGTATTAACTTAAGTCAACTGGATTTGGCTTGAAATCAATTGAAGAACACAGCAGAACGAGTTTTATAAGATTTCCTCTTTTCCCCTTCTGTCCCTGTCTTGTCTTGTCTATCTTAGCTATTGTACAGAACAGATATATAGCTTATTAAATTTACTTACTTGTACTTAGGCTAGATAACTAGTGTAAATGTACCTAGCCTAAGTTAATTTATTTTACAATGCAGAAGCTCATTTCCAGAATTTTGTGATTCTGACGGCATTAGTTAAGCGAATGGTAAAAAAGCACCATTAGTATACAACAGGATTATTTATTAGTTTATATAATGTATACCTAAACCTGGTATTTTGACTTTTTATGCACGGTTATAGTTGATTTGATTTGATTCAGTTCTCACTCACTAACTTCACATCACAAACCGGTCTACCATCGTCGTCCCCACAAAACCCTTCAAATTGAAATGAATCGATTATAATTATTCAAAGTGGATTTTTATTTTTTTGACCACTACTTACTACTGTAATGCGCTTTGATATATTACAAAATCACAAGCTTATCTAACCATTAGTATCAGTTCTCGACTTACTTACAGATTCCATTATTATTTCTAGGGATTTAGCAACTGTTTTGATGTCGTGATACTCTGTTGTATTTCTATCGCATATCTAGTAGCTATAACAGGAGAGAGGAAACCAGATAAAACCTGTAATCGACAACTAACAGTCCAACTGTACTGTAAAATATTGAGTAACTCAACTAATAATGCAAAGATTGAGATTATCAATACCAATCCGAATACTTTTGCTGTGAAAAGAAAGAAAGCATTAGCAAAATGAAAAAGTCTCGCAGTACAGTACAGCATAGCACCGCATTAGTTAAGAACAGTTATCTCTATCATTTAGAAAAGACATTCGTTATGCTATCAGATTCTGATTCTGGTTCCTTGGCCTGGCCTGGCTCCGTTTGTCTCTTCCCTTGAATCTGCCGTGATATTTGTACAGTGAGGAACTTTGAGAAGAAGCAAAACGATAAGTTAAATAGAACGTTGCATAAAAGACGACTATCATTTTGAAATGATGTCTGGAATTACATGAAACCGAATTCGAATGTGCGATTGAAAATGTAATGCAAAGGATTGCTTCAACCATTGTATTTTCCTTTTAGATTGTGATATGAATCTTTTATATTATTTTGTAATATGTCATGTCAACCTTCACCTTGATTTCACCCTTTAAATTCTGTTTCCCTTCATTCCGGTCTTTTGCTGACGTCTTTTCTTTACTTAACCTATAAGTAAGTTTACTTAAACTTGCGTTTATTTTGCTTTTTGATGAGATAGGATATTGGATGTCCTGTATTGTGTATCCGCCGTACTTTTACATGTTATCCCAAACCGTTTTATAAGGTTTTTATTGCGTGAGTGATGGCATTTGATATTTGAGATCCAAATTGTGATCGTTTCAATTCAATTCAGAAGAACTGAATTCATTTTATTTCATTTCTTCTTGTAAATACTCTTGTAATCGGTAAAATTGGAATAGTGTAACCATTGTTCGCCCGAGAGAATATGTGGGAATAGCGGTAAATGATAATAAGCATAATATACTTGATCTAGAGCAAACTAAGGTGAACTTGTACTTGTGAAGGAAATTCCACGAGTACGGGATTCTATTCTTAGGTAAAAAAATAAACATAACAAAATATAATATTACCGAGAAGCACGAAAAGCCAAAGGATCCTTTAGAGCTCCCGAATTCTAATTGCATTTATAAAGACATATACTTCCTAATAGTTTCTTTTTATACACTTACACAAGTGCAACATTTGTAGATTAGGGAACGGAGGAAAGTAGTCAAGTCAAGTTGGAGGACAGGACACGGCTCACCGGCACGGAAGGATAGGAACATATAACTTACTATTACATACATCTAAAAACAACACGGCATGCCGTGTCTATCTACACTTACGTACTTGATATATTAATGTCGTGTATCTATTATATGAGAGTAATGCATAACACATACGCTCACGTTATGTTTTGTAATGTGATGTGATGTAATGTAACCCTATCTTCATTTCTATGTATGCCTTCCATTTTAACGGTTCATCGCCCGTCCCTTTTCACCAATTCAGCTCTGCTTCAATGTTCAAGCTCACAGCAGAGCTCAATTGAAATGATACAATTTTTTGTCATCCACTTTCCTTTTAGTTTACGTTGCTATTTCTTCCTTTCGTGTCGTGTCGTAAGCTATAAGTGTGGTTGGTGGGTAATGTATACCCTTTTATATAAGTATTACTATATACATTGCATATCTTTATATTTTTATAGAAGTGTATTCTCTGTGCACTAGATGCGCTGTCCCATTCCAACTTGGTTTCGGCTTGCATTGCAAGTGTTGTGTTTATACAATACAGTTAAAGAAATGGGAACAGAAAGAACAGACTGTTCTATTAGTGATATAATAATGGTAAAAATATAAAATAAAGAAATACTATTTACAGTACAATGTGTATAATGTACTGTAGGAACGCGATGGAACGGTATAAGAGAGAGGAGACCAGAATGCGACCCTTTTTTCGTCATTATCATTTTATTTCATTTTTTGGGAGTACCTACTTATAAATATAAATGATGTGATCCCGTTAGATTGTTTTTTCCATTCCATTGGATTGCATTGGTTGGGATTGGACTGGACGGCCTGTTGCACATTAGATTGGGATGCGATGAGTTCTATTATACTGCATTACATCACAATGTTAAACCTTCTTCATGGGATGTCCCATCCATCTGTGTGTCTTTCTTTTCTTTTTATTTATCTATGTGCTTAGCTCAATTGGGTACAGTAGCCTTTTATCTCGAACTCTTTCCTTCCTTCTTCCTTCCTTCCTTCCTGTGTATTGAATGTCTGTATTTCCTAATCGGGAGTGTTGTGCGATCGCGATCCGTGATCCTGTAGAAATTGTAAATCAATCTTTTCACAACATTTTTGTCAATTCTGAGTCCTTTATTGGAAAGTTTGCATTTCAAAGATCTACAGCAGAGAGTTCATGGGAACACACAAGAAATGTGAGTGAACGAAGGATTAAATGTACAGCAGACCGTTTCAATTCTGTTTGCTGATATAAAAGACACTATAGTTTTTGACGTGATTACGATTTTTTGCTTGCTGGCAATCTCTGTATTTTCGTTTCTTTGCTCTAGCTCAGTTTACTCTTTCATTTCTTTATGATTTCGTTAAAGAGACTTAATTTTAGTGAATGAAAGAGTGAGAGCGGCTGAGAGATAAAATTTTAAATGTGAATGTTCAGTTCACTCGCCAGATAAGTGAGAATATTGTATAAGAAGGTAAGGGGTTCGCTTAGTAAAGCCAAAGCCTCTGACTTGTAAGTAGGATGATTATTGCAAAAAACCTACTCAAGTGAAATTCAGCAGAAGATTCCTCTTTGCGTCTCTAAGTATCTGTATATCAGGGTAATTGATTCAAGAGTGACTGGAAGCGTTTGGTGTTCGCTTTGCAATTGCAATGCATTTACATTACATTACTTGAGAAAATGGTGAGAATGACAGAAAACAGACTCAGGTTGGGATGCAGTTAAGCCAACATTCTTTGCCTCTTTATCTTGGTGATGACAGATGAAATATATGTTGAAGGAATTCTTCCGTAAATTGGTGAAAGGTTTTAATCTCTCTTGAGAATTTTGATGGGGAGCAGAACAGACGACGATTGCCGACTGTCTGTGTTCCGTTGCGTTTTGCGTTTGACTTGCAGATTCCTCTTTACCTCCAAATATTACTGGGTACTACGATTTCAACATAACTTATAATATTCTATTACTAAATCGCAATAAGCTGTAAATATACAATCTCTCTAAGTGCTAAGAACTACACTTCAAGCATGCATATAACATTAAAAGGATTCAAATGAGACTCATCTCGTCAAATACTTAGATATCCACTTTCCGTATGATTTCCTTCGTCAACGAGTTTTTTAAGCGTTCCTATCCTTTTAGGACACGCCTTGAGCTTGTTGTCTTGCTATTTATTTTGGGACCTCAAGCAATACATATGTCTCAGCATTTTTCACATTTTAGCACAACCCAAAGGCAATTTCAATTAGGAAATGCACACATTTTCTCTAATTTCATATGCACTACAGTTTTATCTGTATCTTTACACTAACCATACTCATTTCCTTGTAGATTTACAGCATTTGTAAATTCTTGCGATTTACTAATAAGAAACTAGAGGATTTACTTAAATTATGCTTGTTTACATTCACATCTGCATCTGAAGGATGAATCTTTTTTATCTAAATCGCATTCACTCTATGTAATCTATCAGTCAGTTGTGCTGATAATGTATCGCGTATAGTAAAACATATGAATGTACCTATAGGTATGGTTATATCTATCTTTAATGTATTAGAATTACCCTAAGTACTGAATCTATGCATATTTTGTTTGAGACTCCTCTGACAGTTCAATTTTTTATAGTCTCATGAAGAATTGCTCAACCTGCATTTCAATCCCAGTACATATAAGGAAAAATAATTGAGTCATAGTTAACTAACAATAAGTAAGCAAAGAAGTTTAGACAAGATATGCTCGACAGCCTTTTGCTATTTAACTACTTGAGTATAATTTGCAAAGATATCCGTTTATTTCACTGCTCTGAATTACACTTATAATGTAGATTATAGTTAGATAAAACTTCCATAGGTAAAACGTTCAAAATAAGTAGTACCTTCTTATTTATCCCATAACCAAGTAAGTATGTCATGCATTATATATGTTATCTTATATGTAAGTATCTACATCCATACTTGTTTCATTAATTCTCCTGTCTAGCTAATGATAATGATATTGTGATAGCTATTGGAATGAATTTAAAGCAAAAGTACCTACTGAAATATAACCTAATCAACTGCAAACATAATATTCTACGAAATGAACTAAAGTCTCAACCTCAACATGCCATTACTACTACTTATCGTTAGCCGTATATTCCGCGTTAATAAATAGCTAAAGATAAGATATTTCGTTTTATATGACACTCACTCAAGTTGTTTGGAAATAGAGTAGAATGAGTGTTCTTTCGTAATTTATGCATAATAATAAACCTTTAGTGGACAGACTTAAGTACACAAAAAGAGAACCATGCAAACAACTTGAGCTACTTAACTGAAAACTTTTCAATTACAAACTCATGAAGATAACTTAACCAGTAATGGAAAATAAAACCTTTTGTAAAAAATACTTCAGTTTGCAAATGAAAGTGTAAGTGGCCGTTTTTTCGTAAAATACATATCCAAAACACTCTTATAAACAGTTGAGCCAATTATTTACGCTAATAATTGCGTTTTTACTTGTGATCTGATTTCAATGGGTTAGAATTTGAATACACCAAATTTTGAAGCATTACAATAGACTTTGGTAACTTACACAGTATTTTAATTAGAATAAATTAAATTGCATAGAATAACTTTCAGGTTATTTTAGGAAGTGATAGTGTTATAATAGCAAGTAGGAAAAATAGTAGTAAAAATGATTAGTAAACGCATGTAAAAGTAACCAAATGTAAGCACAACAAGCACTTTTAGTTTATTTGCCAGTGAGTCATAAGAATGCCTAACATAAGTAATTTACTAATACTTGACTGACGCAACTAAAAGAATTTTCCGAGAAAAAAAATTATAAAAATGCACGAGTAACCGTATTCAATGTGTTTGAGTTGTCTACCTTAAGTAAAATAGTGTGTCTGTATAGAGCAGACATTGTGTATTATGTTTGTAATGTATGCATTTAGTTTGGAGGATTTAAAGAAGTAAATAAAATAAATGTGCACAAGTGTGCTCTGTTGGCTTGGTTTGGCCTGGCGATGCTGTGGACTCCTTATTCTTTTAAATACTTAACCCTTTACTTGTATTGGATTGAATTCACAAAGAGGAGAACGTAACACAACACAACAGAAAGCTCATTCATTGTCAGCTGAAGTTCAGTTGCGTTGAACAGAGCTTAGCCTTAGCTCAGTTATTCGAAACAGGGCGAGGAGAATGAAGGAAGGAACGCTTCGAGAGAAAAGACTTGAGAACAAAAACAAAACTGCATTAAATTAAAAATTTCCAGGCTAAAAACATGATCTACAACTACAGTTCTTCCAAATAAATCTCGCTTAGGAAAGAGACCGACTTTTAAAATATGGGCAAAGCACAAGCGGCCTAAGTATTTCACTAACATTTTACGACATGAACTGAACTGAGGAACCTTAAGGAGTCTTCTAACTAACTAACTTGAGGAAAATAAAGTAAAAGCTTTGGCTTTACCTGATTTGATTGTGAACAGAATACATTACCCATATAATACATTCTAAGAGAATCTACTGTGTAGCTAAGTACGTGCCGTCGTCCACTTGCTCACCAACAATTCCTAAATATATATGTACGCATTCTCTGCGTGTACTGCAGCATCTCTGCCTACAACAACAATAAGATACAGCAGAGACCCAGTATTTATTTACAACAAAGCTCCATTCAACATTATTATGCACTGTACTGTACGGTACTGTTTGTCATGTCATGTCACTATAATAGCCCGCGTAGCTGTTTGTGGCTCTATATGGAATTTCCTCATCTAGCTCAAGTGCCAGTCTGCCCTTTTAACTTTGGCATTCATTATGATATAATGTTGGGACCCTTTTTAGTCCCGTCCGTCTCATCTGCACCTCACCTACTTAGAGCCTTCGTATTCGTAGGTGTCTACTTTATTTCTTTTCAAAAAAAACTTTAGATACTAAAATATCGTGCATACCTCAATTCCTATTAACTCGCTACCTAACATTCTTTTAAGGTCAATTTAAATGGTTCCAGTGTTTCCGTTTAGTAACCAGGTTTATAAATATTTTCATCATTTTTAAGACGTAAGTCACACAAGAAGTAATTAAAGCATCTATTATTAGCTTCATTGCTAATTCCAAGTAAAACAGTCGAAGAACAACCACAATAGCAACAGTGATAATTTAGATAATAAAATTGATAGTAGCAATAACCAACGGCATTCCAGATTTTGTGTAGGATTACAAAAATGCAATGATAATTCTCATTAGGTAGTAAAGGATGTTCATTTGCAGGTCTTAAGAAAAGAATGAATAGAAGAAACAATTTGGTGGAGGTTTGAGTCGCCTTAATAATTTAGCCATTTGCTGCTTTCGTCCTTTCCTTGATTAGCTGACATCACAGTGAGAGGAATCATCGACAAAGCCTTAAAATTTGAAATGTGGCATTCATTAGAATTGTGAAACAAAAGAATTGTTTCTCTCCAACTGAAACTACGTGAGGGCTCTAGTAAAATGATGAGAAAAACAATGGTAGAGTAGTTTTGGTATGGTTGTGTGCTATACTATGCTTATATGATGGTATAGAATAGTATGACATAGAAACTTATGTATTATGATAATGAAGAATCTGTGTACCTTGTACGTAGTACTTAAGTATATTACATTACATTGCAATGCAGAATTTAATGTTGCTCCCTTTGCTTTAGTTAGCTTGTCCTTCTCTGTCGTCTTCTTTTGGTTCTTGGTTCTGTTCATTTAATTTTGTTTTATACAATTCAGAATTGGATTGAAAAAACTCACTTTAAATTGAGAAAGGAGAAAAAATGGACTCAATGTCTGGAATTTGAATTTAACAGAGAATTGCATCACCATTAGAGATACAATACAATGGTCGAGATAAGAGTTGGGCCAAGGGAAGTTATAGTTATAGGGAAACGGTTGTAATATCTGCTGGGCAAGTATCTTCCTCCCGGCTTCTTTACTTTTCTTTGCTGTAAATCGCAGTGAGTGAGACGAAGTGATCTTAGCAGCTCAGCTCAGCTATCCAACAACAACCAACTGCTAGACTAATTATCCCGGCAATTAATTAAGTTTCTTTCTCGTTGCTCTTCATTCTGCCACTACTGCTGACTGTTTGGTCGTCTTAATGTAATAATATAATGTAATAATGTAATAGAAAGCAATGAGACTTGGAACGATTAGATATACGTAGTAGGAGCTTATTGCGTGTATTTGTTGTAATATAACTGTGAGGAGCAGTATAAATGCTACCTATTTCATTTTATAAGAAGATACAATGAGTTCAAGCCGCCCCATTACTTACAAACAACATTACCACTACATATATTATGTGTATGTATCTAGATCTGTCTCTGTTTTTCCGTCTTTACTAACTCACAGCGAGTTTCGTCGCGTCAACTCAACTGCAGGCATCTAAAGTTAGAGGCAATTCATCGCATCACATTCACATTGCAATGTTATGTCAGTAAGTATATCAGCCCCGTCTGTTTTACATTGTACAAGACTTTCCAATTTAAATATTTTTCTCTGTTACGATGCTCTCGGAAATTCTTCGCCTTCTTCTTTCCTTAATTTCACTCTTGGTATCATATCATCACAATAACAATGGGATATATATCTCTCGTATTGTATTTTTGTATTCCATTGTAATGACAGAAGGCTTATACAAGACATTAGTAGCTTACCTAACGTTATGCTAGAAAAGGCAGCTAGTTATTTTATTTAGCCCTCAGACAGACACATCTCTACCATTTTCCACAATGCAATAATACTTTGATTCCCTAGTGTCCCACTACTGTGTAAAATTAAGCCTTTCTTACATTTACACTATAGTATAGTGGCAATAGCAATATTGGCACTTTCTTAGTATTTACACATATCATATACAAGGTATGTGCGTTGTGATTATGTGATTGTGATATGTTCTGTTCTAGTATTAGTTATTTTACCTCAGTTACATTAGATTAGCTAGGTAATACTTGTATTGTTTGCTATGACTCAAGTCACTCACTTTTCCACGGGCTTGGGCGTTCAACATTCAACAGAATGAAGAATAATAATGTTGAATGGATTGTGTTTTGTTGTGAGACACATGCAGTCAGGTTGGGCTTAGCTTAACTTTGGTTTCCTTTGCTTTGGCGTAGCTTGCAATGGGAATTGAGATCAATTAAGATCAATTGTGAGGATTTAGAGTGGAGATCATTATTCATTCCTACACCAGTTTCATCATCAAATGCCACAGTATAGAGAAACGAGAAAAAAGGCCAGTTCAGATGAACTTAACTGACTGAGCAGTCTAATGTAATGCAGAGCTCATTGTTTGTCTGTTCACTCACTCAGTTTAAATTCTATCTACCTCATATGTAATGCACAGCCTAACGTTTCAGTCACATTCAAAATGAAATAAATACGAGTAATGCAAATGACGCTTGCCTTACACTTACATTACAATAACATGAGAGTAGAAGCTTGCAATTTATGTAAAGTAACTGCAGTGCAAACATACACTTGTGTGTCTCTAAGGCTTGATTTTACTTTTAAAATTATATTTATTACTAAGGATATGGAAAAATGCCTGAATATAATGCATCATATTACCTCGACTTCATTTCCTTCGTATGCTAATGCCAAATATTCTTGCTGCCTCTGTGCTGTCTTACCTTACCTATTTTTATACTCACCAGACACTAATACGAATAAGATTATTGCGAAACTATTATATGTACTAACAACCAGCACAGTTTACTTCTTAATGTTGTTAGTAGAGGAATAAAGAAATAAATGTCAAAAGTTATTAATAGCCTTATTCGCATATGCGCTCCATTGTCATTTTGACTCACATCAGTTTCCATATGTATCTATGCATAACATAACGCAAACTAGTGCAGCTGCACAGTTTCAGTTTTAAACCAGAGACCAAATTTGAAAAGAAAAAATCGCTAACAATAAGAATATGTGACTGAAGCTTATGTGTTCTTATAACTAGTGCACTATTTACTTCTCAAAGACCAAACTAAGCAAACACAGATAATGTAAGACAAATCAAAGGCAAACTATGTGAATGAATTTACAATTTCTTTATCTGTGGGTTAATATTCTATTGAGCTAATATGCGTAGAAGGTTGATTTTGTACTTATAAATACATTTATACGCTTTACCTTTCATGAATTGCAGTATTATCATGGAATAAATAATATCTAGGTATCTAGCACCAGTATCTTTTATTTGGGAAATACAATCCTAGTAGTATGTAAGTACATGCAAAAGTCAAGCCTCGAAAAAGATGTAAGTCAAGTGTAGTGAAGTAAAAGCTAAGCTATTATCATTATTATTAATGTCATTCCATTGTCAAAAAGAGTGCACTACATTAGTATCTTGTCTTGTCTCGTTTGAACCTTAAGGTTTTGCACTTTTGGCGTATAGATATGACATGTAGTGTTATACGTATTACTAATGTTCGTGTGTCACTTTATTGCGTTCCTTTTCAATGTTCTGTTGTATTGTACGTTTTGTGGTGTGGGTTTGAGTTCACCACTATTTACGGGAGTGCCAAACTAATTCAAGAAATGTTAACCTTAATTTAATCACAATTTTCTTTTGTACTTACATTTCTGCTTGGAGTACGAATATAAGTATTGCATACCTTCTTGTCATAATTGATAAGAGCAGAGTAACCTATAATATATCGTCTTAAATGGATAATACATCGCATTCTAATTATAAGGGATAAAATGGTACTGGTAGAAACTATTCTAATCCCAGTAAGGAATGTAAGATGTATTTTAGGTACTTTGTGAGTGACTACGCGCATACTTTTCTTAATATTAAGTATGATTGCATAATATTGTAATTAATTAATCCCGCAGAGTCGTTGGGGAGTGAGAAGAAAATGTAGCATTGCTAATGGGGCATTATATGTAGCCATGTGAGGTATTACATTACAGATAATACTAATTGTAAGGTAAAGGAAAGATCATTAAGCCATGCCTTGGTAGAATTATAGAGATAAGAAAATCATATCGCATGGCAAATTACAATACAGAGCTGAAGCAATAATTTAATTTTGCATAAGTATGTATTTATCTGCACAATAGTGATGGTGATAAATATGGTATGATAGGGAATGAGCAAATAAGAGTTTTTGTGTGTGAGTTGTGGATTTCTGCGTAGTTTCAAGATAACAACTCAAGTGATAATTAATAGACAAAACAAAGCAAAGCAGAGCCGAGACCAGATTTGAATTGACGAGTCTCACAGTCACAAAGAAACCAACTCGTGAGATGAAACTTACAACTTAAATGAGTAAAATCGAGCGAATCGACTCGGCTACAGCCTAAACTACGTTTTCGCCGTAATACTTATAATATTATGAAGAAAATAAAGCAAAGCTTTATTGCTTCAGACCAGACCACTTAAATATACAGAAAGAACATAAATCCTTGAAATCCCCTGCTTGTTCACTTCAAGATGAGATAATAATTATGAGCTCAGCAAGATATGTACAGATTCTGGTGCTTTGCACTTTCGTGAAATCAGCAGCTTCTTGGAGACCAGACAAGAGCAGAGCAATGCAACAGGCATGAGTTATCCTCCTTGTGACTTGATTTTATTTCTTTTTATTTCCTTTGATTTGATTCACTGAAAAGCTGCTCTTGACTCACATTGAACTTTCTTCTGTTTCTGCCCATAAAATGAATTTTAATGAAGATAAACGAATAAAATCAATTGTGTATTGTTTTTTTCCACAATTTTTAACAACCAAACTTTATTTTATTGTTTCTTCTCTTGCATTGTTTCCCTAATCACTTTTATAAGTATTTTGCCCTTATTTTTATGTTTATTTACGTGCGTATCAATAATTTATGCAGATATGTGACTAATATTTTATAGTTTTTTACTACTTTATCTTGTAATGATAAAATCTGTCTTGAGCGTATAGAGAGATACGAGAAGAAGTGAGTGAGGAAAACAGGAGGGAAGTCTTTCACGCCTACATGATGACTCACATTCACCTTTGTACCTATTGATTAAGATTGTCTGCAAATATTTAGCATCTATGCAAACTACGTTTCCAAATGGTAATATTGATTACTGAATCTAAGTTAGTAGGTTGTGCATTATTAGTAAAATGAAAATAGATCACTCGTATAGATAAAAACATTAGGGTTGTTTGTATTTATTCGCCCTTTTGAACTTACGTCAGAAATATTTATGTGCTTCTTGCAATAAAGTTTAAAATACAGCCTTAGTTAGCGTTAAGATAGGAGAGGGAAATTTCGATACATTTCACTTGGCTCTGGGAATTTATTACAGTTGTATTGGAGAGAAATACAATACAATAATGCGAAAGGTTAGAGTTGTGGATTGAAATGGATTGAATTGATAAGTGCTTGTCTTGTTTTTATATATGTTTTATTGTCTAGACACCCGTAGTAGGTATGCAGTCGTATGGACGGACGGACGTAGTACATACGCAGGCGAGCGACAAGCTAATAAAGAAAGAAAGCGTTTATTTCATTTATTTACAAGAACTGGATACTTTACACTTTACAATCCACTACTTAGAGAAACAGCTTAGGTTAGCTGAAAGCCTACTGCAGTAAAATAGAGATAATCTTTGGTAATAGCAATATAGTTTTATATACAGTTTTAACAAATTTATGTCTATCTATGTACAATATTATAGCGATCTGACTTGACTCACTAATGTGTTAGTAGATGAAGTAGGTAGAGAAGAGTAAGCAGTGCAAATGCAAAGTAAGTAATGTTGGTAATAGTAATAACACCAAAAGACAACATAGAACAAGAATGTTGTGTTGTCTTGTGGCTCGTCCCTAATAAATAAATGAGTGAATAAGTAAATAAATAAAAGCATTCTTGGAGTAAAGCTTTTGGGTTTGCGAGAAATATTTGGTAACTAGTGTAAATTCGAATAATACATTTGTCTACGTAAATGGTAGAGTATACCACGAAGGAATAAGAAAATGGATTAAGTATAGAAAAGTACTACCTACTCGTGAAAAGCAATATAGATAATAATAGTTGGTTATTTGGCATATCTATCTTATTGTGTGCCAGTATTAGAGAGTGTACAATAGAGTACATGAGAATGTGTTGTAGTATATGAAATATACTTGGATAATGTGTGAGCGCAAAAGAAAACGGCTGAAGAAGAATGATGGGAAGGGGTGCGGAAGCTGGCTTGACTAAAGAACTAACTGAGCTGCTGCTTTGGCCTTTAGTTGCCCTGGCCTGCCTCCCATCTATATAAAATAGTTGCACAAATGACACAAACGCACGGTAAAAGGCGTGGCAGGTTAATTGTAATTAAGTAGCAAACTCGTAAATATTCCCTGCACACAAATTGTGTGTAAAATACAAGTACAGGTGGTTTCATTTAGTTTCTATGCACATAGCCAATTGAGCATACTTATGTTATGCCTATTATAGTAGTGTTCCTATATGTGTTTCCCTTCTATACGTCCATTAGATTGTATTGTAGTAAATTGTATTGTAATCCTTTCTTCTTCGTGGGCAGAGAGTGAGTTAGAGAAGAAATGATTGCAATATCTTTGAAAGTGTAGTAATGTACTTAGGATTTTCGAGCGTGTGTGTCTGTCTACCTGTGCAAAGAGTGAATTTATAAGAATTCACCGGACTGGAAGTGGACTGGACTGGACTGTGGATGTGGTAGTGATATGTTGTGATGTGATGTACACATTGTTAGTTAGGTGGATGGCAAAGTAGCGTGGAGAGTTTCCTCATAAAATTGAAGGAAAGAGCTAGAGGGGAAGTTTTCAGTATTTATTGTATCGTATTGTATTGTGTGTCCATATAATATATCTGTATGATTGTATTGTGTGTGCATTAGTAATACATTGAAATGAAAAATATTTTTCAACTTTTTACAAGTGTACCTACGTGCTAGCATTTAGGTAGGTAGCTTCACTTGACTTGGTTTAGTTTGGCTCGGCTAGGTTTACATGTTGTAGTTATTTTGCTAGCAGATTTTATTTTAGTAGTGGATCGAGGTAAGTAATGGGATGCGAAGCCTGTATTTAGTTGGCTGATGATTTTCGATGTTTGCTACAGATATCTATATATATATTTGTACGTTTGTGATATTAGCTTACCTAGGGTAATGTTGGTTTGGTTTAGTATCTGTTGTAAACGAATGAAACTAAAGTCAAGTACTAGTAATAGTAATAATAATGTGTAACATGAGGATATAGACTATTAAAATGTGTTGGGCTTATGTTGTTAGTTGTGTTAGCCAAAGTTATTTAGATTGATCAGAAAAATGGAGAGAAAAGCATTTTCCAAGTTCAGCTCTCGAAACTGGTTCGTCCAGTTTTGGGAATAAATTTTGACTGCTTTTTTCTATCTTTCGAGTCTTCTCTGGTGTATTTTGTTTGATTTTAGTGAGTCAGAGCAGAACGGAGAAGACACTTTTTCCGAGTCTGTATTACTAATACTTACATTACAACATTTTCTTGTCCTTCCATGGCTTATCGTTAGCTTAGCTGCCTGGCCTGGCTTAACTTCGGTTTCGTCTACTCTCTCCTAGTAATTTAGCTTCACTTTTTAAGTATAACATTACCTTGTGTTACTCATCATGATACAGACAATATTTCTACGTGTTTCCACATTGTAGCTACAGATGTATCTTCCATTTATATCTGTATTTATTATGATGACTTTTCTCACTTTACTCACTTTTTTAACTCACATTACTCATTGCTCTTATTTAGTATTCCAGTTTACTCTCCTTTACCAGAATACATAAAAGATGTCTATTCTCTTTAGTTATGTCTTGCTCCCAGTTCATCACATTTCATTTCTTCGTTTCCCCAACCTCACGAACAGTTCCAATTCTTATATTTTATTTTATTTTATTACGGGCCAAAGGAAACTAAACCATAATCCACTACTCAATTCAATTCAGCCTTAGCTAATGTAAAAAATTCTATCCCTTCAAAACTCTCTTCTCCACTACCTACTTATTAATAATAAGAATCCCAAAAGATCCATCGACTTTTCTTCCTTTCCTTCAATCCAACTTCGTCTTAAACCCAGTCCTCATAATATCACGTACGTAGCATAAAGATTTGATACACTTCATGTACATTCGTACGTTACAAATTTAAATACACAGAAAATCCTCTATTTCCCTATAGTTATCAACTATTACAGTTTTCCATATGAGTTAATAGAAGATTAGTGTTATAACACATCTCATTTTTCTTCTTGTACAGTTTCATATTTAATACTTATTGTTGTAATACCAATGGTACATAAGTAGGTAGACTTTTATTATACTTGTATCATAACTGTCTTTTCCTTCAGTTCAGCTAAGGTTAATCTTGAAATATTTCATTTTTTCTTGTTTCCTGCTTTTCATGCTTCACAAGTGCATTCCTTCACTAAAATGGTAATCCTCAATCCCGAGTTCACTAAAAATAACCTATTTTAGAATTTCAGTTAAACCTAATGATTAATAATTTTATCCTGAAAGTTCCTTCAAGAAAATATAAAACTGTCGTGTACGGATCAATTCTAGAATCCATTATCACATGTAGTTCTAGTTATAGTGCACCATTTATTTCGCAGTAAGTTAAAACTTAAAAGTTGGAACTTAAGCTTACGTATTGATATCATTCCTTGAAATTATAACTAATAGCTTAAGGCTCATAATCAGTCAGTCAGTTGTAAATGTTATTAGTACGACTTGTTTCATCCAAGCTAAAAAACAAAGCATGCTTAGCAAGCACAACTCGAACAAGCAGCTAACGTATAAAATGAAATATAATGTAGAATGAGTCTATTTGAGAGGACAGGATCATAAATTAAGCTGGATAACTCATTCTGAGCAATAGATTCAATACAATGCAATATTTCTAGTCTACGAAGTACTATTAGTACCAGAGCAAATAGCATTTCCACTTTTTCGTATATTCTAGTAGTAAAGCGAAGGAAATTATTTATCTCTTTACTTGGTCGTAATTTATAGTAGTGCAATAATGTAACACAATGCAGAAGAAACGAAGCCAGGCCCTGCTAAGTAACTTCGAACAATACTTTTCTACTTTGATCCTGTTTTCAACCATTTATTCCATTGTTGTAGGTATTATGTCGTGACGGATCATACCTATCTAGAGTCAGTTACATTAATCTATATGTATTACTCTATTGCTCTGCTATGTAGATCCTACAGGTAGAACCAAGACAGATATCGTAGAACACAACCACTACTGCATACTATGATTATTTCCATTTAATTTAATGCAATGATTCTGTGGAAGGATAATGGGCAGGGCAGTTTAATTTTGTTATAGCTTTATTACGCATTTTATTTTGTACATGGATGGATTATATTGGTTTAGTATGCATCTGCAGTTAGCAAGTTATCTCAAGTGCTGAGTAAATTAAGCTGCTATTGAATAAGGAAAAGAGTTGATCTGATAGTGTCTCAAGTTATTTGAGTCGAGCTTCAACAGCTTGACAATAAAATGAGAATTTACACATTCTCATGTATTTTTTAGTGTTTCTTGTTGCACTTCAGCTTCATACTTGTACGTCTCCACATTGGCAGTTAACTACATTATCTCAATGGATTAGTAGTTTAGTATAATGTACTCGGTTGTAAAAAATATCGTGCAATTACGATAGTACACTGCTTGTTTGTCAGACTCATTCTGTTCCACTGGACACATTAACATTTCACCTCATCGTATGTCACGCTAAATTACTAATAGAGTATTTTGTAAAATCTTCCCCACACTAAAACAGGGAGACTTCTATTAACATAGCCCCGTATAGCCTACACATACTGAGTAGCTTAGTATTATTGTATCCATGCATGAAAGGAACGAGGTTTATTTTACACTTGCTCTTATCTAAGTTATCCTTATCACAAATTACTGCGTTGGCACTACTAACTCTCTTCAAGACAAAATCAACTGTCTCAAATTCATTTTCTGAAAAACAGTAAAATCTACGCATAGCTTACATATCTATAATTAACATTGTCATTTCAAAAATTATTATTCTGAAATATATTCTAATCGTCATTAGAAATAGTGACTGTTCATTAGAAATGCTTGTGTTCCTTTTCAATTAACATTTCAGAAATGCAGTGAAGCAAATAATCTAAAATGAACAGAGATTCGGGTGAAAAAGCATTCGTTTGATTTCACTTGGCTGGCTTACAGATGATTTTGATCATATGGATAAGTAGTTTGAGTAGTGAAATAAAAAATATGATCATTACTATTACGTATCGAATTACCAACCATGCTTAAATACGTATTATTGCATATAGATTTAACTTTCTTAGGTACATCCTACATCTCATACCTAACTGCAATTTAGCAAGACACACATTTCAAAAGCACGAGTAAACGAAGATCGTATCCAACCAAACTGACATATTTAAGTCATACTCGCTTCGCCAAAAATCTTAACGAATGTGAAAAAGAAGGACCTATAGCCAATTGATTTCCTAAGTCATAAAAAACGCAGTAAAATTGGACATGATGTCTCGACTGCGACTTTTCTGTGATTACTCGAATATGTAACTAAAAATCAACTCCAATCATAATCATACCAGAAAAGACTTAGAAGCGACAAGACATACAGAAGTTGTGTGTTGTATAATTTCGCCATAACATTTCAAGAGTCACTAAATCATAACTTAATTTTTAACTTACTAGTTTGGTGGCATAAAGTAGCTAAAACAGTTTTAGTAATTGAATTACAGGAAGGTTGGAGCACGTTTGACTCTTGTGATAAAATGTTATCTGACAATTTGAATCTGTTTTAAATATTTAGGCAAGCCACGCAAGAAGAGTACATCTGTACTCTTGTGGTAAGAAAAGTATACACGTAGTAGTACTATCTTACTACTACGTTGAGTAGATATATTTGTGTTTGGTCTACACGGTTATGAATGGGTGATTGAGTAGAGTAGTGTAGGTAAAGTTAGGAGATGATAAGAAGCATATGACTAGGATGACGATGTGCAATGCAATGTTGTTAACGATGTGATGTAATGTTATGTAATATGAATCAAAGGAGTGAAGTCTTATTTGCTTTAGCATGTAAGAAATGTGATGTTATGCGATGGCTCGTCATTTCTTGTCTGTTTTGGCTTGTCGCGGTCTTCTATCTATACATAGTATCTTCTTCGGTTTGGGGACTTCTTATCTCTCGCTTAACTTCACGAGTTTACCAATAGAAGTGAAATGTATTTAATTATATGGATTTTCTGATTCGGGTTTCTTTGCTATATTAAATTGTTGGTGAGGTTGGCTTTGGCTATGGGTTTTCCTTGTCTGATTGTTTTTATTTGTGGTGTGTGTATTGGTAGGTCGGGCTTAACCCAGTCGAGCCTATTTGACGTAATCTTTATTTTGCAAGCGAAAAAATACTTCCTGAGTTGGATGAAATTCTATACGTTTGCATACTAAACTGATATACTCATTTGATGGAGATGTGTCCCACTACGTACTTATCGTTAAAAAAATTACCAAGTTCTGTCGTGCCCCATATAAATAAATTGTAGGCATAACTTATCAGCAACTGGAATCTATCTTTACATTTCTAAGTAGTAGGCTGGTGTACTCTTTCTAATGTGAATTCTAAATAAACGTACCTTAATACTCTGTTATTTTTTCGTGTTATGTGCGGAAGATTCATCGCTAATAGTTATTGCTATTTCATATATTTTTCGTTATTATCCGCTCTATCTACGCTTATAGTTAGGAGTGCTCGTTATGTACAAATATTCGTTCTTGAAATGCTTTTTTTGGCATTGGATGATTAGATGGATTGCAACCGAAGTGAAGAGAGAAGTGGAGTAGGGTAGAAATGTATGCAGTCATAACTTATTAAATATACGAAGCTCAGACTATATATGCAGATAAGGGTATATGTAATCTTATATGCATGTTTCCAAAAGATAGATTCTTTGCACAGATGAAATATTCATGTCGCTTCAGATTAGACGAACGCAGGCTGATGCGAAGGAAATGGATTCAATTGACGACTATTTTAAGGAGCAAAAAATACCATTTTTATTTGTTTGAAGGGAAAATCTTAAGATAAGATGTTTGAGAAACGGCACATATTGAAATTATGATCAGTCTGTTCAATACTTTTTTCAATATCTGTTCTGTTCATCTTATCAAATTACATTTTATCGGAATTATTTATTTATGGGTACTTTACCTAACCGTGATAATTCTCTTAAGAAAAATACACAACTGTAGTATATTATGTTTATAAAAAGAGAATTTGCGTAATATATCTGTGAATGTTTTTACTTATTCCTGTAGGATTAATGATTCTGAAGTATGTATCTAATGTGGAAAAGGAGTAAAAGTAAAAAAAGTGTAGAGAGTTTTGTATTTTTACGATAGGATGTCATGAAAAGTTTAAACAAAGGTTTAGGAGTGTCATGTCATGTTATACAAAGCGAGAGGAAAGCAAACGACGTTTGTGGTTCTGCATGTACGATTTACTTGGTAGGCAGTGTTTTTAGGTTTATTTGTAAAGCAATCCGTGAAGGCAGGAGCATTATCCGAGCAGGTCACTAAGGTTAGAACATTTTATGGGAAACTTTAATTTAACTTTACTCTAACCGTCTAAAGCTTCGTTTTAGTTCAATTCCCATGACCGTGTCATAGCATGGAGTGCGATGGAAGGAATATGAAATTCTCGGCGTTGCTTTCTGTCTGTTCTATTTTGTTGATGTTTTTGTTGGTGATGTGATGGTAGTGGTAAGTATGGTGCGGTTTGGTTGTTTTCTGTTATGTTGTTGTATGTCTACGAGTGATTATGCTCTAACAACTCAAAAGAGCTCTTAACTTAAACTTAACTCGTTCTCTTGGATTTCTCATCTCTTTGTATGTTGAAACTTGGGTTTCGCTTTGATTTTATTTCTTTAATCTTATCTAGACGAGATTTTTCAATCTCTTCTGTTCCATGTATTAACATTTTTGTTGAATGTTGAACGAAAAGTTAAAGCATAACGTGCCTTGATACCATAAGATAAGAATCGAAAATCTTATTGCTCAATAAGTAGTCGTGGTACGTAGATAAAATGAGGAAGGACACAAATTCATGTTTATTTAACATTGTTTTTAAAATCCTCCTTATCTGTAAGTGTTTTGCTTTGTTTTGTGAATTTGCCGATGAAATACCAAATCAACAAAGCTCGTAATTAAGCTCTTTACAGTTTCATGTATTTTTTTAGTTTGGGCACTTACCTATTAAGTAGTTGATAATAAATAGCTGGTACCTATGTAAACTACTCGCAAGCCCTAACTAGTTGAGCGACGCAGTAGCAAGGAGTAGAATTGAAATTGCATCGTGAAACTAATCCAGTTGGATTAATTGGAATCGTATTGACTTTGTAAATTCCTCACACATTTATACAAAGTACATGTTACTTATACTCATCATTAAGCAAACAAGATGAGATGGTTGTGTTTTCTGTTTAGAAACCTGAAATAAAGTCGAGTTGGCAAATTCAGAACTTGAAATGATATACGAGGCTCCACAAGGAATTTATAAGTTTAGCACAGCCCTGGTATTCTTCACAAAAGTCACTACTACCAGCATTTTAATAAGTGGAATAACTTGACTTGGCTTTGGCTCGCTTACATTTCTCTTTAAGTGTTAACTTCTTACTATAAACGTACCTAAGCAATATTAAGTACGTACTTATAAAGATGAATTCAATTCATACAAATAGTTCTCTATACAATACAATACTCAGAATGGAAAAAATCTCACTTACATAACGTACGTATGAATACATAAAGTATATCATAAAATATAACATGATATTCACACATAAAAAATCCGTGTTTGTAAGGCTATATAGAAACAATAAAATTGTAAATATAAATATTAATATGGGTATGCATTTGTTGCTTTGTACCAGTAGGTATGCTTACTATGTATACTAAATATGGAGATTAGCAAACTTTGCAGAGAAATGTGTATAATGTATCTGTATCAAGTTTTCATTTCTTTTAATATTGCAGGATTAGGCCTTGTATTATAATACTAACTAAGGGTAGGTTATACCTATTACGTATAGAGTCTTGCACAAAGGAGATCAACGAGGTCATAAAAGATCCTATCCACACCAAACCAAGATGTTAAACAAGTAATTCTGTTGGTGGACGAGCGGGTATTAAAAAATAATTATTTATGTAGCTGTTTTCAACTGAAACTGTTTATTGTGATCTGAATCAGTCAGAGAGCATATTAAATTAGTTGTTTCATTTTCATATGCATATGGAGAAAGGATTTTAATTGTACTTTGTATCTCTAAATCGCCTGTTCTCCCCTAACCTAACAACATATAATACAAGTAGTTTCTTCACAGAGCCTAAATGCATAAAATACATTAAAATATCCACTTATTTTCATTTCTAATGGATAATACTAGTAAATTAATGAAAGAAAAGCGGCATAAAGAGAACAGATGTGTTACTTTATTACAATATATGCCTACCTCCATATAACTCATGACGTTACTTATTGGGAATTCAAATAACTAAATAAATATACGATCTTGGTTTTTCTATGCTCACTTCTAACTTCTGACTTTATTTGGTTTCATTTCCTTTCAGTTCAATGACCAAATACTTTGCACTTAACGTGCAATAATCAGAAAGCAATGTTAACCAAACCATGTCCAGTCCAGTACACTTTTCATTGTGCATGTACTTTTGTCAAGTTGTTTGTCTTTTCTGAGCATGATCGTGTAGTGTCTGCTCAAGACATACTAAATGGGATAAGTATACTCGTTTATACTTGAAAACTCAAATTATTAATATGTATCGATACAAAGTAATTTGAAATCAATAGATATTCACCCCGTCACACAACTAACATGTCTCTAAAGTAAATATGTGCAAATGATTCCGTTCTCTACCAGAATGGACTGTTTTATGAATTTATTTATTAGCTTTTGTTTATTATGCTGCACTATAGGACACTATGTACATATTACCACAATAAAATAAACAAGTAGGTTGGATTTGGCTTCATTTCATTTTGATATAGGTGTATAAGGCGTTCAAGCACAAGGCCTAAGTTAAGTTGCAATGTATTGACAATTTATGGGAATGTATTTGTATGAATGAAATCAACGGGAATGAATGAGCGATGAATGTTTTGATGTGAGCTGTACAGATAAATCGACTTACATACTCACTTAACCAGATTCAACTTTTATTTTACATCAACATTGTACAGACATACAGTATAGCTATGTAATGTTATGTTATCGTCTATAACTGAAAATTACATATATTAATATAGTACTTATTTTTATATCTGCATGCATGAAGGCTTACTTATGGTTGGAAGAGGTACGATTAAGGATAGCAGATTGGTTCGACTGGTTTGTCTTATTTGAATTGTTCAGATACCTACCTACGCATTATAAGATAGTAAGTATTTACAGTACAATTCAATTCAATCGAATTGGCTAGAACAATTCAATTGGGTTTCACGTTTTCTACTCCCATATTATTTCCCATTTTTAATTCTCTGAAAACATCTTCGTCCAATGGTTACGTGTAAATATGCTTACCTAGTGTGGCCAACATTTATCTTAAGGAAAGTCCCGCGTGCATGCAAAGTAATAATAATATTTCTATTTCTTGACTATTGCTAGTTTCCAGACAAGACCAGATATTAGGAAGAATTGTTCTGTCTGTTTTGTGTATAGGTATACTTCATTTGTACATGTGTATAATTCTGTCTGCAGTAGAGTAACAATGAAGTGACTTAGGTACTGCTAATATAAGATAATACATATGGTACAGTCTCTCACGCAAAGATAATGCTATGTAAAGTGAATGATTACAAATCTGAGGACGTTGTTCTACAATAACTACAATGGACCTCATGTTGAGTAAAGAAATTAAATGATAGCGATAAGAAATGAAATAAATCGATGTGAATCCAAAATATTAGATTCTTTCGATATGATATGAGAGATAATCGAATTGAATCAGTCAAAGCAACTTGTAAGTTATAGCAATTGTACCCCGTCTGTTGTGTTACGTTAAGATTTCATTTGCTTTAAGTAGTGTTCCTACTGATAGAAGGTAAAAGCCAAGCCTTCAAAAATTGAAAGTGAGACAACAAAGTGTAGTATCTTTAAAGTAAACTGTATTAACTGTGTAGGTATCTACTTCAACAGCTTTCTTTGTATTTGTGTTTCGACCAGGTTCTGGTTAACTATAGTTTAGTATGTATCTAAAGTAATACTAATAAAGTATTTAACTTTGTTTTTGCTAAAGCGTATTTTGCTAACGTAGTACCAGCACATTGTTTAGGCTACAATACACCTTGCCACATTATGAGGGTTATGATTGCTAAACGCTAAACGAAAAATGACCACACCACTACCACCCCTGGCACCAATTTCTAATTATTAGCCTCAGTTCTGTATCAAATCAATGAATAATGCATTAAATAGCTTTGTTTTCTGAGTTCTCCTCTTTTACCTTCATTAAATGCACATTACAAAGCAAAGAGGAAAATATTTCTGTGTATTGAACATAATATCTTTCTTGTAATTTGCCAGGGTAGGGTTAGGTACTTTAGTAATATTTTTAAAAATAACTAGTCTTGGAGAATGGAATCTCTTTGACTATTTTATACCTGAAATATTCTAGTTTTAGGTACTTGGTTAATTATTTGAAAAGTTAGAGATGAAAACTCTTAAAAATTAAGGATGATTTCCATGTAAATTATACAAAGATGTGCAAAGGTACGGTTGTTCTTGTCTGGGATGTTAAGAGAAAAATAAATAAATATTAAACCATCATTTTGACTACACTTACACTTATTGTCTAAAATAATTACTGAGGCTGTGATGCCACGGCAGATAATAACACGAGTTGAGTTAGGAAAGTTTCTCGAAAAGCCTTGGTGGTTTGTAATATTTTGGTACGTATTTGTTTCCCATGAATAATCTGTAATACATACATAATCAGATAATGAGAAGAGTAAAATATTCATTGTACTTCGACAGAACGCGGAATCCTATTCTGCGGAGAGAAGAGTTCACAAGGCTTTAGACTAAAAAAGGCATTTGCACAGAAATGTCGCATTAGAATGTCATTTACGCGAGAGAAGAAAGAAGAATAGACTCTGTGGATGTTCATTAGTTGGTTGCTAACATTATTCAGTGTATAGAACCAGTATTATACTGTTATGAGTTAAGACATGCTGCGTGGAATGAATATTATAGGCAATAAGTACCATTAGAGGGAACGACAAATAATCTTGAGTGTTATCCTACACACAAGTTGCATTAAAGAGCTGGAAGGAAAAAGTAAATAGGAAGATGTCATAGCATGGGAAAATGATCTAGTTAAAAAGAAACTTGTTTTTTGGCTTGACTGTGTTATGTTGAATGTTGAAGATTCATTGCTAATAATCTTTTCCTTGATTGTTGAATGTTGAATGCTCGAAAATAAAAATGAGGAATAATCATGAAAACATTCACGGGTTTGCTTGCACACAGCACAGTAAGTACAGAACGAATGTAAAAATGGCTGTTTTATTACCTGTACATAAAGATATGTATTGTTAATGTAATGCAACTAGAATTGACTTGACTGACTATACTTCAAGGTATTCATCATCATCATCACGTAGAGAATAAATTATTTTCTCAGTGCTATTAGCAGTTCGCCGACTGAGCAAAATCTACACAATTGCTGGAGAGATGGACATTTTAGCTTGCGGAATCTTCTCTCTTACTGTTTTTCCTACTTAAAAATGCATTTGTTGTGTGTTTTTCGATGTGACATGTAAATTGTGTGGGATGGGAAGACAAGACGTCCAGTTCGTATTCCTACAGACACAACTCGCAACAAATAAAACAGGCTAGCGTCTAACAAGATTACAAAGCAACCTTTGTTGCCCTGTTGTCCAATTTTGTCATAAATGTACATACTTAATATACGATTAGTTCACTTACCAACTCAATTCTATATAAAAGTATAAACCTATGGTGTAAAATAAAAATGTGTGGTTGACTTGAGATGCGTTAAACTTTGAGACGAGATGACTTTAAGTAAAAATGCCCAGCGTTTGCTTTTTCTCATCATTTTCGCTTCTTGTCACAAATTATTTCGCTTCATGGGGGTGTCCTGTGTACTCTAACTCTATACGGTGATTCCTTAGAAGTATTTCTCGATTGTTGTTCCTTCTTTTCTTATGCTACTTCTTTTCGGTAATGTAACTTGAGTAATGGAATGGAATAATAAAGGAAGATGCCAAGCTTTTCCTTAATTTCTCATGAGCTGACTTGAATTGAGTTGAGAGCGCAGTCAGAACAGCCCATCATTATCATCACACTTACTTTTCCACCAAAACCTCTCGCAACCCACAAAAAACTAGATTTTTTTGCATAGTAATTTTTCATGGAGTAAATCCATCCTCAGACAAGACCAGACAAGACTCTCAAACCAAACCAAGGCGATCTCACTTGTTGCACTGCTCTGCTCTGCTCTTCTGAATTCCGGATTCAATTCCTTTCGCTTACAGTTTTGGTGCTTATTGTTAGCTTTGGGTCTCAAGTGGATGATGTTTTATGTTGTTTTCTTCTTGTTGTTCGGCCTTTCATATAATTTCCCAATTTGTGAGTTTGCATGTCATAGCGTGCCAAGATGATAAGGGAGGCCAGGCAAGCGAACGAGCATTCGTGCTTCTCTTGTGTATTTTGTGTTAAGTGTAAGCGTGCCGAATTACCTTTTTCTCTTTCTACACAAACTCTTACCTTACTTACCCTTCTCAGCCCATTCTCCTCAAATCATTTACCTACTAAACATAAACATTCACTCTCCTTCGTTTACCTGCCTTCCTTTTACACTAAATCAAAGAAAATTAATTTCATAACGTGTAGCTGGTAAATTGGTAAATAAAACATAAGGCTACATTTTTATTGTTACGCACTACACTCGGTATTATAAACAATAATATTTAATGTTACTGCAGTGTCAATTGCTTTGCAATTACAGCGACAATTCTGAAAGAAATGCATATAGAAGCAGTATTATTGTTACTTGGTAGGTTGGTATGCATTGTAAGAATTTACGGTAAGGGTTTCCAATAAAGACTTTTGATGCATTGCGTTAGTAATGAAAGTCAAGTAATGAAACCCCTCGGGCGCAATCAAGTCTTACTGTGCAGTAGACTTACACAGAGAAATTTATGAGGATATTCATAACACAGTAGCCGAGAGCATGATGATGTTTTAATATTGTGCAATTTAATGTGAGATGTCATAATGATTCCCAGCAGGAAAGCAACCCAACTCGGATATCCCTGGAATTCACCGGCAACTTGAGAATTCTGGACATCCTACAAAGGTGAGAAAATATCTCTGAATTATTGCTTTTTATTCTAGACCTATAATATGATTCCTTTAAGTATACCACATACACACATCATCTATTATTATTAAACAGAGTAATAAGCCTGCTAAGAAAGAACCTAATAATATATCATGGGAGGAAATAATAAGAATTCTCAAAATTACCAATTGGGCAGCAGGGCTTGAAAAATACAATGTATTCCCCTTAAAATTACAATTATTGAAAATAAAAGTTGAAAGAAATAACAAATGGCTAATTTTACTGTCCTATTATTGAGTACACCTAAAAACGTTTTGTTGATTTTGTCAATTTGAAGACTGATACGGTTGATGATGTTCAAGTAAATTTAATTCTCCGATCTGAATCTTAAAAACTAAAATTGAAAAGGAAGCAAATGGATTTGTTCGCTTGCACACATGAATAGAATCATTCATCCACTTCAACTCAATTCCCTTATTGCCACACGATGCAGTATGCGTAACTTATTACTATAAATAACAGGCACGTTCAATTCAAGTACAACTGTTGTATAAATTGGAACATGTAATGTAACCCCTAGGTACTTAAATGGAATATTATACACTCACACTGTACTCTGTAGCTCCCTGGCCTTTGTGCCTCTAGCTAGCTAGATTATCGAAATACCCATTATATGCAAATGAGCTCTCCATTCTTTATTTTTTCACGGTCCGTCTTTTTCGAGGAAAATGCATTTTTTGTGTTTCGAATCCCAACTGTGGCTTGCCTTGCCCTAACACTATAACGTCCATAAACCCTTATCTTCCTCATAGAGTAACTATTATTCTAGTTTCCAGAACATTGTAGAACACAAAAATGTTACACACACAATTACAAAGTATTAGTAAAATCATTATCATTTACATTTAAATTGTACTACTTGAATGACTGTGTAGTATTCTTAGTTACATTAACCAATAATATCTTCTTGGTCAAATTTCATTAGTAAAAAGTACTCCAAGTAGATAAACGGATGAAAGTTGTTTGAAAATTAATGCATGTAAATCAGAACAAACGGGTAGCTAGTTAACAATAAGAATTAACTTCACATTTGTTACTATTATACGGCTCTTACGTAAAAGTTAAGTATGAAGCTGTGCAATCACGGTCATGGTATACTTATACCATGCTAAGTAAACTAAGTTTACTGTGTAACAGTTCGCCTTATGCATTACTATAGGGTAAAACTGTGTGTAATGGTGAAAGATAGTTAGATAGGAGATAGTCGTCATGCAGTCAATTCACATCAGTAATAATAGTACTTTTAGATTACATTTTGTAGCTGAATACGTCGCACAGCTGGACATGTGATCAAGGATTTGGTTTTTGTTTCTTTATTCTTTTTCCATGAGACTGAAGCTTCTATAGTTAAATCTGTATTATATAGATACAGCATACAATGCCTATATTAAGAAGGGAATAGGAAAGAGCAAGTAAAGAGTCTTCGTTATTTTTGTATTAGTAAGTTCGTGTAATGAAATGAATTGCTGTAGCCGTGGAGTGGCCCGGTCTGGTCTGGCCCGTCAGATATTTCTGCATTTCTCATTTTTTACTGTTTTTCCTCTGTTCATTTGATACTGGAGAGATTGTTCTATAGTCTATTCTTAGTAAAGGTACCTAGGCTGAAACGTCTGTACAGTGTGTAATCACAATCTGTTATTTTGATTATTCCGAGTTTGACTAACGATTCTATTTATTTGTATGAATGATATTTACAACTAAATAGTAAAACGTGTATTGATTTCGATATTGTTACAAGCTTTCCTTAGTTTAGACAGATAAACATTACAGCACAGCTACACCACACCATAGAACGAATAATAAAGAAATCCCATGCCAAGCCGATCAGTCGGTGTATTGTGCTGTACTGCACACAATGTATATTACATCGAATTTGATTTGAAACCAATCTAATCTAATCCAATGTACATTGTAATAAATCGAAACGATTCTTTCGTGATTTGCTGTTATGTTACATAGGATTGGATTTAAACCAAAGAATAGGATACAACACGGGGAGAAAAAACAACAGAATCAGATTAGAATAAGATAATACAAAATAAATGGAAGAAAGCAGGGATAAACCAGAAATGGTTACCACTACACTATAACACAGACCGTCTGGTTTTCTGGTATGGTTATGGTATTCAGAAGAATAACACAATCACATTTTTCCTTTCTGTACTTTCTTTTATGTAGGAAATTGTTTTATATAGGAGATTCATAGAGGACCATTTATTTCAGCTTGTGGTATGGTGTGGAGAGGCTCTAGATACACCTATCTGCATTATGACGAGAAAAATGTTTTACGATATCAGAGCAGTGAGATTTATTTTGTGACATGGAATTTTGATGAGGATTTATTAGACCAGAGTGGAAATATTTAAACAAGAAATGACTTACTATCTGTAGCTTGGTTTGTTACTTTGCAGATCCAATGAAGCGTTGATAAGAATCTTCATAAATTGGCTGCCTCTTTCCTGTTTCTCTTTTCGTTAGTTATTCACTGTGTTATGTAACGATTTAGGAGCAGCTTATGCCATATTAAATAGTTAAGCGACCATGTGGCTCTGACTGTACAGTACATATGTAGAAATGTAGTAAATGAAGTGACTCTTTCTTGTATTTTTAACAAGGTAAGTAAGTAAAGGAGCTAACTAGCGGAAATAAGTTAGGAAAACGATGTATAAATGTACACTTACCATTAGTATTAAGTATCTTTACATCGAACGAACGACTAACACAACAAGTAACTATGCCAAGCCAAACGAAAAACCGAACTACTTTATTTTACTTTAGATCGGAGGAGTTGGAAAAGCTCTTTTTAACGTTTTTGCATGAAATATCTAATAGTTTGTGTATTGTGAGCTAATGTATGCACATCTTTGCAAATAGACATGACAGCCTTATGTTTATACCAAAGTGAAAGAGGACACTGTTTTATTGCGTTAAAATGGAATGCATTATTTAGAGCTGAATAACAATAATAGCAACTCCTGAATCTAGTTAAGTGAAATGGAGTGGAATATGTATGCAGGAATAGTTTCTAGATGGAAAACAAGAGATAGAACCAAGTGAAAGGTTCTTTCAGTTTGTTTCATCTCATCAGAGCTGAAAGCACCTTTTCTTATACATAAAGTAAAGCAAAAGAGCCAATTAGTCTCTTTCAAATGGGTAAAACTGTTGTTTTGAGTTGAATCCTCTCGTTTGGCATCAACATCCTTCCGCAACTTTTTAAGAAAACCTTTTTTTAATCTTTGCACCAGTAACTTCACTTTCCTTCGATTTACCACCACCGTGTTTTCCCAAATTTACACTCCGGCTTCAAATAATATTCTTCTCCAATGCACTGAAATGGAAGCAACGTATTGCGTTTTCCGGAGTGGGACAAACGAAGAATGTAATTAAATAATAATTAGTTCAGAGGTTTAACGTTTTCATTATCGATAAACAATTTTCATAGATTTCTTTAATCACCCATGCTGTATTACGTTTATGAATGTATAAAGATAATGATATTGATTTGTATCATAAACTGCAGATAGTAATTGTTATACCATTTTAAGTCTCCTGTGACTATTGTCACTTCATATAAGATGTTGAGTTTAGTGACAACATCGGTTATTTTGACTTTTGTTGGCTACTTGTGTGCTATTTACAAGAAAGTATTTCTGCAAATGGAAAATGAAGTCAAGTTAAATAAAGAATAATGTAGGCAACTAGTATTTACTTCTGGTGTATTTTATAGCTAGCTTACATAGCACATGAAATAAGGAAATAACATTCTGACAGGAATATAGTCAAGTAGGTAGGCATTAAAGTTACATGCTTTCAGTGTTCGTTACTATTGCGTGTATAGCTGCAGTTGTAGTAAACAGAAATGACTATACCACAAGAACTGTGTGCAATGTTTTGTTCGAAGTGGAAAGCATTAGACCTTTTGTGCTGCACCTGACGATACATTTGTCATATCATATCCCATGCCATTCCAAGCTTTTAAAATAGAGAGAACGAGACGAAGGATGAGGAGAAAAGTGAAAAAGAGGAGGACGATGATGATAGTTATACGAGTCTCTCTGTGTAAATGAGTTTAGTATACGAATATGAACGTACCATTCCGATAGTTACAATAAGGCACTTACACTTAACATACATTACACTTTATACACGTACGTACATATTAAATTCTATTTCAGTTTCTTATTATCTGCACAGAAGACGTATATCTAGCGTTTGATTTTATAGGAGCAGTATATCTTGTCCTTTTACATATTTGTGGTAGCAAGAGTACACACAGATCACATCACATCATCAACGACTGAGTAAGTAGCATTTTTAGTGTCCCGTATGTGTGGTGTGGTGTACGTCTGAAGTGTACCTCTAGTAGATTTTGCCTATTCCTCATCCGAACTCACCAGCAAGCACTGTTTTGAAAGCCACCTAAACTCTCAGCTACCCGCCAATAGTTATGCTTTCGAGAGATGTGAATGAGTGTGTAAGAAAGTGACTGAACTTAATGTGGAGACTAAAATATTGTGTCAGGCAAAACAGGAGACTTTTATTTAAAAATCAAAAAATGAAAACTGGGCAAAATAATGACAAAAGTACAGAGCCCACGAATTCCGTCTATCTCAGTCCCTGTTCCTGTGTGTATTGGTCTTCAACTACCCTGTGTGCGAGTCTTCTCTTCCTTTTTATACTCGCAACACAACATTAAAAAATATTACTTAAAACATACAACAACATATTATCACATACAAACAAGTACACAACAAAATAAGCTAACGATTCTTTTTCCCTCCTTGCACCACTAGGTACACGGAGGTCAAGAAATAGTACGTGTTAACATAAACATTCCTAACGGTAAAATTAGCTTTACCTAAACCAATATTCATTTACATTCATATACTTAATCTCTACTTAACATAATGCATACCTATGAATTTCTCAGAAATTACATAAATAATTAGGCATAAACAAAAAGTTCAACAAATATAAAACATAACTGTAACAATCAAAATAACAAGTCAGAATATTCAATTCTACATAAAACTGCGGACACTTTTTACACTCCCACCATCTTTTGTGAGAACAACGAGCAAAAGATACAATTAAGTGTCCAAACAAATGATATCAAAAAATTTCATAAAAGTAATGATCATGGCACAAAAAAATCAGGTTGTCTCACTACTCTGCCGTAACGGGTTCGCTTTACATTAGCATCAGGTTCCAAACTTTCTATATCATTACATACGGGAAGATCCTTAGCTTGAGTCACCTCCAATTGGTATAAACGTTGCAATGGGCGAAGAAGAGTTCCAGTCGCCGTCTTGACCTTTGCGACACGTGAGATGCCGTCCTTTCCGGGTAATAGCTCTTCAATTTTCGCCAAAGGCCACTCATGTCGCTTTTTATTGTCACTGCCAACAAGAACAACATCTCCAACTAGAAAGTCTTCAGGTTTCCTTCTCTTTCCTCGGTGAACCAGTTGAGCCAAATATTCTGTACGAAAACGAGATCGCAGCTCCTCTTTCATCTTAGCTAGACTTCGGTATCTCCTTACTAGTCCCTCAGCCTGCAGACATTCTTCCTCAGGAAATTGGCAAGTTTGAATGTCCTGCATGAACATTGCCGGAGTAATAGGGATCAGATCGTTTGGGTCCTCGGTGATGTAGGTTAAAGGTCTCCCATTGACAATAGCTTCTACTTCGCATAGGACGGTCTCTAATTGCGCGGCATTAAGCTTGCTATGTCCCAAAGATTTCCTCAACAAGTCCTTAATTGTCCGGATGAGCCTTTCATAGAATCCACCATACCAGGCCCCTGATGGAGGATTAAAAGTCCATTGGATACGAAAAATCCTCGTGTCTCTCTCAATCCGCTTCCAATCTAAGGACAAAAATAAATTATTGGCCCCAACAAAGTTGGTGCCATTATCACTAAATATCTTCTCGGGTCTTCCTCTTCGACTAATGAAACGATGTAAGGCCAGCAGAAATGCATCAGTGCTTAGGGACGTCACCATTTCGAGATGGACTGCTCGGTACACCGCACAAGTGAAAAGCACAATCCAGGCTTTCGTTCTATTCTTTAAAAACAGTGGACCAGCCAGATCAACACCGATAACTTGGAATACTTTAGCTTCTTTTACACGGTCTTCTGGCAAAGGCGCCTCGGGTACGCTTGGGGCCTTAGTGTTGAATCGCCTGCAGATGACACAACTTCGGATGATTTTCTTGATTGCTCTTCGTCCCTGCAGTATCCAAAACTTCTCCCTCAACTTTCCTAGAACGAATTGAGCCCCGGCATGTCTGTTTTCAATATGTACTTCCCATATCATTTGTTCTGTAAAGATGTGATTACTCGGAAGTAGGATTGGACATTTAAAAGCCGGGTCATCAACTCTGTTCGTTATCTTCGTTTTTACGCACAGCAATCCATCGTCATTCTTCTCTACTTTTAGTCCTTGACTAGTTGACTCGGATGCGGGAAAAACTTCTTTCTGTACAAGCGAAATCATCCGCCTCTCTCCATTCGCCAGCTCTTCTCCACTCAGTTCGCCTTTGCTTTGCTTAATCCTCCGAATTTTCTCCACGTATCGTAATAACCAACAGAATACACGTAAATTAGAAGAATATCGTGAATATCTTTTTACATACCAGGGCACAGTGGTGGATATGGTTGTGAGTACTACAGCTGACTTTTTCATCTCCTGTCTGACATCTTCTTCGACTGCCACTGCATTTTCTCTAGGCCATTCTGCTTGGGGTAGACGTAGCCACTCCGGGCCCTCCCACCATTTGCTCCTGAGTAACTCGTTGGCGGAACATCCTCTGGATGGGAGATCGGCTGGATTCAACACTCCTGGGACGTGTCTCCACACATCAGCATCCGTTAGCTGTAGAATCTCCCTTACCCGATTGCCAACAAAAGTACCCCACTCGTCATTTCTTCGGATCCAGGCCAGAGCTGTGGCTGAATCGCTCCACAAATACACAGGCGTATTATTGACATCAATGGCTTCTTGAATAGACCTCAGCAAACGAGCTGAAATTGTGCAGGCCATAAGCTCCAGTCTCGGAATGGAAAGTTTCTTCAAAGGCGCCACCCTGGATTTGGCATGAAGCATTTGAACTGACACTCCTTGCTCCGTCTCCACCCGAATGAAAGCCACCGTCGCATACGCAAATTGACTTGCATCTCCAAAAATGTGAATTTCTTCATTTCGAAAATTCCTTTGAATCCATCGTGGTATGGTAACCTTCCCCAATGTATCTGATTCCTGATACCAATCACGAAATTGTCGTTGTAAGTCTGCAGGTAATTCAGAGTCCCAGACGTCTTCACTCTTTTTCTTTTTCTCAGGGGTCGTATGATGATCAAGTTCCCATGACTTCTGTAATAGTATTTTTGGAAGGAGTAAAGCTGGACAAAGAAAACCCAAAGGGTCGAATACCTGTTGAACTCTGGAAAGAATGGCACGTTTGGTTATCTTCTCCGGGAGTTCTTTCTTCTCCAAAAACGCACATCTTAGGTTGTCTTCCCTCTTGTCCCACTGGTAGCCGAGGACGTTGGTCAGCGCTTGAGGAAGTTCACCACTGCCTGACAACAATCCGCACTTCCCGCTAGTGGGCAAGCCGACTCCGTCATCATCCCCAATGGTGCACTCCCACTGACACAACTCCATTTTCGCTTCTGCTAAAATGCCAGTGGCGACAGATCGAAATTCGTCATATTCGTCGTAGGAAGCCAAGGACGTCACGCAGTTGTCCACGTAGAAGGATTGTAATAATTTCTGCGCCGTATACTTCCTCTCGTCTTGTATGCTATCCAAATGATGTTCCAAAACAGCTGCCAAAAGAAAAGGACTGCAGTTCACTCCGAACACCACTCTGCAATGCCGCATAACGATGATTTTTTCCGATTCTGGATGCTCCCACCATAAAAAGCGGAGATAATCACGATCATCTTCATGGGTTTCCATCATCAAAAATGCCTTGGTGATGTCAGCAACTATTCCAACCCTCTTCTCTCGAAATCGGTGGAAAACAGCAGGTATTCGTTCCAACATATTCGGCCCTTTTTCTAGGCATTCATTCAAGGATGGATTTCGACCCGACTTGCAGCTAGCATCAAAAACCGGCCTTACTGGTGTAGTCAGACTAGTAGGCTTAAAGACTGGACGATGAGGCAAGTAATGAAAGCCAACTGCCTCCTTCTCCTCCTGTACAATCTCAATTATTCCATTGTCCCTCCACATATTAAAAATGTTATCATATTTGTCATACATGCCAACTGCCTTCAACTTACTGGTAGCAGACATGAGTCGTGATTTGGCCAGCTTAAAATTGTTGGGGATCTGCTGCGCACCGTCAATCCAAGGGAGCCGCACGGAGTACCGTCCGTCAGTCTTCCGAGTCACTGTACGTTGAAAGTATTGCTTGACCGCCACTTCTCGTTCAGCCTTTGTGATGTGTTCGCCTTTCTCTTTTATGCCCAGTGCCTCTAGGCTCCAAAGCTGCTCGAGGGAAGAGTCGTCGCTTACGTGCATGTTGATGACACTCATGGCTAGTCCTCCTTTACTTCTAGGCGGCGTCGAATTGCTTCCCACCACCACCCATCCAAGCCTTGTTTCGATGGCGGTAAATCCAGCGTCAAGTTGATGAACCTTGCCCGTCAGCAATTTTCCAAACAAGTCTGCTCCCACTAGAAGATGCACTTCTTGGTCCCCGTCGGCTTTCATGTCGCTTATCCAAATCTTCTTGGCTTTCATTTCCTTGAGCCAGGGACCAGGGGGTAATCGAGGGATATCTCCACAAATAACTTGTTTCTCCAGCACAGGCAGCTCCGTATTTCCCTTTCCGATCCTATTCTTTATGTTGACATGGAATGTTCTGAGAACTTGCACGTCAGTCTGAATCCCTCCAAATAGGTTATGGCTAATCTTCTCCTCTCGAACTGGGCGGAGATTCAAAGCTTCAACGGCTCTATTGGTCAAATACGATCTCTGTGCTCCTGGGTCATAGAGAGCACGTACTTCCCGTTTTCTGTCACCATTAATTAATGTGGCCCGGAAAGTACCTAATAAAACAGAGGAAGAACCAGCAAAGTTAGCATTTACTTTTTTAACATCACCTGACTTCTCCTTTCCACTTGTACTCCCGTCCTTCTTATGTTTGGGGAGATCTGGACACATCATGACGTTATGCTTCCTTTCGCAGATAAGGCACTTGACCACGGCGCGACAAGCCTTAGAAAAATGTCCTCTTCGGAGACAAACAAAGCATCCTTTCTTGTTCTTGACTTCTTTTGTCTTCTCCTCTAGAGTCATGTTTTGGGCACTCCAACATTTTTCGCTTTCGTGAGCCTTGTCGCAGAATAGACACGATGTTTTCTCTCCTACGTGCAGTCCAGCAACTGTAATCGGATTTTCCTCTAATGTCCTTTCTTCATTTTTGAATGGCAATTTCTTCACAAACTTTGCTTTAGGTTGTGCATTGGAAAACCCTGCTTGAGCCAACGAGATACGCTGCTCACTCTGCATTTCGATTTGTAAAAATTCCATCAGGTAGTCCAAGCAAGTCTTCGGCGGGTTTTCTGCCCGCCCATCTTTCTTAGACAAAGAGGAACGCTGCCATGCCCGCAGAGTCTCTACCGGCAAACTTGATTCCACAAGAGGAAAAATCCAAGTCGCTGGATCTGCATCTGCTAAGTTTAAAGAGTTAAGGGAGCGTAAATGTGATTGCAATTTTATTACCATTCTGTCCAGAGGTAGTTTTTCCTTTTGAGTGAAGTTCCCAATGACCAGCTGTAGCAACTCACGAATGTATACTTGCAATAATAGGCTCTCCCTTCCAAATCTTTCTTTCAATGTCGCGACGGCTAAGGTGTAGTTGGCTGCAGATGCTGGAAAACTGCTCACAATTTCAAATGCTTCGGTACCCGGCTGCATTGCTTGTTTCAAATAGTGAAACTTGTCACTGTCGTGCAGAGAGTCATCCTCGTCGATCTTGTGAAATTGAGCCCAGAACCCCAACCACTCCTTCAGGTCTCCTCCGAATTTTGCTAGTTCAATTTTCGGAAGCTTGAAATTCCGCTGTCCATTTCCGTTGACACTTCGGTTTGTTACTTCGGATTGTGCACTATGCATACTGCCATTAGGGCTGGGCGGTGGATCTGCAGGTTGAGTGCGCGAATTAATTTTTGCGATTGCCGTCCGGATCTTGTCCTTGTATTCTTGACTGGCATCATATTCGGCATCTTCCTCGACATCGGTCGCATTATCCGCCCTCATTGCCTCCAGAATTTGCTCATCCAAATCAGCAAGTAAATCTTGGATTTCTTCTAGTTTTTGTTTACTAACCGATAGAAATACTTCGCTTGGGTTGGCCTTGGCTAATTCTGCATCCACGGCATTGATCGTTGTCGTTGCTCCTCTTCTTGGCTGTCTCCTTTGCTTCTTTAGGGCTTCCATTGTCCTCAAAAAATTATTCAAAAAATTGTATCAATATTTGTCAAATAAAAGTATTAGCCCGTGCTTGCTAATCTTCTTCCCTTCGACTCAATTCTAATTGAATAAAATTGACTGACCAGTTAAACTCCCCGATGCCGGGGATGGGGCCCTCAAAGAGGCAAGACAGTTTTTCCAAGTTTCAGGATCCAAATTTCCTCCAGGTCAGCTCCAGGTTGCTTCCTCGTACACTCCAATCACGTCGGGGTCACCAGATTTTGAAAGCCACCTAAACTCTTAGCTACCCGCCAATAGTTATGCTTTCGAGAGATGTGAATGAGTGTGTAAGAAAGTGACTGAACTTAATGTGGAGACTAAAAATATTGTGTCAGGCAAAACAGGAGACTTTTATTAAAAATCAAAAAATGAAAACTGGGCAAAATAATGACAATAGTTCAGAGCCCACGAATTCTGTCTGTCTCGGTCCCTGTTCCTGTGTGTATTGGTCTTCAACTACCCTGTGTGCGAGTCTTCTCTTCCTTTTTATACTCGCAACACAACATTAAAAAATATTACTTAAAACATACAACAACATATTATCACATACAAACAAGTACACAACAAAATAAGCTAACGATTCTTTTTCCCTCCTTGCACCACCAGGTACACGGAGGTCTAGAAATAGTACATGTTAACATAAACATTCCTAACGGTAAAATTAGCTTTACCTAAACCAATATTCATTTACATTCATATACTTAATCTCTACTTAACATAATGCATACCTATGAATTTCTCAGAAATTACATAAATAATTAGGCATAAACAAAAGGTTCAACAAATATAAAACATAACTGTAACAATCAAAATAACAAGTCAGAATATTCAATTCTACATAAAACTGCGGACACTTTTTACACACTGTTCTTAGCTAGGTATGCAATTATTTTTTTCACGCGTCACATCTCTTCCCTACAATTTCCCAAACATATGTTATTTTCTCTAGTTTAATGTGATGTACGTATTCTTCTGTATTATCCGGTATAAATGCTAGAAGAATTACCTAGCTACTTACTATTAGGACTAATATTGCGACATGTATTTCTTTTTGTGTGGATTGGATTTTCATGGCAGTTGGTTTGTTACTGCATTGCTTTAGCAGATTGGATATAATGGGAATGTGACTGACGTGACATACCTTCAGTTAGTACAGATACAATATTCTTCATATTATGTTCATTGTAAATTCATTACTCTTGTAATGTGTACAATACTCTACCATAACCATAAGTTAAAGAGGAGTCTCATTTTGTGTGAACATGTATGTATGTACTTACTACGTAATAAAGAAATTACGATGTAAATTATTTATGTGAGTAATATTACTTTACAACAGAACAGAACACTGTGCATGATCCATTATATGAATATAGTAGTAGCAGATGAAGAGAAGGACAGACAAGCCAAGACGACAGTCAGCATCAGCGTCTCAAAGAATAGTTTGGTGTAATTTGAGGAATCTTAATTCCAGTCTTGCAGCATTGGAAAGACAAGATTCTTGATATTTCATGATATCATGTGTCTTAATTAAACCTATGTTGTATTCAACTCACAATCAGTTTTACTCTCCCATTAACTTTATGTTAGATGTAACAGAAAAGAAAAACTGCGTATGTTGTACAAATTACATCATGTCACTTAATGGAAGAGAGAATGTGGATCTCTGTCGAAATGTGAATGTTTGCTTAACTTTAACTATCAAAATATATTCAGATCACCAAAAAATCTTCCTTCCTTCATGTTTAACACAGATGCAAACTTCACTTGAGATCAGACATATACTTTCAATATGCCTACACTACATTACATTTAAGTTACATTACACTACACAATATATTATCTCATTTCATTCACGCAATCTAACACTAATATCTCTGTAAAACATTTGCTGCATAATTTAAATTAACTAATGACATCTTACTAAAGCATTAAAATGATGTGGTGGAATAATAATTTTTTAAACAATTTTTGTAGATGGTCTTGCCTGAAAACATGGCACGACTGTTGGCAGCAATGCAGGAATCCGTAACAGCCGCTAATGCTAATGTCAATGCAAGCCCACCTGGAGGAGTTCCGTCCGGTGTCACAGCGCATCATCTTTCTCACAATCAACAACAACAACAGTCTAGCAGTGCTAATTCGAGTCCAAGTTTGAATGCTCATTTGAATCCTCATCACCATCTCAGTCCTCTTGCCAGCTTTGCAAATATTAATAGTCTTGTGCAACAGTCCCAGATTTCCTCTGGGGACTCACCTGGTAATTCACCCTCTCTCCAAATCGGGGGCAATCATTCTCTTCATAATCATATCAGTGGCAGTATCAGCAATGATAGCCATTTCGGAAAACATTCGTCCAAGAATAATAAACCTACAGGTAAGACAATTCTAAATTTCTGAAAATATTATTTTGCGATGATTAATTGCTGTGTACAGATATGAAACGCTACCGTTATAATGATAGGTAAAACATTATAGTAGGTAAATACTGGCCAATGTTGTTTGAATTATAGTATTTGGTTTATAATTTTTTGTTGGAGTACCTGCAATATTTTCTCATACTGTTGAGTATGACTGTATGACCCTTTCTAAAATGAAATTGCATAGGTAAACCTCATTGATAAAGAAAAGAAAGGAAAATAATGTGTTTCCCCAGTTTATCAAGTAAATACTGGGCGTTGATAACTACATAAAAATACCAAGATTCTTTTATTACAGTAAATATAACATTTGCACTTTGGGTGGGTTGGGTTAGGGTACTGTACTGCAGAGTGGAATAGAGAGCAAGTAGATGGTAAAGGTATTGAATTTTTTGGCTAAGAATCTTTTTATTGAAATAAACTTGCTTAATTTATGGGCTTTACAGTGCACTGCACTGAATTCAATTGAATTGGTACGGTACACAGAATTTAAAGAGAAAGATTGCCTATGGCTTGGTTGATCTGAACAGAAGTAGTAACCTGGTTTGTCCCATTGACAATTGAAATTGAAATAAATGTCCTAAAGGTATAGTAAGTAGAAGGGGGAGATTTAATGTGGACTAGACGAGACCATAAACCAAAGGAAAAGATCGTGGTTTGTCTGATCTAGTCGGGCTAGTCTTGTTTGGCCTGGCAGGATGGCGAAAACCCTTTTCTTCCTTTTTAGCTGACCGTGGTTTCCATTTGCCCTTCTTGGCTTGCTTATTGTACTTGTTGGTGTTGTGTATAGGCACGGAGATTATTTATTTCTCTTCTTCCAGCATTTACTACTAGGGTAATGGGCATAAATATACTAACACAATGTAATATTAACACATCACAATCCTCATAAAGCAGAGAAAGAGTTCAGTTCATATTTTGATTTCTGTTCCGTTGTTCTGTGATCTACGGCCTATCTTTACCTTCTGTACTGTTATTCCAGCCTTTGTGCACTCTACTATTAGAGATGAATCGACAAGAAATAAAAATATAGATAAATTATGCCGTTTCAATTCAATGTGCATGCAATATAATGCAATCCTTTCCAATTTCAACTTTCGAAGAGCTAAAGGAAAAAGAGAAGGACGTATGATAAAAAGTAAAGCAAATATTAAATATCTTTTGCTATTAGAAATAGGTTCATCTGATGGGACTATGACTACTCTAAAGTATAAACAGGACTGAGGCAAGGAAGGATACAGTGGAAGCTGGTTTAGTTACATGAATGACACATTATGTTGTAAATTGTGTAAATATAAGAAAATCGGTTGAATTGGCTCCTTTTCTTCATTCTCACAGATTTCGGCAAAAGTTTTTATATCAAAATACAATAAAAAGTTGAATTGAACCCTTTATGTGCACAAATACTTTGAGTTACTTAAATTACACGTAGAGGACAAACAAGAGCAGAGGACAAGGATATGGGAGAAATCTAATATTCTTTAGAACATGCTATTTGAAATGAAATGATTTCCTTTCTCAATTTTCGAGGTGTTTTTTTGTCGCATTATGTTTTATTTCTTGGCAGTTTACTTTGCCTGGTACTTAGGACAGTTTTTCTCAACCCTTTCGAACAAAACCTTTGAAATTTTATTTCTGCTATAATTTCCTTATATGTATGACCATCTAAAACGATAGCAAGTTCTTATATGTACACTCTTAAGCAAAGCGATAGTTTTTATTCTGTATGTACATACTGCAATGCATTTATCTATTTATTTACTATTCCTTTCGTTTTTGTTTAGCTTTAGCTGCTCATTCTGTACTGGGTCAGGGAAAGGAAACCAGATTTAGTAGGATTTTATAAAAGGCCGAGCTACTTACCTAATCTAAAGTATCCGAAAGATCCCCTGACAGCTTTTCGTCTCCGTAAATACAATATCAGCATTTATTGAGTCTGGAATGACCGAGGTGATTAACTAGAAAGAGTGTGTAGTTATAAAACAGTTAAAATAAAGAAAGAATGAGAATAGAATGTCGCGAAGCTTGGAGCTAATAGTATTTCTTGTTTACTGCTTACGATTAGTTGCTTTCTTGGTCTAGACATTAGCTGACAGACATGACATTACAATGCAGCTGTTCTAAGCTCAAATATTTACTCCAGAAATTTGATTCTATCGTGAAGAAATTTTTTTATATAAAAAACTAAAAGGGTTAAGTTCTGTTCTGTCTCCCTGCGTCTCATGAATCCGTGTAGACAGCCAAGGAAAAGCAGGTAGTCAGTTTTAGATACAAAGCGTCTGACTCATCTCCACTACTCTGTGTAATATGTGTAAGTATCAAAAAAGAATACTTAGGTGGATATTCGATGTTGGTTTTATAGTTTCTAACATCACAGTGCTCCTACTAGGTGTATCTATTCTATTATTGTCGTGTCGTGATTGAAGTTTAGTTGAAACTAAAATTCTACGGATTTTATGTAAAGATTTTCGTTTCTTTTCTTAGGATGAAACGAGTATTTATACACAAGTACGTATAAAATACACCTTTTTCATCCTTTCATTTTTGTTTTCTTTACGATTCCTTTCCCATTTTTTACTTAGTTCACTTCACAATCAATTCACCTGGAAGTAGACTGATCTGATGCTTTTCATTTTACCCTTTCTCGCCTAAAGTTTGATGGATGGATTCAGTTTAGGCTGATTGACTGGACTCAACTGGTCTTTCGTCTATGCTGACTGAGCGTTTCTATTTCTATATAAAGGCTTAAGTCAGTTCACGTTTGATTGTGAAACTGAAAGTAAAAGATTGTTGCTCAGTTGAAGGTAAAACTCCAACTTTATTTTATGGGAAAATCTCACGGATTGACAGAAAGAAGATGATTATGATTGATGAATCAAAGCTTTTCTTTGAGTTCAGTTCACCAACTATATTTTCTATAGCATTGACCATTCGTGGAGTATGTACTAGCATTTCTTTTTAACGATCACGGATTTTTTAATTTAACATTTACCTGTTTACCTAAAGGAATTTAGAAAAACGTGACCCGAAAAATCTCAAGTTCAAGAGCAGACAGTCCTGCAGGAAAGAAATACATGTAATTGCTAAAAACTAAATTGAATACAGGAAAACGTACAGTATTAGTTGGTAAATAGTGGAATGAAGTGCAAAGTAGGGAGATGTCATGTATCATTAAAGCGGAAATAGTAACTGAGAAAAAGCTGTTGACAAACTAAAGATTATGGAGTACATGATACCGAAATCTTTGTGTACTTATGCCAAACATTTGGATTCACATAATATTCGACTGTGTCTAAATGATTGAGAACGTGTACAGCTTATAACAATACGTATTAGTTAGTTGGATACAGGAATACACACAATCGGAATATAATTCAAGGTTTTTGTGTTTAATGTAAAAAGAAGGTTGATTTTGTTGAAGAGAATGTAGGAACTAGCTAAATCAAGGCAATGCAAGACAGGGTATGTTAGACTGACTGGAGGAGGATGTAAAAGATTAGACTAATCAATCGTAGTGTAAACAAGTAGCTATTGATAAGGGTGTTATGTCGTGTGAATGTGAAGTGCACTGATCGTGAGCTTTTCAAGTTAAGCTTTTATATGATGTATAACTTAAAGCATTTGATTTGAGAGGGTTCCTCTACATGACTGTTAGTCTACGACTTTAAGCACACTACACAAGGAAGGTACTTTCGTTTAGGATAAATAAATGCAGGCTAAAAGTAAGTAATAGTTTGTATGTAAGCAAAGTAGACAAGAACAGGGGAAAAGAATGAAGGAAGCTTTTTGCCTTTCAAATGAGAGATTAGATTACTCGTATACCACTCTTTTCTCTAGTACGTATTAGTATAACAATGAATTATTACGTTAAATGGGTTGTAGGTACAAATAGGTACTGACACTTGTTTCGGATATACCTATACTGATACTGGTAGTAGACTTACTGAACTAAACAAACTGATGATGATAAGCAAAGTGTGTAGAAAATGTTTCCCATACAGAGTAGTATATAAATATGTGGTCTACATTATACGAAAGGGATATAAACACAGTATTAAGGGTGGGTACTAATCTTCCGTTTAGTAGTTTTGGTTTTGGGGTGCTTTCACGAGTATGTGCATTGTAATGTTTTGTATTAAGTCCACAAGAGATCTGTCCCAAGTCTCTATGGGGGTTTGACAACTTCATAATAGAAACGCCTAGACACAATGCGATTGTTTTCCAGCTTTTCGGATTCTATGCACTTACTAACTTACCTTTCCATTTCTCACTTTTGCTTTCATTTCACTCGTTCCGTTTGTCATATGACACCAGGCAAACACAGTAATCAACCCCAACGAACATCAATGCTCAGCTACCTGTAGCTGGTGTAGGCATAAAAATTAGCTTTTATTTGTACTTTGCAATGTTACATTAGTAAATGTGTGTAAATAATGACGAATTTACGCATCAAAATAATTATTTTGGGTAAACAAAATTATAGTAAGGCTAATAAAATTATTAAAAGTACAAAATCGCTAAATTCCTATGTGTGTTTAGGGAAAAGTCCTTCGGGACGTGGCCTTACGTCTTTCCCGGTAATTCGTGAAGGTCTTTTGGGTAAAGGAACTGGACCAGTTGACTATACAAGATACGTGCGGAGATTTAGCAACTCTGCCGAATGTGGTTTCCAACAATGCCGGGAACTTAATTACCGAGAACATTTCCACTGCCTGGATTGTGGCGACGGTGGCCGTGTTTTTGTCAAAAAAGAAGAAATGATCAGACATTTTAAATGGCACAAGAAGCGAGATGAGTCTTTACAACATGGATTTATGAGGTAATAATTTGTTCGAGATTTGGAAATTGTCTAATAAACTAAGGTGTAAAATTTTGTACATCTGTGGTACATTTTTCTGGTCTATTTTGTAGATATTCACCGATGGATGATTGCTCAGACCGTTTCCGAAATTGTACTCATAATCGGAAGCAAACCCATTACCATTGTCTTCAGGTATGGAAAAGTTTCATAATATTTGTTGTTAATTCAAATTGAATAGGACAGATAATGTGATGCATACACGTGCAGTGGGTTTGGATTTACCTAAATATTTGACTTACCTGTCATGTTTGTAAGTTAAAATGCTTGGAAATGATTTTATGAATGCGAATATTGAGATTTGAGATCTTATCTTATCATCATTGCCATATTCAAAACACGACATAAACAACAGTAAAACAAAAGCAAATCTGGCTTCACACTTGTAATGTAGAGATATCTGTTATGCCAGGTAGCCTACTTTTTAGAAAAACATAAGGTAGCACACCTCAAATCTCAAACCACTTTACTTTTCTTCGTTTCATTATTTCTATTGCGTATGAATTTCATCTAGTTCATCTTTCAAGTTTCGTTTCATATTAAAATTTTCATGCATCCATGTAATTGTGGTAGTAAGCATTTATGGAGCAAAAGGTCTTTTTACTCATTTGCTATATAGTTTTACCGAAATGCAAAGGTAGACTTTCTTGAATATAATGTAAATTTTGTTGTAGTAATATATGAGTATGCTTCTCCTTCCTAACTTCCCCACGGGCTAGGGCGTTTACTTAAGCATAACAAATTACCATTACCACGTACTTAGTTAGTCTACCAGATAGATTCGTAGTGTATACCGCTGTAACGTGGAAAACAAGCCGTTGGATTTTCAACAGCTAAAAGTTTGACAATGAATTAATACGTCAATATATAATAAAGTGTCTATCAGTAGATATATGTACATACATAATTCACTAGTTCGATTACCTAGTTACTCATTCTATGTGTTTAGGTACTTATTACGCCATTAGTACAGTTATACCGATACAGCTTGCCATTAAGACAAATAAAACGGTAACAATGCAGTTTGGAAAAGGAGAGTTGATTTTATGCAACATTATTTCGTACTATCTTTAAATTCAAACCAATAATTTTTCTATTGTAGAAACGAGGAAGTTTTTAAAGGTATTTTAATGATGGTCGGATTGAGTTATTGTAGCTTTATTGCATAAATAAAGGAAGATTGCAAGTTCTTTTGTTTTGCTAAAGTCTTTATTGATACAGTTAATGTCAATGGAAAGGAATCTTGGATTCCCTAGTCTCTAATTCGGAAAACATTAGGTTGCAATTAGACAAAACAGAGAACAGACAGCCATTAGCATTTAAAAATTGAAATTGAGAGCAAAGCAGGAGGAGGGCATAATGAAAAGTGGAGTATATCGAATGACTGACTGTGTAATGTCCCTATGGAAGAGATACAGATACAGTAAAGGAATCAATGAGATTGTAATACAAATAGTACGTACTTACACATAAAGGAAAACAAATTCATTTAATTTAATTGCTCGTAACATGTCTTGTACTGTTTGTAAATGTACAGTAAGTAGTTGTGATTTATTAATTTCTTACTTGATTTCATTGTTATTCAATCAAGGCAAGGATTTTGAATGAATTCTGATGGAATGAGTCTGTAGTTTTGCAATATGAAGTAATGAAATGTAATAATGTAGTAATTTTTATGTAAGGGGACTCCATCACGTAAAGTTGGTAGCAAAAATCACTTGAATAAACTGTTGAGCTACTTTTGTACGCTTTAATAATAACGTTCAAAACTCTAATGTACTGTAATTGAGGGTGTAATTGGTTTAAATGATTTTTGCGAATGTGAAAGTTGTTCATAGCATTTTATATGGTCTAATATGTAACTTTATTTTGATTTCGTTTGCTTACTACCACTTTTGTTATGTTAGTTAATTTTTAAGTGGAGTGGAGTGACTCGAGCCTTTAGTTTAGCATTCGTCTCTCTTGTCATGATTCTTGCATTTATTTGCATTGCCTTTTTTCTTTACACTATTCTACAACTTTACATACTTATAAACAACTCAAATGTAAACTAATGGAAAATGGAATGACATAGTCACACTGATATAGTGTAAGCCGCAAAAGCATGTAGCATAGGTTATGTTATGTCATGTCATGTCGCTCACTTAGACAAATACAGATGCATATGCATGAATGCAGTGAATAACGGGTTATCTACTTTACCTAACTTAACTACATAAATGTATTTTCTCGCAAATGCTAATAAATCAAGTGTTTGCCGACTCTGTCCTGGCCTTGGTGATAGATTAATGCTTTTTTGTCTGAAAAAGGGCTAAAAATTGAAATGAGCCCTCATTCTCTCAACTAGATTATGATCTTTTCAATTGCTCTACTCTTTTTATATTAATGTTCTCAGAACTAAATTGTAATAGCAGTGTAAACGAACTACTACATTGTAGCTACGCTATAACATATTTTTATTATGTACTTACATTGCATTGCGCAGCAGTTTGACTAGATTTGATGTGAGAGTAGATTTAGTAGATAAGCCTAATATATTTAATTGTAAGCAAAGCATCTGTGTTATGGTGTCTTTCAATTTAGTTGATAACATTTCGTTTCCTTTCGGGTTCTTGTCTTTCTGGTCTTGTATGTAGTACCTACACATGTATCTTACACACTTGCCACCGTCATATACGTACTTTGACTAATTTCATATCAGATCATGAGTTATTAGCTAAATATGAAGTATTAGAGCAACACACAATAAATCCTTATGTTTTGTTTACTCATGAATACTAAAAGCGTTTATCATTTCACTCAATATTTCAAAATCACGTTTAATGCACGTAATGTATGTTATTTAAACGGGTAATCGAATATAAAAGTATACGCAATACAAACAGAATGTTCTTACTTATGTTTTTCTATGATTGACTACAGGACGGCTGCGAGAAAGTTTACATTAGTACATCAGATGTACAAATGCATGCAAATTACCATCGGAAGGACTCTGCAATAATTCAAGAGGGATTTCAGAGGTTTCGAGCTGCCGAAGATTGCGGAGCCGATCATTGTGGCTTCCGCCATCAACGAACAACTCATTTCCACTGCAGAAGAACCTCATGCTCTTACACTTTCAAAAATAAAGCTGATATGGGTAAGTTTGCACTTTTAGTATTATGCCGTAAGCAGTTGACCTAACAGTTTTGTTCTGAATTCCTTTTTTTGACATGACGAAGATTGATTTGCCCGATTTCATGAAATATTTATGTAGCATGTATTAAAATAGAATGACAAAGCAAAGAAAATGTTCGAAAATGGTATGCACGATGGAGAATAGGTAATAGTTAACTATTGTAATAAAAGGGAACAATACAAAGTAGGTAATAATAATAAATGAAGTACTTCGTAAGTACGGAATACGCAAGTTGGCGTATAAACACGTATTGCATACCTTTACAGATATGGTAAGTATGCATTATTACGTAAACCTTGAGCGATTAAAGAAAAGCCAGTCATTGTAAATTCTAGTACGGGAAAAGGGTGGAGGTGACGTTTCCGGAGAAGTGGAAATATCATCTAACTAAGTGGTTTACGACAATGTTATTTTTAAAATGCCCACAGAGCACTTATTTGATTTTTATTGTTAGCTTTTGGTAGTTTGGTTGGTTACCTTGTGCTCGAAGACTTGTCTTTCATTTTGGTTAGTTTCATGGGAGTAGTTTAATGTTGAAGACAAGAAAGAGTTGTGATTCAAGTAAGTAGCTCTAATCTAAACAGAGAAATAACGATAGGAAAAAACGAGATTTTATTACTATTTATACACATTCTACGGGTATAGTTATAGTTATGATGGCAATTTACATCCTTAATGTTATGTTCTATCTCATACTTATTTCACTTGCTACACTTTATAATAATGCCTGCAAGGATATAGCTAAGTGTTGCACGTACGTAGCAAGATGTTATGTTTTGTTAGTTTACTCTTGTCAACTTAAAATTAAAGTTAGGAAATTGAAACTCTCAAAGCAATTTTCAAAGTTCTCTCTCCTAAGTAAGTGCTCAATAAATTGTGACGTTTCCGTTTGTTTGTTTGTATGTCTGATATAGAGAAACATAAGTCTTACCACATTAAGGACGAGCAGCTCAATCGAGACGGTTTCAAGAAGTTCATGAAACACGAGGCGTGCCACTATGCCAATTGTCGTTTCTCGCGTGTCTGCAATCATATTCACTGTATTCGCGAAGGGTGCAACTATGTTCTTCACTCCAGTGGACAGCTTTACTCTCATAAGGTGAGATTTCCATTAGAACTTATTCAAACCTTCCAAATGAAAATGTAACACGTAATTCTTCGTTCTAATACGAATATACGTATGCTCTTTCACACGTTTCTAGACAGCAGTACTGCAAATAGCTAAACAAATTGTATATGTACAGAAAAGGTACAATTACCATGTACATACACGCATTATTTTATTATTGTAAAGGTTACGTGTGCTATTTGCTATTAGTAAATGAATGGGCGCGCTATTTTTTACTACAATTATGCAATTGACAATCTCAATATGTGTTTAGTTAATCCTTCTGCTATATGAGGTGCTTAGTTATTGTTGTCGTTATTTGCTAGGTGCAAATTAATTTATGCATTTTGCATTGTGCGTAGATAGGAGAGATAAGTAAAGATAAGTGTCTACCTACATTGCATACGTAGGTACAGTACAGCCATAAAGATTTAGTTACATAATAAATATGCAAGTCATTAATTGACCTTTTCCTCTTTTAAACATTCAGAGGTACTTCGTACTTGATTCAGTAGTAACGTCAATGGAAAATATACAGCTTTGGATTCAGTTTCCAATAAGTTAGGTATACAGTACATGCGATAAGTGTGTAATGACCATGTTCTGTTGTATGTCTGCGGTAACGTAATACGGCTTCAGTTTATTGTAGTGAAGTGTTGCCTATATTAGTTCTGCATATGTAAATAAAAGAGAAGTTGGAGAATGCAGAGCAGAACTAAATTGGTTGGGCTGTCATGTTACTTTGTTGACTAATTGACCTTTAGATCTATCGTACGGTTAGGTTAACATCCATTCGCTTTGCCTTTAACTTTCTATCAATCCCTTATTTTATTATCTTCTACTTCAACTCTGATGTAAATTAAACATTCTACCAGTAAGTAGACTGAAAAGATTTCAATATTTCAACCGTTTGTAAATTTAAGATGACTCGCCTTGTACTACTGAGTTTTATTGTTTTATAGAGTTATACTACAGCTTTATTATATCTTCCTATGTCTCGAGAAAGGGACAATTTGCAATCATTATCAATCATTTATTAGTTTGATGGCAGGGTGGGGGTTTATAGATCTCAGACTCCTTAGATAACTATTCATGATATACTACTGTGATGAAAGAAAATATAAAAATCAAAGGATGAAATCAAAGATAAGAATAAATAAAACTTAATCGTATTCAGATCACAATTCATATTTTCACATCACATCTTTGCCAACCTGGCTTGGCTTCCAACACAAATCGTTAATGATAATGGGCTTGTTCGCAAACGTACTTTATTGGACGTATCGATACAACCATTTATTTTATGTACTTCTTCCTCGTAGTTATTCTAACACAATATTATTTTCCCACTTCACACTACAGTAGTTTACATTATCAAAATCAAAAGAAAATACCAGTCACCAACGTACATATTTCTTTATATTTCCTTCGGGTGACCTATGAATCATGACATGATTTTCTTTACTAATATTTCATTTTTTATTTCCAATTAGCGTAAGCACGAGCGCCGAGACTCAGAGCTGGCTTATCGCAAATTCAAATTGGCTCAGAGCGTGATGAGAGGAAGCTTTGGTCCTGAAATGAGTGCCTTGGCAGGAATGAGTGAATCTTTATTAGTGAAATCAGAAGAAGAAAATAGTCGCTCTTCCTTAAATGACCAGGGAGATTTAGACAGTGAAGAGATAATCAAGAAATTCATACAACAGTGCAAATGCGACGTTAGTGAAGATGAACATTTCCATTGCAAAGTGGAAACATGTGTAAACGCCTTGCTTGGGTAAGTTCTCATATTTGCTTTTTTGCATCTCAGTATTACTTTACCAAAAATCATTTAAGTCATTGCAATCCTGAACTGATCTCTCAATTTCGTAAATGTTACTTTTAAAAAATGAAACTAAAATGAAGATCTTAAAATTAAGTTACCTATAAATGTAGTAGTAGTATTGAATTTATTCATTGAAGTAAAATATAAATGGATTCTGAATATTTACTAATAAAATCTGATTAATTGATTGGAAATATTTAGTACGGCTGAAGTGGCATCAGAACACAGTCGGAATCACGAATTGGAAGATCGAATTTCATCACTAGCGTTTTTTACGGTTGACCCAGCGAATTTCGATGCCCAAGATTCGACAATCCCTTGCATCTCAGCCAAATGCCCTTACCAAACTAGGGAGAAACATTTCCATTGTTTATGGGTACGTCTCTTTTGAAAACATTCTCATACAGATAATACCATAGAACTGAGGAAGGATCTACATAATGAGAAAATTCTAGTGCAACGGCAAACATTATACCTACTAGAGAAATACATAAAGACGTGTACATTCTTACTAATAAAGCTGGGGTATGAAGACAAACAATTGGGACATAAATAACATAATTTCATGGGCAGTGTTACAAGTAGTTTATGCTTGGTTTTGGACTGTCTCTTCTAAATACGTTTCCTTTATTGTTTTTGTTGTGTTGAACGTTGCTATTGTATATTGTTTTGTATTAGTAGGACTGATTCACTTCATTTCATTGTCCTTTTACATCTTATGACATCACATTATCACATTAAACAAAGATTCATTTTGTTTTCCAACCAGAAGAAAATTGCTCAGTCACAGATTTGAACTTTAAGCTCTTCTCCCTGTTTTGCTATGATTGCCTTTTGTTTTTCTACAATACTACATGCAATTCTCTGTCTACATAAAATTATTCACGTATTATTTTACATGCACACACGATTTAATATATTTATATTTACTGCTAGTGCTGCATAGGTAACTTAAAGAGATAACAGTCAAGTTTTGCAATCAAAAAATCCTATTGTGCCAACTTAACTCGGCTGAACTTTGTTAAAACTTAACTGTTTATGTTTATCTACTCTGTCTATGTCTCTCTCCTGCTTTGTCTCTTCTGTTTGGGAACCAGCATGCACACAGTACAGACTTATTTACAAACAATGACACACTCCTTGTTTTTATTCAATTATGGCTATTATAGTTATGATGGCTTCTCCTGCACTGGAATTAGATTCATTATTATGCAAGGTCTGAATGCAGCAAAACAATTAGTGTTACAATAACGGTTTACTTGTTTTTGAAGTTATTTTGTTATTAAACGTTTGCTAAATGTGTTCAGAAAATAATGATGCATGTGCAAATGTGACTTTTTAAATTCTGGTCATGACTCATTTTTTATATTTATTGTAGGATGGCTGTTCTGAAGTTATATTGGGTACAGACGATCCTTTCAAACGCTTGGAACATTTTAAAGCTCATCAATATTCGCAAAAAATGGATATTGCTGATAAGGGAGCTGACAGCTTAGATGGCTTCTTTAGACGAAAAAGAGGGCGTCCACCAAAGAATCGCATGATTGAAGTAAGATTTTAATTAGGAATCTTGAGGAAATGTGTAATGCAGGATACTTGAATAAAATACTAAACGATTACCGTATAATAGGTATCTTCCGGAGCGAATGAGGCGATCTTTACCAGTTTTAAGTTACCAAAACCAATTCAGTCTGGCGGTGGTGGGGAAGGTGCCGACAATTCGGATTCTGATCTGAAAGTACGTTGTAAAAGAAAAAATTAGACTTCCCGTTGACCCTTCACCCGTTTAACAGCTTCTGTTGATGGATGAATAGGGTTTTCCGCATTTCAGAAAACTACTTAACTAAAGAAGCATTTGACTGAGTGACATGACATGACTTTTTAGTAAAACCAACAGAAATGTGTTTCTAATTTGTGTTGAGAAGTTTAAGATACACGGTCGCTGACTCACTTGACTCTGTGCATGCTATGTTCACTTAACTGACAGTCTGTTGTAGTGTAGCATTAAGTAAGCTGTGTGTAAGCAGTACAATAAAATTTGGCTTTGTTGCATATAGGACCCGATCGGCTTTCTTTCGTACCCGGAAGGAACAACTTGCCCTGACACGTCATGCTCGTTCAACTTGTCAACGCCAACATGCCATTACCATTGCGGTCACCCTCGATGCCACTTCTCTGTTGCAGATGTTCATAAGTTGTCACTCCATTTAAGGGATTTCCACTCGAATGTGGATATCCTAGATGGCTATGAGTACTTTGAGAGAAATTCCGACTGTCGCAATTCCAACTGTGAGTATAACAATAACTCAGATCATTTCCACTGCAGTAGAGATGGTTATACTTTCGTAAGATATACTTCAATGATGTCGCATGAGGCTGAGTGTCACGAAACCAAATCCAATGCGAGCAGTGACGATGACGAAGGAAAACAATGGAGCGGACAAGGTGATTACCGAGTTTTATCTGTCTTTACGAGCTCACATTGTCAGGAGGAAAATCTTTTAGAATTATTAATAACATTTTCTTTGTTCTAGTAGTGAAAGCGAGCGGAACATTCTTCCCAGTGTCTTCTTTGAATAAACATCAGAAAAACAATAATTCAGGAGATGCTATGGACCTCTCTGGTTCCAATGGTGTTTCTGATCAAACAGGTAATAATTACATGCTGAGAATAAAAAAATATTCACGTTTTCCTTGCGGACATTAATGACTAAAGATTATTTTTATTTGTTACAGAATCGAAGCCAATTACTGACCATTCTCTTAGTCGTATTCTTCAGTTACCAGTTCCCGAAACTGGAGAAACTCAATTTGGACCAGATGTTGCCTGTGGGCGACCGTTTTGCAAACTAAAGCGAAAAAATCATTTCCATTGTCATCTATGCAATCAAGCTTTCTCTGAATTAGAGAAACTTCGTCCTCATGTACTAAAACATAGTAACTTTTCGCCATTGAAAATAGCAGACCAATCTGACCAATCAACCGATGAAGAATCATCGAATAAAAACGATTCTGATGATCAGTCTGCTGATCGTGAGTCACAACTGCAGAAACAATTTAATCTGAAGAAAGAGGAGATTAATGCTTTGAAAATGGAAGGCTCAACCGGTGGCTCACTTCCCACTTCACCATTCAACACGGGAACTTTACAAAACTTTTTGGCTTACCCAGGCTCACATTCCCCGTATTTATTTTTGCAACAAAATCCGTTGACATCCTTATATGCTGGAATGATGTTTGGTGGTTCTCCGGGAGCTTTTCCTCCTGGAAGTGTTTTATCCCCACCACCAATGCCCCCTCAACAATTACCTCCAAATGTTTCTGGTCTGAACGAGAGCAACGGCGCCCCCTCGTCAGTCATTGTAAACAATTCCCTCCAAATCAACAAGCAAATCAAAAGACCTCCGAGTGCCTCCTCGTCCTCACCGTCTTCTCCTCCTGATAATAAGAAGGCTAGATTACAATTACGGATTTTAAAAGATGAGCCTGTTCCGGATGGATACATTCGTTTCCGCTTTAATGAAGATTGCGCCTATGTCCATTGTGGATACAGAGAACACCAAACTCATTTCCATTGCACTAGAGAAGACTGTGGTTACAGCTTTTGTGACAAGACTCGTTTCGTACAACATACCGCCAGACATGAGAGGCTCGACACGCTTATGGGAGGAGATTTCAAACAATTTCGGGCAAATATTCCATGCGGAAGAGCTAATTGTGCATATATTCCTAATACAGGTAAAAGAATTTGCTTGTGACAACCAAAATATCTGAAAATTAGTAATTTGATAATAATATTAATTTATACATTTTAATATTATATAGGCTCTACACAAGGCCAAAACAAAGCATCACATTTCCACTGTTCGAAATGCGACTTTGTTTGCACAGATACAAACAAAGTAGTTGCTCATCGAAGGCAGCATCAAAAATTGGATTCAATTATGGCTGCTGGCTTTGAAAAGTTTACTCCTTCTCAACATTGCCATGTAAGTTTACATTAGTTCTGCAAAATGTGAAAAATTATGCGAAAATTAGAAATGAAAATAACGAATATCTTGCTTAATTTTAGATCGAGGCTTGTATACATGCTCAGAAACAAACACACTACCATTGTCTCAAGTGTAGCTACGCGGTGCTAGGACTTTCGCAAATGTCTGCTCACAAGTACCGTCACGTTGATTAACGATTTTGAAATTCACATATCGGAAATTACATACAAATCATTATATACAAATAATTATCTACGACAAATTGAAATTGATTATCAACCTTGGCCTTTTTAATTGCCTTAAGAGTCTCGGATTGAATGTGCCTTACTGAAATACATCCAAAACTATAATTATATGAAAGTTAAAGTTTACCCAAAGCTTGTTGATTATGGAGCAAATTTGTATTATTTGATAATCTATAAGTACTGTAAGAACCACTATTGCTATCTGTTTACCCAGGTATATGTATAAATACCGTGTACGTTTATTTAAGAAAACTTTAATGTAAGTCTTTTTGTATTGAAAGAAGTTTTTTTGTTGTAAACCCGTGTGTGCATATGAAATTAATCCCGCTTTATTAGCCATACGAAATTAGATGAACGATTACCTAATCATGGAATTCTCATCTTGCGCATATCTGCAAACGGAAATTATTGTAATTACTTGCTTAAGAAATTTGTGGGATCAAATCAAGTGCCATTGAAAGACATTGAAATTCACGTATTGTATGTTTTGTAAATAGAGTTTATAAAGACACTGTTACACTTTAAAATAGGTACACAAAATCATTAAGTATACCTAAGTTGTGTAAAACAATGTTAAATTATTTATATTCGTTTTCTGAGTCATTTCTTACATATTTGTTCTTCTTAACATTAGCACTGTTAATTAGGTATGGGAATAATGTTAACAGTTTTCTATCACTTAGTCAAGGAACTTCATTAAGATAGTAATTATAATTAGGTAATTTTTGATACTCCGGTAGTACAGAACGCTATTTTAACTGTTATACGAGCAAACATTAATAATTTCGTTAAGCTGCCGTATGTAGCTATAAGGTATAGATTATTAAGACGTGCTTCGTAATAGAGCAATTGCTGTGTATACGTAAAAGTAAGTAGTTTACACTTCCCACACCTCATTTTAAGAAGTACATTGCGAAAACAATGATGACAAATGATTTGTATGCATGTTGCGCAACAAAGAAATTGTTTTAGAGATTCTCCCTAGTCATTCTATTACGAAGGCTTTAGGAAAAATGGAAGTTGTTACATGATGTGAACGTATTGTTTTAGTATTTGTATTAACATTGACATTAATTTAAAGTATACAAGTGCACGTGTCGCTTGTAAAGTAGCTTAAATATGTAGATCATCATTATTTCTTCTTTAACCAGTGAATTGTTTTATAAATTACCAAACTGCTATTTAAGCTGCAGTTAAATTATCATAGGAACACGTAGTACATTAAACTCATACAACACATGATAGGATACAGACCACAAAACTGTATATATGAACTGTTATTAATTTATTAATTGATTGTATTGTTTACAAATAGTAAACTACATTTTTTAAGCTTGCATGCTTTAAGGAGGCCAATTATAATATTCAATGCAGTATTTAGTCAAATAATTTAGGGATTTAAATCTACTGTAAATTAAAAATCTCTTGTAATATTTGTGTCTATATATTCTAGTGTATGTATCAAAGATGTGCATACATAAAATACTGTTCCGCTCCGATTAAGTACAGCAGGAGATAGCTATATAGTATACACATAGTTCTCTGTTATAGGAGGACATAATTACTATCTCTAACAAATCTCTCAATTTTTCTCGTGCCATATGCATAAAGTGTTCTCATTCTATAAAAAGCTTATTACAATATTCCCTGGCACATGAATAGAAATTGATTGAGAAATATACATGTTCTTTATACTTAGATTAGTAAGGAAGCAAATAAATTACTCAGACATGTATTGTATTAAATGTAAATGCAGTAAGTGTAAGTTCAGATTTCATGTGTAGTATATGTTTATAGGATTTTATAATATTTAGCGCTATCAGTGCTTTATTTATCTATTGTAAATAGTATAAGAATTTTTTTTACACATACGCTAATATATAATATTATTGTAGACTACATTAGATTAAAAATAAGGAGAAATTGCAATATAAGGATAATGACAGACTTGGTTAACTTTCTTACACAGATCACATATAATGTACGATGTAAAGTAACGGCAATGGTACGTACCTAATGAATTTCTCATTACTAAATAGATATTCAGATAAATTAAGTTGTAAATTCTTTAGTTGATGTACAGCGGAGCATTGCATATTTCAGTTGTGAATATTAGTGTTAAAATACATAATTTATACATGACTTAAGTATTTTATCGTATTAACGAATAAAGGAACAGTTCAGGGTGGCTTGTAATAAAAGACGATATGTTTAAGTATGGATGTAAAATATTTGTACATGTTAATATGCTGATTTAGTGTAATAGCTATTCTTTTCTAGAATTCAATAGTACTTAATTTGCTGATAGTGTTAGATAATTAACTAATGGATTTATATTGAGAACATTAAGTTTTAAAATTAACTATTCTATTCTAACTTCTAACCAAATACGAACTGTATACGTAATAAATAGTAAAGATATAAAAGGGCTAAATTGGAGGAACAACATCTTAAAGCTAAACAAAGAGGAATATTGAGTGAAATGAACGAAGCGCCTGTGATGAATAACTTGTGATCTTAATTTTGATGATTATGATTGACGAAAAGGATTTGATTGCTTTCTGATCGGATCTGTGTGTTGAGACTGAGCTGAACAGAAGCAAACAAAGCTAGAAAAGCTTTATGTAAGGTTTCTCTCCTCTTAGTATTGAATTTATTTGAAATAGTTTCAAAATCCATCTAAAGAGAGTTGACTAGGAAAGATTTGAAGTGTGATCATCATACAATGGAGACCAAAGGGAGGGCTGACACTAATTAAAACAAAACAGGCGGTAAGAATGACATCTAATTAACACAAACCCTCAACTACCCTCATTCATGTTCCAAAAATTAATGATAGAAACTTGTTAATAATTAGTGCGATTTACTTAATAATTATTGTATTTTGTGTTTCTTACTGCTTAGTTGTATTAGTTTACATATTTATGCTGGTTTATTAGAGTAAAATTAATTGTCTAAGTGTAAACAACTTATCAGTATTGTAATTTTATGCAGTAACTTTAATTACGTTAATGTACTTTTGTTTACTATTGTAACTTGTATTGAGTATTGTTACTTGAAGCATTATTGCGCGACATAATGTATTTCATTCCTTTAACTCTAAGAAACTAATAAGAATACTTAATTCTGCAGAAACTAACTAAATTACTTAAAGACAACAACTATTTAATTTGGAAGAACATAGACATTCCTTTTAGACGAAAGACAATACCAATAGTAAAAATAAATAGAGAAATGATTGACAACCAAATACTAATGATATACAGTGTCATCACATCCCCTAATGGGGAAAATCTTTCAAAATATATACCTTAAAAAGACAACTATTTATTACAAATTGGAACGTTCGTATTTTAGAATTAGTCTAGTAGAACGATTTACTAGAGGATATTATTGTTTATCAAATAGTATATCGGATCACAAGAAAATGAACAAAGGATATTTCCCTACTTATTTCTTAACAACTGAAACTGAAATAAATTGAAACTAAATACCTACCTTGATGTAAATCTAAGGTAATTAGATATTATATCGTAGAAACAACAGAATTAAATACAAAATACAACACAAGTGCTATTAATATCGTTTACTACTCAAATGTTTAAAACGATTTAAATTATTTACCAAAATAAACATCGTTACATACTTAGGAATTGTACAGTAGGTAAAGTAGTTAAGTTTGTGTCAAGTTAATGTAGAACAGTTTAGTGTTTCGTATTGTTTGTTTGCAGGGAGAATTTATAGAATAGATATTGTGTAAGTAATTGTAATCACTTTTTAAGATGTTACTAATAAGGATGAATATTATTAATAATTATTATTATTTCTATTGTAAGTTTGAATTCAAGTTTTGACTAGTTATTTAGTAAGATCATAAGCGTAGGTAAGTGAAAGGTGAAACGATTAAAGTTGAATTACCTATTTAACAAAGCAAAGCCATAAAGTCTCCAAGTAAGGCGTATGCAGCTGTATGTAATCTCATATTCACAGCTTAATTGCCAAAGACGGAGCGATTGTATTACATGCACGAGTATATAATATTTAATAAGTTTAATTATTTAATCTTTATTCGTACGATCGACTGTACTATATACTGTTGACTTCGATTTATGAACAACACAATAAATAAAAATATCTTGAGACGAAATACCAATAAGTTCTCCTTCATTTATGCATTACTCTCAGCTTTTCCAGACAATTAGGACATACATATTTAAATCATATTCATAGTTCCATTTAGCACTGCATTTAATTTACATAATGCAGTTACGATACTCTTTTGCGGTTTAAATATAGCAGCATTACAGATTTGTCTCGCATTCACTTATACAAATTATTATGTGAGGGAAAAGTAAATGCACAAGGTCAAGATAGCTTAATCATAATTAACAACCAATTTCAATCTATTAATAAATTATAATTAGAGAAGTTCTTGCAAATGTACATTTATAAATAAGTTTTACTGTTACCGTGTTACTGAAATAGTTTTAAGAGCTAAGCATGCTCTATATTCCATTTGAACTTACATGATATCGAGAATTCCATATCTGCAGCATACAAGATACAATGCACAATTGTATGCGATGTGACCATGAGTAAACGAATTGCAAAGAAGTGGCGGCAATGAAGTCACATCTTTTCTTATGGTGTGAGAATTGAGAGCTTTAGATAAAATTTAATAACATCAATGACCAATACTGCCTCCAATCTATATACAAATGAGTCTCTAAAGTTTATGAAAATAAAGGTGAACTTTAAAAATAGCAATACATTGTAAATATTTTTAATAACAGATAACCTTTCTGAAATATTTTGAATTCGGAAACCAGAAAGCTTAAACAATTTTGATCTGAGTGACTTATCTTCTTATATTTAATTCTTAGTAAGTATTTAAGGTATAATGGACTGCAAGTCAGAGAAGGAAGATGTTGACATTTGGAGAGATACTCCAGTACGACTTTTAGGTAATCGTATGAATACTATGTCATGGAAAGAATGCAATTAATTTCTCACTGTATGCTCTAGCAAATTGTTTTAATTTGTGTATAATATCTTTATGTTTACATAAAAGAAGGAGATTAAGGAAAGCTAACATTATCTTAGAAGAATTTATATTTCATGGTTTTTACTTCACAGGTTATGCGAATGAAGTTGGAGAATCCTTTCGTGCTCTGGTCCACGTCAACATAGTTAGAGCTAGTTATGGTGTTGCCTTCGGGTATGTCTTGGCTGACACAGTTGATAAAACCAAAAAGGCCGATCAAGTATGTTTGCTCAATTGTAACTGGAAACATTTACATCCATCTTACTCAAAAACCCGATTCCAATTTTTTATGAAAAACCCATGGGTTTTTGGATTTTTGCTAGACGGAAATGGAAAACTCCACCGTCTGTTATACAATTAATTACAATTTATCATTACAAAAACCGCAAAATATGAACATATTTGATAAATGCACTTGATAACAATCATTTTTAATCTAATTTTGACTAAAAAAGTACGGAAATCAAATAATATACATCATACAATGTACATGGAATATTATGCTATTTAAGTAGATTAAAACCCATAAACCCAAAAACTCACACCCATGTGTTTTTACATATTATGCATATTTGTCTCACGATAACATAAATGCGTTATAAATACGCATTACAAATTAAGGCAGTGCACTTTTATAAAGATCTAAATGTCGAACAGGACAAAAAGATGATAACTGCAATGGATACTTTGCTTTGGCAATTACTAGCCTCTGTGGCCATCCCTGGTTACACAATAAATCGTGTTTGCGCCCTGTCTCTCTATTTGCTCAAGAGAAATACAAAATTAAGTTCGTCCATACAAAAGTGGACCACGACGGCTATTGGCCTCTCCAGTATTCCATTTATAGTGAAGCCAATTGACCATGGAGTCGATATGTTAATGGACAAAACGTTCCGCTCATATTTTCCACACGTAAGTAAATGCTAAAACAAAAAGCTTAATGTAGCAAAGCAATGGAATTTACTGGATACAATTAATTACTAATATCATTTTAAAGGACATAATATTCTTTATAATGCATTACAGGAGTCTTCAAATAGTAAACACACGAATCAATAATGATGTCACTGTGATCCACAACCAGAAACCAATCATACTCTTTTATCTTCCCTTGAAAAAACCACACCTCTGTATAAGAATGGATATGAAACATTGTTAAAGACATTGCTACAAAAACTCCAGTACAATGCAATTAGGAAATGACATGACGAAAACCACCCAAGTACAACAAAATAAAGGTTCCACAGGCATTCTCGGGTATTTATCTATATTCCCAAAAATAGTCTTTACCCTAATGTATATAAATGTAGCACGATTGTAATCAACCTATCATGGTTATACCATGCATAGAAGTTAAAATTAGCAATAATAGCCTAAAAGTATTTTATCTTTTATAGTACATACCTAGTACTACACAGACGGACAAGAATAGGTGTTCACATAAATGCAATAAGTCACCTTTAATTTTATTTGGTTTAAGGAAAAAATTTTGAAATGATAGGTAACATTATATAACTAAAGTGATTAACAACTAGGAATGAAGACATGACAATAGTAAATGAACAGTTTCGTTTTCCAGAATGAATACTCACTTATTATTAGGCATTATGAAATTTTTGACTAATAGAATGCCTAATGCCTTTAGTAACTGCATAATTATTATGTGCAATATATGAGGCTACTTGCTGTCGGTGTTTTAGTGTTGGTTACAACCTAAAGCAGAATTTAAATTGGAGAAGCAATTACCAGTATTCTAAGCCATATGTATTCTTATGAGCAATAATTCATGAATGACATGAGTATCCAATATAGTAGTCCAAGGATTTGGTTTCAGTAGATCTTGTGCAGTTGTTGTTGCATATTACAAAAGAAAGCCACGTTTTAATTGTATAGTATGTAAATCACTGGTGTGTGAAAACAAGACAAGCTTTTAATTTGTGTAAAAATCAAAACTTTGACAATTATGACATGACCTTTGTTGCATTTACTGTAAATATTTGTAGTATGAAAAGTTTGTAATTATGTAGTAACTGCCTATCAGTGAGCTCTAGTCATTCTAATAAACTGTGATGAATAAAAATAATACCATCATCTTGTATCATAATTTTCAAGTTACAGAATAACAAATCTTCTGCAAGTGTCACATAAATAGTAACTATTGAAGTAAGACATTTAAATTTTTAATTAAGAATATTAAACTTCTGTCATGAAAGCCATATCAGACCTGACCGGATCTTCAAAACAATTTTTATCCGTACATGACATTCTGGTTTCTACTATGTAAGAAGAGTTGAGTAAGTAAAAGTTGTGCCGAGGTACAATTGGTAGGGAATACATTGAAATTTTAATCAGTTAAGTTAATCTGTCCTCAAAAACATGGTTTATTTTAATATTCAATTCAAAAATCAGTCATTGACATCTGTGATGTAGTACATAACGTACACATTAATAATGAAACAAATTTTAAGAACAATTATAAACATTACAGTAAGTATTATAATATTGGTATAATGTACAATACTTCATTATTAGGTCAATACAAATACTTAGAATTAAATTAACTATGTATTCTAACTAAGAGCTCTAAATGTAAGAAAAGAAGAACAACACTTTTTATCGTTATACGTCTACATTATAGATAGTTTTCTTCCTTGTGCACCTATGGCTATGTGTGATTTACATAATTTATTCATTGAAAGAAGGTAATACAAAAAGACTAAGATTCGTCAGCACTCTCGCCCCCCTCGCCCAAAAGGAAAGCTTCTGTTACAACTGCTTTTACCGCCAATTCCACACTCTGCAAAAGGATATAATTATGGTTAAATGCAATAACTATACATATTTAAGGGTAAGGTAAATAAAATAAAGATTATACTTACTTCAGCCATGGTACATGAAAAGGCATCGAATGCTTGCTGATCAGGGAAAGTAATTCTCATTTTAATTTTCTGTGAGTGATCTTCTGTAACATTGACTCCAATCCATTCAAACGTTAGCTCTCCAACTGACTATTTATTTAATATAATTTAATTAACGTACTTAATATCAAAATTCTTAGGTAGATTTAGTAAAAACTTAATAATAATCACAATCGTACCTTAAGAGTGGTCTCTGCAGCAATGAAATTGTCAATGAGACATTCTCCGTGTTTCATGAAGAGTAACCGAGCACTAAACTGTTCATCGTCATAGATTATTTTAACTTGGCCTTCCCCAAGATCGTCGAACTCTAAGATATCGTAATTTTTGCATAAAATACCCGAACTAAATGATTGCAACATAAAAATATATAGAAGTACAATTATTAAAATGAGAAAACAAAAACTTACGAGCGTAGTCATTCAATGTTTCACTAATGGCTAATTGCGCATCGTTTTCAAACATAGCATCTTCTATGTCACCATCATCATCATCGTCGTCGTCATCATCGTCATCGTCTTCATCTTCTTCTTCCTCCTCATTATCGTCTTCTTTCTTTTGCTTCGTTTCGAAGAAACCAAATTTAAATGGCTGGACACTTGAAGTAGGTAGCTGGACGTTCGAATTTTGGGGAACCACACTAGGAACAATGACGCTCTGTTGGTTGGCTTTATTTTCTGCTGTCACTGGAGTACTAACAGCCGTCGATGACAAATTTCCACCAAATATTGAAGTGTTTCCAAAGACGAATGGAGATGATGTTAATTTACTACCGAACAAAGACGAATTTGATTCCGAACTTTGAGTAAAAGTCGGCGTGAATGAAAAGCTAGGAGTTTTTAATTGAAATCCAGTATTAAGAGTTGTGTTGCTGTCGGCTCCTAAACTGAATCTGAATTTGGGCGGCTCGTTTTGCGTTAGTGTTGAGTTAGCATCAGACTGTGATTCATTGCTTTCCTTGTCTTTCTTGGGAGATGTGTCTGGAGTAAGTGGCTCATGCATATTTGCTAAAGGAGTAAATTTGGGCACAGATAATATGGATGGCTGAGGCTTATCCGAGGATTTCGATATTTTCTTAATCGGATCTTTTGGCATACCTGGCAAAGTTTGCTGGTTTAACTTACTGAAGTCAAAAGCGTCTGGATCACATCCTCGGCATCCAGTACAATTCTATTAGAAAAATTAGAAAGCATTTAAAACAAAAACGCATTCTCGACTGCTTTGGGCCACATCTTAAACTAAACTGTAAAATTATAATATACAAAGGGTGGCAACATCTTATGCGACCACCTTGTTTTCTGTTATTATGAAAAACAGACAATTGTTGGAAACAATTGGAATATGAATTATTGATTAGTAACTCTTTTCTGATTTGTGTACAAAAAATTTTATGGCAGAACTCAGGAGTTCCGCCCAAATACCCATCTGTAGTGACGGAGCTCGTAAGCATGTTTTCCGAGGAAGGTTCTAGTCAATGACAGGTTGAAACGCTGGTAAAAGTATTAGGTTATGACAGCAGTAGAACTGTCACACATTATATTACACAATACAATGAAATTAAAAGATAACCAAACTCTTTCGGACATTCTACACCTCCATAATTGTATACTCAGAAAATACAAAATTCTGGCTTTTTAAGAAAATTCATTAATATGACAGACAAACAATACGCAAAACGTATTATAAAGCTTTTAAAACAGTGAAATACATTCCATAGAATCGCAAGAGAGGATAACAGGTCAACACAATTATAAAATTCTGAAAAAATAATGCTCTGCAGCTTTCACACATTCATAGTGACCACAAAAAGGAAATAAAGCTGTACGTAGGTAATCTTTTAAAAGAAAAGTGGGAATGCATGACCACATTTGACGAAGAACACTTCAGGCTTGACGACTATATGGGCCAAAGAAAAATCCTCTGCGTAAAAATAGGAAATAACGTACCCGAAAGATGGGTATGCGAAACAAGAGAAAGCTATAGAAAGCAAATGGTTTTTGCTGGAGCATTCCGTAGAAAAAGAGTTTTACCCTGACCAAAATACAACGAAATGAAAAAATAAACTCTGAGAAATATGTTCATCTTATTTTAAAACCTATAATTACAACTTATGTGGTAAAGCCTAATTCTGATGGGGAAAGACAGCGTTCTCATTCATTATGACGAACCATTCAGGCACACTGCTTAGTAAACTCGTCAATACACTTACAACGAAAACGAAATCAATAAAATAATATGCAATGCAAATAAAGATATTCTGGTTGAATCACAACATTTATCTGCCCTTCACCCCTTTGGCTTCTGCTGCATATAGCAGAGGTCATTTCTAAGAAAAGTTACAACTTTAAGATGACTTCGGAAAGCTTTATTCAATGCGTTGAGCATTTCGGACGCTGTCGTAGCCAACAAAGTACTCCAAAGTTGAAACAGTAGACACAGGGGTGTAGCTAAGAATCAGGGCTATCACGTAGACCCAACAATTGATAGCAAAAAAATGTATTTATAGTTTTAAAACGCTACGACAAAGTGGTCGCATAAGATGTTGCCACCCTTTGTACTACTAATAAATTAACCTCATCCGAATGGTTCTCCGTAGAAGTACTTTCCTTTACAGATCCTACTCCGAAACCGAATTTGAACTGTACGGGTACGGAAGTAGTAGAAGTAATAGTATCTACTTGGCTTCCTGGTTTTGGAGCACTGCATGCTACACACGATTTTACATCTTTCCCGTTAGTAAGATAACAGCGTTCACAATTCCAACTTCCTTCGGGTGGCTTAAATAACTGTGCCAAACTCTTCTCCGTTTTGGCACCTTGTTGTGTGTCTTTAGGAGTGCTACAAGCAACGCAAGCAGTATCCCTTTCAGCGTTGTTTACGTAACAAGCTTTACAGTTCCAACTTCCTAAAGGCTGCTTAAATATATCCGACAATGGCTTTGGTTGCTCCTTTTCGTTTGATGGTTGGACTGCAGCTGGACTGGAACCTCCTTCAGACGCTAAATAGGCGATCATTTTCTCCATAATCGCTTTAAACTCGGCGCACTGTAATAAATTCGGTAGAAAATTTGAAAAAAATACATTTTGCATTTTAAATAGATAGTCAGCAAATAAAAACGAAATAGTTTACATGAAAATCTTTACCAAGCCACAGTGATAAAGTATTCCCTTACCTTGTCTTCTTGAGCAAACCGGCAAGAAAATATTTCAACTTTAGGGTCATCCCCTTCGGCGAAGTCTAGTACAGTCCATTTCAAAATTTTAGGACTTCCTTGATGATTCTCAATAACTAAGTCCTTTGTTATCCAATGGTTGCATGCCAATTTGTAAACTCGTTCCCTCCACATGACTACGCGAATCTTAAGGGGATTATCCTTGTCTTGCAAGACCATTATATTACCAACACCTCGTTCCTTCCATTCTTTGCTCTCTTTCACGAATCTGTAAATTTTAGCTCTGTGCTCAAACAAAGTATTTTCATTCTCATTGCCTTTCTTTACTTCTACTAAAGGCGGCAAAGGTATAACCGGCTGAAATTCTGCAGTTGGAACAAAATCATCGGTGACCTCTTCCCCATCAACTCTGTCTTGTCTGACAACAGCATCACCGGCAGCAGATTGAGACGCTATCACATTTCCAAACACTGGAGTTCCTACTCCACTAAATGTATTTACATTCTGAAAACCCATAAAGCCTGTTGATGCCGCAGTTTTTGCTAAATCTCCGAAAGTTGGAGCCGTCAAAGAAATGCTGGAAAATGGATTGGCTGTCTCTTCTTGTGATTTCGTGCCATCAAATTTAGGCTCCTGAGGCTTGAACACCGGAGCTGAAATTTGGAAATTGTGAGTGTTTGATACATTTTTATTTTCACTTAAAGAGGTATTAAAAGCGCCCATAGAACTAGTGTTAGTGTTATTATTTCCAATACCCGCATTTCGGTGTTCTGGCGGGATGGTTACACTCAGTACATTAGAGTCAAAGGCGTTGCTAGAAACAGTGGGAACTTTTTCTGTATTTGACACAACCACATTTTCTGGAAATAAAGCTTTTCCTTTTACATCCTTCTTTGCAGGAGGCATTGAGGTTGATGAAGATTTTGGAGTCTCCGCAGCCCCCGTAGTAACAAATACAGTATTCGTTGGTGTTTTTGCTGTCGATGCTGAAGCATTAGCAACCTTATTGCTATTTTCAGGAGTCCTTGCGACATTACTAGGGGCAGTTTTGACTGACGATGAAGATGCTCCATCAGAATTAGAAAATATTGATCCTAACGCTACTGAAGTTGGAACTAATTGTGGCTGCTGCCATAATTTGTCGGTCAAGCTAGCACTTGATGCTATGTGTGCTTGCAGTTGGCTTTGTGGGTAAATACCATCCCCCATTGGAGTATTGACACTTGATGTTTGAGGCATAAACTGATTTTTATTTAAAAGGCCGGTTATTAACGGTGATTCATTGGGATTGGGAGTAGTCACTGTTTGTGGGACTTCATTTCGAGGAATTCCTGCAGCTGCTAAAGGATTTCCAAAAAGAGGATTGCCGTAAAGGGCGGCAGCAGCTAGCATTGGATTAGTGACGTAACTCAATGCCGGATCTGCCATGAAAAATGGATTCATATACGGATGTGGATAAGGAAGGCCATATCCAAAGGGAGGATTGGGCTGCATTAATGGAGGCAATTGCTGAGGTTGAGAGGTTGGAGTGGCGTTTTCATTCTGATCAGCAGTGTTTGATTTTGCCATATTGGCTTTTTGATTCCGACTATGAGATTCTACTAACTCATCTTGAACAAGGCTTATGTTTTCTACCTTGTTTTTTAAATCTTTCATTTCACCTTCTATTCTCTGAACAGAAGTTAAAATTTTAGACAATACGTCATCAAATCTCTTCTCAATTGAACGCGCTTGAGCTTCAGGAGAGTAGTGAACTTTAGGACTGGTGCTAAATGATTCTTCGTGGGAGTCGATTCCGTTGACATTATGATGAGCTGTGTTAAGGGAACTACGTAAAATGTTGGATGACGTATTTAAACTGCTATATAACGGGATTCCAGGACTGTTATTAGAAGTAAGATTATTGGTTGTGAATGTTGCGACGCCAGAACCATGACGAAATGGCAGAGGTTGTGGCGATGAGAAGGTTGCTGAAGTTCTCTGAAGTTCTGCAGCCCACTTTTGACGACCTCCAGCTTGATCTTCACTGGTTCCATGTCCTGCCTCTAATAGGTCACAAACTAAAAAACACAAAGGAACATAATGCATTGTCCCAGACAATTCAGAGGCAGAAAGCAGACAATTTTTGTGTTTTCCGCCAGTACATACTTTTTAAGGTACATTGTAATTGAAAATTATTCATTCTTACTTTTTTTAAGCACTTCACGGGTTTTACGAGACTTATAACTGGCCTTGTACAGTTCTAACGCTTTATTAAAGTCATTTGCCTCTTGGTAATACTGTAAAAACATTTTCAATAAATGTTTACCAATTATTATTATCTACATTGCCAGTGCATTCCAAGTAGTAAAAAGTTATCTTGGCATTTATTTTTTATTCTTTAAGATTCAAAAATTACTATTGACTTACATCTCCCATTAGTTTTATGGCTTCTGCCGCATTTGACGGATTAGTTGTTAGATACCTTTCCATGTACCGGGCGGCTGTAATGAATTCATTAAGTCTTGCGTATTGTTTTGCAATGTTATAACATAGCAAAGCTTTCTGTAATAAAATAATAAGTAAACCATTAGTGATCACTTTAAGCGTTATTATGCTACAAAAGTGTAATGAGACTGTAATTTAATAAGAACACTGCACTCACTCCATGTTCCCCTTTAACTTTAGAAAAAGCCTCCCCAACGTATGAGTCCAATTCCTTTTTTGTCTTGTACATGATCGTTATATAATTCTCTCATTCAAGTCTTTATTTAACTCTTTAGACCAAGTAAAAGTTGGAGCAATACACCGAATTATAAATATGGTCCACTCAGTTCACTGCAAGTCCGTCCTAACTCCTTAGCTGTGTGCAGTTGCAGTCTTTTTTCAATTTTTGCTGCAAAACGAAAAATATACTGTGTGCAATATGAACTACAACTGCTAACAAGAATCAGCTATACAGAAAAAATTGATATTATTTCACATACTTTTTCTCTTAATTTTTAATTACCTTTTGAAAGGTCGTCAATAAGAAAGCAACGGTTATAACTATTGTCCTTGCAATATGTGGCCTTTATCAGCTGTGATCTACACTATTCTGTCTTCTCTGTCTTATTTGATATTTTTTGAGGAATATATTTAACTGATACCGAACTATTCGTTAGTGCTGCGTTTACGTATTAGTCAAGGTCAAGGTGTACTACCACTGAACGTTAATCGAACGAAGTGAAAGCATTATCTTTCAGTTTTCATCTAATCCATGATTTATGCTAATATAAATGACTAAAGAATGAAATAGCATTTGTACTTTGCAATCCACAAAGCGAACTATTCAAAAACAATTTATTTTTGACAGTTTTTGCAGTTTATTCAGAACTCACTATTGCGGTTCAAAAAAATCGTTAGTTTATTAGGTCAAGCAAGACCTAGTTTCAGTAACCGACTCTAAAATTGGCGCATTGCACTAAATTGCGGTACAAGGTTTAGTCATTCTATGCCACATCATTATTTACTGCAACATTGACGCTGCTGCTGCTGGGAAACAAAGACGAGTGGAACATCTTTCTGAAACCATGAAAGGCCATTTCCGGAATATATCCAAACCATCTTGTTATGTCAAAATTCTTCAAAATTCAAAGTTGATGAAATCGGTTCATAAAGGTTGTTGGCGACTGGAGAATATCAACATGAGCGGGATAAGTACAACATCAGCAATTATGCAATTCTTTTGCATTTTATTGCTCCACTATCACTATCGTTGTAAATGAAGGTAGCCATGGTTGTTTTTCTTTCTTTACTTTATAGCGTTGACATTGACAGACTGATTTGATTATACACATGTGCTCTCTATTCACATCTGTAAACGCCAGCGATAGACGGAAAATTTTCCTTTCTTGTTCCAAAAGTTTTAATAAATTCCAGTGTCCAGATGACCAAGTGCCGTCTTTGACTGTAAAAATTACCTCTGCTGCCGCTTCCAGATTTTCTAGTTCCGACAGTTTACTTCGTACGTATTACATCAAGACTGGAAGTACTACTGCAGTGACAACTTATTAAGTCTAATTAGTAAATGTCACCATCGGGCATGTATTCAGTAATGGAGGATTACCTGGAGATTTGTAAGTAAAAGGATTTTTATTAAAAATTTACCACGCGGGGCTTCAAAGTGTCTATTTCAAACTGGTCCAAATTATTTGATTTTGTTTTGATTTGCGCGTTTGACATTTTGCGTTGCAATAAATGAGACTCTTTGCATGGTGTATTAAATAAGATTAGTATTTGACCAGTGATAAGAATTAAGAACCGGTAAAACAACATGTAAAATCGAAACTGTCTACTTGTTGTTGTCACTATTTATCAATAACTATTTTTTTAATTTTGACTTGTGCGGAGATGTTAGTTTTTGCTTGTTATATTGCGTTATTCTAAAATAAGTATCTACATTTCAAACGCAATACAAAACGTGCGTCCAATTTTGGAATGGGAAACCGAATTTCAATATCTGCTATATTTAGAACATTCATTTAGCATTAACGAATTGACTAAAAAATTCGGAATTGGGAAAAACAATTAAATTTTCTGTACACATTGCAGTGACCGAGTTTAACCAACTTCCTGCCAAAGTTTTCGCAAGTCTGAGTGAAATTGGAGAAGTGGATATGCGGTTGCAAAGTAAGCAAACTTTTATTTGTGTTTTTCTATTTTTAACATTCTGCGTGTATAATCAAACATCTCAAATGAATACCGGAATGAACTGCTAAATAATCTTATATGAAATATTTTTTGATTATCAAGGATGCGGCATAAAATGTTGCAAACCTTGCTGTCGCCGGTCCCCCTTAATTGTATAAAGCTTTTCTAAAGAACTTTCATAGGGTTAAGGAAACAGTGACATGGACTTTATCGCAGAAAACTAGAAACCTTTGGAAAAAGCAATACTATTATCTAGCTTAACCATGCGTACTTGAGACTGGTGACTCAAGCGGTAGTAATTCTTGCAACAAAAGATAATTTTCTTGATCGTTTTTTGAGACGCGATATCAAAGTCATCAAGCACTACTAATACAATATGATTATAAGTAGCTCATTAACCGTTATTACTACCCCAGTCTGTACTGCAGCCAAACAAAAAAGGGACAAATATGAGAGAATTTTTGAAGCTTTCATTAGAAAGACGTATTTATGGATATAGCCATTTAGAACTGTAACTCTATAACTTCCCCAAATGTGCCGGTCCAAGATTTCAACAATGAATCCTTCAGCTTCCTATTCGGAATTCGAGTGTCTTTGATTCTTTACTTAGAGGTCAAACCAAAGGATGATTGATTTTATGTTAGGTTTAATGGGTTAACTTGATAATTTCGAGGCATTACTCAATACCGATTTTTGTTCTACAGTGAATACTTATTGTACCAATATTTTTTGTTTCCTGTATTTTACATTTAGAGGAACTGAAAAAGTTAAATGAACGTGCGGGAACTTTTTATAAAAAAGGCAAAAAAATGTCCGCTGTGCAAAGAGCAGCTGAGTATAGCGATATCAGGAAAGATTATTATGACCTGACTAAAGATGCCGGTAAGTCAAAAATTATAATTTTCATTCACGTTTACGATTAATGACTAGATAATTTGATACTTTGGCATGTGCTACTTTCTGCAAGTGTAGTTATATTTATTAAATATTTTTTCCAAAGGTATTTACTTTTTGTCTAGTGCTAGTGTTCAAATGTTCAAGTAACTGTAAATGTAATTTCGTTTTAATTGTTTTAGATTGGAAGATATTCCAGGTGGACGAATTGTACGATACTGTTATGCGGTATTTACAATATCTTGAGAGGGAGGCTCAGAAATTAAAAAATGATTTAGAAGCAGTCAAGCCTGGAATTACCGGAGTATTGGAAAAAAGTAGGTATATATACGTCTATGTTGAACTACTTGAGTATGTATTTATGTAGATAAATCGGTTTGAACCGCAAGTTTGTTTATGTAAAATGTGATAGAATTTTACTGACATACTTCTCTATTTGTGATTTGCAGAAGTGACACCAATCATAATCTCAGGCAGAGGAAATAGAAAGAGAAGTTGGAGAAAGTAATTCTAAAGAACATCTACATTAGATCGCATAAGAAGTTGAAAACTATTTTTGCAGAATTTATTTATATCTTTATAGAGATGTGCGCTTATTAATAAAATATACAAGTGCTATTTGCATGTAATTATATGTATTGACGGAATGAGGTATACCTATTAGCTATTAGGTTGTAATTGATGTACTACTATAACCATATAGTTACTTATTGACTTATGGGAGCGTTATTATAATGGAAATCAATAAGGGTATTCACGAACTCATGGTTTAGTTTATATCAATTTTCGGAATTTCCTTAATAAAGTGTAGTAAAATGTTATTTAATTTGTAATTGATTTGTGAATCCAAAAAGTAAATGGAGCCAATAACTCCACTTCGTAGTAAGTCTGTCGTCTGTCCCCATAATTTTTAACTTCTCTATGTAGGTTTTGTTCATTGTTCAGGGTTGAATAGAGCCGTAAATGTTAGTTGCAACAACTTGAATAATTTGATAACCATTGCATCAGTTTATCCCTTCATTTTTGGTTTACCAATTTTGATTGTTGCTAGGACTGTTTGAAATAATTGACTACGGAATGAAATCTTGTTCCTTGGCCGTGATTCCTAGATTCCTTGTGTACACAAGAAATACTAATCTCATGAATGGATGAAATAGAACATATAGAACGAATTACTTACTTTGAATATAGCCAAAAATAATTTTAATTTGAAACATTCATTAAATTAAATTCTAAGTGCATCATTATATTATTCTTCAGCATGGCTAAACAATGATAGTTTACAGTTATACTCAGTTTCGTAGATCTTCAATTTAACTATGCTTAAAATAATTTCCTCGAACAATAGAACAAACAACCCGATCATTTGGAGTGTATTATACAGAGTTCCGAATTGTAATTTCTATGCCTTCTCAATCTCTTTAAAAAATTTCTTATCTTCATGCTCTTTTGAAGAATGCCTCACCTCAACTTAAATATATATGTATCATATAGCTTGTAGTGAAATACCGTAGTACATTATTATGAATGCAGTTTTGCAGTATTAGTAATAAACATGGTTCCATATTTTAATTTCAGATCTTGCTGCCCCTGCTTCGCTAATATCCAATCGTAAATTCCGAACATCAAATTTTAGTCTTTATGATAAAGCAAGTAAGTTTCCACCTAATCTTTTATCTGAGAAGCCTATATCAGAGATATCGCCGGATTTAAACATTCTTAATGATTTGCAAACGCTTTGGGTGAAGCAGAGAGAATTTCGTAAATTCGGTGAGACACGTATGAATTTACAGAACGAAAATATTGTATAACGAAAATGGTTAAGGAAAATAGGTAATTTTAAAAAGAATTTTATTCTTTTTCTCAGGGGTTTTTGGGCACAATGTTGTAGTCAAATATGAGATTCAAAATACTAAAGGAAAATCCCTACTCCTTATGGAACACTTTTACGGAAGTTCGAAACCCTACTTCTTCATAAAATTATTCAAACTGGAATCGGACACAAGTAAGGCTGAACCATTGGCATTTTTGAGTCTTGGAAAATCCCAGAATAATCAAACGGTAAATTTGGGGTTGCATTCAAAGCATTTTAATTATTCATTTTTATTCGATATTCTTTGAAATCGTTTCAATTGGCTATTAAGAGTGATGTGTACATTATTCATATGTACGTAGACATTTTTTGTGACCATCCCTCCTGCAAGAATAATCTCGACATCTGAATTTTTGCGTGGATTTAAACCAACTATGATTATCAGAAATGAGAAAGCGGAGTCTGTTCTGCAATTAATTGCTGATGGGGACGTGGCCTGGTCAAGAAAAGCGCAAGTATTTTTCATTTATGATTTTATGATTTCACTACGCACTATGCTGTAATACCAGACTAATGTTATGTGTATGCTTTACTTTATTGTTTCTCGAAACAACAAACAATCAGATTTTAGCAGGAGATGGCACAAAAATATTAGGAAAAGTTTGCCGAAATGAGGATGCACTTTATCGAGAAAATCTTAATATTGAAATTCGTGGTCTACCAGAATGGAGCATTGGAATAAAACTGGCAGTTGTTGGTTCTTGTTTAGTAATGGTAAGTTTGTATCCATTTACAGGCCATATTATGTAGTTGTGAGCAGAAAAACTATTTAAAACTGGCAAAAAATTATTTTAAGATGGGGAGGAATGGATGAAGATGTTTCCAAAAGACATGGAAGACTATTTTAGTAGAAAAAAGATTATGAATAATGAAAATAATTACTTAAATCAAAACAACAATAAATTGGAGTAAGAACAATAGTTTATTCTTTTTGTATGTGTAATACGATTGTCTGTAGTCATTCTTACAAACTAATAAAATTCAGAAGTTAACTTTAACAATAACAATATAGTTTCGTTCGGAAATATTTTCTATTGATTAACTTATCTACTAAAGAAAAAATACTTCTAATATATTGATTGTATATATGCATAATATATAGCGTAATGTGAAAACTACTTTGACTCTTGTACACAAGTAAGCAGAATGTTTGTTGAAAATTATTGTGAACAAACAAATTATATAATAAATATCTCCTGAAGAATGAACTGGAAGCACAAACATTGCCGGTAAGAACTACGTAGACTACGTAAAAGTAGATTGTCTTTTTGGAAGCTGCACGAATACTTGATTCACTATTTAATAACTGTCTGCATTACTTGTACCAACTATTCTAATATTTTATTTCTAACAACTGTTTATAATGTACTTTCACAGTACCTATGCATATGTAATTTATTCTACTCATTTTTGCAGTAGAAAGGTACTCTATTAATCTGTTTTGTCTTCTTGTGGAATGTCTGTATAAGTAGCTTTTCCGTACATATTTCAACTTTTTAAAAGAACACTTAATTAAAATTTTGTTAAAAACAACACAGCCCTACAACTGAGCTTGGGATCCTCTCCACGACATTTGCCCCATCGAATATCCTGTTGAGCCGTAAAAGTCGGATTGAGTTCCTGGACCGGGAGAACCTCCCTGCTTGGCAAAACAAATTAAAAATCAGACACAAAATGATAACGAATTATGAATATTTCCTTTTGCAAACAGTTACAGATACAAGAGTTTGGAGCATTTTCTCAAACAATTTAGAATAATAATTCAAACCTGCAAAAAATGATGTAACTCTTCTTGAGTGTCAAAAATCATGACACTGAACGGGGAGCCTGGCACGTGTTCACCAGCCCACCTCACCTCCACTCTATAGTCCCCTGGTTCAGTTGGGTCGAATTTGCACAAAATTGTTCGGTCCTTTTGACTTTCTCGTTGCATTTCCACTCGGAAAGCCCCTGTAAGTAATACATAAGCAAATAAATATAAATCCAGCCAACATTCAACAGAAAGTTTTCCGTAATTCCTTGTTAAAATGATTATACCTTTCGGTCCTCTAACTCGAACCGTCAATTGACCTGCTCCAGCACCCCGAGTGTCGCAAATGAATCGTGATTGAAAAGTGGCTAATACTCCATGTTCTATTCCTGGGCCGTAAACTCTAACTCGCGAGGCATCTGGAAGTCCTACAACTTTAAGGTTAAATGGACTGCCCGGTACATGATCTCCAGAGTACCTTATGCTTAAAGCATGTTTGCCAGGTTCCTGTGGACGAATGTTCAGTGTGAACGTACCATCGCCATGATCATATAATTCACAGTAGGCGGTTTTCCTCGGTCCCATGCATTGAGCTGTAAGTTCTCCTGGACCAGCTCTTCTGGTGTCAATAAAACTCCTGATATCTTTACCAACTGTTCCAACGCGAAGACCATCTCCAGTACATATAACTTTGGACGAATCTCCTATGGCTCCTACCTGAACTGTCATTGGACATCCAGGCACAGATCTAATTTTTAAGCAAAATGTATTTTAGAATCACTTAATTTCCATAGTGTTATTATTAGTGATGCCCACACAGTAAGGTGATACACTTTATGTATGTATTTAGGATGGTCATAAAATGATCAAACTTACTTTCCACCCCATGTAACGTTTAATTCATAATTTCCTGGAACTCTGGGAACGTAGACAGCCTTATACACACCACCACCGACAGGTTGAACAGTAACTGGGACGTCAACATCGGAACTGTGCAATGAAACTTGAGCAGGACCTAATCCTGCTTGAGAAGCGTCAATGGTAAAATAAGCTTCTTCACCGCAGCGTGCCGAAACCAATCCTGCTCCGCTTAAAACTACTGGACCATCGTATTCTCTGTATCAGAAAAACAACATTTCTTTGAACAATAAAATCCACGCAATGACTTTTTAATACCTTTTATTCTGAATGCTACAATTTTACTACAGTAAAAGGATCAAATTCTTACCCCACAGGAACAGAATGCACAAAAATTCTTTTTGGTGCACCTTCAATGTCAAAATGTCCCCATTTCATAATCAATTTGTATTCTCCTGCCTTAATGGGTGTCAAAATTAATTTTGATCTACTGGCCACTGCAGTCTCAACTTTACAGAACTCTTCCATAATACCCGTAGTGTCTGTAGCCCCTATTGGTTCAACCTTCGCTTCTAAGACTCCTGGACCGGCATCAATAGTATTAAAAGCAATTTTTCTTTCTTCTCCCATAGCCAATTGAATTATTTGATCTGGATATACATACACAATTTCAAAATTGTTAATTGAATTCCAGTGGAATTATGTATCAATACAGAAAACGATTATTGCAGTAATTACCATCTCCTTCATTCTCTGCTTCATTACAATGGGCAGCCCATCCTCCAATAACTCGCAACTTGTCTCCATCCACAACTCTTGGATGGAATGGTGACCCAGGAATGTCAATTCCAGCCCAAGTAACTCGTACATCAAACACTCCTGTTTCCGTTGGAACATATGTAGCTTGAAAATGACCTGAGTCTTTATCTCCAGAAGCAACTCTTTTCACTTCACATTTGGCAACTGAATCAGGACCTTCAACAACAATCGAAGGAGAACCAGGAAGCCCTGGTCCGAAAATTTGAAAAATTGACGGAATTCCTACATGAGCAAAATTTAATCCCGTTCCATCTGCTTTAGCAGCTCCGGCTTCCTCTGCTTGAATTACAATTGGGCATCCAGGTACAGGCTCCCCACCATAATTTAACATTATTTTATACTTTCCAGGACGTCTTGGGGTAAATTTCAAAACATTGTCGCCATGTCTATCATCGTTATATGGGAACAAAGGTTTAGGCAAACCTTCAGGTCCCGTTACATCTGATTCCAACAAAGCATTTCCAGCTTGGCTCAAGTCAACTAAAAGCAAAGCACAGTAAAGTTAATTTTGTCCTTTCAAACGTATATATGAATGAATATTTGAATATAACAGTAGTGTAAAATAGTAATATATGTTTATGCGAAGATTTACCAGGAAGAACAATTGACTGGCCAACTGTTAAAGCAGTTGGGATGGATCCAATTAAAACCTTTTGTGGGTCGAAAACATGGCACATGAATGGGGAACCTTTCACCATTTTACTTCTGTGATACACAGCTACTTCATGGGTTCCCGGTACATTTGGCGTAAATTCAGCTCGAAGATTCCCGTCTCTTTGTTGATAACATCTCACTGGCACAGCTACTCCTCCCGGACCACTTACAACAACATCAAAATCTCTGCCAGAAGAACCTAAATAGAAAACACACGGAATTCCTTAACTAAAGTCAACTTCATCATATTAAGCTAGAAATATTTCAGTTAGAAAATAAATTGATTTTTCGTACTCTCACCCTTTGTAAGTATCGTAAACCCAGCAGATCTTGATGATCGTGCCAAATATAAGCCAGAGCCAGTGGCAACTGTGTCTTTGGCATGAACTCCGCTATCTGCCACGATCAAATCGAATGGACAACCTTTGGCATTGAATCCATGACAAAGAACATGAACTCTGTGGACAAGTGGAAGTATAGGTCGAAAGTTAACGATAAATATTCCGTTGCCCATATTCCTTTTCGTACTTCTGACATCTCCCAATCCTGCCTTTACTTTAACATCTATGATATCGTCGTATTCAAAATCCAAACCAGATCTTGAAATGTCAACTGTAAGTACATAATGAAAAAGCGTTTATTATGTATACATGTCAATTTTTGAAACTTCCCACAATGTAAAGAATATTTTTTATAAAATTATTTGCAAAAAACTTACCCTTGAAAGTAAAGTCTTGTCCCAAAACGGCTGTTTCACTTTTGTCCCGAATTCGAACTAAGAGAGGATCGAAAACCTTGGCTTTTAGTGGCTGTGGAAGTATAAGAGATTTAGAGCCTTCGATAATAGAAATGTCGTAAGTTCCAACGCGATCAGGAGTGAATTCTGCTCTTAAATAACCAGATGGCAAGGTTCTTGTTCTTACTCGTACAGTGCTAGTACCGTCGGGAGCTATTCACATGAAACACCAATTAAATACGAGTTATTTATTGTATCATTCCAAATTATTTCATGCCCTATTCTGGTGAACATTGCTTTTACCTTGGACAGAAACATCTGGAATTTCCGGTCCCCGTTTCTCTAAATCAATAAAAGCGGTCGTTCCAGCAATAACTGCTTCTAAACCAGAAGAAATGATTCCTTGTTGAATAAGAGAGCTGTCACTAATGCTCTCTAGCTCCAATCCTGAATTTCCATTAATTGTTGAATAAGACTCTTCTATGGCACATTCAAATGGACTTCCAGGAACATCCACATCATTAAACGTAATATTAACAAAGTGAACTGTAGTTTCTTGAGGGACAAATGTAACATCATAAAGGCCACGACTTCTAGCTGTCACTTCTGCTCGTAAAGACTGTTTTCCTGTCGTAACCACTAACTCTAAAGTTCCTTCGCCAGCTTGAGAAGCGTCAACCGTAAAGGTAATTGCTTCACCAACCCGACCATCTTTCAAGCCTGTTATTCGTACTTTGGACACGTTATAAACATTACAATTAAAGGGACTTCCAGGCACAGGTTCGCCATCTAATGCAATTGAAATTGAATGTGGACCTGAAAAAAAAGAAAACTCAGTATATATCAAGGCTACAAATTCGTATACGTATGTTAACAAACAATATTTTGTTTAGAGATCTTACCAACTTCTATTGGGGTAAAACTAGCTTGCAATTTGTCTGGCAGCGAGCCTGTCATATTAATTGGCAAATGGGAGCCCGATGGTGTTAGAACAAGTACACTACATTGTGAAACGTCCGCTCCTATTTGTTAATACAAAATTATTAATTTTATCCATTTGAAAATATATACCTAGACTACTTTCACAAATGTAAACTCTGAAAATTATTACCTTGTGGATCTATAGAGATTGATGCTGGTTGACTCACAGCAGCAGCCTTCAGAGCAGCACCAACAACAGATACTTGGCTTGTATCAGTCACCTTGCATGTAAACGGTGAATTGGGTACGGACTCTCCATTGAATCGTACAGATAATGTATGTGGTGCTGCTTCATGTGGTCTAAAATTAACTCGAAATTTTGCATTTCCCTCAGCTTGGACATAATTTGGAACATTTCTTCCTCCAACTGAAACTATTATTTCTAAGTTTCCTGCTCCAGCTTGACTTGCATCAACTGCAAGAAAAATTTTTAACAAGAAATCATTAACCATTCAATATTCAGTAGAATATTGTAAGAAATACAGTAATGGCATAAGTAACAGAAATCAATATTATCAGTAGTATAACTTTGAAAATGAATCATACTTGAAAAGTAGACCGGTTTGCCCCGAATGCCAGGAGTGATGTCAGCTACCTTTACTTTACTTGCATCATACGCCTTGACCAAAAATGGACTTCCTGGGACGGCCTGCCCACCTACTGACACCTCCACAGTGTGATCGCCTTTAATACAGCAACACAAAGGCATTATTACAGCGAAATCAGAACTGAATACATTAGCAATCTCGTTTTAATCATTAGAATTGGTGATGTTGCAAATTACAACAATGCTTGTTTAGATATTGCATTAATACACGAAATGATGACTCAAGCTGTTGTCCCAAACAAAGAGGTCTAGGTTAAGCACATTATCTATCTATACATTGTATTATGTGTGTACAATGCGCAATGTAAATTAAATTACTTTATGATTTTGCAAACTCGACTTACCCACATCAACAGGCACGTACTCGACCAAGAATTTATTGTCAGAAGGAATCTGAATAGACGAATGGATAACTTTCTTTAGAGGCCCAGTCACTTTCACCTCTGGAGTTCCAAGTGCGCCTTCCGGCTCTATTGAGAAGGTCGCGCGACGCCCTACAGGGACTTTTTCTAAACCGTCTCCTGTTATTGTCACTTTAGAGGCGTCAACTACTTCGCATCTGAATGGACTCCCTGTGAACATGGAATACCACTTTTTAATAACACTTTGCTAACAATGCAAAACAAAATTAGAGTTGACTTAGGTATGTGTTCGTAGTTATTAAAACTAGAACACAATACATACCAGGAATATCTTCAGAATTAAATCGCAATTCAATCAAATGTGTCTTGGATTCTTTTGGCGTAAAGGAAATGGCGTACGTGTGGCTTCCTTGAGCTTGAGCTGAGGTTGGCACTTGACCTCCATTTACAGTAACTTCTAAATTTCCTGGACCAGCTTGACTTGTTTCAACTGACAAAACGTTAAATTATTATTTTCTTAATAAACTCTGACGAATCACAGAATAATCCACAGTTTGAGCAGAATATCACTTTTATTTATTTACCTAAGAAAGTTACTGGTTTTCCAACAATTCCTTTGTCAGTGTCCTTTACTTTAATTGCTCCTACATCATAAACTTTGCACGCAAAAGGAGAGCCGGGCACTGGTTCTGTTAAATTAAAATAAAACATAACAATTCGTATTATTATCACTAATCGTATTATAAGAAATGTTTTAATTTTATAATAATGTAGATGTTGATAGTGTTTATCCACAATTTTTAACAAATAACGTAGAATTGTAAGCGAAGTGTTATTTACCTTTGGCTCCAGTTCCTTTTAGCAACACAGAAATACGATGTTCTCCGGGTATTCTGGGGGTGAATTCAACTCCAAAGGTATTTTTGGACTTCTCCATGACCTGCGCTGGAACAGAGACTCCACCTGGTCCTACATGTATCATGTTCAAGAGAAAAAGTCCAAAAAATTGTCGTCAACAAAGAACCGTGCGTAAAACAGTCAGTCATTCAAAAGTTTTGTACTGTAATCTAATTGTAAGTTACGTTTGTAAATGTATTTGTTAAATATGTAGCTCACTCACACTTTTCATAAAACTTATGACAGATTACATTGGAAAACTACACTGCACTACACACATGTTAACGTTAGCCAGCTAAACAGATAAATATGCAGATTTCTAAGTTGTAACGAATTCCAACATGACTACCTGCGATCAGAATTCAGATTCAGAATGACAGCATTGTAAGTAACTCAGCAGTCAGTCTTTAAAAGACGGACTGAAGGATTACAGAAAAGATAATGTAATTCTTATTTCAATTCTTTCATATCACAATCACAAAAACTGCCATGCCAGAAATTCACAAGTAGTACGTACCTAATTGTATTGTGGCTCTTATAATGTGTTGGAAATGAAAATCTCGTACATACCTACATCAGTTTTAAATCAGCTTAATTTTAGACTGACTGTCAGCACTTTTAAACTTGCGAATTGAATACAAATGTAAAGTCATCCAGACTGAATATAAAATGCAACCAACTATTTGCTATAAGTAGAAATGAGTAACTAAATGCAAAATAGAAAATGCACAGGTATGCTATGGAAGCTAAACCTTAACGAGATTTAATACAGGAATGAAATGAATGCTTTATCTTTATCCTTCACGTTTCTATACTTACATGAGACAAGTCTTATTGTGAGACTACATATTTCATTATAGAAAATAGTCTTCTTAACCTCGAAAACTCATTTGGTGCACGATACTATTGTCTCTCGTTCGTCAAAGTAGTATTGTACCTCAGAAAGCCTTTTGGAATGCACTTTCGTACATAGATATGGATACAATACTATAACACTACGTATGCCAACAAATAAATCACAATATCTCTACGGATCTAATGCGGTAATGCTAATACATGTAATAAATAATTGTATTGATATAATGCACAGTATTGTTGGTGCATCACATAACTAAATCTAAACCAACCCAGCTATTATACACACTAATTCTTACTTAAGTTACTGACGAACAATCAACTAAAGCAAAAAAGTCAAAGTACAAATTACAATTCTAATAATACCTATATAAAACTCTAACTAACATAATACTGACTGCAAGTTCAACCGACAATACAACGGTATGGCAAACTAAAAGAAAAGACAAGTAAACATAAAAAGATTCGCAACAATGCACACAATTTACAGTCATTACAATTCAAGACAACAAAACAAAACAATTTTCTCTGTGCTGAGTTACCGGTTTTTTCTTTCTTAGAGTTCCCTGTATTATTTATGAATGTACAAAACGATTATGATCGTTTCTCTTCTGATTTCTACAATATGCACATTTAAACTCAATTGAAAATTTTAATTGCTTGATCAACAGCAATATTTATTTCCAAACCAAAGGTCATTATAATTTATTTTTGTGTGAGCGAAATGTATTAATTATTACGTAACATAAAACATTTAGTTTCAAAATTCAAACCCCATAATTTAATAGTCTTAATAAATTATTATATTATCATGTAAGATAAGCAACTAATGAGTCATTTCAAAAATTCAATCCTACAAGTAATTGTCCCAGTTAAATTTGTTACATTCTACACACTTATTCAATGAGAATTGTGTCCTTATAATATTTGTGACGTGATCCTTCGTATTTCACTAACTACTACACAATATTGTTTTATATGAATTAACAAAATGTTTCATTTCCATTCCATATTTCCTTCTAATTTACTAAAAGTTTGTGAATAAGTGATGTGTAAAGGAAGTGTGGTAAAGGTAAACTAACTGACAATTTGGCCGCTTTGACTTTGGGTACTTCAAATTAAAATGTGTACTAACTTTTTTACAACTTAAAATAATTAGGTTTATTGAACGGGAACGGTAAATAGATGTTAAATATGGAGCATTGTTAGAAGTAGTGAATGAAATGGTTAATGAATTTCCCCATTCCGTTTACTTAGTTAATCCATGCCAAGAATGAATGGTGTATTATATGGCTTGTTTGTGGGTGAATGCTAACCAAAATTATATTACAATTATGTTAACCGATTTGATTTCCAATTTCCATGTTCTACAAATGTACATACCGTATGCAATGCAAACTTCCACATTCATATACAAATAGTGACCTTCTTTCCACTATTCGTTAATTAATAATCACATGCGTCCCTTTTCCCACATTCAGCACAGCAATAAGTATTAAATATTGTCTTACGCACGGTTATATGTTACATTAGTAATACATTATCATATAATAAATGAAGCTTTTTCATACAAATACAACTCAAAATAAATATAACTGCAAATAAAGAAAGATAATAAAGGAAACGACAGTATGAATAACAAATAGATAGATCCGAATGTCAGAAGTTCTTTTGTTTCAGGAGTTTGTTCTCAGTGTGTACTTTAGGCTGAAAGAAGGAAGGAATGTAAAACGTTTCAAGAATATTTAATTCAAGATCATTCATAGACTAAAGAGTAATAAAAGATAATTTATGCAAACTAAGGAGGAAAATACTGAACTGAGTAGGAAATTAATAGTTTTAAGTAGATTGTTTATATATTGAAAATAAAGATTAACATGTTAAGTTAAAAACTTGCAATAGAAAACAGAGAAACCCTAAAAATGAAGGTTAATATTTCGTAAAGTACTCTCATTTATGTAGATATGCTCTCTGTTTTGCAAAATCTGTTTTGTAGAGTAGATTAGGCAATTGAAAAGTATTTTGCTCCACAGAGCCGTTGATACTTGAATTGGCGTAGTTTTATATGTGATATAAGTACAGTTAGTGAACAAGCTTATTTTTTAGTGAAGGTTATTATGAGAAACTCAGAATTAATACAAGTTCGCAGTCTGAAGGATGACATGTAAACTAGAAAAGCAGCTCATGCAAATTCCCAGAGTTCAATTCATTTATCTATAAGGTGCACTGCACGGAATCATAAGCATAATATTAAGTATTAAGTACATGCAGTGCAAATAACTACATTTACATTCAACATCAAGCTTAGGTAGAAAGTAACTAATAAATAGAAAAATCAAGCTTAAGTACATATATAAATTATAGTAAAGCATTAGGAGTAAGTATGGGTATGTTATGTACTATGTAACAGAATGTAATAATAATGGATATTTGGTTACATGTTTAACCACGTTTATAGTAGCGCTAAAGAGCTAAATGCAGTTAAATGTTAAAAGTTTTTGCTAAATTGTATTTAGTATTTACAAGGAGTAGCCTGCTAAGTATTGTATTTACTTACTAACTGCTATAATTACCTATGTAGAGCAAATTACTGTAATTACATTACACCTAATGCAACAATGACTATTAATCAAATACGTTTATTTTTGTTAGGTTCCTTACGACCAAGACTAGAAAATTATTGTATTAACTTTGCATTTGTTAATCAATTAAAGTACACAATTTATCAGGGTTTGATGCAAATGAAACTCACTTGAGATTAGTACAACTAATTATGAAATAGAAAGCGTAAAAATTAGTTGGTTACAGTGGGTGGTGTGGTATGGTGTGGTAGTCTGAATAGACAAAGAGACAGAGCAGAATGGAAGAAGGATTCAATAAATACTTTTGAAAAGTTCTTCAATTTTATGGCCAAACCTAAAAATAGTACTATTAAAGAGAGCAAAGTGTAATAGAGTTTAAAACAAATACTACATAATAAGAATGTATCCTGGCACTGTAAGAATGTCTATTGGTAAGTGTAATATAATAAGCTACTCATTGTTTTTGTGTTGGTATATTGTCTGATTAATCGTAAAGGTAAACGGTAAAGTAAGAATCTAAATTCAACTCTAATAACGCCTATCCCTGTATTGGAAAGTAGCAGAAGAGGAAGAATGACGTCCTGTAGAAAACAAAGAAAACAGAAGACATGGCAATCAGAATTGATTATTAAGGATGAATGGGTGAACAGAAATTCAAGAAATAAGTTACTACACAATTCCTGTATGCAGTTCGTTACTCCATTCCATTCTGTGTAATTTGCTTGTCAGTTATTGTAACAATTTTCCATTTTTAGTGTTAAGCATTGGTTACAATACATATGAAATTCTAAAGTAAATCTTTCTGATCCCTGTTAATGCGGTCAAATACAGTCTTTGGAAATATGCTCCTACAGCGGAATTAATTACACTTGCATAATGCATAATATTACATTGTAAACGTCCTCTCTCTACACACCTGCTGCATGCTGGTTTGACATGCTCTAAAACTGAATTCCTGCGAAATGTTTTATGATATTCCTCACATGGTCACAGCCGAAAAATAACTTATTTCATCTAGTATAGAATTTATTTAAATACTAAAAATATTATTATATATTCTAAAAAAGAATCTTTTCCTTCTCGTATGGGCATGAACATAGATATATTGAATGTTTTGTTGAAAGAGCAAGAAATTCATGAAAAATTGAATTTATTGAAACTCAAGTACCTATTGTCTACATCTACCTACCATAAGAAAAAAGTCTTGAAAACCAGTGGGATTGCTTTAAATGTGGGCAGGGTTTTCCATGAAGTTGTCAGTTTCTCGATATATTGATTAATAATGTAATCATTGTATTTTTTGGCATATCACATGGACTATGGTCCGCAGAGAATACTACATAGATCATCTGCATGAAAAGGACCTTTAACAAAAATATAAAGTTTTGATTGGGTACTGATACTGTCAGACGTTACCAATAAATCAATTTTATTACACGTATCTTTTGAATAAGTTTTATAAGAAACTAATTAAAAGAATAAAGGTCTAGACTAGGTAGTATTATCGAATTTGCAAATCCCAGCCGTTCATGCAAGCTGTAAATAAAGTAAATTCACCTTGCTATAATAAAAAGTATGATATGCGAAATCATGCAAAAACTGCAGCGGATAAAATAAATAAGTAGATTTTGGGAATGAGTATTCCGTGCTGTCCTAAGCGCAGTTAGAGAAAACTACAAGTACATAGAAATATAAGAAATGTGCACAACTGCCAACTAACACTGCTTTGAGTGGGTAATAAAATTTTTAAAGCAACACATGTGGAAACGTAAAACATGCACTATAGAGGATGCACTATGTAAGATTGCATAAGTCTATTCTTCTCATGTTTTGTCTGCCAATCTCATCATCTTATTGGTTAACGATGGGAATTCCCATGTTTTAGCAGTTGTAGAACAGATACCATTAGGTTTAAATTGAAGTTATTATAAAATGGTGTGCGAGAGAGAGGAAAGAAGAGGATATCATTAGTCATCAGAGTTAAGGTAAAGTTGAAGGTTTAAAAGATGACGGAATTCACAGAGTATATAGTAATTTGCAGTTTTTTACTGTAAATTTTAGACTTTTTATGAAACATTAAGATAATATCTAAAATAACTAGTGTCATAATTAAATCGGAAAATCAGACTTACCCTCGACGGAAACCTCCACATCATCCAAAGAGCTGTGGACGTTATTCAAGGTGAAATGGGCTGTTTTTCCAACTGGGGCTGCAGCTAAGCTCGGTCCGGTTACAACTACTTGGCCAGGGTCAGCGGAAACAGTTGCAATAAAAGGGGAGCCTGGCACAGATTCCTTGTTAAAGGTTACCGTAACAGTATGGTCAACAGGCTCCAAAGGCACAAAACTAACGGCGAAACGAGCTCCTCCTAAACAATCAATAATATCACAATGTAATACTTTCCATGTAAAACGCATTATTCATACAAAATTTTAAACAAAAATACACCTAGAAATATTAAACTAACCTTGAGGATGAACTTGTGTTGGAACATTTCTTCCTTTAGCCCCGATAGTAATTTCTAAGTTTCCCTCTCCAGCCTGAGAAGCATCAACTGTGAATTGAATACTTCTACCTAAAGCTCCCCTTGGCACAGGACTAACATAAACTCTCTTGGCATCATAAGCCTTGGCTGTAAAAGGTGTACCAGGTGCAGGTGAGCCATTATGATGAACAGTAATTGAATGTGGGCCAACTTCTCTAGGTGTAAATTCAGCAGTGAAACCGGAGCGCACTGAACCGGACACTTTGACGGGCAAATCTCCTGTAGGCCCTTTGACAGACACTGCTAACTCTGCAGAACTTGAGCTATCAACGGCAATGTGAAAACGAGATGTTTGATGTACAGGCACAAGTTCTAGTCCTGATAGAGATACAGCTACTTGACGGGTGTCTGCTACTTGACAGATAATGGGACATCCCGGAATTGTCTCTCCATTAAATTTTATGTCTATTGCATGAGGTTTAGATTGCTCTGGTGTGAATGACACAAGACAGCAGCCTCCACCGAGTACCCGCACTTGGTTAGGTAACTCCCCGTCATTTATAGAAATTTCAAGTTGACCTTCTCCTGCTTGGGATGCGTCAACTAAAAACCAAACATATACAATTAATCTTTAAAAAATCTGTAGGTAGATGCTGAAAAACTTTTCTGGGTGGTAATTTTGTAATTATTATTACCTTTAAATTGGGCTGTTTGGCCCACAACTCCTGGGGCAACATCAACCACTCTGATTAATGAAGAGTTATATACTTTAGCTACAACAGAAAGTCGTCTTCCGGCGATAATAACTTCAATCACATGAGTTCCTACGTCGGACGGAGTAAACTCCAAAACAAATTGCCCACTTCCTTCTTCTAGCAATCTGTACGACAACGGTTTTCTTGCGGGATCTAAAAAAACAAAATATTATTATTTTATTGGTGACTGTGCAGTGAAATCTGTTTCATCAGCATACTTTTATAAACTTTTAAGTAACAATAATAATATGATCATATATATGACTCACTTAAAACTGTAACGTCAACAGACTCGCGACTGAATCCTGGAGCACTGATTTCAAATGTAGCATTCTTTCCAAAACGTACATGACGGACAGGTTCTCCTTTAATCATCATATAATCCCCACCAGATTCTCCTTGACGGGTCTCTGTCGGCGGATCCATCACGCCGTCAGCTTTGTCCATAACATTCACTCTCCACGGACTTCCTGTATCAATCAAATAAGAAAGTTGTCAAATGTTGCAAATAAATAAAAGTAGCTAACAAATAAAATTACAAATCCTATGTTATAATAATGTTCATCATGATAAAGGAAATGCACTGACAAACATTTGATATTTCTGCATATTTTTACAAACAATAGATAGACATTTCGTAATTGCCAATTACAATTGAGCTGTACTAAATACTTCCCTTAATCTATTACATCAAGGAATTCTTAGATAACTTAACATACGCAAGTAATACTGTGTCATGCTGGTCATTTTCTTATTAAAAACCCATTAAGTAAAAGAAACCTTATGTAAGAGACACGAACAATTTATTTCCACCAGTACCAGACTAGCTGTGTAATATTATACTTCAATATTTACAAAAATAAACTCTTGTCAGCCACGATGAATAAATGAATAGGGCAATAATCAAATAAATCAACATATCCTATTACGTAACATTTTGTCATTACATTTGACACAGTTACCGTTCCGTCACGTTCAGTTAAGTCATATCATTAGTGAATCTATAAAAACCGTAAACTCATTCACAGTCGTCTCGGAGTTATCACCTAAGATTTCCTTAATGCAACAGGTACCTACTTCACAAGTATACTAATGCATGAATGTGCAAAGATAATACATAGAGTGACACTAAAATAATGGTCAAGTATAATATCTAACTGTATGAGGATAACGCAGTATTTGATTCTCATTCATTGCGTGTGGCTTAGTGTTCTTAATAAAATGCATTAGCTACTTACTTATATCCACAGAGCTAACAAAACAAGATTTAGCTAATCAAAAATAACGTTTATAAAAAGATATTTAGCATTTCTTCCTTGTCAGCATAGCATAATGGCAGTAGGTAGTAAAGATAAAATCTATGCCATACTCCATCGTACAATTGCTTTGCTTTGACATGACAGTCGATGTATTATTTATATCTACAGGATGCATTATTCTAGTTCTACTTATGCATACAATTATTACTACTCCTGTAGTTATTATTTATCTAGCACGTAACGTTGTCTGAAGCTGTTACGTTATTTTATTCGTCAGTTGGAAGTACGACATCCCAGCACAGCAGTTACATTCCTATGTTATCACCCTTAATTACCAGATTACCACGTATGACATTCCAATGGTTCATTTATTATACACTACACGTCAATGTTAGTCAAGTCAAACATGGTCAAACCATGCCAAGCCTGTTTATTTTCTTCTGCGAATCCTTGCACTGGACTGGTAAACTTAGGTAAGCATAAGCACACGGTTACCTCAGTCTTAAATCTCAAAGTCAATGCCAAAGTCAAATCTTTTCCAAGTACCTACCTACCCAGTTATGCAGTATTACATATCGTAGTGTGTTTGTATGTAAAGACAATTATGCGAAACAAAGAGGCAAAGGTCCCGTTGTGAAACCCTGACCAATGAAAAATAAAATACAGATACAAACTGATACGCTGCCAAGAAAGACAAGATTTGCAAATTGCAAACAAACATACACAAGTTCAGATCAGATGAGAAACTGAAAGGAAGCTAGCAAACCGTAGGTTAGCTATGTCCATGTAGAGTTTAATTGTCGTTTAGTTCACCTGTATTTTGTATGAAGCTCATTTGTAAGAACAAAACACAACACAGTAAACCATATGATCTTTCATTCTTCATATAAACCTTAGAAATACTTGTACTATAGAACCCAATCCAATCGGTATTTATTATTGTTAGTCCAACTCTCAACGCTGTAAATTAGCATTTCACAAGTTATCCTTAATAATTTACTGTTCGTTTGTATCTAAGTATTCATCCTTACATCTTACTTATTCCAAGACACATTTCCAATAGTTTATCGTGTGCATATTAATTTTCGTGCGAGAGTAACACAAGTTTTTAACATTTAGTATACCTAAGCGTACCCCGTATAAACTAACACATTCAAAGCTTTTCTATACCATTTATCACATTTTGATTTTTAATTTTAATGCATGCAATTAATTATATGGTGCTTCAAGTTTAATTATAATTACCTGCACCCATCTATGCTACAATGGCTTCATATTACTTAAGGAGACATTACAATCTACATAGACTGCATGGATAGGACATAACATTGCAATGTCATTGCCAAATTGCCAATATCCAACAAAAACACCTTTAGGCTATTCTCAGAGATGCATTGGAATTCGACAATCCAAGATTTTCTTGCGAACAACAAAACAAGAAAAGTTGTGATGTAAGTTCTGTTTGGTTTTCAGTTGTCTGAAGGCAATGTACAATAGAAGCAGTCAATTCATTCAAACTTACACTACAAAGAAAAGCCAATCGAACGAACGGAGAGCGATTCCGATCGTTGAAGAACATTACATGTTTCAATACATTCATCATTGCAGATGTAATAGGTAGTTTATGTCATCACATCACTCATTTGATTCGTATAGAGTGGAGTTGTGTATTCAAATATAGGTATGCAAAAACCACAAACATTTGAACGCATCTTGCAAGTACTCTCTTGTTGATGCTTACTCTGAGATCTTAGTTACTGGTAAGGTAAATAGAAGGACCATCTATCTAGTGCTAGGTTGATGATACGGGATAAATAAGTATGTAGAATACTGAATAGAAGCAAATGATTTCCTGCATTCCTCTCCGAGTGTATCTGTAATGTGAGTCTGGTTTGGTTTGGTTTTGGCTCGCCAAGCTAGGCCACTAATGTAATGCGAGTCTTTGCATATGAATTGCAATTAATGTTGAATGAAATTGCTATAATAACATTACTCACATTGCTATTCTGCTTTTTCCCATTGTGAAATCAAATTGCATACAAACCAAAAGTTATCTCTCCCATTTGTGAAGTAAAGAAGAAGAGTATCCTTATGTTGTGTGCAGGTAGACAGAACGTAATAAAACGTAAACCATAATCCTTTATGTATTAATATATTCCAGTCAGAGTCATCTCACAACTCAGTTATTGAGTTACTGAATTTTATGAATGAATTTATACATGTTGAACAGGTAACTAAATTACCTTCCATCTTATCAACATCAATCTAATATTTACTACTTATTTACAACCTATGCGCAATCACATTGGTATTGGTATTATGCTAAATTCAATTTTGCGTAGAGGGACAAAAAAATTAATACATTCTTGAGGTGTACTTAATTTTTATGTGCATACCACATTTAGAACAACCATTTCATATCTGAATACCGGAATTGAGTTCAGGTATCAGTACCATAGTAAATGCATAGGAATAACTGTAAAATTAAGGTATTATCGGAAAACTAGCGTTCAATTGTTCAATTTAAAGCAATGTAAATTAGGTATAGAAATATCGCCATTGTTTACTGCGATTTTACTGCATGCATTTACTGGTTTATTGCAACCGTACACTTAGCTAAATCAATCTACGACTTATGCAGGACGTATGTATTGAAATATCCAATAAATTCTTCTTGAAAGCGTACATTCTAGTGAAATGCGACATGCCAAAACAACTCACAAGGAAACGGAGCAAAAATGCCGACGACTGGGCTAGACAACACATGATCTGCTTATCATGGAATGCTTAGTACTTCACATACTACGCTTTTGATATTATATTACAGTCACCTCACAACTAGATTTATATTTGCAGTTGTACTATCTACAGGACATCATAAGGTAGGCAGGTAGGTATTTGATATGGGAAAAGGTAAGCTAAGGATAAGTAAGACTAAGGCAAGGTAACATCGTAAGTAGTAACACCACAGCGGGGCATTGTAACGGTACAGACTGACAAAACCCTTTGGGCACCTCTGCATATAATTATTACTGCAGCAAAAGCTTTCTAACATGATCTACGTTCATTCCTGTCTCTTTAGAACGCTTATCTGTCGATTGCATTACACTAGAGTAGGATATGGATATGGATATAATAGATATCTACAACCTACAACAATGCAACGGAGCAAATACTATATTCGATTTCACAATAACTAATCTACAACATGAATATGTCGTAGTAGTTTACACTTCACACTAATATAGTATCTAGAGTATGCATCTGTATAATAAGTAGATTCTTCTTCTTAAACACTGATGTATAGTGAATATGTACTACAACTTCGATCTACGGATGTGTAGTAAGTTAAAGTGTAAAATGGCAGAACAGAAATGAAAATATATAAGACAGGAAGAGAGTGAGTAAAATGAAGTTTATAAGGTGAACACCAACTAACGAATTGTACACGTCGTTTACAGGTTAAATAGAATGCAAGGGGACATTATAGGCGTTTAGATATCAAACAGCGTAATACAACACATTATAGTAAATATACAGGAAGGAAAAGTAGAGTCAGCTTGTTGGCATTATTGTTCCAACAATTATACTACTAATATGAACTTGTACCTTATCTTATACAAAAGTATGCAAAAGCACATTATAATGTAGTCTATCTTATAGCACAAGTTCATTTACTATATTGTACATAATAGTGAAATATATTTCATATTTTATGCTACTCAATCGTGATGTGGTGTGTGTGGATGTGATACCTGTATTGGGCTTGGTCTCTTTCGCTGTCTAATACATGTCTGTCTGTAAGGAAAGGAGTAAAGATATTCTGTGGCATGGCATCATGGCCTGGGATCATGTTGCTTGACCAAGTATTGCCTACTGAAATCTTAACCCCAAGTTAAGAAGACAGGACAAGCAACTCCACTAAATAGAGTACAGGCCATCGGTGGTAGTGGTAATTCTTAAGTTCGAATACAATATACATTTAATATTGCTAAAGGCTGTAAGCACCTTGTAATGTTTGTAATAGTCAGTAGAACAATGAATAAAACACTAAATATAATTAACATGCAAAAGAAAGCTACCAAAACCTTTGGCAATAAAAGAAAATCAAGAGCAAATTATGTTCTCGATTTTTTTTGTTTTTGCATGCCTATGTCCTGTATATCATCACAAATATGACAAATTCCTTTGGAAAATTATGACAATTATTGCTATGCAAAAAGTAGTAGATAGTACACATAAGAAAACTAATACTATGTACTTCTCTATCCTGAACTTATTGGATCTGCAACTGTATTCTTACTCATTAATTGTTGGCGTTTATGACAAATTAAAACTCGCCATGAAATTACATCTTCAATAATGAAAAAATTAAAAGCCCATATTGAGAGTTAAACTTAATACTATGTTTATTCTGACTGAACCTAATTATAAAGAAAATCCCTGAACCCAATTTAGTTGGCATTGCTAACATATTTTATTTCCCGATCGTATAAACCTAAATGTCTGACCAGTTAAACATAATAACATTGACTTTGGTATTTAATTGTAACTGGGGCACAGACAGTTTGTTTAATATTAATTATAATGGTTGTCTGATGAAAAGAATGTATACCACGCACTGTTATTATAGTTGAGTTGAGGAAATGAACTTTGATTTCATTGCTACTGTGTAAAGGAACGCATTATTCAACTGTAGATAATATTTGAGACACTTTCGAAAACTTGTTATGAGAGAGAAAACCAGAATTGTCAATTTCTTTAGTCATCAACGCATCTGCAAAGCTGTAAATTAGTTTAATTTGAAGATAGACTGTTTTTTACGTCAATTTAGTACACATGAGAGATCAGACTAGACGACACTAGTTGTTATTTGCAATGCATTAGAAGCAACACTAACTCCCAAAGAGCTCCACTGCTTATTAAGATTGACTGCACGTATGAAAAATGCAGTATTCCTCACACCTGTTGCGTCTGATAATGTACAAGTGCAATTAATATCTAATTTACAGAAATCTTATCAAGCTGAAGAACATAATAGTACATGTAGGTAAATAAGCATCCATCTAATTATAAGATTGCGTACAATACAATACAAATTGAAATTGGAAACTTCAACAATATATGTCAGCGAAGTTAATTCAACTGAGGATTTCCTTGCATTTATTCAATATACTAGGGATTCAACTAATAATATAAGATATTACAATATAATAGTACAGGAGGTGTGATTTAATTTTGCTGTATGAATTCTCACTGCAGATAAAACAGACAAAGATGCACATTAACTTTAGAAATGAGAAGAGGATAAGGTTAGGAGGTTAGAAAGACCTCATTTTTATTTACCTTTCGAAATGAATAAGTGGAGAAGAGTGCAGAGTGACTCAGATAAAAGGAATACATATTTCGCCTATTCATCTCTCAAGTTGAGAGTGGAAAGATGAAGGAAGGTAAGCATTCCTTAACTACCCAAAACAAGAACACAACAAAACAGCACAACTCATTCACAATCAGTATCCTATAGTAAAAGGAGATAAATATTAAATGTTTAATGTTGCCTTTTAACTTTTAACTATGACTTGAGAGTCTCATTCTCGTCGCAAAAAAGTGGGTTGCATTTTCTGCTTCTTGCTCATCTTCAGTCGTAAACTAATATAGCGTTGAGTGTTGTTTTCTTCGCTTGCATACCCTATGTACACTGCTAATGACTGAAAAAGTGCTAATGTTAACCTACAGTTAAGTACCTATCTACTTGCACTTGCTCGTTAGTAGGTACAACATATTACTTTGCGATTAGATATATAATAAATACAAATAAAATACCTATAAGCTCAGTCAGACCAGACAACAACGAGACGATGAACAATAACTACAAACGAACCGTTCTTCAACCATTTAAGATTCGATGAGCATTGAACAACATTGCTGGCATGCTAAATGAATGAGAGAAAAGTGCTTGGAGATGAATCTGTTCTTATCTGAACGTATCTGAATAAAATATTGCTACAATCAAATGAAATGAAATACAATGAGTATTTAATATATTACTTTTCCTTATAACTTGCATACACACTTGTTTCCTCCTTTAGTACATCACTTTTCTTATTCTTATTCACTAAAGAAGATACCAAGACTAAACAATTGTTTTACATTTTATACATGCATTCTTAGGATCCTAGGTTAAATTAACTTGCCTTAGCTTTGCCAACACTAAGCCAAGACCAAGACTCAGTACTTGTAGGAAGCAAGGTTGATTTTAATTTTTGATGCTAGTGTAGATATACTATTTAATTCTAAATAGTTGAACATAATTAAAATAAATTGGTTCATTCCTTCCATCCGTATCAATTACTTTCTTTGATACCTATGTAGTCGCATACCTACATAAATTGTAATCCACACAATAACATTCAATATTATCATTTTTTAATAATCTTCTCTCTCATCTTTACTCTATGCATTGTTTACTGTGTTATTATGCGTTGTGGCCCACTCTTATCGCAAAAGTTCGTGCTTAATCTCAATTGTAAACAGAAACACTTGCATTTGCACTGCATTCATCATATGTACTCTCGTACGTATTTACTAAGTACGTGTGTACTTGAAATACCTTGGAGCAATAAAAATGACTTGTAATTTGTAGTACAATTACTACAATAAGAATACAATAGACAGCAAATATGCAATGCTAAGGATAAAGTCTATGTAAATAATATAAACACGGAGGCCGAGGACTGCCCATGCATAAACATAATCCATTCTGAAAATCACCTGAAGCTAACGTAAAGCCTAAATTACATTCATATCTTAACACAGTTTTGTTATTTGCCTGTACAATACAGGACAATGAAGTATAATAGTATGCATCCAACTGTACATAGTGTATAATGAGATGTAATTTTGCGCTGCAGGTACATAAATGTGTGCAAAGTGTAAACACAATACCAGAGATACAAAATACAAACACCTAGATACTAAGATAGTACAGTACACTGAGTTAAAGTCACAAAACATCTACACAATTTCAATACAAAGGAATGAATTGCCCTTTACCTTGTACAATAGTTTCGTTGTACTTATAATAAGTAATTTTCTGTGTCTATTTAAGTAACATATCCCAACATAATAGGATTTTTCGGTTGTAAATCAAATATATTACATATGAATCCTATAGGTAGTCATTTGTAATTGTAGATAATATGCCCCAGGAATCCAAATCTAATACACAAAGAAAATCACAATTCTTCTGGAAGGAATGGAATGCGTGAGCAAAAACTAGGTCTCTCTTTGTATTGTTGTATCTCGACTAGTCCGATCCTAACTCGATTTAAAAAGCCAAAAGGCACAGTGTAGTTAACTACTTAAATCAATGTTGAAATAAATAACAAGACTTAGGCCGTCCTCTCTTCAGAAATATGGACAATGATGAATGATCCAGTGATACTTTATAGTGTTTTGATATCAATTCGTAAGTAATGCTCTTAACGATTTACTTTCAGTTGCATTGTCTGTTTAGCGTTATTTTACAGAGGATTATGTTGCACTGTAAATCTAATGCATTGGTGTACCTTTACCTAACTTAACGTGAAATTACTCACGTATTAAATGCAATCAGTGACTCGGCTCTACCTCGGTTGGCATCCTTCTCAATTACAGTTTTACAAACTTCAATTTATTCGTGTACAAGGAAAAGTATAACAAGAATGCAAGATACAAAAACTATCAAATACACTCACAATTACCATTTCTAGCAAAATGATCTTTTTTCTCTTCAACTAGTGAATTACTATGCTTTAATTTCGATTTTTACACAGGTTATGCACAATAGCTCGTATTAAGATTAAGAATCTTCATTTGACTCCTACTGTGTTGCAAGATAAAATAACAAGAGCGTAAAATTTATATGAAAATTACTCATCACATCATACTTATATGCATTAATGAACCAATACATGAATTCCTCCATTAAATAGACTTTACTCTGATGTTATTCTGATTAGTTAAGTATGATTACTGATTTAAACGAAAGTATGATCATGCACAATTGTAAAAACTTTGCAACCAACTAAATCACCAACTGTAACACAGTAGACCTAGTGATTGAGATTTAACATTGGAGAAATTATCAAACAAACTGACATGACAAAAGGGAAAAGCATTTTGACAAGCCGAACCAAGCCACAAGACAACAAGACAAGACACAGTCAATTGCACCCACATAACACGGTTTACTTTTCACTTCATTCCAAATGCATTCAGAACTTCAGATGCTCTAAACACTGAAGAGAGAGGCTTTGTCTAAATTATGGACATACTGGTGAATTCAATTTCATATTTCAGCGATTCCTTCTCTTACCACGTTTGTGCAAGTAACCCTGTCTTGGTTTGCTTTGTCGGCTTACCTTTGCATTAAATGTATAACAGACCTAAAAGCTTTAAATGCTTATACTTTGTACATTGTGGTATATCCCACTCTAAAACGTATAACCAGTGTTGATTTTTTACTTTTACGAAAATTAAATCAGAACCAGATAGTTATCAAAGTCCATAATGTTTGCATGGTGTAAATGTAGTATGTTGACTTGTGATAGAAGTCTATGCATTAAGCTAGTTAGAACTATTATGGACATTTGTAATCATATTATAACTTATAACCCCTATGTGATTGTGAATACATTTGTACAGAGATTTCTACAGATAAAATGTATTTTTTAATTTAACATAATACAATGGAAAATGCGTTTGCTCTGGAATGACGAGTCATCATTCTTCTATCTACTTACGGTTACCCATAAACAAGCTTAACATTTTCATGTCATGTTCTCTCTTAACTTACAATTTATATAGAAATTAAGCGTAACACACGGAAATCACCCCGCACGTTTACCACCCCACAACTAAAATCACCCCGCACGCTTACCACCCCAATGGAAATCACCCCGCACTCTTATCATCCCACATAAAATCACCCCGCACATAAATCACCCCACATGAAAATCATCCGGGCACAAAAATCACCCCATAGGAAAATCATCACAAAATATATAAATGAGAATTGAGAACCTACTGAGCTTTAACTAGCTTGGATTAGCACCTGATTGACAAGAAAAAATGATAAAGGAAGGACGAAATTGGTCACCACTATTGTTTCGCCTCCATCACGTTGAAGCAGTGCACAGCAAGAAATTATGTAGAAAAAGTAGATTAGTCGGATTTAAACTTTGAATTATATGTTTATGAAATTGATTATTGTAGTGTATGAATTGTTGTATATGGCTAGGTGGTTTTCTCGGGTGGTTAGGTGGTTCCAAGAGTGGTTGGGTGGTTCCAAGAGTGGTTGGGTGGTTGACTCGGGAGGTCCTACTAGCTATGTAATGTTGTATGTAAGATAATGTATGTAAAGATATATCACTGATGTTTTATCTATGTTGCTATGATACATTAAGAGAAAATTCCTTTGTTATAAATAATATTGTAAGGTAGGAGAAGAAAATCGGAGAAAAGTTCAGTTGGATTGGAAAATTGCTAGAAGTAAGTAGTTTTTGTCAATTCGCTCTAGAAGTAAGAAAAGTAGTAGAAATTCGATAAAATCTGTATTGCAAATTGATTCTCTTGTGTTTTAACTGTAATAATAAAGTAGTTTATAGTTGTAAAATACAATTGTGCGTCTAAAATTGTGATTCCTGGAAAAATCTGATTTTCTTACATCCCAACAATCTACCGGTGATAACCTTCGTTTTAAAAGTAGTTTTGTGACGACGCTTCTACAGTTTGAAGCCGTTTCAACTATTAATTACAAAACTGCTTGTAATTGATAGTCACGTGCACAGTGGCCAAACGGGCAGGCTTCGTGAACACTCCAGGGGGTTATAGTTGCTATTACTATATATATATGTGTTAGCATTATGCGAAATGTATTTCCTTATTGCCGAGTAATCATTTTAGTTTACTTAATGACTGAATTTTACCAGGCAAAAAGGAAAATATCTCACATATAAGTATGCTGTAAGTGTGTTAAGTAGGTAACTAAGTTGAATACGTCAATTATTTGCTAAAAAAGCAATTTATTGTCAGCAAGATGTAATGACAAAATGTATATTTAGATGAATGTAGGATGAAATAATTATTTTAGTACAACGAGGTTAACTGATGTTGCACTTTCTGCTGCATTTTTACACACTATTTTTTACTCATTTGCATTTCTTATTTTGACATTTGCATCACGAATTTGCATCTTGACATCATGTGCAGTAGCAGCGAAAAAATCCTTGTCCTGCACAATTTGAAGATTTTGTCGCGACTTATTTGTCTGATTTCCACATTCGGGATATTTCAGTTATTACCGAGAAATTTATACGTCAGATTTTTAAATCCCACAAATGCTTCAAAATGGGCAATTTTGTCATTTTAACTGCAATTTTTACCAAGAAGGACTGCAAAAGCAATGTGAAGAGGAGACCTAGCACGCACGTCATCCACATACATCTTGGCTACACTTAAAAAAAAGATCGAGTAGAAAACGCTGACCCATAGGCCTTGTGGCGATGGCCCAGCAAAACCCCCGAAATTCCCCATGCTGGGGAATTCGTAACCAACGTTGTCATGCGGGAGCAACAACAGTGCTTAAGCTTCCCATTAATATTACATCTTACTGACAGTAAATTGCTTTTTCAGCAAATGATTGACGTATTCAACTTAGTTACCTACTTAACACACTTACAGCATACTTATATGTGAGATATTTTCCTTTTTGCCTGGTAAAATTCAGTCATTAAGTAAACTAAAATGATTACTCGGCAATAAGGAAAAACATTTCGCATAATGCCGAGTGAAGTTTAGGCAATTTTGAAAATGCCTAGGCATTTTCCTAAATGCCTCGGCTAAGAAGAAATAGCCGGGCTTTCTTCAGGCATTTCCCAAAATGCCTAATTTTCCTTATTGCCGCTAACATATATATAATATTGCTCTCCTTCTTCTTCTTTCGTATGGCCCCACCCACGTTTTTTTCAAAAATAACGTGTAAGTGGCTTTAGCAATTTTTAGTTTTTGACATAAAAAGAAGAGTCGGTGAGCACTTCATTTCTGGAGACAACCTCTTCGGGCGGTACAAGTAAATGAAAGTGCGCACAACTATTTTATGTTCATTTCGATATTGAAGATGGGCAGCACTATCAGTTATATACTTCCTTGCCTTCAAGCTAATTAAAACGGTAAAATTATAATTAATATATTTTGGGGGTAATTTTCGTATTGGGTGATTTTTGTGCCCGGATGATTTTCATGTAGGGTGATTTTAGTGTGGGGTGATTTCCATTGGGATGGTAAACATGCGGGGTGATTTCCATTGGGGTGGTAAGCGTGCGGAGTGATTTTAGTTGTGGGGTGGTAAACGTGCGGGGTGGTCACTATATGGAATCGAAATTAAGTTAAGCCGCTACCAACTACCAACACAATACGTACAATAGAATACAATGAGAACTCATTGCAGTTTCCCACGGAAATGCTCTCTATCTTCATAAAAACGTGGTGTTGCAAGGAATTGCCATTAAATGCTTTGACATTTATATCCCAATGAAGTATACTGGTATAGATATTAAAATCATTTCTATGTATAGCCACTATCAAACCATCCTAACTCAACTTCAATTTAATTCACCCAGCACTAACTCTAACTGTCAGAATGGAAATTTATTTCCCTTTGTACTAAACCATGGCAAACAATGCGGCATTACCGCAATACGCACCTATACCTCAAAATTTATTAATTCTTCCTCGCTGGCTTTTGCTTGCTTTGACTAACTAACAGACCTACAAACGCATATATAACTCTAGGTAGAAGTACAGCTAGAGTTAAATTAACACACATTATTGACCTATTAAATATGACTACACAATACAATTACTCTTTACATTCTCATCCGAATATGACATTTACATACTTATCATCATTCACATCATTCAGACACAATCACAATTCATTGACTGTTTCTAGGATAAGCCTTAAGTATGTATAAATGCTAGAAAATAATAGAAACATATAAGCCAAGGCATTTATAAACTCTTGTGTACTTGTTGTACATACATAAGTACTACAAATCATATTGGGTGAACAACAAAGGTGATAAGAGCTTATGAAAAATTTCTCATTGTCAATTGTCTTTGTATTTCTATCAGTTTTATTCTTTTATTACGTTTTATGAGTAATTCAGATCTTGTCTATTAAAATCATATGCATGTTGCAGGTAGCTGGTAAAAGTAAACCACACGTCAGCTTAAGTATTGAAACAGAAATACGGATCGGTCACTTAACTTGACTTGATTTAATCGTTGTATCCCACATCCTTAATTACCATCCCACTTTATTACAATCAACAAGTTACAAACGTAGATAAAGGTTTACATACTTGATTAACCTGAGACTTTCTATTGGATAAATATTACTGTTTATTAAAAAGGGGTTGCTATTGCTTCTCTTGCTGTGCCGATATTATGCTGCATGTAGTTTGTAATCTTGAATGTGTTATCCATTTTTATGTAATGGAAAGAGAAGCAGTTTATTCACTGCAATTAAAGTCATATCGCTGTTGTGCTGAGGACGTGGAAATGCTCTTATAAAATACAGATAGCCATTTTCATATCTTTTTTTGGTTTCTTTAGTACAAGGTGATCAGATATTTATTTGTGTTATACTAACATTGATTTTCTAATGTCACGCTAAAGACAATAATACATAATAGGTGCATTTTTCGGATATTGGCATTGTCTGTGATGCCATTAAACTTGTTAATATCCTGAAAACGTTTTACCGATTCAATTTCAAAGGTGCCGAGTATGTACCTGAAAATAAACTGTATAGCTTGTAATCTTATACCATTAATAATAGTACTGCTTACATAACCTTCTAACCTGATTGTTATGAATTAAATTTCTAATTACGAATTTAGTAAGTTATTTAAAAACACTGAACTTTCACAAGTATGTTCACAAAAATATATATTTTTTAGAGTTAAGCAGGTGCGCTTACTAAAGACTGTGCTCATGTTATTTCTAGCAAATTACAGATAATGATATACAGAATACATGTTATTGAGATAAATATTTGAAAATTTCACTGCAATGAACTATAATTGCATGAAAAAATGGAAATCCACAAAGGGAAGAGGAAACATGGTTTAAATTATTTAACAGAGCAGTAAGGAAACCTTTCCTTGTATACTTCTTATACGTTACCAGTGTGAACCTATAGAAAAAGTCCGATCTAGAGTTCGTTTTACTTTTGAAGACTTATTCGTGTCTTTTGAAACCTAGGACACTTGTAGTATTTATAGAAAAGCTAGATTATTCAGCCCAACTGATGCATCAGTTATACAGGTAGAAACTCACAGTCAGAGTGTATCAGAAAAGATTTAACCATTTCATTTCATTTTACACAACACATTCCCTCAACCAGAATTCCTTGTCCTTTAAGCATTTATCATCTGCTTTTATTGCTATTATTATAAGTATACGACGAGAGCGAACATAAATTAATTTTGACACAAAAGTAAGACACCTGAACATTACGGGCACAGTTGTGTCTTGTTGAATATTATTCCCCTCAAAGTTGAAATATAATTATAATATGCCTTCAAATGAGGAATTTCTTTTCTTTTCTGCCTTTTTGTCTTTCTATCAGTTCACATTATTATGCATAATCCCTGCTGATAGAGCTACAACTAGGTAAACTCTACTGAACAGAAGACTAGATTTCCCTGAAGAAAAAGGCATAACAAGGGATAAAATGTTTGCAGCCATGTTTACATTTAATTTATGTAGGTTTATGGGCATCCATTCACCTTTTAATTAGGTTTACATACAATAACGAAATAGTTTTCCTAGAGCCTCTGGAATACTTCAATGACCTAAAGACAACAAGATACCTAAATTCCACAATTACACAATTTATACATTGGGACCACATTCCATTCCATCACAGTCAATTATTAAGTGACATAAATAAACGGAAGAATTACTAAGGTACTTTTGTTACAGATATATTGTCTAGTGTATTGAAGGGTAAAAATTAATAATAATGGGGAGTTTGTTGTTAGTGCCACATCATTACAAGCTAATCTTCAGATTAGTAAATCACAATCAGCATTACGCTCTCATTGTCAAGAAATTTTATTTCAAAATATCTAAAGCTCATCAATAAGTACAATAACAACTAATAACATGAAATGCTCTTTTGTAAGGAAAATTATTTCTTAGCATCCTCATCTTTTTTTAGTGTTTTCTCAATGACTTAGTTATTTTATAAATAAGAAAAATGCGGTAACAAACCTGAATTTATGGTTGAATCCTCGTATTTGTAAATCTTATGTTGGAACAAATAACACAAATCCCCGTTAGAGATATCCTAACATTTAAACTGCCAAGAGCCAAGTTTTGTATAATTTCAATTGTAAATGAAATAAAGTGTTTACATTTCAAAGTCTTGACGAAACAAAGCACTACTACTGTACTTTATAAACGAAGAAGATATATTCTTTGAAGTGATAACAGAACACTTCTGACACTTGCATTCACAAAGTACGGTACGTAGAGGTTTTCCCTAAATGTACAGAAGAATAATATAATAACTAAAATGTGTCACTTTTGAGCTTTAGTACAGGTGAATAATGATGAGATATGCAAAATGAAAACAAACCAGAGCACAAAACACGAAACGAAACCGCAAGACGAATAAATTACTAGAGCGAACTCAACACATGAAACAGAGAGGTTCACAATTCACACTAGTTAGCCAACCAAACTTATTGTTAGTTAAAAAAAGTAATATAAGCAAAATATATGTGACATAGATAGAGACACGCACATGAGAATGAGTTTGCTGTTTGTAAACTCTAAACTGTCGCCAGTATAATTAAAAAAGTAAATTAAGAATTCGTGGAATGGAATGTCTTCTCTTCAAGACATTTCAAGTATGAGTAGAAGACAATGTTCTTGAGTCCGTACCGTACATGCGGCTCTCAAACTCACAACTAAACGCTTGTAGTGTGGAATGAATGCTTTGAGCTGAGAGAACTATAGGTAACTAGGTATTAACATATTATATAGGTACAACAACATATATTACAACCTGTAGAGTACCTACCTACAGTCTGCAGATAGAGATAGTCAAAGGAAAAACTAGAGTGTGATCAAGATCACGATGAAATTTCTTAGCATTTTTAAGAAAACCATCAAACTTCTACTTACTTATCGGCTACAAGTAAAAGGGAAAATACAAAATTGTTCAGTGATAAGCTTTTTACATGGAAGAATTGTATTTTTCCTGTAGACTTTTTGGAAAATCTATTTTAATTGTGGAAAAGCTACTAACTAATAGTGTAGAATGCAAGAGAAATACATTATTGTGAAGGTGTAGTATAGTCAACAGTCAACAAGTTTTATCCTCGAGGCAGTTTCCATACAATACAGTATAGCTTAAGTATAAGGTAAGGTAAGTGTAGCTTCAAATACCAAAGGTAAGGTAAGGGAAGGGGTTGCATGTTGCATCGTTGCTTTTGCTTGTAAGATTAAAACTTGAGAATTTACACTTATTTGTAATACTACAGTGCATACGATACTTACCTGCTTACATATTATAATACAGACACTAACTAACATTCATTCGAGGCAGGGCTAGTAAACTTTTCAGTGTAATGTGGAAATCAACGTCGAATAAATGTACCCTTGTATATATCCATTAAGTATTCGTATCCTTATTGCTATGAGTTTACAGAATACAATACATGCTACACTATACTTAAATTGTAATATATAGTTGAGCCGCACAAGCTACAATTCCAATCCAACCTGTCTCCATTTAAATCTTCTTTTCTTTCTTCAGTGAGTAAACTCAAGACTTTGTAGAGTAACCTTTAAGAATACAGGGAATGTATCACGATCTTTTCATCCCTCAGCTTCAACTTCATGCAACATTGTAGTTTCTTTTGTAGCATAGATGCGTACACTTATTCCGTTTCTCCGTAGTTCCTACTAACATGCATCCCACTACTTCTAAGATACTATATGCCTAATTCATTTCTCATCCACCTGAGGGTTCAACACCTGGTTTGGATTTTCTGTTCAAGTTCAGGATTCAATTCTCTCTATGAAATGAATGTAGTATACATACCCTCGGATTATGTTGATTAAAACCCATCTACACCGCTTTTCTTTAGGAAAAATCTCGACAACATAACTATATTCACTAATACTAACTACTTCAACCAAACAACTACACTTTGCGGTATATGGATAATAATATCATTATTATTTTTTTCAACCAAACACTTTTCTTTATATAGAATTGCCTTTCTTAAATGCCTGACATAGACATAACCATAAGGATCAAATACACATTACGGAGAAATATAGAGTAAACGATTCTTTCCCTCCCGTCTAGATTGTCTGCTACTTTATGTTACACATACAAGTGTATTTACTTTATGCGTTGATTTATGACTGACCTTTTCCATTCCTACACAATATAAGCATTAACAATTCACGATTTGTATTTATGTAACACTGATTTTACCTACATTTGTATAATATTTTTACAATTTTACTTTGAAATCCGGTTTTCAGAATTTCAGTTATGCTTATCTGTTCGAGACGTATAAAAACTTATGTAACTCTACGTGCGTTTGTCATTTTTAAAATCATTTTTACGGTAACCGTATCGCAATGCACATTAAATGTGGTTCTTTCCTAAGATTACAATAATACATCACGCACCTAAGCCGAACGATAAAATTACAAAATTTCACACCTATTTCCATCTTCCGCGTAACTTGTACGTATACATACATTTTCATGGCTTAAGTAAATCCATTTCAAAAATGTACTTCGAATGGTAATGGCAATTCTGATATTTATAGTTTACAATTTAAGTTATTTCGTTAACCTATGATCAGTAGCAACTAGCAACTAGCAAGAGGTATTGAGTTTATATTTAGAGTATGACTTTTGTGTATAATACCCTTGCTGTGGATTATATAACAATCTTTGGTACAGTACAGGTTTTAAAACACTGCTTACTGTAGACCGTAACATTTATTTTAAGTATGACTATCTACGTGTTGTAAAATGTTACGGCTAAACTAGCAATTACACCAATTGGACTAAAATCTCGATGTAAGAGGGTACTGTTAAATTAGATACGAAATGTGAGCGTGAGATAGTGACCTAAAGTACTACACAGACGAAAACTGTACACACATGGCTATTACAATTTTACAATTAGCTTAACAAAGAAGAAATAGGATTTACATTTTAAATTGCAAAGGGAGTATTTTTAAACATAACAATAGGAAAGAGCGGTATCTCAGAGGACAATTTAATTAATGTTGTGGCAAGTGGCGAATTATGAATTATGTGAACTGACCGTTAACAGTTAATGTCACTATCGCCAAACAAAGTACAAAGAACCTAGCAAAAATGTTTTACCTCTGCATCATTATTTTGCAAGTACTATACTTATAACAGAAGAAGGCCCACCGGACAGCATGGTTTAATTTGTGCATAACAATAAGGTACATTCTTGCTTTTTATCTGTAGCTACTATTATTGCATCATATTCGTGCGTGTCCCCAAACCAGAAAATCAAAAACTACACACGTTGTTGTACAACAAAGGAAAATATTGCATACTAAATTGAAACTCTCCCTACAGCAAATTCTTTGCGGGGACAAAATGTGTGCATGGTGGTCATTGGCATTTAATATCTTAGAAATGCTGTCCTACACCATAAGTAAAAGTTGAGCTTCTTACAAATGCGTAAAAGATGACAGTGAAAACAAGTTAGTTAGCCAGACACTTGTAATAAGTAAGTTGTAAGTAAATGTAAAAGCCATGCCAAAATCTTGTAGATACAATTCTTTGCACCTGAGTACACTTACTTGGACGTTTCCATATTTTTTAATGCAACTATTTAAAGGTATGTACCCTAGGTTCGTGAATGTAATATAATAACATTTTGTAGCCATAAGCTTCACGCTCACGCTATTTTGACAATTCATTGAACTCCCTCTGCAAACTAACATAACACAGACACCTCACCTCGTCTTCTTCACAACATATCTGTGCAATCTTTTTTGTGGTATGGTGTGGTGTGTAGATAGATGAGCCCAGATAGATTACTGAAAACCCATAATGGTTCGTAATTACGTAGAAGCATCTTTATGTGATAATGATAAGTGAATTTAAGTGAGGGTTTACTATTTTTACCTAATTCACAATGCATAAAACTCAAATTGCAACTGCAGTGTCTTCGTCTTCCTATATGATTTTTAGGTATTCTATTCAAACAGTAACAATATACACCTACTAATAATATTTTTTATATTGCCAACCACTATTTACTATCTACAACTACCTACAGAACATTGTAAACAAATAATTAAGCTTAATAGTACAGATTTCTATCAGTAAAACCGTTGCCTTTTGGCTGCATCACTATATTTGCTGCGTTTTCACATTTAAGTCAGTTACAGAAAGCGAGATCGATAAAATGCTTAGGTGAGCGCGTGCTCATCCATATTAATGATATCTTAAATCTAAACTAATAGCCTACACAGAAATCAACTATGTAGAATCAGACTCCCTTGGACAACGAATGAGACTGCTAGTACGTTACAAATAGCAAACTTCTATGAAATTATCAGAATTCGTATAACTAACCAGCAATAAATTATGTTTAGTCGATTGAAAATGATCAACCTTTTTTCAAAAGCATTTACACTCGGATCAGTTAAAATTTATCAAATAATTACCATTGCATGTGTATTGCAGAAAACCGGATTATTACATCAATAGGGATAAAACATTTAAAAGTAAGAGAATTATTATGATTTTTGACGATTGACAACAGTATGCACTGAGCATTTCAGTAAAAAATGAAAGCTAGAATATCATTAATCTTTTTGTGGCATACCGTGATTTTGCAAAATGGTTGAGTAAAGCTAATGAGCACTGGTTCAGGTACCTTCGATATGAATACCATTTTAGCTACAGACGAACAATAAAAATAATTGCTACCTCAGTTATTTGCAAATTTTGACTTCCCCGAATGAGAATCTTATGGTGTTACACATTTGCACAAAGTAGTTTGAGGTGCAAAGAGTAGTAATTTAGAACGTTTCCTTTGCAAATGCAATGTAAATGTAAGTCATCATTTATAATGATATTACTTTACCTCTAAAGCCACCAAATTCTACGAAATTCTATTCTGTTTGGTATTGTTTTATTTAATGGGTAAATATCTGAATCCACATGTACAAGTCATGAAAATTTAACAAACCTGGAACGGTATTTCCATTAAAAGTCATGTCTACTGAATGTGGTCCGGTATCATGAGGTAGAAAAACGGCTTTGAATCGATGATCACCTAAAGCTTTAACTTGACTTGTAACTCTTCCTCCGTCAACTAAAATGGCTAGATGTCCTGGTCCTGCTCCTCTCCCATCAACTATAAACAAAAATTACAATTACTACTACTACTACTGCACAAACTATTCAGTATTAGCTCTATATACTTTTTCACATTGTAAATTAAAATACACATCATTTAAAGATTATTCTACTTTCAATTTCAATTTCAGGGTCATAAATTACAAGAAAGCGAATCGAAACACTTTTTGACCTGTTTAAACTTAGAAAAATGGTAAACAATAATTGAATATTCGTAGTTTAAATTATAGAGAGTTATCTATTTACTTTCAATTTCCACAGGACGACCGATTACTCCATTTGGCACACGGGTGACTTTAATAGCATTGGGATTATAGACAGCAGCTCTAAAAGGAGAACCGTCAATAGCTCGGTGGCCCACACTAACATCTATTAAATGTTCCCCAACTTCTGTGGGGAAATATTTGGCACTTATTGAAGACCCAGATTCGGTCGTTCGTACTTGCACACGACCATTTGGCCCTAAAACAAAAAATATATAAATTAATTTTTAAATTATATTAGGTCTATTATTTTAAAGGTAATCCGTTCAATGAGTGTTTATGTTTGTTTACCAGTTATTTCAATATTAACATTCTCCAGTGAAGTCTGTCCAAATTCAGACGTTATTGTAACAGTTGCTTGAGTATGAATTTGGACAACTCCTAATCCATCTCCGTCGACTACTAAATCTCCATGATATCCACCATAGAGACCATTACCATTTGTGTTTGTGTTTCCAAGACCTAATTTAGAAAATGAAGAAATAAATCTGCTATCCTCAAGGGTATTGCTTGAGCTGTTGAAAGAAGAAGACTTGTGTTGTTCTAAAGATGATTTGGCACTCTGAGTCTTTTGTGAAGAAGAATTAAGTAAACTCGATGTAAACTTCTCTCTATTCAATTGCTGAAGATTTGACGAGTTTGAAATGTTTTTAAGAGCCTGGGCTGAAGTTAAGTTCTCATTAGAGCTAGATATCAAACCACTGTTGATCTTATTCGTTGTAGATGAAGAGTAGTAATTATTTGAAGTATTGTTATTGAAAACACTAGAGCTATTATTAAACGAAGGACTACCACTATTATGGCCACGGTATTTCAGACGAGAGTGAATCGCGTCTACGCTGTCATTTACTTCCTTTGAGTTCAAGTCGAACGTATCGTATTTTGATTTTGTTCTACTTGTTGTTGCATCAAACGAGGATGAATTCTTATTTGTTGAACTGGAATACATATTTGACGATTTTCCCAATCCGTATTCTGTATCGAAGCTTCGTGTTTTGCCGTGAGACGAAAGGATATCCTTTCTACTTCTCTTAGAACGACTCGAACCAACTCTAAGGCTGAATGGGGAACCTACAAATAGAAATTTACAAAATGCGTTTAATTAATTGTATATGCGTTCATATCAAAGAAGTGATCAAATGTTCTTTACCTCGAATTTCATGCCCATTGAAATAAATATGAACTCGATGTTTTCCTCCATTCAGAACTGGGAGTAAAATCCGCTTAACTCCATCAGCAATGTACTCCGTGTTATAAGGTATGGATCTATAACGGAGAAAATCATTTGCATGAGAATCATTTCAAATTCATAAGTAATAACATTCTTTTGTCAAATAATATGCACAAGTGGTCGATAATAAAGTATATAAAAGAAATCTAAGAAATTAAAACTTCTATACTATAATTCTAATTTTTTAGATTATTTTTATTCACCAAACATCATTTGATTAATGTGTTAATGCATTTCCATAACTGACTTGTACTATAATTCATTTAGATATAAATGTATGACATAACACAAGATAAATTAGCAAAGTAAAGTAGTTTCTAGTTTTAGGACTTTAGGACACTACGAGAATTATAGATAAATCATCTTTTTATAGTTTTATAGTTATCAAATAAATAGTAATCAGAATTCAATTTCTGGTTTTAAAGAAAAAGTTTTAAAAGAGACATTTATAAGATGCTCTAACAACTTTGCACTGGCATATTTCTAGAATAAGGCAAAAGGCAACAAGTAGACATTTGTTAATTCCCTAATGCTATTTTACAAGGTGGCAATGACAAGGTTTTTAAATAAATTTAATATGAAAATAAATGAATATGAAAATGCAATTGAGTTTTTAGATTGTACCTTCCTTCATGGGTGACATCAATATCGACATCTCCGAGTCCTCCTGTTCCTCGGGAATCGCAAATAAAGGCAAATGGCAGACCTGGTAACGCTCCCTCCAACGTATCCAACTAAATATAGTTTTCAAACCAAAAAATTATTTCACAACCACCCATTTCATTCTTCTGGATATTCTACTACATACCAATACTGTAATTTAATATTTAGGATACCTTGATTCCATTAGGGTCATAAACAAAACAAGGAAACGGTGATCCTTGGATATCTTTTCCTTTGTACATGACAGTGACCTTCCATTCTCCAGGCTCATCAGGTTTAAACGTAGCAGCGAATCCTCCCGGAACTTGCGACACTAGACAAGGGGAACTTCTGCCGGATGGGGATAGAGCTAACACCTCCATAAACTCTGGTTTGGCTCCAGACGGACTAGCATCTTGTGGATTGACTAAAACTTCGACAACTGAGCCGACTGCACAAGGGGCCAGCCCTGTGTACGTGATTTCGCTTAAGTTTGGTAAAACTCGACATTTTAAAGGAGAACCCACGACAGGTTCTCCTTGGTGCTTTACAACTACTTCGTGAATTCCTATTTCTGTGGCTGCAAATGTTCCCTTCACATTTCCGCTCGATTGGAGGTTCAGACGACAATCTATTTTCCCAGATGGTCCTTTAACTTCTACGGTTATTTCTCTGTGATCTGTATCTTCTTCTGAACATTCCACAGTAAAATTTACCTGAGGAAACAATGATTTAATTTAATTACACTTTGAATATGAATTAAACAAAGTACTATATACACGACATTTTAATATATAATATTCAACGGATAGTTATCAAATGAATTCAGTTGAGTAAAAATAAAATATACTTTAGTAGGTAAATAGAATTATCTCAGTAGTTTAGATTTTAGATACACAAAAATCATTGTCAAAAAGTGTAGGCAAAAAAATGAACATATGTTTACTATCAATGTTTAGCTTATTACCGGCGCTCCTTTGCGGTAAATGTTTGTCTCCCATGTAACTGAGACCCGTTGACCCGGTGGAGGTCTTTTAGGGAGCCATTGAAATGCGGCTGTGTATGCCATAACACCTAAATGATCTACAGAAGGATCTGCCATATCTTTGGCACGTAGAATAGACGTTACACCTAATTTTTCTCCTCCTCTGATTCCTATTGTGATAGCAAAATAACATTAATGTAATGACTCCAAATTCCAATAACATTACATACATTTACGTTTATGATACAGTAAAGTTTTATTGTTATGTATTTACCCATGGACAAGTTAGATTCCCAATTTTCCTGTTCTGTCGATAGGTTATCCATTCCTGGTACAGGTCCTCCTAGAGACCTGACTAATTCACACAGTAACTGTCCATTGTTCCAGTCAGTCTGAAAAAGATAGATGACATCATATTATCTTATAAAACACTTTTCACTTAACACACCATCATTAGTAATGAAATTACATCCCATGTTGACATTTACAATTTACATGAAGATAAAACATCCATTTTCTGTAAGATATTCCAAAAAGATATTTTATGGATAATAAAGCACAGACACCAGTTTTACATTTTCAATTTGATACCAGTGTAATGTAATGTACTTCATGATTCTGAATCTACTACTACATATATTAGTACATATTATAAACGGAGGAAAAACACCTAAGCCGTAGGTAACATCGTAAATCACATTTCCCATAAAATATGAAATAAAATCTCTATCCAAAACGAAGTGACACAATTCTCATAAATTACATGGAACGTACCGTGAAGTTAGAAATGTGACGCTGAGGTAACTGGTTTCGAACCCAATTCAACGTGGAGCGATAGCCGGGCCCATTTTCTCTCATAAAATATGAAACATAAGTCATTCCAGACAGTTCATCTAAATGAGGGGACGCTAAATATTCCGGGTCGAGTACGACCGGAACTCCCAATTCTTTCTTGGCTACGTCCATCGCGACGCGACAATTGTACTCACCTAAAGAATAAAAAAGTTTGTCATTTATTCATCTTGCATATTAATTTTTGTGACAAACAAGATTTTCTTCTTTTCGCGTTTTATGCTTCGTATTAAGTTTATACACTATCTAGGTAACATAAAAGTCTTAAATCTTACCCTCTTTAGGATCCAAATCCCTCCAATTGGGAAATAAACCTGGACGGCAGTAGTCAATCAAAGCAGACAGATTGATACCACTATTCCAGTCGGATGTGAAATTATTAATTTGAGTTTCAGGAAGTGCTGAACGTAGCCAAGCTAACATTAATTTCTTTGGTGGAAATTTAGAACGTCCAATTTGGTAACGAACGATAAGAGACCAAATAAGGCCAAGAATAAGCTTCAAATTTCCATTGACAATGTCCACATTACCTAAAACACAAAAAAGATGGTATTGTATAAGAATATTCAATTAGAGTTTTAAAATATCGTTTTTCGCATTCCTGTAAAATAACGAAATAGAATTTTGGAAGCATGCTAGTCCAATCGGAAGCCTGTATTATTTTTGATTACTTTCTAAATTACATTTCATGCATGAATTGTCGACATAACTATGCTTGGCAATTAATTAACCCCTATTACTAGTCGTCTATATAGTTTTCCAATATTATTGCCAGATACTTGTTTATGGGATTTTTTGCTCAATACTAATGTTGTAATCATCATTAACAGAAAACGAATAGTTTTTCCTCATATAGAAAAGCTCTGTTATGATTTCCATAAGTTATGAGGCGACTTCACGCGTATTTCCTGCGTGAAATTAGCATAAAAGGGAAATTACTCACCAGAAAACAACGACATAGAATACCAGTAGATAATTATCTACAGTTGAATATTCGTTAGTGTGAGTAAATGCATAAGTCGAGATGGCTCGTAAAAGTGGCCACATGGCCTATTGCCCAAGATTCTTATTGAATCCCACTATCTCAATAACTACAGACAATAATTGCATAATGTGATGTAAGCGAGAGTTAAAAAATATATAGACAAGCCGTAAAAATGGGATCCACCCTGTCAAGGGATGCCTTTTTTGGATGTGAAGAAAGGAAACCAAACCAAAGCAAACGAATCCAAAAGTAAAGTCTGATGAATGGTACTCCTCTGGAATAATTCAATTCTCTTATGACTACCACTAGCAAGGAGTATTCACTATAGTTGATAGTATTAACATCACCCTATTGCTAACATAAACATTACATATCTAGTAAATTACTACTGATGTGATATTTCTTATGTAAGGTATGAGGTATGAATGAAATTGGATTACTTTACCTATATTGCATGTAAAAGGTAATTCTAGTTAGGTATACATATTTACCTTATATTGCAAAGTACAAATTGCAAGCAAACGTATGATATTGACTGAGCAAGGTAGTGAGCTTAAATTGTGAGCAACGAATGTAATGAGAAATTAGCAATACTTACTTTGTTAGTATCTAATCTATCAGTTTAGCTAGTATAATTACAATACGTAAATGTATACTTAGGTTGTCAAAATCGATTGTACTTTGCAAAGTGGTGATTATAACATGGTGAATTCTGTCTGCGTATGACTTATAGGTGCAGTTGTGTTTCGAGATCGAAGAAACCTAAATTAGCTTTCTCATAAGTACAACATCCTACCTACGGTCAATAGACTAATGCCATCAAGGAGATGACATAGAAAACCATATGGCTCGACCGGGATAGCGTAACTTGCCATTAGAATTTGATGACTGTCATGTCACACAGTCACAATTCACAATTAAGATACGAAAAATTACAGTCGTAAGTCTTAACAATACAGTCAGAGAATACACTTTTCTATTTGGCTAACTTTGAAATTCTAGATTGTGTTCATATCAACTATGAAATTTGCACTAATATTATTATTATAAACTATTATACAATAGTGTTCCTTAAGCATTTGTATTTTCCGTGTCATACGGTTGACAGATCATAGTTGATAGTCAAGTCAATTCAATTCAGTTGATTACAATACGTAGGCAGCAGAAGATTTCATGCATGTGTCTCTAGATGTGCATATCTCACATGTGTGTTTACATTTATCATGCAATATACTCAACTCACTACTACTAATACAGTTCATTTAATAGCATAATAGTACTCCCACGCTTGGTTTTGCTTTGCCTTGTTGTTTAATATTACAATTGTCACACACATTGAGTTGGGTTGGCATGCATTACATTAGAGAGTGTTGCATAACCGATAATAAACTTATCCGCTCAGTTCAGTTCTACCCTCTTATGTATACCTGTTTTGTTCTATATTGTAGTAAGTAAAGTGAGTTGTGTTTTGTAAGGTGAGTAAGGAAGTGCCTTCACCATTTCTGTGATATGTTAATAAAATATAAAATTTTATTTCGCTCATAATATTAATTAGTATGAATTCTTTAGTACCACCATTCAAAATCCCATTTTAATTAATGCAATTAATTATCCTTGTACAGTACAAAGCAAACACCATAATTAAGTTGGAGAGTATCCAGTTGTAAATAGGATATTAAACGATTTTTCATAAGGTCAGGTGAATTGTAAATATAAAATGAGATTCCTGGTGCAGAGCTTAGAATGACATACTCAGGTAAAAATGCAGGTTCTAAGTTCTAGTCATCACAGAAGTCGTCATGTCGGTATGACATCATCCACTTCTGCTTCCCACACCTTCAAACTCAGCTTTACTCAACCTTACCTTTCGAAAACTAATCTAGAAGAGCTCCACTAACGATAAGCCTGTATTGCATTCATATCACAGATTTTCACTCTGTGATATCTAAACCTTGTTCATCCTTTAATTGCCCAACCCTTTCATTGCCATTGAGAATCTAGCAACATCTTAAAAGGATTTTAAATTCTTTTCATTCTTTGATTTTTCCATCTAGGCTTATGGGTTACCTTTTGTGATACATACAGACTAGACTGCTGCAAATTATACCTTGACATTCCCTTCGGTGTAAATACCTATTGAATACAAAACTATTTCCATGCATATGCGTGTTTTAAAATTTAGCATTACAATTGGTAACTATTTGAATTCGTGATTCATGATCTATCAATAACATTTTACTACTCTGTATAGAAAACTATTTACTACGTAAATTTACATAATTCGCTCAGTTTATGTTTCCCGTTCGAATTTCTTTGGAATTTTCTATGACCTTTAAATTCTAACACCATCTCCGTCATAGCTTTTAACACTCATCTCACTTTTTTAAGCACATACTAAATGCGACATGCTTTACTATTTTACATGAATATGTAATGTATTCGTAACTTTTATCATGAACATATCTTTGCACAAAAGAATGGAAATCTATTTCGTATTTTTATTGATAATTTACAAAGACTGTAAAATAATTTTGTAAATCACGCCATTTCAATGCTATACCTAATTATATCCATCACATATATTAATATACCTATGCAGAAATGTTTGAAACGTTTGAAATGCAGCAGATTTTTCCTACAGGAAATATGATGATCAGCAGTGGATGCCACAAAACTTGTCCATAAAAGTCAACTAATTTAGAAAGAAATATTAGTCTATTTACATCCTATAATTTCGGGACAAGCTGAGGACAAATTAACAATCTCTCCTAAACTACAGGAGGTACGTGCTAAACTGTTACAAGCATTTAAATCGGTTTATAAGGTTCCTCAATTTCTGTGATTATTATTAAGCTGTAATTCGATATAATGTCTATGTCGTAATGTGCCGTTAACACACTGTATTATTTTAAATAATGACAAAAAAGATGAAATACAATGAGTTGCAAGTTTTGAAAATTTGGTCCAAAAATAAATATTACTTAATTTTTCGAACTTACATTTAAAGCCAGTTTAGTGTTCCGAATCTGAATTTGATTTCTGCATGTGATTTCTGCATTCACGAAAGTTGAAACATTTCAACTTTCGTGAATGCAGAAATACGCACGATTTAAGTACAATTCGGAAGTAGAAATCAATTCGTAAGTGACTCTAAACGCTTCGGAATTTGTGAATGCGGACAGGAATACAGAAATCAAATTCAGATTCGTAACTCTAACGGTGGCTTTATGTAGTATGTACAATAGTAGTAATGCGTAATCACAAAATAATGATTCGTAAATTCTGGGAATTTTCTTGGCAAAATCCCATTTGTCATGATCATCATCACTTGTAAGTAAAATTAGAAAAAGCTCACTCATCGTCAGTGAGCTAAGCTTTGTTTAATTACAAAAGGATGATTTCTGCAAAACGGGTAGGTACTTAAGTACATAATCTCTGCAGTACCTAAGCTACAATCTATATAGCTTAACCAACGTATCTTTAACACAGAGGATGGAGGATGAGTAATAGATAACAAATGCACAAGGCTCATTAAGTTTACAATTGATTCATTCACAAGAACATCCCATTTATACATTGGTTACACTATCACTCTCCGTATATAACCGTCAACCTTGAATGCAGTACCTGAATAGTAATGCTACTATTGTAGTTAATAGTTAATGGTTAATATTAAATTGCTTCTAATTGTAAAACGTCAAATGAATATTCTACGGCTATCTGATTTCTATCTTACCTTTCCCTCTTCCTTGTAAACAGAGTGACTTTGACTTGGACTTGGTTATGGTTTTATTTATAATTTTCTTTCTTTTCTTATTCTTTATGTCTTTTTCTTTATTCTTTATGTCCCTATATGAAGTCATAAGCACAAGTTTAGGTTTTAAATCACGACACTTCACAATACACAATGTACCACTCTCCTACGCGAAAATATTAAGAGGACTCACTTAGTATGCCAATGCTGAGTGAATTTAGGTATATTAACATTTAACTCAAGTAATGTCCACTTACACGGTGATGTTAAGAACACAATAAAAACAATAGAATTATGATAAATACTATAATAATTCTTCACGTTCAGAGATGAACGCTGACATGTGTATCTTTTTTATGATGTGCCTTCCCAATTAAGTGTTTAATTATTCCTTTTTTGTTTTTCAGTCTCCATACTCATTTTCTTAGTCTGACCATTAGAATAGTCACTGTGCAATTGTTTATGGATTAGTAGTGTTTACAATTCAGTATATCTCCAATATATTATAATATACACATTCCAATGCTCACTTCACTAAAAAATTTGCATAACAACACTTAAAATGCATTCCTTGTCGCCATTGAACAGGAGAATCAAATTATAAACTGCAAATTGTCGAGTTTTTTGCACAAAGTTTTCATTTAACTTCCCAATTCACTTGACTTGACTACTAAGCACTAAGCCCTGCATAATTAAGTTAGGTTATAATAAAGATATTCTCTTGCGAAACAGAAATACAAATAACGCAATTTAAACGGACGCTGAAATTCGAATCGCACAGTTGGTAGTTGCAACATTTAAGGAAATAATTTGAGTATTAAGGCTAATGTTTCTGTGTTTTTAGTTTTGCCCAAAACAGAAGCACAATTACCAGAAACGAAAATACCTAAATATTTAATTCCAATTTTCGTGTATTGCTAGCTGTGAACTAAGCAGCAGCTTGACTGTTAATGAATGGAATTTCACTATGAATATAATGCATAGACAAATTTCTCTTCCAAATGAAATGACTCTCTGTCTGAATTAATTTGTTTGCAGCAATACTCTTAATCTCGTACAGATCTTAAATTCCATCCCAAATAATGTAATGCTATAATAAAACAGTCACTGTTCAGTTAAGTTAAAGTAAAAGCTTTTCTAGATAAAGGAAATCTTTATGCCCTAAAGATAACTGTGTTCATGTAGTATGCACATATATTATTATTATGAAACTACTGATACCTGCAAACGTGAGCATACACATACATATACAACAATTTAATAGTTGCAATCACAAATACCTATACATGTACACGTGTGGTGAGCGGATTTGTTCGCATGTAAAAATAGAAGCCGAAGACATGCAACTTCTCCAATCAACAAGTTACTTTCCCTATTTGTTGTGATTGTAAACAGGTAAATCCATGTTATACAATAAAGATAGATCAGTAAAACAATCAAATTTATAGCACCTACCCACTATTTGCGAATGAAATAGCCTGTGCCTACGAAACAGTAAGTCTTTCTTTCATGTAAGAATATTTAGTACATGTACAATGCATAAAACCAATTTATGAATCAAATTTTAAGTACATACTAGATGTTCAACGTGGAAAACACTAATTCACAACATATTCATCATATCCTTCACCTCCACATACATGCACATCCAATGAAATCAAAAAAGCATGAAATTCGTACATTGTAAATTTATTAGAGTCTACAATTAACTAACGGATATGTATTGTATTTTAAATCGAGGTATTCCACCTATGTGTACTGTAATAATCCACTCACTGTAAGTAATTGCAGGACCTCTCAATACAATAAAGGATTAACAAATATGTTCTACTGCCATATATGTTATCCTGTACATAAATGAAGTTTAATTGTTTGTAGCAAAGTTACTCAAGCCAAGTCAAATCACTCATTCAGTTTTCTTTGTTTTCCTTACTTGAGGGATATGATGGAGATGAACTTTAATTCTTAAAGCTTCCTAAAGCCATATACACATAACTTTACAGTTCGGACGGGAAGCAAAAAATTATATATTACATTACAACAAGTAGCAAGTAACGACACAGACACAGTCGAATTTAAAAAAATACACTCGTACATACAAATACTACATACATAATATAACTTTTAGAATATAGTATGCAACTAACAATAGGTAGATGAACATTGCTTTACACACTACGAAGTATATTAGTGTATTAGAACGTATCTCATTGTACGTCAAAAATTTAATTTCGATAATCATCCCACCGCAACTCTCAATTACAGGTTGGATGAGAGTATTCCATTCAAAAATCTTACGTTGATTACATAGAAGAACACTAATACAATGGTGGAGTACGTCTTGCCTGTGAAAAATACATGAAGGCATTGCACTAAACGAGTGTTCCTAAATGTTATGTATTGGACGTAATAGTATAATAGCATACATCTAATAATGCACAGAAAAAACTACGAGTTAATAGATTTGACTTGTCTGTACATATGAACTTATGAATACTATTACGAAATTGACCGTGTACTTCACTCATCCTTACATCATTCCTCTCCGTCTAGTATTACATTAAAACATTGTGATAAGTAAATGTTTTATTTAATAGCACCAATGAAAATCAAGAGTCCAATAAAACTGATGGAAGAATTGATTAGAATATACTAAAGTAAGTCTCTGCGAAGTGTTTCGGTACAGAACAAAATAAAACAGCATAATTAATATATATGTTTACAAGTACTTGTAATTTTACTAATTGAACAATTAAAATTTCAGTAATTGTATTAAGGCAGGTTAACTGCTAATGAAATGGGATTTATTCTGTGATTTGGGTATTATAATATAGATTGCATATTGGCAAAGCTGTAATTATATAATAAATGTTAATCACTCAAAAATGTTCTTTGTATATGGGGCAATTAAGATTTTAACATTATCTTGTAAGCAGATAGGTACAATGTCTGACATCAAACGAAAATTGAAAAATTAGTTATTAATGCCAATACTATATGTTTATACCCAATCTTATTGGGTAATGGTATATAAATATTAATTTAATAATACTACCTAGGTACTAGGTACTTGTAAAAATTATCTAAGTTCTTACATAGATAAACGTTGGTGTTGTGTTACTATGCTTTTCGTTAGTATGGCTAATAATACTAGCAAATGCAAAATTACTCTGCATTGTAACGTAGCCAGAAATGTTAGTAGGAAAATCAGTGCGTGACGTGTACCAGCCGATTCATTAGTGAATCTTACAAGCCAAATTGTTCTGATATGCACGTGCGATATATTATCAGAAACTAATACAAATATGTAGGCACATTAGCAGTTCGAAATCGTGCAATAATAAATGCAACTAAAAATTTCCCCTTGTTTAAGTATCGTTAATAACAATTGATATTGCAATATAGATTCGTTTTTAGTTCTGAATATAGGGAAAGTATTTCTGTTGCATTGTCTGTGTCTGAAACCTAGCTTTTTATACTTATCTCGACACTGCTGCAGTAAAACGTAATAGCAGTATTACACTACTACTGTACAAAATCACCTAATGCAATATGCTAATGAATAATTGTATTTCAATAGCAGAACTGTATTTTATAACAAGCTCATTGAAATATTTTTGCTTTTCTGTAACAGAATTTTAGTTTTTACAGTTCTTCAAAGAAATAATCAGGTACTCTGTCCTGCCCTATTGAAACCATAGTTGAGCAAACGGAAAAACTTGTAGAGGAAGCTCTCCTGCAAAAAACTTCTGTGTTCTGTTGTTCTGTATTCCAAATCCCAACTGTAAACAATAATAGTAATAGTATTGATTGTTGCATGGCCTGTACGTGCAGAACAGAAATTTTTATTCCGCTATATCACCTTAGTGGGTGATCTGATAAATTTTCGATTCGCTAATAACGTGGAATGTAACATGGAATTTGTTACTTGAAATGTAAAGTAGCACTTCAGTACGGAAACATGTGTTTAAATATCGTACCTGCGTTTAAGTAAGCAATTAATGTGATTGACACACTAGCAGAACAAACTGAAGGCGAAAAACTGATTTTCGTTAGATGCATTTACAAACGAACAACCAATCTGTTACAACAGTCAAAAATATTAAACACTACATTTAACTGACTGACAAATTAACGTTAAATGTAAAGTACCGATAAAATTATTTACGTCATGCCCTCATGCCTTCAATCCATGTAGATTTGTACAAGTACATTAGTAACATTACACAGCAGAATTTATTTGCACAAGGAACTAAAGACAACGTAAATTCTCTTGCTTAAATATTAAAAAACCATTTTTTTGTTTTAATACCTTGTTTAATGCTACCTTAGCTCAGACATTTCATAATGTTTAAGTAGACGTAATTACAGATAGAAGTTAATAATATGTGAATATTTGATGCGGAGTTGTTTATATCGCTTTTGTTTAGTACACAAAAAATAGTTTATGAATCCATTTCATTACTGACTATCCTTGTGTGGCATTGTGTGCATTATTGCCATTGTTGTAGTATGTATCCTTTAGTAATCCTTATTGCACTAATGATATGTAAACTGTAGACATTAAAATTTAATATATCCCATCTTAAGTATTACTGCTATCAAAAGGATCCCTAATGATAAATACTAAGGAAAACATCAACTTCCAACCGGAGAACACACTTGATAGTTATTTTATTGTTTGTCTACACTCGTACAGAAATATGTGTTCTTAATTCCTGTTGATTAATTCAACAAGCATTTGTATAGACACTTTAGCACTTTCGTGCTATGTTGCATCAGAAAGTCCTTGCTAGAAACCAAGGCAAAACTCCCACACCTCCGTGTGCTCGTAAATAAATATATTGCTTTATGTATTAGGCATGCTTCATTTTTCCTCGCACACCATTTTATATAATAGTGCAAAGAAGGAAATTGTTGTAATTTCACTCTCTGTTTAGTACTATGCATAAAAACAACTAGTATACATTCATATGCATACAAAATCATTGTCAGTAATTTATTTTGCCTGTGTACTATGTATACCTACTGCCTGTCAGTAATACTACAACAAGTTTTCCTATCTAAGGAAATCATGAGGGAATTTATTGTGACATAATCAAAACTAAACCAGGTTGGTTTCTAGACTATTGTTGCAAGTGCAAAGCAAACAATTATCTCAAGATGTATAAATACAAATAGTGAATATATACCTACATAGGAGAGTAAAGTATATTGCTTGTAAATATAACAATAATAGTGTTACCCATCTATATATTGAATAGACTTCACACAGATGTTATACTCGCATTGAATCCTATTAACCATCTGTATATACACTATTAATATTACGCAGACAATAATGTTTATCGCGAAATTAATCTTTAATTCTCTAGTTGGACATGACAGGCTATGTTATTTTACTATCCCATGTAGGCTACTTAAACCAGCCTTCTTTTGTTACTCCTTGACTCAAGTTGATTTAAACGTTCAAAGCCAAGGGAGAAATAGAAATCCAGTTTTTGCCAACTTTACCTTTTTCTTAACGAAACTTTACTGAAAAAATTCACAAACGCTACGCATTCTGATATTGTATCTATGTAAACTTTAACTGCTTTGCACGTTATCTATGCAATATATCTCCATATGCAAAGTAATGCGGTATTTATTATCTATATTTCCTTCTTATACCTTCAATACCGATGTATACCTATATTATTTACTACCTATAATAAATTCCTACAGCTTAGCTTATTAGTAAACCAATCTAGTTAGACCTGCTAATGTAACATACCATCCCACGTAATTTATTTTACGTCAATGGTAATGCTTAAAGGTTAAACTGGTCAGGCTATATGTTTATAAATTAATTGCATTAGAAGTATCCTCTAACTTATTGTATTTTATAGTTTTAATTTACTCACTGTACTTTATGTCCAGAAGCAAATCCGTGCTACAATAACATACCCCCTAAAGTCAGTAATGTAAAAGTAAATGCTGAACATTTATGGCAACCAAAGGTCAACTGGTAGTAAACGTAGCCCAAGTAATGTAATACTGAGGCAAACACTTTCAGTTATCTATCACATTAGTTAGTAAATGAAGAACTGTCATACACGTAAGATGTAAGTTTAGAATTCTGCGCAGGTATTGATGAGTACAAAGATAGCATTACTTTTTCAGGAAATCTCTTGTCAGCCGTAAATAGCATTTTATTTTACTTGAGACAAACTAAAACGTATCAACATAGAAGACAGAAAGGAAATAAAATATCATAAAAAATGAAGAACAAGTGCCCACATAATAGCACTCATACATAAAAGTGTGGCCAACAGCCCAACATTCACTTATTCTTTTTCACACATATATCTTTCTGTGTGCATTACCTAACGTACAAAATATAGACGATTTACCGTGAACAAAAATATTTTATACATCTAGACTTACCTATAAGATTTATACAAGTACTTCGAATATATAAAATGCAAGAGAGACGGCAATAAAGGCTTGACTTTACTTGGCTTGTCTGTGTCAAGTTTTTTTAGAATCTGACAAGTGAGAGTCATTATCAACGGCGACCATGCGTGGGTGTAATGTTTGAAGAGAACATCGCAAAAACTACACAAGAATATTATCATCAAACTGCGCTAAATATGCATTTACTCTACGTTACATTTTATGTTCAATTGTCTGTTTTGCTTCGTTCGTTTTTGTTTGACTGTAATTTTCCTAAAACCTTCTTCCTATTCGGCCTTTATTATGTACTATGCGTTTTTGCTCTACCTATATTCGAATGTCATATTGTACACAGTACCCTATAGCGTCATATCCATACGCTGACCGATCTACCTGACACACGAAATTGTACTTGCAAGGCTATAGCTTAATTATTAAACTCTAGATCACAAAAACAACAATTTTAATTCTAAATATTTTGAAATGTATTAGTTGCAATTTAACCTCGAATAAAGTGAATTTTAAATAGAAATAAATTTTTTCAATATTGGTACATTAGATTCTACAAATGGCCGTGATTCTACGTTCACATAATGTAATTTACAAATCAAAAAGTAGTAAATAGACATTCTGAACTAGAATTTGTTAACTGGATCTGTCAGATTTGATGAGTTTTATGGAGACATTCAAAAACTTAAATTTCATTGATATCTTTCATTAAATTGTAATTACCTATACATATAATACCTAAGTTCAGTTAAGAGTTTTCACTTAGGTACACATAGATGTTACACCGAGATAGAACACATCAAACTTATCTGGGCAAAGAAACCAACACTTCCTTGTATACATAATGCAAAGATGAGAGAATGTATATCAGAGTGTATTAACTACAAACTGCAGACGATATGAGAAGCCAGAAGCATTCTAAATTTTTGTTTGGATACAGAGTAAGATTATCTAGAGAAACCTAATGATGTAGTACATCGTATTGTATTATTCATGGTATGGTATCTGATTACTATTATAAACCAATTTCACTATAATAGATGTTATTGTATTCAAAATAGCACACAGTAGAATAGAAGTAGGTAGGTCCTTTATCATAATTACGATATGCCTTGCTCATAGTTTTCCCACAGAGCGAGGAACGGAAACCTTTCACCTCGGGTGGGTCATTTTAAGAAATAGATAATTTACCTCAACCACCTTACCACATCATAATACAATATCATGCCACAACACGTTTCACAATTATTAACTCTAATATTTCAATGAACCATTATTTTAATTTCGTATATATATCTTAAATGATGCTTATACAAATTCTTTGTGTACGTTAAGTATGCAGTTACATTATACAATACCGTACTATGTGTATAAGGTACAAATATGAATTTCTATTGTCGATTTTATGTAGTTGTACCTTGTCTTGCCTCAGTATTATTTGATGCAGCAATTGTTTAAAATTTTAAACATTAGTTTTGGCAAACCAAACAAACTCCTTTATTGTTTTCTCCTTCGGAGCGGAAACTTTATGGGCGTTTGGGGTTCGATATAAATATCATTGAAAATTAGGCAATTGTAAATACTGTCAATCACCATTGTCATTTAAAGTGTCATCACATAACAACCATTAACAATGACTGAAGCTAAGGTATTCACAATTGATATTTTATGGTAATTACTTGTTTTGTACATTGTATGCGTACTGTATTTGTATAAATATGCATGCCTAAATGCTTTCTAACGGCTTATCTTGTATTTGTATTAGAGGCATTTCGGAAGAGTTATGTTAAAGTAAAGCTAGAGAAATAATAGTTAGCTAATAGTTTATGAAAAAGAATTGGGAATTACCTATATTAACCAGTTTGACTCCATCAGAGGAAATGGCATCTAAAGCTCGTGACACATTCTCCAACATTTGATGTTGGTTGAGAGGTTTATGGATTTTTCGTAGTGTTCTTTTTTGCAAGGCTTCGACGAGTGCAATAAGACGTGTACCGTCACATAGATCTGTACTCAAATCATGCACCGACAGTCCCAAAGGTCGTAAATGCTCATTGACCCAATTGCGAAAGGTGTGCGCCTGGATTTCAATCCAGAGGTCTTCATTCCCTTTGATTTGCATGCCTTTCGCCGCATGGCCTTCCGGACTTCGTGCCAATAGACCAACCTGTTCATAAAAATCAACAAGTCATAACTACATTGCATATTACAATACAAACCATTGTACTCTAGAGAGTAGCTACACGTTTAAAGCCAGAAATTGATTCATTTCTCACAAAACAGTAGAGACTAGACCGTAGCACGTTGTTGAGCTAAAAGTTCCGTTGATAAACATTATTTCACGTACCTACACACTAATGTTTACATTTACCTAAATACAAAACCAATCAATTTCGTGTTATGACGTATCCTATCTATTTCCCACATAAGATCACTAGATTTTTGTAAGCAAACTATTATATAAGAACTGCAGTTTATGGTAGTGTGTGCAGCATATCCAACTGTAGACAGTTTACATCATAACACAAGATAGGAATTTATATAAACGCTATGCATTCACTAGTTTACGTACAGATTATACCTTCTTGCTTATTATCACTTACTGCAGTAAGTGTAAAAGTTTTTCTATTCACTGTTCAATCCATATTGTGAAAAGACCCTCCTTATCTATTCAAGGTGTTCTCCACCACGTGGTCTACCCTAGCTAGGTATAGGAGGTTTAATATACTTTGAAACAACATTATTGACTTTAATACTTGAAAGGAACATCAAACAGGAAGGATATACTGCTATTACTAGTTATAACAAGGTAAGGTATGGTACAGATATAGACAACACAAGGAAAATTTAACTCAACACCACTGGGAATCGAACCTATGTTCTCTCCCCCTGAGTCTCGTGTACACTTGACTGAAGCCACTGTGGTGCGGTGAATGGAGCTCTTCTATTTCCTCCATTCATCGCTCTTACTGTCTATTTGTCTCGCAGTGCCCTGGTCTAAGCTTCAGCTTCTCATCCCCTTTAGTCAAATTAAACCCTATACCTACTGGGGATGGGGCATGTACGGCTCTCGTAAGTTCTCATAGCGGCCTGATCCACTAACTAGCCCTACTAACTATACAAGACTGGCTAGGAGCTATCGGCTATTATCGCTTGGCTATGTGAGAGCTATCTAGGGCTGGAGTAGAGGGTGTACGTTGAAGCACACCTTACTCACTTTTGTACCCCGCATCTTGTGAAAAGACCCTCCTTATCTATTCAAGGTGTTCTCCACCACGTGGTCTACCCTAGCTAGGTATAGGAGGTTTAATATACTTTGAAACAACATTATTGACTTTAATACTTGAAAGGAACATCAAACAGGAAGGATATACTGCTATTACTAGTTATAACAAGGTAAGGTATGGTACAGATATAGACAACACAAGGAAAATTTAACTCAACACCACTGGGAATCGAACCTATGTTCTCTCCCCCTGAGTCTCGTGTACACTTGACTGAAGCCACTGTGGTGCGGTGAATGGAGCTCTTCTATTTCCTCCATTCATCGCTCTTACTGTCTATTTGTCTCGCAGTGCCCTGGTCTAAGCTTCAGCTTCTCAATATCACATCAGTCATGTTCTGAGTAATCAGTTCAATGAAATGAAAAGCGAAAAGTTTGCCATATCCTATCCCAATCGAATCATGCAGTTCTATACAATAAGCTTCGTGTAGGTAATATTTTCTTCCTATTATACAATGAAGGGGTACAACATGAACCTATATTACTATCTCATGTAAGAAACAAAACCTAAATACAAAAGCATAAATCCAAAATAAAACAGAGATTCAATTCAATAATGCTTTCGAAGTATCAAATACCTTGGTTCTGCTAGCTACGATACGATAGTTATTTATCTTTAGATGATTAGATTACCTACTTAATCATTTAGGCTATAAAAACTTCCTTCCTAATAATATACCCATTATATCAACTTGTGATGAAAGCAAATCTTGGGCTGATTGATAGCTCATTCATGATATTATGATGAGTGTGCTATTTTTAACTTCGGTGATGCTAAAAGGAAACGAACCCTTTCTCTTACAATATAGTTGCCTGTTTTGCAATAGTATTACCTTTCAACACATTCCTTCCAACAAAAATGTTTCACACAATCTCCTGAGTATTAGATATACTCTATGTTTATATACTTATGCTTATATAAGTATTTCTTTCAGATTATTCGCCTAATATCAGTGTAAATGATGAAGAAGAAAGATTGAGAATTCAACTTCTTTTCATCGCATATTCAATCAGGGTTTACGAGATTTAATTACAGAAAGCTCTAACGTTACTCCAATTGGTATTGGTTTCTGAAAAATACGTTAAACTACTTTAATCAGAATCCCACGAACAGAAAGGCTTAAAGTGTCTGGAAGTTTGAATATAATAGATGAAAACTCTATAACTTCCGTAACATGCATAATAATTCTCGAACTTTGGGTCTACAGGTTGGAAATCAAATAGGGTAGTTTATTTTCAAGGTGCATTGAAACCGCAGACGAGTCAATAATCATATTTAACAAGGTGCACGTACTATAATCGTAAAGCAAATAGTGTAACTGGTAGCTTCTAGACAGATACTTATTACATACGTGACCCTATACGGTAGGGATAATTAGTTATACGAGACTTCATATTGCATTGTATAATTCCATGTTCGATCCTTTACACTTTACACTGCTTCATCTTCAATTTCAATGCAAATGAAAAGCTCGGGTTACCACTACTATATACAGTAAACGAAAGGTAGGTAAGTAATAAATAATTTATTTAAGTTGCCACTTTACAAATACACGATAAGTTTTAGACTAAGGGATAAGAAATAGATAAATGCAAATATTTCGCATCACGTCCGAAACTGCCTTGAATTTTTTATGACACCAAAGCATTAAACATTCGACATTGTTTGCTCATTGTCAGTTAGCTACCGACATAGTACATTTAATGTCTAAACGCTGATATATAGTTAGCATTAGTTTTAGGTAGGTTCTGTTGCAAATTAATTTACATGCAGTGTGATAGAGTAGAAGCCAAGAAAATCATTTTTGATGGTAAGTGTACATTTAGGTATTTCACTAAAACAATAGAAATGGAATTATGTTTTTAACAGGGGTAACATAAACATAGAACAACTAGAATACTTTATCTAGCAGGTGTGTTTTTAAATGCTACATTCTTTTATTATTAGTACATGTACGAAGTGACAGTGTTAAAATCATCATCGCTGGTAATAAACGAAAGGAAAAAAGATAAAAACCCTGAACTCCGCCACCACAACATTCACATTTCTTTGATCCTATCACAATCAACATAACATCACAAATAATTTTAAATGTGAGCTTCTCATCATTCATAGTTATCTCTTTTAATAACCTTAACATTTGGTCTCGTATACATCATTCAAATGCGCAACACATTCCAATTATTTATATACTTTTAATTTTTCTACTCTCTATTATATTTAATGTGGACGTCTTTGCTTCAGGTAGACTTGTCTCGTATCAAATTGTTTAGTGCGGAGATAAAAGTACAACTCCTGAGGTATGTCAGTTGTGTTTTGATTGTCACGCATTCAACAATTAAGTTCAAGTACCATGTCTATTATTTTGTGCTTAACTTATAATCCCTTCCTGGTGGCTTCGTTAGTTATTTTAAGAAGGACTGCTAGGTTGCATTTAATAATGGCGTATGAATGAATTTTAATAGTGTGACATCATCATAGTTTCATATTTTCATAGAAAAGTATTGTGAATAGATTAAAATAAAATTTACTAATTTACCTAAAGAATTTACGAGAGTATAATAAATAAATTATCAGAAACAATCAGAATAAGCTCAATAATTAATTTGCTCGCTACATTTGACGATAAGCACATTTTACTCAAGAATAAACCACAATATTTAGATTACTAAAGCATTGCGAGCAAACTAACATGAATATCCGAATAATTTTAATATAAACAATTCTTTTCTGAATCTACTTGTTTTGGTTACTACTGTTGTTGTATAATTGGCTCAACGCACCGCATACGAAAAAAAGTAGAACGCATTTCTTTTAGTCCACGAAAGGAAATTTTCTTTGGTTGTATAAAATATTACGCTACAGTTAGTAAAAGTCAAGCCTTTTATAGAAAACAAAGACCCTCGCCAATATTGATGGTGAAATAATTGACCATTTTCGTAGACTTGTAAGGATGTAATGAAAATAGGATTTGGGTAGCAAATTGCACTGTACAATTACTAACTAGGTGTAATTCACTCCTTTGTGAATGTAAATATTTTTGGACAAATCTAGTTGCACTATCCTTATTAGCCCAAAATGTTGAAATGGTGTAATATTTTCAGCAGTGCGCAGTGGTACATTTGCAATACCAATCAGAAATCGTGCATTAATACTACGAACGTTTAGCTAAATATTAAATAAATGCTGATTGCTACTACAAGTAGCAAAACTATCCAGTACAGTTTTATTTTAGTTTTTCAAACTCATAATTAAAATGTAATGCCATTTAAGAAGACTACACCTAAAATAGAAAATAGGAAGGTAATAATGTGTAATGTGGAAATTTTACAGGAAGCGCAAATCACAGCCAAAACTAGGAGAATTTACAATTGCATTTACTACTTTCAAAGCAGGTAAGTATGATATGTCTATGCGGATTTACATTATGAAAGTGAGAAAAAGTAGCAATTAGTAAAAAGCCGTAAGCATTATTCGTTTTCGATGTCATGTCATGATGTTTGATGTTACACGATAAAGACAATAGAGATTCTTTTGTATATTATGCAATCGATTGCCACTTTGGCATTTGACATTGAAGCATCTTTAACAATTTTAGCTATCTCCTATGAAATCATGATTCATGACTCGGACTTGACTTGACTGCTTACAGTTGTGTGTATTTACAGTGGGACAAAACAGTCTCCTATGGATTTTAACAAGACAGCGATAATCGTCAGTAGATTTGACTTTGCATTAGGCATGTTCTCAGATTGCGCAGTTGTTGGTTATAAATAAATGTATTATGCATGTAGCTATCTGTTTATTATGCGATGCAGTGCTATGAGTTAACATTGAAATGGAAAATGCTGATCAACGGTCCAAGTTTAGTCGTGGGCTGAGGGTCACCTACAGCTACAACACAATTTAGCACTCACACTGCCACACAAAAATACAATGCAAAACCGTCATCAGAAGACAAATCACATCGCAATTCATAATCAATAATACCTACAGACCTCAGAGATACATACTATAGCCAGTGATGTAAGTAATTTTCATTTGCATTTATAATACTGCCTTACATGACAATCTGAATAATATTTTTACAAACTCATTGTAGATAGGAAAAGAAACGTCCTATCTTTATACTTGTCTTTTTCAGATGACATTACATAAAGAATATACAATGTCATGACATTCCGAATGTACTACGATACTAAGAACGAAAGTTAAGCTACCAAAGTAAGCCGATACCGATACGATAAGATATCAAATGTTCATTTGCTTTTCCTAATTTGTACTGTCGAATGACCTATTCTATTATTCATGTTACAACTCACTTCCTTCCATTGTGCAACTTTGACTTGTCATCAGGATACTACTAGAAACTAGCAGAAAACCAAACATGTGCAAGATTATAGGATCTTTAATCAGTGAGTCTCCAACGTCTAGTTCCACTATTCAAATAACACTGTTTCTAACAACCTTTACTAATTCTCTTGTATGTACCCAGACTAGACTTGGTAAGGATAGAATCTTTCAAGCTATAGATATACCCAGTCAGATGTAATAAACGGAAACGTGTACAGTACTATGGTACAAGTTACACTACACTTATATAATACATACAATAAAAAATTCACAGATGAAAAACAAGAGTGAATTATGTATTATTACACTATGGTCATCCAAAGTCAATCAAAGAGAATAGTCTGTACAACAACAATACAGTATAGTACACACAGGCACCATTGGGTAAGAACAAAGTATTGTAGTTTTGCATTAACTTACAACTATCTCGGTATATATGCTGAAGTAAACGTTGCATGCACAAAATTACATGATATTCAAACCAGTAGGTTAGTAAGTATGTCAGTTTGCCTTTGCTGTCGGCAATGGGAAGCCCTTATTTGGACACGGACAATCATGGACATGAGGGGAAGAGAGTAAGTAACAACTTTAGAGAAAATATTTGACAAGACTTGACTACATTCGCTTATGCCTTACATTTTATCCATCCTTGCTTGGCCCATTGCAGACATTACTTACTAATCCAAAGATTGTATAACTTTAAATCCCTAACATTCCTTAGGTGGCCAAATAATATTTTTCAGAAGATCCTGTTAATGTTAACTGCTAAATGAAAGCTTGAAACGTCTCAATAATTTTTATAGCATTTTAAATTGATAATACTTAAAAACTTATAACTATGAAAGGTTTTGCTATTATTGTCTAATTACTTCATTCGATGTAATTCCAGAAGTGATAATGTATAAAATTGCAAACGCAAAGCCTCAACTCGCACAGAGCTCAATTGAAAATTGTGCTAATCCTTTACATTTGCATAATTTCCCTGTAGAATTTAAGAATGATAATTACAGTGGGACACCAAACAGGAGTATAGGCTAGACTACACTATAATTTATTCCTGTATAACCGAATGTGCATTAAAATACTTATGCAATAACTATGGAGCAAAAACATTCTCGGTTAGTCTTTATGCTATTATCGAATTAAATAAAATTACTCTTGCTAATCTTGAAGATAGTTGTTGCCATCTTTCCCAGTAGCATTTAGGTAGACGGTCACAAGCGACAAATGATGACAATCCAGTAAGATAGAATAACATAGGAGCCTCATTTCTGTCACGTATTTTTCTTTGATGGTAACGATGCAATTACAAATTAAACTGTTGCCAGAGCCAGTGCCATTACATTATACAAAAGATAATCATGAAGGAAAATTCAAGTCCAATTCAATCGTGACGCAATTTTTCTGTTGTATTGTAGGGAGACAGTGGGAATAAAGCGGCGTACCTGGTCTCGTCTGTCTGATGTGCAATTCTTTGATACTTAATTTGCAAAGATAAACAAGCTGAGCTATGTTACTACATTTGTAGTTTCTCGTTTTGCTGATATATCTCCCTACTAAAGAAATAAATGTAATCATATATCAAGTCGAAAGATCTTTCTTGTGCTCTGTACACCATTCTACACATAGAAAAAGACAAGCGGACCGTATACGTAATTTAATTGAATTAGCACGTGCAACGTGTAATGAAAATAGCATGTTGTTTATAAATGAAAAAGTATTGATTACAATCCCTCCCTATGTGAAGGATGAATGGAATTTTGCAGTGTGGATAGTATTCTTTTAATTATGAGCTCAATCTCTCCAGGCAATATTTAAATGACTGGTCTAATCACTAATTGTTCAGCAAACACGTAATCAATTATATTGGATTGACAGGAGAGTCATGATAGTGTATAATGAAGCCAGTTCTCTCAAAAATCTCTCCGGAAGAAAAAGACGAAAACAAGTAGGTAAGTATGATTTTACAGTACACCAGATGTCTAGTAAAAAGTAAAATGTTCTAGAGATTGTACAGTTTGTTATCTGCCAACTTTCTTACCTATTTAGTGGTTTGATTTGATTTTATGGCACATATAAATAGTTAGTCTTGATTAAAATGTTGCATAAGACAATCATGTCTCATTTTTTACTTTTCCTTTGCAAACAAATGAGATCGCACTCTTTAATCGTTAAAATACCTGTTGTACTACATATGAAATACCTGCCACCATGTATATAACAAAAAGTAATTGTAGTAATACTACCGCCATGGTAAGCCAAAGAAAATGAAGCCAACCTAAACAAAGTTGGAACAAGCTCCCAAAGATTCTCATATCCGATTGTGGTAAAGATGAGTCACGAAGCAAGAGCAAGGCGATATGGCAAACAGCACAAGCACAACATAACACTCTCATTAAATTTCACCTTGCAGCACCATTACAAACTCAAAATAATTATGCAGATCTATTATATTTTTTAGTTACACATTACATCTTCATATTATAGTATGCATTATACCTTCACATCCATATACTTTTACCAGTCCTATTTCTGTAATGTTTTTAAACCGCAAATCGTGGAACAGAACAAAATTAACTTCACGTACAAAACTACTTTTCTTGTTCTGGTAGATGGATCTTTTATTCCACACATCTTGTTAATTAATTATCCAACCAGTTATTAAGTACTTCAATAACGCATTTTGTAAAATTTATTCTGAGCCTTCATATTTATTGAATTAGTGAAAGAAAAATATTAGATACACCTCAGCAAACGTTTCTGTGCTATTCCTTTGTTGTTGGAAATAATTTTGACTAAATTGACCTCCCATAAATTACTGAAATATTCATATTTCCCTAAAATTCATTACATTTATGGTCGAAACGAGGCATACACTAAGCCCTAGTCTACTATTATAGCAGAAGTAGAGTAATAATCTAATACATTAAACAACTGGCTGGTTGGTAAAAAATGGTTGAGCTTGAGCTAGTTTGCCAATTTTCTTACGTAGTATTTTTGATAACTTTAGGATCGGGGATTAGAGCACGATTACATAACTAGATCAAGAGTTGTATTATTGGTTTTTATTACATGACACTGTCTTACCGTGGAAATCCGGTTTTCCTCCGTCCGTAACATTTCGCTCTCGTATTGTTTCATCAAGTGTGTTTATCAGTAGGAAAATCAAATCTTCACGCAGACACCTTTTATTACTTCAGGTACGTCACTCACCGGTCCTTCAGAGAGATTGTAAATGGTAGTGCGACGTAAAAACCAGGTCGGATTATTTCATCTTATTTTTTTTAAAGATACACCACAAAGTAAACCAGTGTATTGTAAATTGTATTATCTAAGAACATTAATATTTAGTACCTAAATGTATTCTTGGTGTCAAATAGCAGGGATACAATAATTTTGAATCTTTTATTTATTTAGTATCCTTTCTCTATCTGTTCTCCATGTTTATCTGAGATTTTCCATTTAATTGCACACAAACCTTCAGTTGTAAACGGGAAAATACTCAAAACTGTGCACCAGAATACATAACGCTAACAAATGGTTAGTAATCCTATAAATTGAGCAAATCGTAACAACACTCTCACTCACATTAACTTAACAAGCACATGTAAATGAAAAGATTACATTTCAGTGCCACTCCAATGCCAAACTGTGTACTTCATGATAAATAATTAAGATGTTTCATGAACTTGAAGTAATTAAAGTAGTTTGCAGTGTATGGCGACTGTACTTTGGATATCTTAATTAAATTTATGTGCAGGTAACATAAAAATACCTGAAATATGTGTACTACTGAAAAAACATCAGTAGAATCGGCTGTCTAACATTAACAATAAGAATATAGACAAATATATTACATCAATACAATTAGAATTGTAGTAACTAGCAGTGAGTACCTTCTATCCAGTACAGACAGCTGAGAAGAACTGAATAAAAATATTTAAAGAGGAGGCGGTGGTTGCCTCTCTACTTACTTTGCTCTCAGTAACATAACGTAACGTACGTAACGATAAAAGAATACAACCCTGCAGTAAAGTGAGGTAAAGTCTACCTGTGTGCTCTCCCATCATCGTCATAGTCGTCAGCTTACCTGTATATTCTATTGTTGCATTAGATCGCATGGTGAGACAGGACAACAGTGCTCACAATCATGTATTACATTTCATTCCAGTAAGTAGGTACCCTAACAAAACAGAACAGCGTAGCATACGCAGATAGCAAACGTAAATTCAAAAAGAATACTACATACCTGCATTACTTATTTAGTATGGACTTACTTTGACTTTACTATCAATGCATAATATAGAGAGGTACCTACTTTAGTACTGCAATGCAATACACCTTACTTACCGTATCTAAGACAAGACAAGACAACCTGCACACATATTACCATAAAAAACTTGGAGTGAGTTGAAGTAACTAAAATACAGTCACTTCCATTCCATCATCCAATTCCTTTGGTTTGGTAAAGGGTAGTATAGAACATCGTGGGATGTTGTTCCTATATCAGTCCTTACTATTTCATCCTAACGTAAAGTAACAGATATACATTTCTCTGCTTTTCATTTAAGATTTTTTAGTCAGCTATAATGTGATGTATCTAAGTACAGTCAATCTATGCATGTGACAAGATACCAAACCAAAGGGGTTACTATAACATAGCGTGGCTGTTCTGCAATACAGTATAGTAAGTTAAATACGAAGATACATTCCGTCCATACCTGTTGCTCACTGCAAAGTAAGCTTACAGGTAATACTTATCTATTTTATGCCTTTGCAGGCATCCCTATGAATAATACATAATATATAGTACATTACCATATTGTTCCATGTGCCTCATTATTTCACAAAGAAGTACATATCCAATCCACTGGATATTCCTTTTCATTTGCATATGATAAGTTCTATTGTATAATAACACATTAGCATACTAATATCATAGTATGTAGTATATTACATGTGCTAAACTGTAATATACCCATATACGTAATAGCTACATTAAAATTGCATGTACTTTCAATACAATGCACTGTCTAGTACTCACTGACTTGGCTTCACAGGGATTCCCTGTAAAATACACCTTTATTATTATACAATGCCCATTTTTACATACTACTGCTATATTGTACAGACACAGGGAATACTACAGTACAACATAAATACACTCTGTGCATACACAATGCTTGGATTATGCAAATGTTATGTGCTTATTTAGCGAGCATTTCGTTCTATTATTTCATTAGCTATGTGTAGGTTGTAGTAGTAATAGTACTGTGCTATATATTATGTACAGTAGGTATATGAACTATAAAGCTAAGCAGTTCAATCAAACCAACGCAATTCTAACATCCCTTAGTCACAACACAATTGCTATATTGTATTGTACATTCAACAGCAATACTAGCAAACTAGCAACAGCCACGCATTGCAATTGCAGTCGTGTCAGTCATTTACTACATTTATATCGGCTTATATTTCAAACCAAATGGTTTGAAACAGTGAAGCTTTAAACGATAGGTCTTCTGTCTTGTCATGTCTGGCTTGTCTGGTAGAAAATAAGTGTACGCATAGGGATCTAACATTTTTCGCTTTATCGTATATAATTTCCTTTGAAATACTATGTAGTCGTTACGTCAAGATGCTTCGACACAGAAAGTGCAGATTTGTGTCTTACTGATCTGTTTTATATGCATCTGCTCGAGCACTATCGTGAGTTAGACCAAAACCAGACAACAAGTAACTAACAATTCATAGCACAAATACGACAGTTGGGTTGTTTTCTGTTGTATTGAGCATGATGTACTTATTATACTGCTATACTATACAGATAAAGTAATAATGTCTGTACATGACTTGCTTTACCTTTTATATTTGACGTTACTACTATCATTCTGTTATGTTCGTCTGTAATCAAGGCCGCTACTTTCACTTTCTTTATTATTTATTTTCATCTCTTCTGTAGATGGAGTCTACTCTAGAACAGATTAGAATGTCGATGTACAAAATGTGCACATAGTCCTACAAGTATGCACATGGCATGACAATTGCTACACGTACACACCTAGGTAATCTAATAGGTTAAACAATTTACTCGAAAAATGCTACACTAGAACCTACATACTTTTCTTGTCTACTTTAGTAGATATACGCATATCTAGACAACAAATAGAAAGAAGATTCTAAGTAACCAGTTAGAAAAATAACTTGCTGATAATAGATTAGGTCTTAATAGTATAAAGCATTTGAGTCGAATATCAGTAAAACTTATGCGCTCCGAGCAAACACCAACTAGTGATAAGGTGATATAATATTATCAGTTTCCAGAATAAGCATCTCTTAATCTATCCTTGTGAAGAATGAAGAATACATACAGTACATGCCTACCTACTACCTACTAAATCTACAATTATTTTTTTATTGTAGTTTTTATCTTCCCCACACGGTGTGCATGCATCCTTGCCTGTGTATGTATTTAGATGTGTCTCTAACCATCTTTAAAAGTCTTTAAAAATATTCCTAAGTAGATGAGTAGCTCTGCCAAGTTGATTTGACTTATCGTTAGCAGAACGTAAAAAATGTGTCTTCAGTATTCTTTTTATGTGAGCTTTAAACTTTAAGAATGCTACACTGCGTGTTGTGTTTGATTTGGAACAAGAGTGTATTTTGCATATTTTGTTTTGTTTGGATTGTTAGACTGTTCTATTGCATTCTTAATCTTAGTAGGTAGTAATAAAATATAAAGGAAGATTCACTTATCAACAAGTAGACATTCTAGTAAAGAACTCTAACTAAGAAGCCTTACTTGTAGTTTACACTAACAATTGGGTGTATAGCTTTAAAGTAATATTCACTGTGAGTTAATCTGAAGTGAAGTGGCTGAGATGAAGATAAGAAGTAAATAAGACCAAAGTTAAGCCAAGTCAAACTAGAGTCAGTCAGTAGACCCAAACCGAACCCAACCTATTTACCTTAACACAATACCTGAGCGTATGGACGAAGAATTAAGTTACATAATGCTGATATTCAAATATGTACTCATATAACATCAACATCCCTTTATAAACGTATGCATGTGTACGTAGTAATAATATATCACTATCATAGTCATATATAAACGATGATATTGTATGAATTCGATGAATGTATTGACTTTAATAAAGGAATGCAGGTTTGCATATGTGTTAGTATTTGAACTTTTTTCCCATTTCAACTTTTTTCATTGTAGACGCACCTGTCTCATTTGAGTCAAGTTCAGTGCATCTCATTTTCTCAAAATCGTCACATCCCTCACAGCACATCACACACTTTTGCAAATACGTTTTGGTTGTGTTGTCTAGTCTGCTGTTATGTGTATGCGTGCATTTCGTTCATTTGGGTACATTAGCTTTTAGCAAGGTAAAATAGTACATACATAATACATAGTATTATTATATATGCCAAAAGTACTAAACGTGTATCCAAAGTTTTTTGTAGGATATTTTATTCTTATAAGTCTAACAATAAGAGCAACAAAAGGAGTGTAGCTAAGGAATGGGAAACAGAACACAATGACTTGTTGAAGAGCGTTTTAATCACCGTGCTTCTTTTAAGTTGTTTAACCACTACCTGTTGCTCGGGGTCTTTAATCGCTGCCTCTCTTTGCCTTTGAACTCTTTTGTGGTCTACTCCATTCTATGCGTGTACTAGGATTAATACTAGCAAACTAACAACAAACGTAGTGAGTTAAATAAGGTACAGTACACTGAGTACACACAAATACAAAACATTTAAGCACTCGGAATATATTTATCTTTAGGTACAGACAACAGAGAATTGCATAATGATGTTCTCTCTATTTATAAGATATGCAGCACTATTCACATAATCAAACTAGGTGTATGCTTTATTATGCGCATTCTGATATGCATTGTTATCCTATACATCATCTACAACTTAATGTGCATGTGTTCACATAGGAATGCAATGTAATACTAGTTAAAAATAAGTTATTGTCTATAGTGTTTGTATACTAGTCTATAGTCACCTCAGACCTCAACTTTACCGTACTAATGAATTACAATTTGTAAAGTTAGGCATAAATGTAAGGCATAAATATTAATTGCTATTACATTTAGATCAATATGTACTACAATGCTGCAATTAGTTAGACTTATCTTCTCTTATTGTTATTCACTATTTTATTTAATGGATTACATTGGATTGTCTCCCCAGTCTCCTGGCATGTCGCTTTCATTCATCTAGCTCACTTTAACTTAAGCCACTACACCACAACACGAGACGGTTAGCTTGTCTTCCTTTTCAAATGATATAATGGATCTCTGATATGACAGTCACTTGGGATGGGAATTAGCATTGTCATTCATTAATGCCGTCCTCTGGTGTGGCGTGGCATGACGTGCCCCATAAGACAGCTTTGTTTGTGACTGCTGCTAGTTTTTCAGAACCTATTAGCATTTCTAATGAAGTCAAGTCAAGTCAACCAAACCAAACCAGTCAAAAAATAAAACCCCATTGTATAATGTCATTATTAACTTCTTTATGGTCCTCATTATCAAATTAACCTAACAATGCTGCATTATTATATTTATTAGACTAGACTTTTGTCATACTATCATTCAAACTAAGTAATCAGAGGGATTAGGACATTCTTATACAAATTGCACAGGTACTCCTGGGAAATATATGTGACAGGAATTTTGTCTCGAGCGACAGTTATAATAAATGTGACAACGTTATCATTGTGGATTCTCAACTATTGGAGTGACAATTTGCTAGATGGAGGTTGTGATATTCAAGTACTTAAATTGACCATGATGTAACATTTTGGTTCTTTGCAATAAAAGAGCGTTTTCAATTATTAGTGTAACTGCACTTGCACTTTAATATATCTGTAATGTCGACATGGATACTATTGATGGATGTGGATGCATGTTCTGAGTCCTGTGGCATCTCGTAGCATCCATATTATCGAATGCATGTCGTAATTTAAGTACTAAAATTGAATTTGAGTACGGATTGCTAAACACATCAAGAAATCTAGAAACCTAATTAAAAATTCTCAGTAATGAATAAACCTTTCAAATGCAAAATTTTAGCAGAACCCGACAACGAAAGTCGCAACAATCCTATCCGAAAGTCTATAAGGAAGAAATGGTTAAAATTGGGAACAGATCGCAATGATATCCAAAATGAGTGTTTCCGAGTTTTTAATGCAATTCAGAATTTGGCAAATGAATCGTCTAAAGTATCAACAGAAAATGATATCAAAAGTGATCCTAATCACAACACAAATTCAAATGAAGTAAGCAATAAAGTACTGATTGAGAAAGTTGAAGCGCCTGCAGACACTAATGACAATCAAAACCACAATTTTGGGTAGAGACTTTTTTCTATCTACTTTTGCGAGCAATGAAACATATGAACAGGATTATTAACTAAAAGGGGATTAAGTAGATTAAATCTGTTTTTGATTTCCTGTACTACAAGCAAGGGTATTTTAGAGGAAACCATCTTTTGGGATAAAAATAAATACGTCCCTCAGAAACTGTAACTATTTGTAACCATTAAGAATGTAGATGTAATAGCTTGAGCAGGGTCTAAGAGTCTTGGTCTCGAGGGCTACAATACCTAGATTTAGCTTAAAACTATATTGACCAGACAATCTTGATACTAAACAACTAATTGGGGTTTTCAGGAAAGTTGGCTCTCCTAATAGCGAAGCAAAGAATGATGAACAACACAAGGAAGAGACTATAGCACTTAAAGATGTAAACATGAATGATATACTTCAGGAAGATCTTGATACGGCTGCCACGACAAATCCTAGAGTTGCAGTTCTTCCGGAACCCCCGTCCCCAATGGAATTTCAGGAGAAGCAAAATAAGATATCAATAAAAGTTTCACCGGCAACACCCATGGAACATACTGCAAGTAGTACTAAAAAAATTAGCAAGCAAGTTTCTTCTTCATCTGCATCTACTTCATCAAGCAATTCTAAATTCCGTTGCTCTCGGCCGACAATAAAGTAAGTACGGAATATTTCCTCAGGGAAGTATAGGTTACATTTTACTCTATTATAGCTACTAGAGTAGGATAGACAGTTAGACAGTTATTGTTAAAAATGCATAACTATTTGAAAAAACATGTTTTGAATCAGACTTTTTGAGAGAAAGCTTTCAAAAAATCCAACTAGAGATAAATCTCCGTATTCATGTGAAGTTAATGGATTGGGGAATGAAGAAATTGCCAAAACAAGTAAAATGCACGTTTCATTCCGAAATTACAATATTTTGTCTAAAGCTATGGGAGAACTAAGAAAAAATTCAGGTAAATAGTAATGATTACCCCTACAATACATTTTGCGGAGCATATACTGTAAAGCTTAGTAAGTAAATATTAAATTCTGTGTCACTAAAGGTCAAACTCCAATCTGCGATAATTGCCCAAATAAAACACGACCTTTTCTCACCTGCACTGAAGATATCATTCCTCTTTGGAGCCTGGATATGAATGACAAATCTTTGCCTTATCCAAAATCGTCAATATCGTCTCAATACACACAGACAAATAGCAGTGACTGTTTGTGTTTGAAAAATGTTTCTCAATCGACTTCTGCAAATCTTCAACTGAGCAAACAAGAGAATCATCGTCCGCTCAATTGTATTACAAAGGATATGAAGGAAGCCATATATGCAGCAACCGAAGCTGGTGTTGCTCTTATGAACACTGTATTTATAAATGACTTAAAAAGTCCAAAGGCGACAACCGTTATTACCGAAATTCCCGAATTCGTTGATTTCATTCATGCCACTAATGAAATGGAAGCTTTGGATAAAATGGCGAATCTGTATGAATTAGCTAGTCAAAGAATAAAGAAATACAAATGTAAGTTGAAAACTAGCCAAACAGATGAAATTCCATTTCCACAAAACACTCGATTTTCTCAAAAAGTTGGTCAGATATTAAATATTTTGACCAGAAAACCAAAACACAAGCAAAGAATCGAAAAAAAGCTATCAAGGTAGACTCAAAAAAAATCCTTAAAAAACCATGAAATGTTGAAATGATGTTATTTTATTTTATATATTTAGTATACTAATTTATAACTAAAAATGCAGAGCACATTCAATTTGGAGCTTCGACCATGATTTTTCATCACACCAATTTGATATCAGTCTTGCATGTCATTCCGGAGAGTTAGATCAAGATGTGTGCTACGACAAAAGAATCTATCGAACAACTTTCAAAGGAACTTTTGATGATATAAATATTCTTACCAAGGCTAATTGCCAAAGTAAAATTCCAGCTCAACTGAGGCCTTACTTGGTATTGCAAATGATAGAAAAGACCTCATCGTTTGCAAGTACTCGGATTGTAGCTGCGAAATATTATTGCATGCAAGTGGTGAATAGACTTTGTCCAATAGCACAGCATTTTCTTGATGGCAAGTACTGCATTTTACACGAGAAAAAGAAGTTTCCCAAACTCATAAAGAAATTCAGAGGAATAAGTGTAACTTCGGGAATTTTGCAGCACTTGGCACATGATTTACTGATTGCTTGTAGCATAATTCACAAAGTATTTGGAAAGCAAACAGGCTTAGAAACAGTTTCAAGTAGACACGATATTCCTGGATTTGTCAGTGACGAAAGTGCTGCAGCGAACATTCCTGTTTCTGCTAAATTGACTGCTTCTAATGCTATTCGAAATCTTCAGGATGCTATTAATGAACTGAACTCACTTTTAGAAATTGGCGAATCTACCTTAAGATTCTTACATGAAGATGGTACTGTTACAGTTAAAAGAAGCTACAGAACAACCATAAAGACACTGTTGAATGGTCTTAGACAATTGGTTACTGTACAAGATATGGATTTCGGTACTCTAATTATGACTTTAAGTTGCAATACTTCTCTAGTTCAGAATCTTACAGATATTGCTCCTTCTATTGACAAAACCACAAGGTTCAAAATTATTTCCAATATTACACAACTTCATTGGGGAATCGGTCAACTGGTTCAAAGTGTCAAATCAATAGATACAGTAGCGTCGTTTATTTCCGAGCAAACTTTAACAAAGATGCAATTGATGACCCTTGACATGAAAAACCAATTGAACCCCTAATTGCATGAGTAGTTGAAAACTACTACATTTCCAAATTTCGACAGTCAAAAATAAAGATTTTTACAATACGCATCAACAATGTAGATTAGAAATATTGATGTATTTGAAGTTTTGTGCACTGAAGTTCCAGAGAATTTTTATCCATACACTTTGTCCTTAGGTTCCGCTCATATGAACATTGATTACTAATAAAAATGCGATTCCAAAATTTCATTGCTTCCCTTTAGCCATATCATCCTTTTAGGGAAACAATAACATTATTTCTAAACTTGTCAATAATTTTGCAAAAAAATGAAATTCTGGAAAAGGAATGAAACGAATCCGCAAAGACGGATATACTTTATGCATCAGTTTCTATAGGAAACAATCCTAAATATTTCTTGTTTAGCCATTTCGGTCTTTTGCAAAGCTTGTATCTCTCTTCTCTAATAAATTAATAATAAATTGAGACAGATCAAGCACCTTGGACAGATCACAGAGCTCAACATTGAAATAGTTTTATTATTGTACTACTGATTATTACTACTGCCTATATATTATTGTCATGAAGCATTAATTTTTTTGTACCTGGCTGTTTTAGTTAACCATTTTCATTCTCATTACAGAGTAACGATATATTCATAATTTTGCTAATTACATCCAAGTGCTTATTTTGTAATTTCGTTGTATAGGAAAAAAGGAACCTGCATATAATAATTGGGTTTACTGGAGTGCAGAATGGGTGACCAGAGTCAAAAGAGCAGACCACCTCCAATCAGTGGAACTAAATTTCCTCCTAGAGTAAGCAATTCGGCCGGAGCCGGACCAGCATTCAAAGCCACCTTGGGTGTGCATAAGATAAAAAAGCCTGCTCAAGCCAATATAGCACAACTTAAACAGATTGGTGGTTCTATCCCAAAACTAAGCGATCATGCTGATAAATTAGGAATCAAACTAAAGAACTATGACTCACCAGTGTTGGGAATTCATGGGACCCTGCGGTCAAGGCCAATGGCGGACCCTCGTCGAAAAACAGCCCCAAAGCCAAGGGATCTTATAGCAAAATTCGATTCAGTTGTCAATAATACTGAAATTGATTTGAGTAACACAATTTCTCAGAATTTACAACAAATGAGTGCAAATGCAATTCGTAAAGCAAAGCCACAGACACCACTTGCACATTCATTTCTTTTGGGTGACAAAGCGACAATAGAGGAAGAAATGTCAAAACTTCATGAAATGGTTGCGTCTGAAACTGATCAAGCTTTGGGTTACGGATTTGATGATAAAAAGTAAGTTCAATTCAGTGTTCATGTAACGTAGTTTTTTAGGTTACGTCATGATTATTTAATATGATGCCTATACTTCGCAAATGCATTTGTATGTGAATGAACCAATAATTTTTTTAACTTTCATTTTCATGCAGGTCAATGATTTTAGCTAATAAAGCTAGTCTTCCAACAAAAGGCAAGAATTCAAGTACAGATTCAGAAAGACCATTTCGCCCAGTGAAAGCTAAAGTAGATAATAAAGTTACACAGTGGATGAAAAGTAATCCTGGTTTGAAAAAGGTGATGGAAACTTCTGTCTTGAACAACCAGTATCCAAAAAATAAATTCCCCTCTACCGGCGGGGATGTAAATGTTGAAAATGGTCACACTTACATGGTAAATGATAAACTGAAGCAAATTTCCGATCAATTTCACAATTCATTAAGAGATGCAACAAGGGATGCCAGGGAACTTATCAAGACTCCAGATGACGATTATATTAGGGAGCTATCAAAGCAGACACAGGACTCTCTGGCAAAAATGTCTATTACGGAGGGGGATATTGACTCAGTTTTCCGCAATGCTATTCAACGGGAACAATATTCAAACACTCCACTTTTTAGGCTCACACAAAGAGATCAGAGTTTACAGAAGCCTTTATTTCAACCCTTGCATGCTGACCAAGAAACCAAGAAAAAATTGCACAACTATATTGCTGTAAGAAAATTACGAAATAACGGTTTGCTTTTTAAGATACTTTTTTCATATGAAATGAGAATATTTTGTTTGCTTTTATGTATTAAATAAAAAGAAGCGAAAGGAACCCTTTGCTCCCAGGCCACCGAGAAAGGACTTTGAAAAAGATTATGAGAATCCTACACAGCTTTTTAAAGGGGCAGACTATACTCATCCAATGGAAATGCAGAAGCGTCGCTCTCTTATCGATGCATCAGAACCTCAAATTTTTCAGCGAACAATTGATAGCGGGCAATTGGATAATCATAGGAAAATTGTTGACCCTAATTACCCTCATGGTTCTATCACACAAAGAACATCTCGATGGTACCCTTCGTCTGCTAAAAATTCGAGAGATTTCAAAGGTATGGAAAAGGGGTTCTCAAACGCTGGGGGAAATCAAACACGTATGCCATTGAAAGCCAATGCGGAATCACAGCAGGGAGCAATGATGGTAAAGGAAGGTGAAGAGAAGACATATCGAAATAGTCGGAGCGATCTCACTAACGATGCAATAAACAGAAAATTGGAAAGATCTGCGAAAAACATTGAAGATGCTACAAAAGTTGCTAATGCATTGGGCACATTGATGTCGAAAGTAGCTTTGGCAGGCGATAATAAGGGTGAGAGTCCAATGGAATTGACCGGACGTCTTCAGCCTCCTCCAGTTGGATCAAAAGCATTACGTACGCTTCAATCGCCAGAAAGTCGGCAGACTAGCATTGCTACTTTAGCAGAAGAATTACGTCAAATGGCTCAAGATACTAATAGAGAATTTTATTCTCAGCGAAATAATATGCAACAACAATATACAAACTTTGATGAAATGAAGTCACAAAATCTTTTGAAATATACACGCAAAAATAATTTGTCTTTACTTCCCGGCGTAAGCTTCACAGATCAAATGCTTCTTAAAAAGCTCAAATCTATGGACGATTTCGCCAAACAGCAACAATAATTATTACAGTTTGTGATCTAAAATCAGTAAAATCTACACTATTATTATCTCTATTTGCTAGTTTGCAACATACCATTCCGGTGAATTATTACACAACAGTACGAATACGAAACTATAATTCAATCAAGTTACATTTGACACACTATTTTATATAAAATGTTACGTAACTTCTAAAAGTGCTTATAAAAGATAAATATTTCACTTTTTGTTAATGGTATACTGTTACAAAGGCGTTTGTAGGTGGAACCGTAATCTTAACGTGATAACATATGAGAAGGGGACATGGCGTTTCCCATCAAGAGTTTTCATTGCCATTCCTGAATTCTTATGCAAACTCCATTTTATTTATGAATATTTATGCTTCACGGCTTGTTCTTTTGGCAATAGCGCAAACTGTCCATGTAGCCACTCTGCAGTTTGCACATTATGTTGAAGTAGAAACTACTTCAACGTAGGGACTAATTGCGTCTAGCTTCTCCCATATCATAAATAAATAAAAATGATTGTATGTACTTTGTCTGGATGGGAAAAGACAGCTAGGAGAAACAGAGAAGGAAAAGGTTGATGGGAAAAACAGAGTTGGGAAAAGACCCTTTGATGGGAAACGCCAAAACGTAAGAGAAAGTCGTGAAGTAATAACATGATCCGTATGTACCAAAAAGTATATGTAACAAAACATTAAATTCCTAATAGAACGAATATCTTCGGAAATATGCTTAGAAATCAATCAATAAGTAAACTTATGATATTCCATATCATTAACTACTACAATAGTATCCCCTTGCTCGTAATAAGTGTGTATGTCTTCCGCTGGAATTGGTATTAAATGACCTGGTTGGTCATCGTCTTGCATTAACGGTGAACTACATTGATAAATAATCGGCGACTCAACTTCAAAATTTCCAGGAAGTATTTCACTGATCTCGAATCTGGTATAATTAGCTTCTGGCTTCTTTCGGGAAGCTTTAAGAGCTCGTCTTTTGATGTTCTTGTACATTTGTTGACTCCGGTACTCTTTATTGTGTGTTCGATAATGCTGGTAATGATTTTGAAGGGTCCTAAATGCTTTCCCACAAACATCGCAGATGTACTTTTTAAATCCAGAGTGAATTTCTTCGTGTCTGCAATAAGAAAATAGTTTAAAATTCTGCTCAAATCAGTATTTTAATTAACTTACAAAGCATTCTGATATACCTCTTCAGTTGAGTAGTTTCATAAAATCCTTTATTGCAAATCAAGCAACTAAATGGGCGTAACATTGTATGTTTTCTGCGATTATGTTTTAATAGGTAAGAACTGTATTTAAAGCCTTCACCACAGAGTTCGCATTGGTACTGATTTTCGTTTGAATGAACTATCATGTGTTTCCTCAGGTGCCTGGCTGACTTAAATGGCTTCTTACAGACTTCACATTTAGGCCAAGTACTAACGTCATTATGAATTAACTGATGATCTTTCAAGTTCTTTAGAGAAGAATACATTTTTCCACAAACCTCACATTTGGCTGCTTTCGTACTATGAGAGCGGACATGATGTTTCAGATCGCGTGAATTTGTGAACAGCTCGTTACAAATATCACAACGGAAAGGTATGTCGTCTTCATGAATTAGTGCATGTTTTTCCAGCTCACTAGCTTCTTCAAACGTTTTAGCACACACGTGGCAATGCAATAGGTGATCCTTGCCATGCTGAATTTCCATGTGCTTGATTAAGCTTTTGTGAAAATTAAATGCTTTTCCACATTTGTCACAAACAACAGGATACATACCACTATGTTTTAAAGTTTTGTGAGAGGCCAGATGTTTTTTATTGATGTACGTTTTACCGCAATCTTCACATTTAAATCGCCTTTCGCCTATAATTAAAGAAATTATATCGATTTAGCTTAGCATATGTAAGCCTGAAAAAAGTAAACTTTACCCAAGCTTTAACTCAAAGTAATTGACCAAACCTTTATGTTTTTCCTTGATGTGGGCACCTAAATCCATTTTTAAAGCAAAAACTTCAGGACAATTTTCGAAAACGCAAGGTATTGGATCAGCAGATTTATTCTGTACATAGGTTTCGTATATATCCGGATACTCAGATTTGTGTTTTCTGATGCGATGAGCCTTAAGACCTTTGCCGTAGGAAAACTTGATTCCGCAAATCTCACAATCGAAAGTCTCTGACACTCCACTATGTTTAGTTTTTAGGTGGTCTAACAGATGCTTCTTATTGAGATATTGTTTGTCGCATTTATCGCAATTATGCTTAAGGCCTGTGAACATAAAAAATCTCCTTATTCATTTTGCTATGCTATGATTATTTGATTATGAATAAGGGCTTCTAATTTCTGTGTATTTCCAAAAACAACTAAAAATTCACTGTATACTAGTAATTGATTACATCAGTAATTAGTTTACCTGGATGAATTTCTTTAATATGAGCATTCAAGTCGGCTTTTTTATTGAATATTTCGGTACACACGTCAACTGAACACTTCAAAATAGGTTCTGGAGGTCTCTCTTTCTTCACCCTAGTAGAAATAATTTTTCGCTTTCGAGATTTAGTTTCCGACTTTTGGTGTGAAGAACTAGAAGCTGAGACATCTTCTAAAGGTGCTTTATCTGCTCTACAGTATCCTCCATCACCCTCCACCGGTTCTAGTTTAGGATTAACTTCTTCGCTGAAAATTTCATTTGATTCTTCTGTTGGATTTTGATTTTCTGAGGTAAAATTACAATTTTCAGAAGGGCTTATTAAAGACGTGGACTCAGTATTTGGATTTTCATAATTAGACTCAATTGCAGATTTCTTAGAAGTTTGCTCCATAGTCGGATTTTCAGTAACAATCGACTTGATTGTAGAACTTTCGGTAGAAACCGACTCCGTAAAATTTCCAGCGGATTTAGTTTTTGATATATCACATTTAGATTTAGAGTTTGGAACAATTTTTTCAAGAACAACAACAGGATTAAGAAATTCTCCCTTTTTGCGCCCTCGTTTTAATTTACCGTTACCAACTTGTATAATACGTTTTTCTGTTGCTGCCTTCTTCTTATCGTCTTGTTTTTTCTGGAGTGAATTGCTTTGTGCTTTCAATCGGTCTTCAATTGGAAGCAAATTGGCATTGCCCTGTCCATTAAAACGCTTTCGCCTTGATTTCTTATTAGTCTCGATTTCTACATGCGTAATAATAAAATAATTTTACTGTAAATTAAATTATGACTTATAATATATAGTTAATTTATAATTATTTGTCATTACAATTTAAAAGCAGAATAACATATTACTCGTAAATCCAAAAATAACGAATTCTTACTTTCAGCAACAATCTTCAATACTTGTCGATATTTAAATTTATTTCTCAGAATATTCTCAATCTCTCCGTCACTTTCATTTGTAATTTGAGGAAGTTTAATAGAAGCAAATCTTTTCTTGGAAGATTCTGAAACCTTTTGAAAAGCCTGTTTTACTCCTACTTCTATGTCAACACGGATTGAGTTGACTGTTTCCTGCAAATCCGCTATCTTTTGAACCGCCATTTCCATATCTTCGACTTTACGTCGACAAGAGTGACAATATCCAGCATTGTTAAAGAAATATGAGAATGGAAATTTTGGTAAAGTAAGAACTTTGCACAATGTTTGAGCGCAATTGTAGAAAAGTTTTGTTTTTTTAAATGGGACATGCTCTCCAGGATTGTTTTCGTTTAAGTCCGCCAAGCAAAATAAACAATTCTTCCGGGCTTCGAACTTATCCATTATTATCAAAGTCGACGGCCAAAAAGTAGTTGTTACTCTGTTACTGCCTTGTTGTTGTCTATGTTGACACTAAATGTTTTAATATCAGCTGTCAGCTGTTTTATCATGACTTAAAATCCAACATAATACTTCGGTGCACAGAAACACAGGAAACAGCTGTCTATCAGATAAAACTAAAATTTGCCTCATTTTCCATCTTGTAGACTTTTTGAAACATACATTACCTAACACATAATAACACAAAATGTCTTGCAATTTTGACCACCCACTTTTTGCTTATCTTGTTTTACAAACCTGTAAATGTAAATACGCAGTTATTACACTAGGACAAGTCACTAATTAACCAAAATACATGACCGCGTGCCCAGCTTCTTAGTTAGACTAAGTTCAGATTCTTTACCAGCATTAAAAATATATATTTAGAGTTTTTAAAGAGATTTAATTTGTTTAGTTGTCGGTTATTTCATTGTTGAATTTTGAATGTAGTTGAGATAAATAAACACATGTGACAAGATGGTGGCGGACCAGATCCGAAACCTGAAGAAGTACACATCCGAACTAGAGTAGGTAGTAGTACTAAAATCTCTAAAATCCAAACATATAACTTTTACAAAGTTTAAGGGAAAAGTAATGAAAATATTACAGTGAACTGTAGGTCAAATAAAATATTTTGGGGCTAAAGGATGACTGAATATTGAATTTTTCATGGAATAGTATCAGCAAGGGTTAAAAATATTTTAGTTGTAGTCGGACAACTACTATGCTCAAAAGTAGGATCACAGCAACTGCATTATGAAAATCTGTCCCTTGAATGATTTTGGATAAACGTAAAAGGCGTATTGGTGAAAACTATAAATTGCCAATTTTCTGGCGTGACCACAGGCGGGAGTTACTTTCAATTACAAAATTTTAGTTTCACTTTTAGAACAAATCATAATATTTTTGATGTTAGACGTGTTGACGTGTACCGTGTTGCAAGCGACGAAGACGAAACGCTGCTGATAGCAAGTAACTTCGACCTCAAATGATTGTCTGAAATCTTGTCCGTTTTCAGCTCATAAATAAATTTAGTCCTTCGGACAATTCGTACTCTACCAGGTCAGAAGATAACCTGGCCTCATTTCTGACGTCGGACATGGATCCTGTTAAATAGATCATCCATCGCCATCGCATCTCACGATCTTACATGTAAGCATCCTAATAAGTTCCTATAATATAATATAAGTATCCTTATGAAGGTGTCGTGTCCATTTCATTGCATTTCTAAGTTTAAATTAAAATGAGTGGTTTGGTTATTGGTCCTTCCCCGTCAATAAAACAAAGACCAAAAACTAATAATATTTTAAATGACAACACTTTTTTAGGTGAGGATTCTTTTTTACAAAGTCGTATTGCTTGTGCCGTACTCGCTATCTCATCCGGCAAAAGTCTAAAGGACAATAACAATTAAAGTTGTCAATTTGGTTTTTGTCTTCGATTCTCCTTGAAGAAATATTGCCAACTATGAGAGTTTGTTGTGAGTTGTGTGGCGACATCGCTACTAATAATTACAAGGAGTGGGTGGACCATTTGATTTCCGAAATTCACCAAGAAAATACCCAACAAAATGTATGGTCGTGGAAGGAGGATTTAAACTATAGATCCCTTGTCGTTACTGGAAGACCAAATGAAAAGGGGGAAGTCGGACTGCTGCATATTACACTCACTTCTGTTGCATGGCATTTCTCAAAATATGGAATGGTCAGTGACCTATTTGCACATCCCGGCCAGATATTTTTTATAGTTCAACTAGAAAAAAGGTAATTAAATGAATTAATATATTAACATTGAGATTTGTATTACTCTGTGTGAAGTGGGTCTTCTTTAAAAAGGAGAAGAATTTGAAAAGCAATGTTAATGATTATCCATTTCTCTTCTCCAACTGTAATGCAACATAATCCTTACAAATTAGCAAATTACCATTGTAATTTGATTACAAATAAGGTAATTTATATATAATATATCAATATCAGGTAACGTAATTTAACCAATGTACTATTATTGTAGGGAGCAAGTCAATGAAGTTTTAAATTCTGACCCATGTAACATTCAAGGGATTTCTGTGATGCTCCGGCCAAAGGCAGATCTGTCCCCTGAAGACTGTAAGTTCCGAGATTGTTAGTTAGTAGTAATTACTTTAGTAGAAGATAATATTATTGCATATTTAGTATTGCAAGATTTTATGTAGCGCAGTGTATCGAATCTTCTGTCCATAGCTGTACCGGAAGAACCGGAAGTAGTACAGCAATACTGTTAGCACCATTCGAAAGTCAATGCAAAGTTAACTGAAATCCTAATTATGAACATATCCTTGCGCATTCCTTTACATTCACAGTTCTCATTTCCCAAAAAAGTCAAAAATATATAAATGGAAGTTTTTCCTCAAATTTTTATTTTTATACCAACTGGACTCATCTCGCCAAAATACTGAAACATAAACAAATTATCTTTTCCAGTATGTTTACAAGTAGCTATTTCAAACTGCTTCAAGTCTGGAGTTTCACTGCAGTTAATTGTAAGATTATCTACATTAAATCGTCTTTAGTTCTTTGATCATTTTACATGTTTACAAATATTAATTATACGATTAATAAAGATTGCTCCTTACGCTAATCACTACACTGTACAAACATAAAAGCAAAGATAAAAGTAATATCCTTCCTCTTACAGCTCGCACTGCTTACACGCAGTACTCCTATAGGGCGGCCTATGAGGGACTTTACTTTAAATAATATAACCTTTTTTAACTAAGCGCTCTTTTGTCTCATCTACACTAACGTGCATGGTGAGGATAGACAGACTTGTGGAAAGTATAAAATTTTATCGAATTATTAGGAACTAAAGCTTAAAAAGCCAGCTTTTTGGTTATCAACTTTGAATTGAGACAATCAGAATAATCCATCAACGTCTAGACATCTCTAAAACTCCGAGGCAGAATCTAACGCAACATTAATTTCATTTCCATAGCTCATTATTATACTTGTAGTAAGAATCTGACAGTTGCAGAATAACCATAATGGGGGAATATATTATACTCACAATATTTATTTTTGGAAATTTAGGGTTTAATTTGAGTTCTTCTTCAACTGGTACTGTTGTGGAAGAACCACCTAATGATTTCCTGGAAGCAAAGCAATTATGGTACTCGGAACACATGTCAAATTTGGATCCAGATATGCAGTTAGAAAAATTTATAAAATTGGCTACGATGTCCGCATCTGATTTTGAAAAGAGAGAAAAAATACGATTCGACTTGTCACATCTTATGAGGAAGGAGTTTGGAAATACAAAAGTGCAGGGTTTGGGTGACGTAATTACGGTATAGTTTTAAAATATTGAAATTTAAATTTATTGACTATATTTCAAAAAACATATTAAGCAAAAAAGCAACCCTGTAAGAATTATATTTTTTTATAAAACAGGGACTCGGAGATTCGATGTCAACCTTGACTGTTTATATCGACATTGGTGGTACGTATTGAATATCGTTTTTGTCTTCCGTCCTTAAATGCTTAAGTACTGAAGAATCATGTGCAACTTCATTTCAAACGACATTAAAATTATTTTTCGGAATGATATTGATATGGCTTTTTAGGTGTAAACCGTTTAGCTCTCAATAAACATGGTGACCCCGGAGACATAACCAGTTTGGTTGAGGGCGTTTACCGAATTATGTTGGCAGCTGGCTCTTCACCTGGAAAGTTTTGCAAAGATATTCTACTAATCAAGGACACTGTCCCATACATAAAGCTCACTCACTGCCTAACTGAAGTAACTGTTGAATTGAGACTGGAAAGCGTAATACCTGTTTACGCATCAAAATTGATCCAATTCATTATTTCTTTAGACCCCCGAGTTCTCTCGTTAATGTTAATCATTAGATACTGGGCGGCTTACAACATCCAACCAATAAATTCGATTAGTAATTACACTCTGGAACTTCTAGCCATCACTTTCCTGAATAGTTGCAAAATTCTCCCAAACGTTGCTTTCTTACAGTCGAAAAGTACAAGCGCAATACCCTTGGTAGAAAAATTTTGGAATGTAAATTTTTGTGCCGACTATGAGGAGATAACAGAAATATTAGCTTATTCCGGAAAAGCGCCTGTCGAATACAGTGATAGTACAGGCAAACCTACCGCAAGTTCAATTTTACTTTTGGCTAAAAACTTTTTCCAAATGTATGCAACCGCTGATCTCAAAAATAATGCTGTCTGCTCTCTGCTCGGCAATTTAATACCGAAAGAGGCTTTTGATGTTAATAACACTGAAGCATCACTTACACTTCCTCGCCTATTGCATCCTTACAAAAATTGGGCATTGTTAGAAAAGTCGGGACTAAACATTGAGTCGCCCATGTGTGTTCAGGACCCTTTTAATCTTGCCAAAAACGTGGCCAGTAATGTTACCGAAGCCACCTTACTGAAGTTTCAAAAGGCCTGTAGAACCTCTGTTCCTGTGTTTGCACAGTTGGCACGTGATGCAACTGGAGGTCTAGCAAATTTAATGGACTTTGCGACTATAGGCGTTCCTAATGATAGTGAACTGGATGTAAGATTTGAGCCTGGAAGCCAATCAGAAAATAGCAGAGTTGTTTTAGGAAAGAGACCATGGATGCAGCAGGCTAAACCCTCGGCGACGGTAACGTCAAGTAGTTTTACTGATTATGAAGATCGTCAAAGCTCAATAAAGTCAAGCCATATTGCATCGCTTAGCAAACCGAATATGAAACAGTTGGAATCTAATCGTCAGAAGTCATTAGTTGAAAAACGAAGCCTTCACAACTTTACTCAATTTAAGTCACGTTTAAGTAATCCACGCTATGGTATTCAGCCTGAAAGGATTTTAAGAAATCCTGAAGACATTCCTGGTGAGTTCAATAAATCGCAACCTGCTCGTTTGACTACCGACAGATCACCTATCGGAAGTCTATATATAAGTCTAAACCCTCAACATGTAAATTCAACTTCACCAACTGGTCGCAATAATCATTCTCCGATTTCAAAATATCCCGGTAGACATAATAATAATCAGTTGAAACATGATAATCATGTAAGGTCAACTGATTTTCGGGAATCATTTCAAAGACCTGAAACCTTCAGAAATTCTAATCGTAGAGAAGACCTTCCTTTTCTCGATCTTGAAGATAATCCACTACATCGAAGCCCACAATTAAATGAGAAGCGACCTTTACGTTTGGAAGCAGAAAGACGATTGGCTTACAGGCAATTTGAGGAAGCAGTTCCAGTTGATGGTGTAGAGACCTACGAATTGCGAATTCGACATGTTGTGCATCCGAATTTTGCATACTGTTTCAACATTACATTTTCCAATATTGCGTCACCAATGGAAATCGACCTACGGTGTTCCAACCTTTGGGCATGCTTTTTGAAGGATTACTTCACAGAGATTTGGGAAACATCTTTTAAATTAACAGCAAAACTCTGTGACCCTACTATAATTTTAAGTAAACTATATGAAAATCGGTCTAACCTCGATATTAAAGATTTTTACTCAGAAAGTGATCTCCGTAGACTAAACAGCATGACAGACAAGAGACATAACAGATCATTGACCACTGGAAATGGAAGACGTCATGAGCCTGCTCATTATGGCCATGAGGATGACGAAGACGAAGAACTTGACAGAGACCTAATGAACGCTGTATATCATATGCAACACAAACAGAACTTCAGAGAATACCACCCTCTTGAAGCAAAGTTCGCTCAATTGAGTCATCCTCAAAAATTTTGTATTTCATTTCTAGTTGAAGGATTTACGGATATTTTCACTGAATCTGCCTTAAGACTAAGACCTAAGATTCGCAGAGAAGCTAGGAGTCACCTGAGTAATATGTCCCCTTTAGAGAAAGAAGGTTTATTGACTCAAAGAGTCGAACAATGTCTGCGTCAACCGAGACTTTGCCGTGAATTTATTGCTACCGCGAAAGTGGACCTTACTCGACAGCCTCCAGAACTTTTAACTATCTTCACAGAGACACCAGATTGCTCAGGAATGGAAGAAGTATTCTATAATATGACCGGTATTATGAAGGGATGCTTGAATCAATACCAAACCTACCGTTTGGAACGCTGGTTACATTAACTTGACTGCCTATGGAAGCCAGCATTACAGTCAAAAGCTTACCAAAGTAATGCTTTTCTTCTGCCAACAATTTTGGTGCAACTTTATAAACTAGTTTAGTTTCATATTAGTTTTTATAAATAGATTCAGTATAGTAAAAGTAAAGTGTGAATTCAATCAAGCGTAAGTATTATAACATTTCTTTGACAAAAAAGTAGCATAGAATAGTGTATGGCATTTGGCATTAAACCTTGTTTGTCTACTTTTATTGTTCTGTTTCCTTAATAAGATTAATAATAATAGAGTCTTAGCGATTAAACCTTAACTTAATTTTCGGGCTGCTTAGCGTAACTCTCTTAGGTGAATTTCACAAAGTTAAGCTTAGGTTACACCAGACAGTTTGCGATCTATTTTTTATACTTGGAATTTAAGTTTACCAACATAAATTTACCTCAATCAAAATTTTATAACATTTGACAACTAATTTAAATTAAAAGTGAAGCCCACGTTTTCACAATACCACAATAACACAGTTTTCCCACGAAAATCATTTACATTTTGGTCTGGCAACTAGCAAATTGTCACTCCAATTAATTGTCATCTGTTCGTAAATGACAGATTGCAATGTTGATTTAAAAGTGGTTTTTTGTATTTTGGAAATGTTACCTGGTACTTTTTGATATCACTATTTCGATTTTCAATCCGCAGCTGTGTTTCTTGAAACAATTTACTCTCTTTTATCCGAGAAAATGAGGTGAATTTGTTTTTGATTTGCAATGAGCACGAGGTGAGTAGAAACGTAAGTATCAAACGCAGCGCAAGTATTCTTAGGTAACCTAAGAACGATTCCCTGACGTAAGCGTAAGATTTTCAGGTAAAGGGGAGGATTTTGACCTAAAAGAGTTACGTTAAGCTGACCGAAAATTAAGTTAAGGTAAAATCGCTAAGACTCTAATATACCTACTACCTACCTACCTTTTGAATAACTGTTCGTTACTGTAATGACTTAGACCGTATAGATAAAATTATGAAACAGTCTGTGCACATTTATTATCACTTAAATATTTGTTTTGTTAAAATAAATAGCTAAATAATGAAACCAAAAAAGTATAAGGCTGATGCATTTATGACTACATTTCTTATAAGCTCTACAATTATTAAAGACATATCGGATCCTTATAGCATTTTATTAAAATAAATAGCTTAATAATACATTCATATTTTTGTTTAGGGAATCCAGTTTTATAAAATTGTAGCCATTGAAATAAAAGGAAAGCTAATTTTGAATAGTGCGAAAAAAATTTTCCTTCTTCATGAAGAAATCTTTTCTGTAGTTTGATAAAAGCAGTCAATCTAGCGTAAATTGGTTCATTTCATATTTTCATACCCTTAATTACCTTGGTCTTAAAAGGGTAACATGACTATGCCGATGTCAATTAATCATAAATCAAGCACCGAGGCTTTAATGAATTTGCAAAGGTTTGCAGTGAAACAATTGCAGGAAAACGTTAAATTATCAGCTTATTACTGCAGGTATTCCTTGTCACTATTCAGCTTGACTAAATACTTAGAAGTGTGCAGTAAAATGTGCCTTTGCGCAGTTATATATGAACTCTACTTATTCATGGCTGGGAAGTGGGAAGCATATTTGTAATGTATAGGTTTTAACGATTAAGCCTACATACCGTGCTAGAAAACATACCTAAACAATATTCTGTTGCTGACGTTATCTAATAAGAATACGTGGGCATGCCTAATGAAGTAGCATTTACTCCATTTCCCACGACACTGCATCTGTAACAAATCTACTTTTACCTCTTCCTTTCCCGATATCCTATGAATTACTGGTTTCTCATTTTTACTAGAAGGTAAACCAAACTAATGGTTTCTTCTCATGAGCTTGATGACGTTATTGACCATAGGAATAATTTCAATTTGCCATCGTCTTTTGCATAACATCTTACGTATGATTTTCTTCAAAAATAATTGGTAATTAAAATCTATTTTCTGCACATTTACATACACGTGATGGTTTTTCTGTAAGGCTATATATACACTAAAAGAACTAAAAATATTCATTTATGTTTTGGTAATTGTATTTCTTGTCGAATACTACGTGTACCTAAGGAAGTCTGTGCAGTGCACGTGTACATACTATGGTCGGTCCAAGGAACCCATTCACCTGCTGCAAAAAAGATTTTTAACGAGCTGTGTCAATCCGAGAATACATAATACAATATATCTATCTGGTATTGCTAGAGAGGCATGTAAAACTGGTAACTATATTCTGTCAAACCAGGAAATAAATACCTACTGCTCTGTGCACTGAATGGGTAGTACGGAAGATAAGGGTACTTCAACAAAGAATAAAGTAGTCGATAACTCGTATACAAGTGTACAACACTGCATTTGTAGCTCCATGAAAATCGGAGAAATTGACATACCAAATAGAAAGGCACACGTACGGTGAAGAAAGCAATTTATTTTCAATATAAGGCAAGTAAATTCCTTTAATATCATTCGTAGTTTTATTCGCCATAGTTGTTTACTGCATCTTCAATTTCCGCTTTTTGTATGAATAAGTAACACTTTGTATACTGGTATACGCAATACGCAGTAGAAGTTTTGTATTTACCTGTATTTATATTGGAGTTCACGAAAACCGAAGAAAGAACTGAAATAAAATTACAATACATAATTTTATATTGTAGGCATCGCATAGATATTTATTGTTTATATAGATATAGGAATTGGAATATGGAGTAGGTGCTCAAAAGAAATTCGAAAACGAACAGGCATAAGATATCTATTAAAGAGAAAGTTTAAGGAAAGTAATAGCGCTTACATAATAAATATGTAAAGGAAGAGAAAGCTAAGTAATGCGGAGATATAAATAACTCAGGTAAATTTACATTCACCTAACATCTACCTACTTCATGATTTGCACTTATGTTCTAAGAACTGTATACGGAGAATGAAGCAGCTATCTGGGTTACAGAGAGGAGAACAGCGTTCTGCATTATATTTAGCATATCAGAGTGAAATTGAACAGGATATAAGCATGAAAACGTATTATTAGTCTTCTCAAAACGATAAAATCATTTCTTGGAAACGCTACGTACTACGTAGTACATTTCTTCTTGAAAATTCAGAGTTATGGTGTAGTGGTCTATAAGTAGCATTCAAATAAGTAGAATGTGTGTGGTACTATAAGAAGAATACAATGAATGAAGTACTAAACGAAATTACATTACATGCATAATAGGTTGTAAAGATTTGCATGGATATAGTCACACATCCATTAAATACATGAATACGTTTTGGATGCCAATAATATTGCAATATTTTCTTGTTTGATAATGGATTCAACTACACCCATAACCTACATACAAAATTGAGTTGTAAGTAACACTGTTAGTAGTACGCTTAAAAGCTTCCTTCACCTTATTTATTGTTAGGAAGCACTCACGACATATGATGGACACAACAGTCATTTATTTCCTTTAGAAATGATGAGGTAGTTTATTTGATACAGTACATACAGTGGCAGTAAGTACACTATTGGGAATTTGAGACTGAGACAACTACATGAAGGCATATAGTATGCTAATGCTAACTGCATGACTCGGACATGTACACACCTTAGTAGGTTATCGACGTTATTATAGACTATAGGAGCGACATTATTGTTCATATATTGTCGTACGTGCAATAGAAGTCTCACATCACATTCTAAATAGTCGACAACTGTAACTGCAAAGGTGAGGTACTCTGGTTGCAAAAAAATTAGCCGCATCAATAATCTCGTTTTCTGAAACAGGAATTTCTCTTCCCAGCACGTTTATCTGGCAATATACAACAATAAAAGTTTCGATTTCGATGGACATTCATACCTGGACGTTATTAAACCTTATATCGCCCTCTCAGATGAAGATTAGATTAGATTACTACATATTTTGATCCGCTTGACCAAATCATAAATACAATTCACCCTAAATTGCTACATTCCTTATTGGTGTGGTGGTACCGAACTGTACCATTTCACAGAAGCATGTAGAATTCTGAAAGCATTTCTTTGGAAATAGTAGGGGACTTTCTCGTGTCTTCAATTTGGATTTATTAACGACAATGTAGTACTATGTTAGTACAGTTGAACGTCTTCATTAAGAGATCTTGCAGACTATTCCAGTTGGTCGCCATTCTGGGATTAACAACTTCATAAGCCGTGGATTTAGTATCAATATTGATCACAGAAAATAAGACGCTTTGCCAAATACCTTACAAGATTTCGGAAATTGGGATTGGAAGAACGAATCTTGCTTCAAGTCGGTGTAAGCGACCTTTTCTAATAAATTCTAAATAGTTGTGCTAGTTATGCTAGATAGTTCACATGTGATAACGAATTAGGTTATCCGGTTAGGCATACACGTTAATTTTTGATAAAGTAAAAACAAAACCCGAATATGTGATTCTAGATCTAGGTAAAGTAATTTAGTAAATATTCATAAATTTTCCATTTCATAGCATGAAGTAGTAAAAGTTGAACTACCTAGTCTAATTTTAATACGGCATTTGTGGATTAAAAAGCTCGTTTATCTAATTTAAAATATTAATTTAGTCTGGGCGAAAGCACAGGTGAAAACCTACTTTCGCCGGAGTATATTAGGTATTTAGCGTAATATCTGGACTGTAAAATAATTTAATGGGCATAATAAATATTCCTCTAATTCCAAGGAGTAATTACAAGTTATTGTAGCATTACGAGTTCTGGTTATGATAGCAGTGGGAATAATTTAATACTGCGGAACTTTGGTATAATATCTTACTACCTATGGAAAGCGTGCAAGAAGGAGAACGAGTTAATTGCTGCTAAGCAAAGTAGGTCCATATTCCATACTTTCTCTTTGTTGCTTTCACTTTACTATTATGCCATATTATACGTTTGTTTATTGACGAAAGTATTTACGTAGGTACTTTGTTAGCATTATTTTATTGGAACACTGAACTGTAAATTAGCAAACGAATACAGTAAATCATAACTGAAAAATGTTAACCTCTGTTATCTTCAACAAGGAATTTTTTTACCCGAAATGATTTAGCGTGCTTAGCTACATATAGTTATTAAGGCTACAACTATTGATTTTCTCTCGCGTATAGAAACTATTATTCTTGCTATTTAGATTGAATATACATTTAGATTGTTCTTAGACGAAGAATATAGTGAGCCGTATATGATAGTAGTGAAAGTGTCTTATGCTCCACATTGTATACTTACGAGAAGCTTAGGAACAACCGGTAAACAGTAAATATTTAATGCAAACGATTAACAAGGTATGCGGATTGCCTGACGGGCTTTGTAATTGAATGAATTTAATTGTTTTTCAATTCTCGGTGACATATAAAGTGCTTCGCAAAGGCAAATATTATTTTACTTAAAGCTTAGACTTGTCTTGGTCTGCACTATGCCATTACATGCATAGTACTGCAAAATAAGTAACATTAACATTCGTTCCCAAAAATGCAGGAAGTAAGAAATAGAACGGATGTAAATGTAACATATCCATTTGCAGTAAATAAAAGGTGCACTCACTACATTATCTACAGGTAAAGCAAAAAAGGGTAATACTACACTACGAAATCCATTATTTTTTACCGAACCTTATCATCAACTTATTATTATTCATATCTCGTATGTTCTACTGATAAGTAAATGTATTGTGCTTATGGTACGTGAGTATACTGAAGAAAATATTTGCAAATCGAAATTCTTTTACGAAAATAACAACACGAAACACAACAAATAGGTTGCAGGGTCAAAAAGTATACGCAACTCAATGAAACTGTTCTCATTCCTAGTTGTATCACCGAGTTCAGTCTGAATTGCTCTTTGTGTTTGCTTACTGCTATTCCAGCATGCAGCAACACATAAAAATATGTTATACTTAGGACAAACAAACAATAGAAGAAAGTAATAAGTTTTGAGTTTTTAAACTTTGCGAAAAAGTTTCACTATTGAAAACTAGAGACAGGAATTGCGACTTTGAAATATTAAGAATACTCAACGCTATATAGCTATAATATAGGATTTCCTGAAGAATACTTTTGTTTTGAGTTTACAGGAGGAAACATTTTTGCAACAACTTATTACTTGCGACTTGCGACTGCTGCTTTACGTTTCGTTTCAAATAATAAGGATAAGGAGACAGTGGGGAATCATTAGCGACTTCAGAGAGGAAAACATAGCATCGTATTAAATCTCCCGTCTGGGAATATTAGTCTGCCTCGTCTGAGTTTATTATGTTTCCTGTGGAACTGTCAACAACAACGAAAGAAACTAATGAGGCTTCCGATTTCCAAACAAGTATTGAAAGCTATCTTCATCATTAAGTTATATGAATAGTGAACAAGACTTAATTAATTATCATATATATTTAGTAGCCACCTATATAATACCGCAAAAATACTACATAGTATAAGCCATCAGTCTTTGCCAAAGATAAACATTATCAACTGGTTCTGTAATTGAATAGAGAAAAGCGACGAGGAAGATCCTGTTGGGAGCTGTTGCAGCGATAATTGGGATATTTCCACTTCGAGCTATAACGTAAGTTATCATTTTCTTGTAGATGAAGAGGAAGGCAATGACCGTGGCTATAGTCACGTAAACAATCCATCTGCTCATTACGAACGCCCTTTGTCAACAACATCAAACTTGAGTAGTTCAACAAGGAGTCTGGGTGGAGTTGAAGTTAAGGGAGAATCCGAGTCTGTATCAGTAGCCTTGAACAAAATACCAACATCGTGTTTTCCAGAAAGTAAAACACCAAGATTTACCACACAACAGTCGCAGTCAGAGTCAATCTCATATTCCACAGAGGATTCGAGTTCCTCTTCGCGTAATAGGAGAATTAGACACGGAGGTCGATTGTCACAATCCGAATCATGTTCATCAACATCATCAGAAAGATCAAATGAGACACCGTCATCATCATTAGCATCATTACCGTTTACATTGGAAACATCCTGTATTGCGACGACATCAGTCGATCCACAATTATTATTAGCAATGCATCCAATTGAATGTGGAAATAGCAATAGCGAACCCTCTACGTCGATATGGGCTGGAACTGGAACATGTAGTAAGAGAAATGCTGACACTAATTCGTCACGCGCATCTTCATTATTCTCCTCTCCGCTGTCTGAAAATCAAATATCTCCTTCGGCAGTGGTGAGTCAAAGCCAAAACGAAGCTTTAGCATGCAACTATTACAACGTTTACAACAAACCAACTTTGTCCTTCACCAACAGCTCCCAGCGTAACAAAAAGAAAGTCAAATCCCGAACTAGGGCTGGGAATAAGAGTGACTTTCCCTCAGACTATTCTACTCAGTCTGCCACAAACCTCCACAACCGTTGGATATTCTCTGCCAGATCAGAGGATCAGAAGCAGAAAGAACAGAAAATCAAACGATCCTACTCGTACTATATTAAGAAAATCAAACAGTTTCACCAAAATCTTCTGTCCACAAAAAATTCACCTGAGAATAAGAAATCAGCGAAAATCAAACCCAATTCAGTTAAAGTAAAAGATAGTTCGATCGACTCTTCTCAACTCATTGCCACTATTCCTAATAAAGCAGTACCAGAAGACAATCCTTACACTTACAAAGTTATGGACAACAAAGATACAATGAATAATAAAACTCGCCAAGTTCACCTCAAAGCCCAACCTACCATTAAAATCACTGTGTCCCCAGATACACCTGATATGGAAAATCAAAATAACCAACCTAATATTCCTTTCGAGGCTGTCAAAACTGCTGTATCAAATAAAATATTCATTGGAGATCCCTCTGATTCATTTTCTGTAGAGGACTTTGCGCGTTTGGATTTTCCCAACTGTGTTGACTTCGGAATAACTGATTTTCTGTGCTGCAAAGATGAAGTAAGTCAGCATCCTATATAAACAAAACCATAATTTCATTATTTAGATTATTAAAAGTAATAATTAGTATTTACTTGCTAAATCTATTTCTATTCCCCGTTTCAGGTTGACGTTGATTTATCAAGTGATACCGATACCAGTTTTCTAGAAGCAACTCCACCTCATCGTTTTAGTGATTCCGAATTAGAGCAAATTGAAGCCATGTCTATTACACTGGATACTGCCTTAAACCTCAATCCTAAAATGGAATCTATTCTCTTAAATTCTGCAGACGGGTCCGATGATAAAAAAGCCATCTCTGCCCCTCCAGAAATGGAATCCGAAACTGCGAAAGAGTTTCTAGAGAAAGACCTAATTTTCACATTAAAACAACTGCAGGCCAATAATCTCATGAAGAGTACAGGGAATGATAGTGCTCAGCCTGCAAGAAAAGTTCTTCCGAAGCCATTTAGAAGGCATATATCACTTCCAGCGACGGTATTTATGAGGTACATCTTCGATCACGATAATAAGGTTGCTGAATCGCCTAATGAAAGTCAAAGAAACAAGCGACTTCCGAAAATCAACTCACTCTCTGGGGGCTCCTCGGAAAATATTTATGAGGACAGTTGCAGCTGCAGTAATGATAACGATAGTGACAGTATTTCCAACATTAGCAACGATTGGGTTAGTAAATCTGATTCTATTGATCTAGAACAAGATGAATTTGAAAACCAAGCCTTTACTTCTGATATAGAAAAGAGATCCTTGATCGTTAGACATATGAGGAGACTCATCCGACAGGACACAAGTGGCAATTTCGCCCCACCAGATTTCTGTATTTAATTTACGAGATCATTTAATACCCAAAATGTCTTACTCATGTACTAAACTTGACAAAGTTTCCTTGTTACCTATTCTTCTGATTCTGATAACTTACTTTATTTTCAAGTTTTTCTACTCCCTTTCCTTGCACTTGCATGTGTATCGTATTGCTACAGATATATGTAATCTAATAAATATTTGCATTGTAATTCTACGTGTAATCTATCATTGTACGTACTTTCTTCTGTATTATGCAATATCTGTTCACTCATTGTATTGTCATAATGATCATGCTAATTCATAACAGTACAATGTAGCATTAGTAGGTAACTGAATTCTATTATTGTTTGGAGTGATATGTACAACTTTTTTCTATTGTATTCTAATTGATAAATATCGAAACTGCAAATCAAAATGACACGTTACCATTTATGTCTCTTTAAAATATGAATAACCTACGTCCATTGTCAAAACGGATTACTCGCGGCAATTCTTATGCAGTACACAAATCTTAAAATTATTATAAAGGTAAATGCGCATTCTTTGTAAATATTTGAATATTCAATGTCATTAATGGCAAATTAAAGAATGTTTAGCTAACCGTGCATGATGAATGATGAATGTTGGTGAGTGCGGAAAATATTGTTATTAATAAATAAAAGGATACTGATTCTATTAAAATATTTCATGCATTTATTAGTAGATTTTATTACGTAACAGGAATCTTTTGAATAAGGTTCGCAATTTTTACCATAAAAATCAAAGCAGGGTTATTCATATTGATTCCTTTGTAAAGGTAGTGTAGTGGAACTCATTTTAGTGGAATGCCTTAGTTCTTTTTATTAACATTTTTGCCAGCTTAGGAATAGTTCGCCCTAAAGATATACATATAGGTAACAGAAATTGAGCATATAGGTAAATATATAGGATTCAATACACGAGCTGCGGTATTTCTTTGTAACTCCGAAGTTACATAAATACAAATGCGACGAAACCAGCCCTGCGGAATGATACTTTTCGTTTACAAAGGTTGCATTGCATCGTCTAATGATCTAATTGAAATGTAAAGAAAACAAACTTGAGAAAAAGCGTATGGTGGGTGAAGTGTTCTAGCATCTGCTCCCTTGCTGATTTCATGTAAATGTTAGACTGCCTTTAGACGATGTGAAGATTCAGCTCTGTCAGTTTATAGTTTGATATAAAGTCGTTAGCAACTTAATAGACACATCTGTATTGACTATATATCTGTATCATCACTCGAAAAACAAACCATTGATGCATAAATGTACATTATGCAAATGCCAGTGGCTCATCAAACTATTTCAGCCACTATGTTGCAATTTATTACCCACAAAAACAGATTATTATATTATGGTTTCTGGAGCCTGGAGATAAATCAACCTTTGTTTGCATAATAACTTAATGAAGCAAATTAAACTCATTTCTACAAGTATGTGCTTATAAATCTTGCCCTATGTACCTTAAAGACTGATAATTCTGCTTTTTATTCCTTTTCAGTATTATAGCTCGTGGATTGGTTTTCATTTATTTGCAAACGAAATTTTTCTAAATGATTCAGTAATTTTAATTTTAAACGCACGTATGTAAAGATCATGACTGCTTATGACATATGGAAAGGTAACTAGAAAAATCTAGCTTTTTAGTTACCTACGTATTTTGTGCAATGTAAAGAGACTGTACATCGAACTCACTCAAACATCGTATGTATAGGATATAGCGAGGAGTTATGATTATGATTAATTTCCTGTAGATGTTCTAGAATGCTATAGGCATTCGTTTCTACATTTATCAACTTTTATTACACAAGAAAGGTCCATACTGAGACGTGATCATACTCGGTTTGCGACAATTATTTCTTAATCTTTTCGTAGCTACACTACGTCTCTATTTACTTTATTGCGCTTTGTAAGACTTTGGAAGTTGTAAGCAATCAATCCACTTTCTCCTTTTCTTTCGCTATCGTAAATCGTAACTTATATGGCACATTACTACGGAGTTGTTCTCTGCTTTTATATTCTGTATTAGGTATGTAAGTAATGTACCACCATAAAACCAATAATCTCCTTACTTTGGTAAATGTTTGGCTACTCAATAGTATTAATATGGTACACTGCAGATCACCTATGTGCATAGACTATTTGTGTTTAGACTGCATTACACACAGACACAAGTCAATAATTATTATTATATGAAATGCTGTAAATATATAGTTCTTACAAATATTTCTTGAAATTACTAGTACAGAATACTCTTTTAGATGATAGTTTGTTGTAAAATGCCCGAAAACACATTTTTGTCATTACTACATTTCTACAAAACGTGTTTGATACTATAATACTAATAGGATTACTTTTGAAATTTTTTGTGATATTTCTTTAAGTATCTTAGCGGAAGTCATAATATATACTTTATACCATTCAGATTCACTTAGGTTTATTCTGTTTAATTGACAAATCAAAGTTTTTTGAAGTTAAGTCGATATTATGTAGTAATTAAGGCACTGGACGACGATTGACATCATCTGAGTGAATATATAGGACATCATCTTTCACTTATTCTCTGTGTACATATACAGATTTCGGGCACCATCATATAATATAGTCTTATTGCTATACCACAATAGTTACGTCATAGAATAAGGAATCCTGTTATGTATAGGTCTGTGCCAACCATTGCAATCTGTCAGGCAAGGCATGCATCCTTGGCTGATATGTAAAGGGTCTGATTGCCTAGGAATATAGCGCTTGCCCGAGTTGGCTAGGCAGGCATGTATGTCTGACAGACTAGTTAACACTGGTTGGCGAAGACATGCAAACAAGAAAACGTTTATTGTTCACATTCAACTGAAGCTAGGTACATTTAGACTTAGATAAGGGAGGAGTGTGTGCAAGTAAAACCCAAGATGAGAAATGAGACTGTTATGCGCGACAAGCGCAAATTGGAATTATTGGAGTTATTGGTATTTGTGATGGCCGCTGTACCTATAGGAAGTAAATCAATGCATTTGGACTACATGTGTACTGTAAGTCACGAGGTGCAATCACATAAGCTACGCCTTCAACTCTACACAGCCAATTGTGGATCTAAGAGGTGCAATACATAAGCCAATCGTGAATCTACAGGGTACATCGTGCAGAAAAAGTTAGCTTGACTTCGCAGGAGAGTTCTGGCTGTCCCTATAGTATGCCAAATGTCAGTATTGTCTCTGTAAGTAGTTACGTTAGAGAAGTGCAACCACAAAAGGTAAATAAACAAAAGGAGTATAATGAAGATTGTGAATGTGTACCGCGTCTGCTCTGACAATGTGCCATTGTAGTGGTTATATAATGAAATATCTGAAATTCTGAGAGTCTCTCCCAAGTGCAAAGTCGAAGTCCCTCAGTGCTATTCGTTGAAAAGACTTCTGAGCTGATCACGTCAAAATCGCGCAATCTACTGATCTGTTCTTCTCACCGGTTCAAACCCGCTTTGGTTGATCCTTATTGCGTTTCGGAATTTACTTCTCGGTATTAGACACTATAGTGCCCGTAATTCAACCAGCTTAAGCCGTAATAAAAGTCAGGCTTGTCTACTTCTGCGTAACTATGAGTAGGTAGAAGTAGAAAGCAAGTTTTGTCGTGTCAGAGAAAGGAGATGTTGCGGCTTACGTATGGCTTGATTTTCTCCGAAAGCTACACTATTTAACTATATATAGGTACATCAATACCAATGCTTAAGCTTATTGAGAAGCTTATTTATGCTGAGCTGCTTGTGAGTAACTACTGACATGGAACTGATAAATCCCTTTAACCTTAATCATACCATATTATGGTAAATTGCACCATAAAATCCAACTTTGGGAAACGCTGGTGGCTACACAAAACAGATGGGCTTATATAATACACTGCAGTCATGGCTTGGCTAAGTCAATTAATATTTATGTCTATGTGATGCGACATAGAGTGCTTTATTCTGTTTGAAACTTTGAAACGTCCTAAGTACTACTTAAATACTACTGCAGCTTTCTGTATCGTATCCTATTGGTAAGTGTTGCGTTTGTGACATAAAGTACGTAATTAGGATAAAACTCTCACATAACTAATGCAATAATTACTTTTGAAAATATTTTAAAAGTCTTGGCATGTTTAGCTAGCGTTTCTGCCTTTATGCATTGAAAAGTCTGCTTACGTGCAAATACACCGTGAAAGTTACTATTTTGGTACTCATTTTGCAATTGCGTCGTGGCTCTATAATATTCTGATTCTACGTCTATATACCTTAATTCACCTCAGGATGTAAACAGTGCAGTCACAGTCCTCATGTTTTATAAAGCACTCTGCCACAGCCAACTGAGCCAACGGATGACATTTGACAGCCTCTCTATAAATTCCTTTACTGACGTCACTCTACATAGTATGCACTGCCTTTTGTCACTAATAAGAGTTAATTACTTTCTGTAAGTTTGAACAGACTTGTTACATCACTCATGACCATGCACAATAAATGTATATGTCTCATTGTCAGCCAAACTTGTCTTATTGACAGAAATATTCAATTAACTGAATTGTCTTTCCTCCCTCGCAATTAATATTTCACATATGTCAGTTATGTTTTCAAGTACTGGTACATAAATGCTCTTAATTATTTACAAGAGTACTAGAATCATAATAGCTTATACATATAATGCTCTATTATGGCTATACTTAGCCAAGTATTTAACTATTAGTATTTATTATTGATGAACTGCTATTTTCCACTTTTAGGGATGCTTTTAATTAGCTGTTAGTTTTCATTGATTATTGAAGTGGTGCCCTAATTGGAACATGTAAAATGAAGAACCTCGCTTTGTAATAATGTGAAAATAATGATTGCTGTAAACAATGGACTTCAATGTTTGACAGAAACAAGAGATTTAAATGGAAAAGTAATTTTCTACAGTCGTTGTTTGATTAGTTTGTTACCCTTGAAAAGAGCTTGTTTCATCTCACTGTCTTGTATGTACACTTTGAAGGAGAGACAATTATCAAATAGAGAAAACAGAGGAGATATAAACAAGGCAAGAAAGCGCTTAAATAATACTTCCTTCAAATGCAAAATTGATATATAAAGCTCACTAATTCCTCAAGCCTTTTGGCTTAATTCCGGACCTTCTGGGCAAACCGTGGGATCAACCGCTGCAAGGTTAATTTCTTCATATAACCACAGAATTACTTTTCTTCAGCATGGTCTTAATGTTATTACTTCCCCTTTCTGAACTGTGCTGCTGGAAATTGATAAACGATGAATGAGTGCACAAGATATTAAAAACATACCGACATTTGTGATCAATTTAATTAACGTTTGCAAATGAATGACCTTCACAATGGAATATACGCTACAAATTCTAGGCCATGTTACAGCAGGTTGAAGCTCCATAATCCCAACAATAACTCATAGGTTTGTACACAAAAGGAAAAAGTTGCCAACTTATAATTGCTTTAGGTGTACTTATAGTGTAGGTATTACACTTCAATACTGGAGGTTTCTTTTGCACCGCAAGTATACCATATCTTTAAGTGTAAAACTAAGTACCGCCTGTTTTTTGCGAATCTTTTGCATAGTCATCTCCAGTGTAACACTACTGTGGGAGAATTATTAAAAAATAAACAGCAATTTGAGTTGCTTAAACATATTCCAAAAAGTATGACATTAAATTCAAAAAACCACCTGTGTTTAAGTTATTTTATTATTATAAAAGTGTTTATGTAATTAACTTAGTTGGTATTTGCCTATTTGGTATTATAAATCTGAGTGAAAATGCATGGTTATAATATATAGGTAAACTAAAATGAAAATATATTACATGTATATAAATGTTAAGTATTGCGACAAGCACCTGAGCAAGAACGGTTTCAATTGAAGTCAGTAACCTTTAACTTGATACTGTACGTATCCGAGATTTGGTGCATAACTATAAGGCCGGAAGTCTGGAACATTCAAGTTAACAACCCCTTTATCTCCTTGAGCTGTTTCTCTCTTTGAAATAAAGTTGTACGATTTATGGTCCATCTTGGGTGCATAGTTGGTAACTTCGCCATTAGGCGGTCCATTTACCATAATCGGTTCTGCATTACTATACTCAGAATCTTGGAAGCTATTAAAATAATTTCCGTATTGATTATCCTGACCAGTCTTTACAGATGGAACTCCATAGCGATCTTTCGGTGGGGTCTTATATCTGATAAAATATACCTAAAAACATTCCAATAACACTTTGCAACCAGAACTTTTCAATAAAAATACAACGAAGAAAGTAATACGGTTTAATAAAAGGTATGGAGTGTAATAATAAGTAATTGAGAGATTTTACGTCAGGAGAAGCAGGTTTAGCTGAATTAGGACTTTGCTTAATCTTAATTTCCGGGGCTTCATCTTGGTTTGCTTTGGATAGAACGTAGACCAATGTTTTTTGAACCTACAAATAGGATTTATTAACAAAATTAGTATTAACTGAGTTTGTTAGGTTGTTATTACTCTGTGATGAATGTGAGAAACGTTACCGGCCCAGCAGGAATCTCAATTTCGTGCTTGGGTGGTGGAGCAGGATTGGGACTTTTAATGAAAATTATGTTAACATGTTTTTCCTGCTCTCCTTGCACGCGGATGGTTCTAGTTTTCTGATAAGATGGTTCATCCGGGGCTATGAAAACCGAAACATGCTTAACTACTTTGGTCGGATGACCGGGAGGACCATAAGATGGAGAGCTATCAGGAATGCCGTAAGAGGTTCCAGGAATTTCATTGTAACTCGGTTGATCTTCATGAGGTATACCGTAGCTCTGGGACTGCTGGGCATCGAAGTTTTGCTGCAGAGGTGGTTGCAGAGTTGTTTTAAGTTCAGGACTATCGTAAAATGAGGTCGGACTGGGAATTGGTAAGCCATACTGAGGAGTTGGTGATGGAGCTCCATATTCTTGAGTCGCTCTGTGAAACTGTTGTTCAGGTGTGGGACTTGGATTTCCGTAAGAATAAGTTCTTTGGGTTGGACGCGACGGTGGACCGTAACTGGGAACCAATGTAGATGTTTGCTGTGGCGGAGAATAATAACCTCTGTTTGATAATTGTCTCGGAGGACCGTAAGTTGGTGGTTCTGCTGCAGCTAGCACCAATATTGGTGCTAGTACCTAAATCATCAAAAATGTTTCATTTATTTAGTCAAATATTTTCTCTGTGGAGAACATTTTTAGAATTATTTGTGCTCAAGAAGCAAGTAAAGGCTTATTTTTATTTTCCACTTGTCTGTACAGTACAAAGTCGTGTTTTCCTCGCTTGTTGAAATCTGATTTGATTTGCTGGCTGATTTTCCTTCACCATTGTGTTTGCTAGAATTCTATATAGAATGTATTTGTACTCTTTTAAGTTAAAGGTATCTGCATCCCAGATACGTGTATTTATTATCTTTCCTAGCAAGCAGAAAGATTATTCTCCACAAAACAACTGCATATTTTATTATTTTTGGTATCTTTAGGTACCTACTATAACCTCTATTCTGTACATTCTCTACCATAAGGCCTAAATGGCAAATGTCGTCACTTGTATTTCTATTAAAATCCTATCTAAATACACTTCTAAGGGTATTTTATAAATTAAAGTTGAGCTCTCTTCCCATTAATGTATGCTGATATGGTATATTATAATCGTATTGCAAAAATGTTTTTTAATTGAAGTACATATTGAAGTACATAAGTCGGCAAAGTGGGTACTTTTATTTCAAAATGATTGACTACAATCATTCATGAGAGATACCTAACAAAATTAGCAGTATTATATTTTTGCTTTTAGTAAAGAAATAAATAGCAAAAACTGGTTATTTACTATTGACATGTTTAACATGTTTTATGAAACATGATTTCCGAAAATAAGGAAGTATAAATCGTTTCACTGGATATGGATGACTGAACGAAAAAGTAGAACTGTAAATACAGTCAAGAGAATTTGAATAAATGATTTCTGCATTTTCTCATAGTTGATCTGCATACAACATGGTTTTAAATCTCAGGATACAGTATGTGTAATTTTACGTAGTAGTATGGTCTAATTATAGCTGAAAAAGAAAACGTTATCTTGTTTAAATTTTAAACATGTCACCAACCACAGACACGATTGCATGCCTAATTGACTGAAATGAAATTCATGAGGATTTCATCCCAACTGGTGTTACCGATCTGAGAAATGCATTTAGTATGTACATAACACATGCAAAATTAATGAAGGCCCACTTTTAGATTCTAAAAATCAATATTGAAATTTAAATAAGGTAAAAGTGATTCACAGAAATTCACAATAGTCACATTTGAGAGCACTAACAATATAGCTCTTTCTATGAGCAAAAATCCTATAAATGTTTAGGTTTTGCTTATTATATACTTAAGAAGGTAACTAACGCTATAAAGCTGAATTTTTAGTAGATGAGGACAAATTTGTAGTAAACTATCTATTCACTTTGTAATTTCACACCTTAAACGAATGATATCACAGCAGTCCAATAAAAAGGCAACACTTACAGTAAGTAAAGTTGTAAAATTAACTAATTGTAATTGAGCTTAATGTTAAGTAAACATAAACCCACAATTGAACAAGTTATGTAAGGAACACAACAGCGTAATAACGTTACACGACAGGAAAACATGAAAAATCAACAAAAACATGATAAACCAAACCACTTGCTAGTTTCTTACCCAGAGAACGCTCATGATGAATTTCTAGAGGCAAATACTATGAATAATCTTGCTAGTAGCACTGTCTTGACAAGAGCAAAACGGAAGTTACAGAAGGAAAGCTGAGGATTAAATAAGTCGCTTCGCTAGACCGAGTTACTATTATATACTTTTGTGGGTATAATAATTTATCAGTTGGATTATAGTATTGTGTCGGTAAAAATATCTACTTCCATCTTAACACTTTGGACTTGGCTTCTGCTTAAATATCTATTCTAATACCTGCAAACTGCTTATCACATATACTTGCATAGTAATATAGTAACACGGCTCATTTTCATAGTACAAAATACAAAGCCACACACAGAAGAGCGCAATATTTATATCATGGATTCAGCAGGCAGGTACCTACAAATACCTTGTGATGTCAGTTTACCTTTATTGCTACTTGTTCTATATGCATAATATTACATGATGCAGAGAAGCAGGCATTCTTTATTAAACTTTTGATTTCTTTACTGTACAGAAAGCATAGGAAGTAGTAAATAAAATTTCTTTGGTTTGAAGTGGAATAGCATTGGTAGGTACTGATAATATGCTGTTAGCCTACTTTAAACTTTGAAATCGATACATGTGTATATGATGGGACCTAGAAGATAAGAATATCTCTTATGAATTAATAGATATTTGTAAGAAGTTCTAATATCTTTATTATGTAGGTTGATGTGCATATTAAAGTCATATCAACATCAAAAGAATCATATTTACATGGGCCATTAGTCAGCGTAATGCTTCTATGAACATTTCGGTGGTTCACATTTTTCATGCTGTCTTGTGCCTTGTCAATTTTTGCCATATAGGTATTCTACAGCCACATGAATGACTTAACCATTCATCAGAAATCTGTCAGAAAACTGTTGCTATACATTATCAATGAGAAAAAGTAAAGAGTACCAGATCTGAATTACAGTGGCTGGGATATATAACGTATATTTTACAGTGTGTACAGCTTTTCAGTTTTGTGAAATTTAATATCTTTTTCTTACAGTTTTTATGTTCACACACTCGGGAATGCAGTTTCTAATTTCAATGCAGTTGACGTAAATGACATGCAGTCTTATGCTTTGCTGTGACGAAAGTGCTTTGCAAGTGTATTAGATTAGTTACATTACATAAGACATTGCTGCATTTACCTGTGTGCCGTGTGCCACGATAGGCATTATAAAAATTCGGAAAGCTTAATGAATGCTGAAGTAATAATATTAGTAGAAAATAAAGAAGGTTGAAACCGGTCTTTAGAAGAATTTTAATCAATTTTAGTAGTTTGGTAATAATGGGCATTTACTATTTACACATTGCTGCTCACGATTTACAATTAATTAGTATGTGTTTCATTGATGTTTATTCATATCTTAATTATATTCATTATTGCTTGTAATTAGTTAGGTAATTAATTAATTACAGTAATTACATCTTGTACAGTACTTGTAAAAATGAGAATCTTATGGGGATTTTGATGTTCCTGTGAGGAATGTATCCGATAGAGAATATTTAAATGACCTTTGCATTAATATAAAATGGATGTTCTTGAAGTCTATTGTTTGGAAAGCAATGTAAGGGCAAGCAAATGAATAGGAATAAATCTGAAATAAAATAATTGATTACTTATGTAGTTGGCAGCAATTATACTCTAAGAGGGTCTATTGTAATTGCTGTCTTTGGTAAAACGGAGAGAAAAATAATCAATCTACATAAAAACTACATATACAAAGTTGTTATAACACAAAAATATTTCAACATTTAAGAATAGGATATGTACAACAGTTTCAAAGCTATTGATAGCGTGTGCATTTGGTGTGCTATGTCTAGTCCACCTGTATAAGCAAAAGCTACCTACACCATTCCGCTACCACATTATTTCTAGTAGATTTTCTACTTGCCATGCCATTTTATTATGTACGTTTTGATGCATGTAATTCAATTTGTGCAAAAACATAGCAAGACTTTTATCTTGCTTAGCTACTAGGTATTCTAATTTTACACAATAATAATGGCCGTGTTGGTTGTTGTGTTCACTGTAAATTTCAAACGGATTTCAATGAGCTTTATCTGTCAATAGTTAGATAATCTATAGTGCAGGTATGTGTTTTGCTAAAACAAATACTGCGGTTGGATGAAAACAGCCACAATACCTTTATGCGCCACAGAATCTATATTTACGAGCCACGTCCACAGTTTTTCTTTTATGTGCCCTACATGTCAAAAGTAAATACATTTATTCGCGGATAAGATTAATCTTTTACTTAGCTGGATTTGCTAGACTACAGATACACAGAGATAATAGCGAATACAGCAATGAGATGAAAGAACGTATGATATTCTCTTCATAAACCACTCGTTAAATTATTAATTACTATATATAACGCGTCATATAAACAGCTAATTAAAGCATGTTAATTTATTTCTACTCACATTAACATTTCATTAAAAATATTTTACAATTAGAAACCCTGAGCCCTACAGGAGATTATTGTCATGTTCATTATCATATCATAATATTAACTATCATCCCTCATGTACAGAGCAGCGATATGCATGCACGCCAAATTCCAAAATATGCATGCAAATATGCAGTAAAAAATTCCAAAATATGCAACTAAATATGCAAAAGGTTCTACACGTTTACAATAGTTTCTTTTACATTAATTTAATTGTGTACATATTTTATATGAAACTACATGCGTTGTACACCAAGAACATATAGTCGATCTTTATTTAATGGCCCTACTAATACATTTGCAATGTATCTTCCTTTGGCATCTGTAGTTTCATCAACGGAAAGCAAAATAGGATAATTTCCAATATTTTCCCGTATAGTTTCAATACTCAAAAATGTATAAATGACAATGTAAATCACAATTTCAATTGTGGGTTAAAATGTAAGCAGCTCAAAAGTTTATACGTTTTACCTTTACATAAACCCTTTTTATATAATTTTTTTGAAGTGTTGATCTACAGTTAATCGTTTTGGGTGTGTACTTCTCCAAAAAATTAATAATCACTGGATTCTTTGTGCATTTTGGTGACAATAGTTGAATTTGAGTATTCAGTGTGTACAATATTATTTAATAAGTCTATTTATTTATTTGTCCGTCTAAAATAATATACCTACATACGACTAAGACTAAGTGATACTTTGATGTGCATTGTATTGGGCGATATGATTACATATCTTAAGCGGTATCTAATTCTTTCCCGTTTAAATCATTCTTGCATGAACTTGAGTCGTTGTCGTTTAATGTTTTATAAAAAATACAGTGCACTATTCATAATATTAAATTAGTAAATATTAATAAATATGTATTTTGCTCAAAATATGCACTAAAATATGCACGGATGCATGCTTATATGCAATTAATTTTAAAATATGCACTAAATATGCACAATGCATATTTATATGCGCAAATGCATGAAAATATGCACACATGCACTGAAGCCACAAATATGCACAGATATGCATGAACAAGTGCCCTTAAATCATCTAGTTTTGGCCTAAAACGTTGACATCCAAAGTGGGCATATCCTCAGATTGCTCACTGCAAACATGCATTTGCTTGCATATCGCTGCTCTGAATGTAGGCTAAGGTTTGTTATATTATTATTATGCAATCAATCCATTACATTATTTACAACTTTATTTATTGTGATTTTTTAAATTGAAACAGTTTTATGAGACAGTGGAAACTAGACAGTTGTTCTTCAAAAAAATCCTATTTTATTAAATTGGTATACGATAGGTATATCCATGGATGAGCTAGTATAATACCTACTCTGTATTTAGTGTTGGTAATATTGCCATTAATTCAATGCATTTTTATTAAGTTCTTTTTCTAGTAGAATCCATAATTTAAGGAGTACTAATTTAGTGACCTGGTTTAATTACTGTTTTACTATTATAGTACTGGTTAACGTAAATATTTGCAAGAGTATATAAAATAGACCTTAATGTATATTGTAAATTGTGAATACACTTAAAGATAGCAACTCACTCACGTAGATGTGTTATTTATTGATATTATTTCACGTAATAGTATTGAATATCTGTAATAAATTGTGTTAATAGTTTGATATTTCGTTTAAATGCTAAAGGTATTGCCTATACTCATGTATGAAATTTCCTGCAAAGGAGATAATTTAATCTGCCCAAGTGCATTGCTTTAGTGTTGACGGTTTCAATATGTAAAATGTCAGTAGCAAGTAGTCTAAACCTGAACACATGTCTAAACTAAACCCAACTCAACGCACTGATCATGCTCATGCCTCATGCCTTATGATAGATTTTGCTACGCCATAATTGAATTTACTTGAAGAAACGTGCAGTGAATAAGAAAAGTCTCATGGAAATCAAGAGTGTAACAGATAAACTACATTACAACCATCACAAAGCTAACTCTTTTACTGCGGTCAGGTTAAGCTAGCGCTTCACAGAGTTCTGTTGTACAGAGCTCAATGAGATATTTGTCGTGTCAAGAGATAAAATGTACACATGCATATAAAACACCTATTTTAAAATAAAACTATAATTCACCTGAGCATATATGCAATATTTTATACATAGGTATGGATACGAAAATACGAACTCATTTCTTACGTAAGAAAATCTTGGTCTGTCGTATTAAATCATGAGACTACTAATATCCCTAGATACTTTAGTGTGTCACGTCACGATGAGGCGTACTCAACTATATTTTTCTATCTGATGTAGAATTAATAATTGTATTTAAAACTTGAAACTAACTTCAATAGCATAGATGCTTTATTTGCAGTAAAATTGACTGTGTAATAAGACGGATTGTACGCTATTTATGCCATCGTACATATTATGATAATAATTTTTACCAAAGACTTGCTTAATACATTATTAATGCATCTCTAAACAATAGCTTCACTTTGTTGAAGCAGTAGACATGTTAAGATTTTTCAGCAAGATAATAGATGCTGGAATACAGTATTCTGCATGTAATCATTTTTAATACCCCTTCTAAAAATTTGTTTCCTGTAGATGTAAACATACCTATCTTCATAATTGTCTGGAATTACAATGATTCCCTACCTGTTTGGCAAAGTCCCGTTTGGCAAATCAAAAATTTTTGATTGGTCGCCCCGTTTGGCAAAAGTCGAAATTTGCCAAAGGGTCCGTCAGAATGCCCCGCTTGGCAAAGATTGTGCATGAGGTGTAATAATATACATTTTTGTTTTTCAGCTGTATTTGCTATTCAAATTTATTATTCATCAGTAATGTAATCAGTCAATGGTAATATTATTAGTAATGAAATAATATTATAATGATATTGTAATGTCATAAATGATCTAGTTCACTTTAAATTGTAAGAAATTATGCGTAAGTATTTTGAAAGTGGCATCGTATTTTTCCATAGCTGCGTACAGTTTTTTGCAATTTGTTGCTGATTTTTGTATATTTAAGTCTTTGTTTGTAAGGGAATGTGCCATTGTCGATGCGAAGCAACGGGAAACGTAATGAACTGTTGTCTCAGCCATAGATAAAACAATACTAAGACTAAAACATACCGTTAAGGTACAAGGTACGTATGCTAGGTACACTGTGTGTTTGTAGGTTACAAACTGATTTACATAACATAGATAATCTTATTATCTATCTACCTTCTCTACTAGTTATGTACGTACTACTTTCACAGTATTGTAAAAGTTTATCGTCTTTGCCAAAAGGGGCGAACAGACGACCCGCGTGGCAAATGGCTGTTTTTGGCCATTTTTCCCAAAAATGAGAAAAAATTTGCCAAACGGGGCTTTGCCAAACGGGGAGTAAACCAATTACAATAACTTGTAATAACATTGAGCATTAATCATTCTTAAGTAAGACATGCAAAAATAAGTTATTTCATAGTCATGCATGTTACAGGGATATTGAATATAATAAGAAATCCCTTCATTCTAATTTAAAACATTTCAGAATTTTAATTTGCTGACGAAAAATATTATTGTTCAGGCGATTTACTGATTTACTTTAATTTCTGAGGAATTGTAAGGTTTAAGATAATAATCTACCTGATTGCCATTGAAAGTCATTGCGTCGTGAATCCCGTCATGTTAATTAATTAGTTAAGAAAGATTTTTCAGTTTATCTGTACAGGCATTCCTTAATTACTTGAGCAATCCACTTACCGGTAATATTCACAATGCAACCAACGCAATTTAGTGATGCAAGAGCAAACATGCACAGGATGCTTTATGTTCTTAATGCGTCCCAACGAAATCTTTATCTTACAGTTCCAGCAGGAGTGTAAAACTGCATAAAAATGCTCTTCAAGACTTATGGAATTTAATACAGGCAAAAATGAATATTAGTGTGAGACATTTCCTCTGCGTCTTCTGCCTCCCAAAGGGTTTTAAGAAACCTAAAACAAACTTTGCTGAAACAAAGCAAACTTAATTAAGTTGGAATAAGGAAAAGTAATTTCGCTGTTATGCAATGCAAAAATGACAGTACATGCAACAAATGATATTACAAGTAACTGGTAACTTAAGGCCTAAGTTAATTTTGAGCATTGCTTTTGGGTCTCATTTATATTGTTATTGGAAGCCATTAGTGAGTCTATTTATATGTTCGTATGTATTTCCTAAATAAAATGCAGCATTTTACGACCGCTTTTCCAACTTCGGAGAGCTTTTCCTTCAGAGAAAAAACTTTCCCAAACAGTTGTTTGAGCGTAATTAATTCATTTACAGACTCATACCTGGTGAGCAAAACTATTACTTAAATATGGGAGTCTCCAATTTAATAAAGTTGCTTTTGCTATGCTTGATGTTGGTTTGTACTTTGTACTGTAAAACCAAGGTAAACCTGATCAACATAAAAATGGAGTGCAAGATTAAAATATTAGCATAACTACTCATTGTTAAAATACAGACACTATAAAATGTAAATACTGCAAATTCTTAAGCTTACAATAGTTACGCATTGGTTTTGCATTTAGTTTTGTTACGACTACAGTATTATAAGTCACCTGAACCATGACTATGAACAAGGAATTAAGATAATAGCTAATCGAAAAGAGGAACTGCTTTGTTTGTAATAAAAAAGGTACAGACTACAAATGATAGACATAATTGTGCGAAGTGAATTAAACAGTTAAAACTTAAAACTGACATTGATACGCATTTACAGATTCTCTACTTTAAATCTGCTGTGATTTACTTTTACAAGATAAAGTTGACAGTATCTGGGTTCCTGTCATGTCTCCTGTTCGTTTATAATCTTGTACGGCATATGTAACCCATTGCACAAAACCACTTTCAATGCATTATAAAAGTAGTTTGAGACGTTCATGAAAACCTAATTAAATACATCCCTTAAAATTGAGATTGTTTATGAATATCCATAAGAGTATTATTCCCTTGTAGTGAATCCTGATTTTTAAAAGGAGCCCTATTTAAAAGTCCTATTAAAAAGAACGAGTAAAAAAATTGTACCTTAAGAATAATTGGACATTTTATTTACACAATAATTTCTTCAGTTAATAAGTACCTTCTACAGCTACAACAATTACATATACACTATTTATAAAATGAACAGTATTAATCCCAACACCCAATATGACATGAGAGATAAATGTAATCCACCTAGCAAAAATTTATCACATCACTCCAGCAATTTAAATAAGTCTTCCGTAAACATACAGCAAAGTGAGGAATACAGATGCCTATTATATTACCTATCTACTATTTTCGTGCACTCTTTGCAGTACCAACAGAAAGATGTAATTATACAGGTATGGCAAATTACGTGAAATTCCATACATCAATCCCATACTCATATAATAATGCAACAATTACAAAAACGAAAGCAAATGTAATACAAGTGATATTACCTACACATTATCAGTATGAACCTACTATACGAAGTTCATTAAAAGTATTCATTCAATCACATTCTCAAATAATACTAATATTTTACAGATTAATTGCTACAATATTTAACTAGTGGGTACATTGCTAGAACTTCGATTTATTGCTTATAATTTTTATCTCCTTTGCTTTCAATGATTTGCAAGATAGCAAAGTATTTTTAATATTGATTTGCAGATTATTGTGCAGTATGTACAAAACGTTTAGACTTTTTGCAGTCATTTATCAACCCACAATAGCTTAAACAGATATCCTTATAAGTTCTTGTAATAATAAGAGCATTACCACTTTTACTACTTTCTACCGAACCCAAATGTACATTATACAATGCTATAAAGGTGTAACTCAATCATGATTAAAGAAATTCAAGCGTATTAGTGTTTTTGGATGTGTCCGCATATTCTAAGCAATACAAAAACTCATTAAAAGATTAAAGACTCACATAACAATCACAATCAAGAATATAATTTACAGTTTGTAATTATTGTTATCATAGTAAAGATAACGAACGGTAAAAATCGGCACTGTGGAATGACTACTTTACGTATTTACAAATGAGAGATGGGCAGATGTACAGTCAAGTCATAACATTGTAAATAAGAATTTTATGCGTAAGTGACAACCAATTCTTGGTTAACAAATTCTTCATATTCCCAAACAAGACAATAGATGAACAATATGCCTTGCGATTGTATTGTGCATATTATATGAATTACATGCAATTTCTATTCCCATAGCCAACTGAAGAAACTTTAAGAAAAGAGAACAATAATGAATCGCCAGTAGCCCATCGGAAACGGTCAAAAAATTTACTTCAACAATTTTTGGTCAAGTGCAAATTAATTTAACTACGAAAGATAGAAGTCATACAAGAATGATGCCTGCGAAAGCCAGCACTGTCTTTTCCTAAATTTACATCACGTCTCATTAACAATAATGTGAAAAAGATTATTTTACAGATTTGTATCTTACCCTATTTAAGTTTAAATTTAAGCTCACAACTAATGGAGCAGAAATGAAATCTAAGTGGACGAAGATGAAGCAATACCCTTAATTAATCGTTTTACCTTGTCAAAATAAATACATACGTTAGTAATAGCATTCCTTGTATCCGTTGGCTAATCTTAAAGTACATAATGTACTTAAAAATTCGCAGAAATAATTCTGCATTAGGGAGCCTGCATTCTATAACCGTATATTTGTCAAGAGAAGCATAAAATTAGCAAATTGCAAGCACTGATTGGTATTACGTAAGATCGTTGTATCAATACATTTAAATTACACATTATTTAGTATTTCTAATTTGCTATGTTGATATTTTCGCGCATTTATTATTTATCTAAAGTACTATTTAGTTTATTTTAGTAATAGTACATCTAAAAGTTCAGTTCTGTTCATTTTATTTCGTAAAACAAGATTTCAGAAGTACAATTAACTTATTACACTATACAAACAATAGTCTACCTCAATAAATAACAAACATTTAAATTATATGGGTAAATTATTCTAATTATAAACGTGTACCTGGTTAGTAATAAACGTAAGAAATTGCAAATAGACATTAATTAGTGAGAAGTGATCACGAAAAGAAGCCTAAACTTCAATTTTGAGCTAACATCTATAGTAAACTTGCTTTCTGAAGATCGTACCTACAATTGAAAGTTTTTCTGCATGTCGAACGTACAGCATTCATAAGGTAGCCATAATTTTTGTAATTGCAATATGTATATTGCTAGTTCGCAAATAATGCGATTAATTTAATACACATCAACGTCCTTTGCATAGCACGCAGATGTAGCAGGTAGCTATTTACTAATTGTATTAATCGACCTTCACGACACTGTAAATCTTCCGAACGAACCAGAAGCAAGCAAAGAATCCGATGGTACCTAAAGAATAAAAAGGTTTGTTAAAGGCAAAAGAACAACAAAATTATATTTTTATCATTAAATTAGGCAGTAATAAACTACTAAAAACAAATAACTACCTGTGAGAAGGAAGAACAGAAAGACCATAATAAGCGTGTAGCCAAAGTACAGGAACGTTGAAGTAAATCCTTCGATATTCAACTTGGTGAAAAAGTAGTGGACGCAATAGAGGAACAAATAAAATGCGGTGAATCCACTTGTCAAGAAGCTTCTCCACCACCAACGATAGTCCTGAAAAACATTTACAAAGCACCATCATGGAATTTTAGTTAAATCGCTAAGTCAGAATCGGCATTACAATTAGGAATTTATGCATAAGCTTATTTAATATGTAACTAGAGTACTTATCATACCTCAGAGCACAAATGAAAGTAGCACAACAGAACCGTTGTTTCAGAGCATGTGATGACCAAAATAACGAAAACCAAAAACAGGAAACCGAACATGTAATACATTTGACTAGACCTGTAGTGGAAATCAATTGCTGTTATTAACGGCATTTTACAAACCAGTTTACTAATAATATTTGGGGTAAGGGGTAACAACTTACCAAATTGAATTGAGAATGAAGAACAATTGGATGAAAATACAACCAAAGGGCAAAACGCCTCCCATAATGATTCCCGGAGCTGCTTGTGTGTACACGCTCTGATCAGGTATTTGACGCGGAATTTGGTTGGTTCGAACGGGGTGTTCAATAACGCGTTTCCGGAACCCGAAATATGCGCCAACAAAGGTCAAAGGCACTGACACACCAACCCAGAGTGCCAATAAAGCCACCAATGTTGAGAAAGGTATAGCAGCTGAACTCTTGTTTGCCCATAGAATTAAATTCATGATGAAGAACAGTCCAAATACAATGCTGTTAAAATACAATTAAAATAATTGTTCGTCAATTTCATCACAAAACGCTAAGACTTAATTAGAATGAGTTTTGGCAAAGAATAAAAATACGGTACCCAGGACAAACAGTTGATGTGAGTATAACGTTGGACTTCCACTTCTCACCGCCAAAACTCTTGTATATTCTCGATGAAACATAGCCAGCAGGTGTTCCCAAACACACATAAAGTACCATTGCACATGTCATAAGGGCACCCCGGTTTGCAGGAGACAAGAAACCCAGACAAGCGAAAGCTGAAAAAAAAGTTGGAAATGTTATGTTAATGTATGTTAATTAACAGATAAGGTGTTACGTATCATGTTATGTCCTTCAAACCTAATGTAATCACTGTCATTGCCAAAACTTGAAATCCGGAACCAAGAAAGACCGACAGTAGCATTCCTTTCCTTGGAGGACGGAAAACATCCCCATGGACTAATTTCCATCCGAATTCTTCTTGTGCGTCTTCCCCAGAATCAATCTTCTTTCCCCAAAAACAAATCATACTTAACCAGGTACAGATATTAAGTATGTGCAAACAATATTGTTATATTTACCTGATTATAACGTGCGATATCCTTGTGCAATGTTCGAAGAAGAATCATGGCTACCATACCAGACAAAAATAAAACTATAACCAATGAGTTGAGAATCGAGAACCATTGAATGTTTGTATGCGGCATTGATTCCAAAATATAATCCCAACGAGAAGACCATTTTACAGTATCGTCAACCTAAATGGGGTATATTGAGAATGTATGAGCAATTTAGGTATACTACCTTAATTAATATTAGGGCTTAGCTATGTTAAATGGATAAATTAACTTAACATATTTAGTACACCTAAGTGACCCAAGCAATCTTAGGTCATTACCTTACCACATGGAATATGAACCTCATATACATGTAGTGGGTACAATAATAATTACTATGCTACTATTTATATTCTAAAATGCAAGTACCTTGAATGAATAAGAGTAAGAGTAAGTTATACTCAGTGTATCCTTTGAAGACAACGCTTGTCCTGAAATAGCCATTGGCTCATCTGAATCACAATTCGGACTGGCTGGGTCATTGTGTTTAATACTTTTTGGCTCCACCTTCACCGCTATTAACAAAAATTAGGTCATTGCAAACAAATGATATTTACTCGACACGTCACACCATTAAGTATAGCATACGACATAAATAGTTCACAACACATCAATACTCATAATATTACATGTGCTAGCCTTGCTTTTTGTAATTAAAACAGTCATTCCAACTTACAAATAATTCGTCCAGAGTTAGCTCCGAACTGCAATCCCCAATCAGCGGCTTTGCCACTATGATATGTAATTAGCAAATCAACATGATTGAAAACGTAGAATGTATCAGGTTTACGGTGGCCAGCGTCAATGAGTCCACATGTATCTTTGGGATTATTATCTTTGTCAACATAGCATCCCATAGGAAAGCCGGTAGAGCAATATTGCTGAGTTCCTCCTAAAGAAAAGTAAATGTCAACTTTATATTTGCCACTGATATTATAAAAACTTGTCAATTGTTCTCAGTTAGTAGAAACTTCTAACTCGCGCATTCACAATGAAACCGTACCTGCTGGGTAGCACCACGTCACCGGCATGTTATCTAAAAATGAAATACATTGATTTGGTTGTTATTTGTTATTCAATAGAGATACAATTTTCTCAAGGTTCCTATAAATGGACAATCACTTACCGACAATCCAATGATGTTGATAATTCAAGCTCATGCCATTTTTTAACACAGCCAACTTTTGCAGTGACAGTGCATCTGATCCAGTATAGGTTTTAGTGCAAAGTTTAGCACACTTTTGCTCTTTGCCAAATTCAATCTGTATAAAAGATTTCAAAAATTAAATTATGTCAATTATTTAGCTCGTCTGAGATTTTTTGCCAGTATTCAGCATTCGTACTTAAAGACGTTAATAATTAATAAAATAACACAACGGTACGTATTAAAACATGCATACATTGTACGGCGATGGTCTTATTCGCTCCCCAAATACGACTTGTCCTAAATTCTCGACAGGACTATTTTCGATCTCTCCGTCCACCGTACAAAAGTCGAAACTAGAAAAATTATTTTGTATTTTGCATTATATAACGTACCCGGTAAGACAAATTAAAACATATACAGGATGCGGTAAAGAGAATTATGAGTGATATTAATACATGGAATTAATTTACTTACTAGTGGTACTCATAAGGTATGACGGACTCATCAGAATTGAGACGATTAACAAACAAGTCGATTTTTGACTATAAGAATTATGCCAAGATTGTAATTTACTATATGCAATTTGTTTGTAAAAATGATACTTAGGTAATAGTTTAAAATTCCATGGACATACCTTACAACTAGGTGATTCAGCTTGAGGACAAAAGTTTACTGGTGCCAATCCAGGGAGATAAAATCCATTTCCAAATGCTATACAAAGGCAAATTACGAATAAACCACTCCTAAATGTCGACGAAATTCTTGAAGGGTTGGCCATTTTAATTGAGAAAATTTATAATTTCTAGGCAGCTATTTGCGACCAGGAGAAAGCAATTCGATTGGGCCACACAAACAGCGGACTGAAATAACAAAGACTTTCATTAACATAATAATCTTCGATTTTTACAGAAACTAAAGAATTTTGCTAAATGTGGATTTTAATTTTAATACTCATTGCAAATTACAAATAGAAATATTCTATTCTATCAGAATAGAACAGAAAGGAATTGCGAAAAAGTGGATTAGTAAACTAAGCGAAAAATTATATTTCAATATTAGTGCCAAATGCCAATGCATACAATAGGGATACTTTTTAAACGTAATAATATATTTTACCCTAGCTTAAAAAAATGACATGAATCATTCACTTCACTTTAATAGTTATTCATTTCACAAGTTAAAATTAAAATTCTAGGGCTTCATTCAGCAAATACCTGAACTATTTTATACCACACTAACTTGACACGTGACATTCCACATCACTCTGTCAATACTAATGACTAAGCGGTCGGTAAAGGGTAAAGACGTGTGGTATGCTCTGTATTAGCATTTCCTCCAAATAATTTAAATAAAGTCATTAGTGCATTTCAATTACAAGCGTATGGCCTGCATGAAAATTAAAATACACGTAATATATTGGCGTAAGTGCCAACATGCACTTATGGATAATTTGCCCTCTTCTAATATCAAATTATCATCATGCGACACACATGTAAAAACTAAAATTTTGAATAAATGAAAAAATGAGCTACCAAACCGCAACGGAAAGGAGAACGATTGCAGCAGCTGACAAAAATGAAGACCAGCCAATGACGAGTAAATGAATGGATTAAATCTCAAATGCCAACTCAAATGTCACTAAATGTAGGAACATCTGAAGTAAAATCAGTGGTTTGATATCAAAGATATGCCAATTGGGTGAATTTTGTATTTCCAACCTCCTTCGTCTGTTGTCGGTGAATGTAAACAGAAAGATGACAGTCAAACGGTTAGAAATAAGGTCTTATTTTGAGTTCGGAATATCACTGGTAAGTGGAAAGTTTAATACTGACAATGTTCACAGTAGTGCAACAGAGTCAAAAAAAGTAAAACCACTAGTCACTAGGACTAAAACACAACTTCTGACCTGACTTTCAATTACTTTCTCGTAGTACGGCACACTGTAGACTCTTACAATACAAATTTATAACATTTTGTTATAGATTTTTATTCCATGCGAAACGCGATCGCAAATCGCAATTGCTATGTAATATTATGGTAATATTCAGTAATACATTACCATAACCAACTATATATAAAATACTGAGGGCCTGGGCCTGTCAACGTCAACCAACACACGCAAAATCAACCTGCATATGCTACCGTCTCTTCTGTGGGTTTTGTTTATCCTGCTATTCGAAATGCAGTACAAGTACTGTGACTGTGTGTATTAATAATATTACCTAATGTATTGTCGTGAATGTGCAATGCAAAATAGTATTCAAACATTGCATAGTATACAGTATACCTAAAGATTCCTTCCACATACTCTACTTCCACGGTTCCACGTAAGAAGTTCCTTTTAAACACCACCCGGCAGATTGAATCTGTGTCATTTAGAGGAGTTTCACATGATATAGTAATCCGGGATTTGCGAAGTCATAAAATGTCATAAACTAAAATGCAATTTAGCCTCAAAATATGCTTGTTGTACAATTAAGATTTGGTGTATTAGTGTATTCTACCACCACTGAACGAAAACCCAGTTATCTGTACCAAAAGTAAAAACTGAAAACACTTATACGCTTAAAATTCAAATTGTTTATGAAGTATTAATAAGTGTGAAGTAGACGTTCCGAAATAGATCATCCATATCTACAAATGGTACACCGAATTTCATATAGAATGATAGAATGAGCAAAAACTCCATACCCAGGCAATCGAATGGATGCCAAAAGATACAAATTTTAAACTTCAGACGAATTTTTTAATTAACTTTCAGACTTAAGTTTTTACAAATTTTTTCTATTTTATTCCACAACACAAAAAAACTGTAATGCAGTACGAACTTACGAACAAACAATAAAAGTTTCCACTACAATGAGTTCACATATTCATAATGCACTGTACTGTACTTGTAGTATAGCTTAACAATTATGTAATGAAATGTAGTGTAGTACACAGATAATCTAATAAAATTATCTATTTAAACGAACTTAGTAAAACTTACATTTCCATAGCTCGCTATATACACAATACTTGTAAGGTTAAGTTTAGGTTAAGCAACGTAATTATATTGTTTGGGATTTTCCTTATCTCTGGCCATGTAGTCTCTGTCAATCAGGCTTTCGATTCGCTTTTTCAAATCTACAGGCTATGAATTTGAAAAAAACGCCACATCAATGAAAGTTTAACATAACAAATCAAATATGAAACACTGAAGTAATTAATGACAAGCAAGCATAAGAAAGGAAAACTTACAGTTACAGGAAATTTAAGTTGATTATATAACTCGGACACGAGAAGTTGATGAGAAAGGGTTTTACGCATTTTCATTATGCGGACAATAGCTGCGTCAATTTGATACTGCCGATCTTGAAAAACCCGTTCTTCCGTGGCTTTTTGTTCTTCATTCTATTAATAATAGCATACATTTATAGTAATCATGGTATTTCTAAAGTTATGCGATCGTCATCAATTCAATTATATTATTATTGGTCTAGGGACAAAAACACAAAAACTTACAGTTTCTTTCATCTGAATTTGATTAATTTTCACCCGGAATAATTTATTTGCAAATTCACGGTTAAACTCAAACTTATCCTCTTCTGTAACGTCTTTTCCCTTTGGAGTTTTCGTTAAAACTCGTGCTTTCCCACAGGCCAGAGATTGCAAAGTTCTTTTTACCTCTCCTTCCTGCACAATGAAATCATTTTATATTTCAAAGAATTTACCTTCGCATGTATGTATATGTATGTAAACTGTTTTAAAGCATCATTGACCTCGAGATTTGAGGATGCATCGCTCACTACAATACAATAAAAGAAGACAAAAAGAGTAAACAATCATTTCGCCGAAAAAATAACCTGTGGCCACCACGTACATTTAGCTGCTACAATGTTTCAGTATTTAAAATTGAACCAAGGCTACACATATGTACATAAGTGTCGATCTTGTGAATTTAAGGTATGAATTCCAATTCCGTCAATTAAAACTCAATCAATAGTTTTGCATGGTTTTGCTAATTACACGCATTCATTGCAAAAAACATGGGAAAGTTAAGTGACTTCGGTAATAATAAAAATAATGCTTTTTGCTTTCATTTATTGAATTGAAGAGAGCAATTTTTGATGCAGTAGTGCATCCAACAATCCAACTGTGATGCAATCCGTCTATTTCATTAAAAAACTTTCACATCAGCCACACTTGAAATTGCACAAGTACAAGAAATTTAGAAATACTTATGGCTCAATAGCCAAAATCTCACCGAGTAAATAATTTTCTATTTGTCCGCAGGCAATTGCAATATGCAGGAGGTTTCAGTCCTAACTTCGCGCATTACATGAATGATTTCTCATTTTAAATTCACTCATTTTTGTTAAAAGTACAGCTAGACAAGTAAAAACATCTTTCGGTAAGATTTTAGGTATTTAATCTTAGGGGAGTTATTGTGAATAGTGAATACCAAGTGCGGCTCATTTCGAAAATTTTTTAATTTAAAATTGCCTGAGTTCACAGGCAATGTTATACAAACACATTAAGGAAATATTTCTAATCTTATAAGCTATAAGTATAAATAAAATTCTAGTTTTTACCTTTACCTCTATGTTAGTCGCAGTTTTAATATAGTCGTACGACAATTCCGCTGCATCGTTGAACAACAGAAGAACAAGACCTTGGAATAAAGATACTTGCAGCTCTTTTTTACCCTGCAAAATCAAGAACCGAAAAATCATTAAAAATAATCTTTGTACATTTATATCTATTGGTGAACATCGATTTTTCACATTTTTTCCATCACAAGTTGTGTTGTTGTGATTCACAACATAATTGATTGTAATTACATGATCAAAAGAAGCTCGGAGCATGCAGTGACCTAGTGTGGGCTGCCATTGCAATTTCCTGCCACTATGTTTCCCAAGGTAAAACTTATTAAAAATTTCTTGGAACTGAATCATTTCTTTAGGTAGATTTACTTCCACTAAAGGATATGTAGGCCAGTATCCCATAGTAAGAATATTTACAGTTAGATCGATTGCTGACTCAAAGTTTGTCTTCAAATTTGAAGTATGCTGAAAATTCAAAACAGAAATTCAGAATTCTCTGCGACTGTGAATACTTAAAAAATATGACACAACGAATACCTGTTTGAACGCCACATTAATATCTCTTGACAGTTCCATATCTTTGAACATTCCTTCTAGTTTAGACGTAAAAGCCCCACCACACTCTTGCTTCAATTTAGATAGCATACTTTTTTCAGCATCCACGCTTGCAGATTTTCCAACAAGAAGCCGTTTTGCTAAATCTTTTTTGTAAAATGCTTCAAAGACATCTTTACCATGGATGAAACGGAAGATTACCATTATTTTATCTAACAGGCGTTCTAATTCTTCTTCTGTTGCTTCTTTGTTTCCCAGACGAAGTTTAGAATCCACGAATTTGGCTATCAAAAGAAATACATCATTTCACTATTTGCTAATGTCATATTTACACACATAAATTTCTTGAAATATTGACCATTAAAACTATAAACATACCAATGAGTTCTGCCGGTTTATTGGGCCTTTGATTTATAAAATGTTCGAAGGCCTCTTTAACGCTGTTTACGAACTTTTCAGACTTGTTGAAACATGTATTTACGATGTTGTCCATTTTATCTTTGAAATCTAACAAATCTTGTACCATTGATTTGTCTTTCTCAGGGTCTATCACAATAGTACGTCCTTTTTTCTAAAAAACGAATACCAACAATTACAAAAGTGTCCTATGGAGGTATACACAGTATACAGTTCAGTTCAAAATCAACGTAATGATTAACTGTGTACAGGAAAATTAAATCATTACATTAAAGCAACTGTGTACATTAAATCAAGGCTCGTTTGTCCATAGTTTCCAGCCTTAGCTGGTAGAAGGCTAGCCCATCCGCCCACCTTTGCTGGGTTCAGATTCTCGGATCCATCACGAGAAAAAAGTAAATTTTTTATTTAGTTTACTTCAGGATGGGCTAACCTTCTAGGCGCTAAGGCTGGAAACTATGAATGAAGGAGCTTGGATAAATATACGTAAGAAAGCCATTTGCTTTTTGCATACCTTTATAAACGAATTGAAATGGGAACAAAGATCGTGTAGTCCATTTTTGACTCGGGAAAACAGACTATACTTTAAATTTAGATCTTGAATTCTATTGTTGTCTAAAAGATTTTCTAATCCCTTGCATAATATGCTTCCAAGATGTTCAGAAATCAGTTGACGTTCAACGGTATGAATTAATGCCCATCTAACATTGCAATAATTTTTTGTTGGAATTAGAACAATTTTTATCAAATTCATTAGTTGTTAATAGTATCTCAGTATCTTTGTAGTAATACTATATTACGTAGCACAGCCTGCATGTGCATAATGTGCAACTAACCTCGTTCCGCTATCTAAATAGTGTAGCACACGATCATTCTCTTCTTGAAGTCGCTTATCAACATGGGCCAGGTACTCAGGCACTTCTAATTCCTGCATCAGTCTTCGCCCTTCCGCAGTATACAAAGCGTCTGTAGCTTGCAGGAATCTAAACAATATATGCAATTGTTTTAAAACTCTTGTATTAATCAAAAACCATTTGGATTATAAATCATATATACCTGTGTTCAAACACGTCTTGATATATTTGTAGATCAGAGAGCATTCTAAGAAGAGATTTGAGTAACAAACGGTCAACTACATCTCCTTGCCTTTCGCTTTCAATAAGCATTAATAGACCGTCTACTGTTCTTGTTTGAGCTAACTGCTGCCCGATTACATGCTTTCTAAACAAATCTAATCCCATATCCCTGTAAAATTGATAATATGTTTTAAGCTCTTGGTAACAGTTTGTCAAAAATAGGAAAGAAAATCCTCACACATACAATTTCCAATAAATTATATTTATAAATAAAATTGACCCTCTATTTGATTTACAGCTGCATTAAAAACGTAGTCAAAATATCGTTTAATTACCATATTGAAGGAATTGAAGGAGTGTGCAGTACGTAACGTCGATCCAGATACAAAAAAATGCTGCGAATCATTATCATTTGTCTACAATGAGATTGCCAACAGCTCTCCATTTCTTTCAAAAATATTTTTCTGTCCTGTACTCCACGAATATAAGGCTCGACGTTATCTTTTACATGCATTTCAATTACATCTGCAGCAAAAATTATAAACACATTACACTTGAATCGACTTGAATAAGGAATACATTAGATGTCTTCACATATTTCATAATTTATTTGTAATTCTTTTCTTTGTAAATCGTAAGTTTAACTTGAGTTTAGCCATGGAGAATTGGTTATCAAATAAGTTATCAAGTTATCTAAAATGATAAAAGAAAATTCAAAGTTTCACCTCTTAAATTTTCATACAACTGTGGAGCCATTTTATAGCTACACATATTTTCCACTGCTTGGTAAAGCTCCTCTAAGCAATAGCTTATAGGAGTTGATGTTTGAATTGCTACGACTGAGTCTCTCAATTTTTTCCATGTTTCAGTTTGGTAATCGTCTGACAACTTCGGTTTTTCTACAATAAAAATGAAAAGTAAATAAAACCTGGATTAGATATAGTACTATTACACTTCTTTACTCTTACTAAATTATATCTTATAATTATTGCTGTACTCTAATATACTGCTTGTATTCATTACGGATTACGGTTAATAACACAAACCTCTAAAGTTCTTTATTACGAGTTTTTTAGTTCCTCCTCCTTTTACGATGAGAGTAGACGCTTGAGCTTTGTTTATGCCATTTGTTGAATTATTTATCGCTGAAAAATTTGGTCTTTTTGCTGCATTTGGGGATTCTTCACTCATTACAGACGCCATCATAACTAAGTGATCCTATCGATGCCACCGGTGGCGAAAAACAATTCTTCAATTGAGTTATTCAATGAAGACTGATGAAACGAGTGTCTTGTTCAATTTTCTCAAAGCTTCTAACTTAAACTGCTTTATATTGGTAAAACACAGCACGGCAGTGACAACAGAGGCAAATGACAACAGACTGAACAGTTAAAAGGCAATACAAAATGCTTAATTTCAAAACTAAACGGGCACGTTCAGAATTTAAAAAATCGATGTAGGATGTTTAGTTACTAAAAAGTAATTGTTTAGTAGACTAAATTGCAGCCAGTTTGCAATCAGCAGTAGTTAAGAGTATGTCGTCTTGTCCAAGAGGAACGGCGATTCAACTTTCAAGGTTTCAGCCTTTTGTACTTACTAGTTATTAGTTTGGTTACCGCTTTTTCCTATCCTGTGACGGCTGTGACAACGACCTATAAGTGGACAATTGAAAATACTGTAAGTTAAGTTATAGTTAAAAGGCGACTGGAAACATTAATATAAATAACTGAAGACGGAATAATTTGGCAATTTACCTGTTTTCTACAATCTACCGCTTATTGGTTGCAATGTCAAATGTGATCATTTTTTATAACAACACTTTCTTTAGATTAGAGTGATGTTTTTTTAAAATAACACCATATAACACTAAAAGGTTTGCCGACAATGAACTACAAAATAGTGTCGTATAACCTATTAATTATTGTAAATCAATTAATACTAATACGACGACGAAAACAGACGATTGGATTAAAAACTGAAATTGAATCGCAGATCAATAAACTTGTTAAGTCACTGTTATATCGTTGTTGTTATTAAATGATCATTAATCGTGTAAATCGGCATTTTAAAAGGCAGACTGCTGATTGTTTGTATTTGGGACTTTATGCTAGATGGGAATGAGGATTGGGAAAAGAAGGAGGAGATTACTACTGAACATGCATTGCCTACGTTTACCTATACAATTTTTGGACCTTTTGTCTTAAAAGGGTTGAGTTTGAAAGGTCTGTTGTGCGTATAATATCCTCTATGGCTTTTTCTAAGCTAGGCTAAAGTGCTAAAGCTTTTGCAAGTACTGTAACATATGCAGCTATAAAATAATTTATATTCTTGCGTGCTGTATTTATAACCAGCTGTGTATATGTGTATTTTGTATCTGATCCGTGTACAGTATATACACTACTACACGAAATGAAAGGTACTAATACCCTAATCTGTAATACCTGTCTGTGTCTGTGTATGTGCGCTGCTGTGCATTGTCATGTATTAACCGTCGCGGGCAGCCGCCGCCTTCCCATACGATGGATTCGGTATATGGCGGCAATACCGAATGCCTTATTATGCCTAAACCGCCGGTATTACCGCCAATTGCCGCAAAGTAGACTGTTCGGTACTTAGCAGTATGCCTGACTATACGTAGGAAAAGCATTACTCCCAAATGCCAATCTAAGGCATTTCAAAGTATCCGTCAGGGTACTTTGAAATAAGTATCTGTGCGCAGGTTTCTGTGTACCGAAAATAAGGCTTCTCCGGCATGCCTAATTATAACAAAAATAAGCAGTAGCAGGCATCTCTCTAAATATGATAATAAATGCTTTGTAGGTATACCGCCATCCACCAGAAATAAGGCATTTAGAAGTCTGCCGTCATGTGACAAATAATTACATTCAAATGATTTTCCTTTCTGTGAACAATTTATTATTTATTAACAAATTCTCTTGTTACATTTAACAATGAATTACATTTAACAATGAATTACATTTAACAATGAATTACATTTAACAATGAATTACATTTAACAATGAATTACATTTAACAATGAGATACATTTAACAATGAATTACATTTAACAATGAGATACATTTAACAATGAATTACATTTAACAATGAGATACATTTAACAATGAATTGCATTTAACAGTGAGTTACATTTAATACATGTATATTCTAATTTTAACAAAAACGGATTTAAGTCGGCGATGTAAACAATAAGTGCATATTACCTACTATCTTATAATTAATTATGACAACACAACAGAACGTTGACTTCTCTATTTGCAACAACAAGCATGCTTGTTGTAATTCTGATTCTCCCAACACGAAATTATATTATTTTCTTATAGATTTTTATAAAACCGTAAAACTGTGTTGGTTATCAATAAGAAATTGTCCTCCTTGGGTGTTGGCAGACATACTAGCTGTTAATCCAGTGGATAGGTTATCCTGTGCTAGAAATGATGGGCTGTGATTTTCTCCAAAATTAGGGAAGCTATTTGTGATTATTGCACTTGTTGCGGAAGAATTTTCTTAATTCAGTTCCTAACAAATAAACATTAGAATTAAAAAGTGGATTGAATTCTTATATAAGATTGTTAAGTGCTTAAAATTTTACCTCATTTAATTTTTTTTTCTTAGCTTTCATTGATCCATCTGAGTTGTGGGTGTCTCTCAAATCCCGTAAAACCTTAGTAATGTTTTGTCTCGTCAAAGCCATTTGAGTCTCTAATTTTCTTTGATATTGAACTGAGTCAACTTCACCATTCAACGGGAACTTTTTTCTTATAGCGGCTGAAAAATATACAAACGCATTTCAAGAGAACTTAAATACTGAACTTTAAATTAAAAGGAAAACAGGGGTACCGTAAATCAACTTTAATGTTATATCGGGCAGCGTATTTTTGACCGTTAGTGATGCCTTTTTGCTGAAATAAATAAATTATTTTCATTTCAAATTAGTGGAGATCAATAAACTTGTTTGTTGTATGCCAGTAATCACGCGAAGTTAAAAAAAATTACGTATGTTGACCCCGTTAGTGTGCAGGTTGTTAAAAACGAAATGGGATGCAACTGTAGCAGCAATTTTCGGACTACAGTTCGCTGTATATTAGAACTCCCTATTGCCCATTCCACGTTTTTATCAAGATTAAGAGGTATGTTTTCTCCGTTGTGGTGTACAGTTACGTTCCCATTGGTGACCTAGTACAAAAGACATTAATATATTGATTTCATTAAAATCGCAAAATTATCGTAATAAATGGAATTGAAACCTCATTATGAAGGATACCTGAGACTGGGTTTTCCTTAGAACATTCAGGATGTTTCATGTCAATAAGGTGTGACACCGATTCCTTTAGTGCTTTTTGTCCTTCACAATAGAATTGAAATATTAACAATAAAATAAAGCATTAATGGAAGTGGTAACTCATTTCTTAATACCTTCTAAGACAGATTGAAGTAATTCTTCAAGCGTGGATAATGGCTTACTTTGAGTATTCTACAAGGTTTCTATTTCGGTATGAATAGCTTCATCAGTTGTAGGGTAAATTTTAGAGGGTGACCTATACAATTGTGAAGCTTTTGGTGAGTAGATTCTTTAACCATTATCATGGAACCATACGTTATTGGAACCTAGAAAAATCAACCAGGTAGTTATTATGAACAACAAACATGTTTGTTGCTTTTCGTTAGCTATATATTGTTGTTAGTTGGAGTCTTACGGCTCTATCTTACCCAGTCAGAAGTGCGTGCCATTTTGAAGTCAATTAAAGTAGTTGTACTATATTTCAACTGAAATTCGACAGAAGTTAATTACGCTGCGGTAGAAGTGATTGGGAGCCAAAAGGTTATTTTCTTTTCAGGACCGTATATTTGAAAATCTAAGTAGTAATTTTCTTTCCCCGCCTGTCATTGAATGAACGCTATTGTTGAAGTAAGTTATTTCATTTTGGCACTTCGCAGTAAAAATTGGCATGCGCAAATGCGTCGAATTTAAAGCATTACTTTTTACTGCCGATATAACGTCATGTATTGGTATTCCGTTGATTGCCCTATCCTACCGAATTTAAAGTACTACTTTTGTATGCGCAAAATTTGACATAGTGAGATATCCCTTTATATTACTTCTGGTACCGATTCTAAAGTAGTCCTTTTAAATCCATTTTTCGTCAGATTACAGCACATCTTTTACTACCAGTGTCTACCGATTTTTAAGCAGTCCTTTTAAATCCATTTATTTCGTCAGATTACAGTACATCTTTAGCTACCATTATCTGCCGATTTTCAAGTAGTCCTTTCAAATCCATTTATTTCGGTAGTTCAAAGTATGCCTTTAATTATCTGTGTATACCGAATTCCAAATGCAACCTGGTTATACTTTATTTAAGCACTTAACAGTATGGTCACGTGACAGCTTTAGCATTTGCTGGCATACCTGAATGTACTTCTATATACCGAATCCATCGTATGGGTTGCTCTACTAGATCGAACGTTGCAAATTTAATAATATATATTTATATAATAATAAATACCGTTATTAAAATGTTGACGTTTTTCTTAACCTAATTGAAATTAAGGATGACTCACACCCCCGCAAAAGTTTTGTATAACATTGAGTGTACCCATACGATGGATTCGGTATATGGCGGCAATACCGAATGCCTTATTATGCCTAAACCGCCGGTATTACCGCCAATTGCCGCAAAGTAGACTGTTCGGTACTTAGCAGTATGCCTGACTATACGTAGGAAAAGCATTACTCCCAAATGCCAATCTAAGGCATTTCAAAGTATCCGTCAGGGTACTTTGAAATAAGTATCTGTGCGCAGGTTTCTGTGTACCGAAAATAAGGCTTCTCCGGCATGCCTAATTATAACAAAAATAAGCAGTAGCAGGCATCTCTCTAAATATGATAATAAATGCTTTGTAGGTATACCGCCATCCACCAGAAATAAGGCATTTAGAAGTCTGCCGTCATGTGACAAATAATTACATTCAAATGATTTTCCTTTCTGTGAACAATTTATTATTTATTAACAAATTCTCTTGTTACATTTAACAATGAATTACATTTAACAATGAATTACATTTAACAATGAATTACATTAACAATGAATTACATTTAACAATGAATTACATTTAACAATGAATTACATTTAACAATGAGATACATTTAACAATGAATTACATTTAACAATGAGATACATTTAACAATGAATTGCATTTAACAGTGAGTTACATTTAATACATGTATATTCTAATTTTAACAAAAACGGATTTAAGTCGGCGATGTAAACAATAAGTGCATATTACCTACTATCTTATAATTAATTATGACAACACAACAGAACGTTGACTTCTCTATTTGCAACAACAAGCATGCTTGTTGTAATTCTGATTCTCCCAACACGAAATTATATTATTTTCTTATAGATTTTTATAAAACCGTAAAACTGTGTTGGTTATCAATAAGAAATTGTCCTCCTTGGGTGTTGGCAGACATACTAGCTGTTAATCCAGTGGATAGGTTATCCTGTGCTAGAAATGATGGGCTGTGATTTTCTCCAAAATTAGGGAAGCTATTTGTGATTATTGCACTTGTTGCGGAAGAATTTTCTTAATTCAGTTCCTAACAAATAAACATTAGAATTAAAAAGTGGATTGAATTCTTATATAAGATTGTTAAGTGCTTAAAATTTTACCTCATTTAATTTTTTTTTCTTAGCTTTCATTGATCCATCTGAGTTGTGGGTGTCTCTCAAATCCCGTAAAACCTTAGTAATGTTTTGTCTCGTCAAAGCCATTTGAGTCTCTAATTTTCTTTGATATTGAACTGAGTCAACTTCACCATTCAACGGGAACTTTTTTCTTATAGCGGCTGAAAAATATACAAACGCATTTCAAGAGAACTTAAATACTGAACTTTAAATTAAAAGGAAAACAGGGGTACCGTAAATCAACTTTAATGTTATATCGGGCAGCGTATTTTTGACCGTTAGTGATGCCTTTTTGCTGAAATAAATAAATTATTTTCATTTCAAATTAGTGGAGATCAATAAACTTGTTTGTTGTATGCCAGTAATCACGCGAAGTTAAAAAAAATTACGTATGTTGACCCCGTTAGTGTGCAGGTTGTTAAAAACGAAATGGGATGCAACTGTAGCAGCAATTTTCGGACTACAGTTCGCTGTATATTAGAACTCCCTATTGCCCATTCCACGTTTTTATCAAGATTAAGAGGTATGTTTTCTCCGTTGTGGTGTACAGTTACGTTCCCATTGGTGACCTAGTACAAAAGACATTAATATATTGATTTCATTAAAATCGCAAAATTATCGTAATAAATGGAATTGAAACCTCATTATGAAGGATACCTGAGACTGGGTTTTCCTTAGAACATTCAGGATGTTTCATGTCAATAAGGTGTGACACCGATTCCTTTAGTGCTTTTTGTCCTTCACAATAGAATTGAAATATTAACAATAAAATAAAGCATTAATGGAAGTGGTAACTCATTTCTTAATACCTTCTAAGACAGATTGAAGTAATTCTTCAAGCGTGGATAATGGCTTACTTTGAGTATTCTACAAGGTTTCTATTTCGGTATGAATAGCTTCATCAGTTGTAGGGTAAATTTTAGAGGGTGACCTATACAATTGTGAAGCTTTTGGTGAGTAGATTCTTTAACCATTATCATGGAACCATACGTTATTGGAACCTAGAAAAATCAACCAGGTAGTTATTATGAACAACAAACATGTTTGTTGCTTTTCGTTAGCTATATATTGTTGTTAGTTGGAGTCTTACGGCTCTATCTTACCCAGTCAGAAGTGCGTGCCATTTTGAAGTCAATTAAAGTAGTTGTACTATATTTCAACTGAAATTCGACAGAAGTTAATTACGCTGCGGTAGAAGTGATTGGGAGCCAAAAGGTTATTTTCTTTTCAGGACCGTATATTTGAAAATCTAAGTAGTAATTTTCTTTCCCCGCCTGTCATTGAATGAACGCTATTGTTGAAGTAAGTTATTTCATTTTGGCACTTCGCAGTAAAAATTGGCATGCGCAAATGCGTCGAATTTAAAGCATTACTTTTTACTGCCGATATAACGTCATGTATTGGTATTCCGTTGATTGCCCTATCCTACCGAATTTAAAGTACTACTTTTGTATGCGCAAAATTTGACATAGTGAGATATCCCTTTATATTACTTCTGGTACCGATTCTAAAGTAGTCCTTTTAAATCCATTTTTCGTCAGATTACAGCACATCTTTTACTACCAGTGTCTACCGATTTTTAAGCAGTCCTTTTAAATCCATTTATTTCGTCAGATTACAGTACATCTTTAGCTACCATTATCTGCCGATTTTCAAGTAGTCCTTTCAAATCCATTTATTTCGGTAGTTCAAAGTATGCCTTTAATTATCTGTGTATACCGAATTCCAAATGCAACCTGGTTATACTTTATTTAAGCACTTAACAGTATGGTCACGTGACAGCTTTAGCATTTGCTGGCATACCTGAATGTACTTCTATATACCGAATCCATCGTATGGGTTGCTCTACTAGATCGAACGTTGCAAATTTAATAATATATATTTATATAATAATAAATACCGTTATTAAAATGTTGACGTTTTTCTTAACCTAATTGAAATTAAGGATGACTCACACCCCCGCAAAAGTTTTGTATAACATTGAGTGTACCCATACGATGGATTCGGTATATGGCGGCAATACCGAATGCCTTATTATGCCTAAACCGCCGGTATTACCGCCAATTGCCGCAAAGTAGACTGTTCGGTACTTAGCAGTATGCCTGACTATACGTAGGAAAAGCATTACTCCCAAATGCCAATCTAAGGCATTTCAAAGTATCCGTCAGGGTACTTTGAAATAAGTATCTGTGCGCAGGTTTCTGTGTACCGAAAATAAGGCTTCTCCGGCATGCCTAATTATAACAAAAATAAGCAGTAGCAGGCATCTCTCTAAATATGATAATAAATGCTTTGTAGGTATACCGCCATCCACCAGAAATAAGGCATTTAGAAGTCTGCCGTCATGTGACAAATAATTACATTCAAATGATTTTCCTTTCTGTGAACAATTTATTATTTATTAACAAATTCTCTTGTTACATTTAACAATGAATTACATTTAACAATGAATTACATTTAACAATGAATTACATTAACAATGAATTACATTTAACAATGAATTACATTTAACAATGAATTACATTTAACAATGAGATACATTTAACAATGAATTACATTTAACAATGAGATACATTTAACAATGAATTGCATTTAACAGTGAGTTACATTTAATACATGTATATTCTAATTTTAACAAAAACGGATTTAAGTCGGCGATGTAAACAATAAGTGCATATTACCTACTATCTTATAATTAATTATGACAACACAACAGAACGTTGACTTCTCTATTTGCAACAACAAGCATGCTTGTTGTAATTCTGATTCTCCCAACACGAAATTATATTATTTTCTTATAGATTTTTATAAAACCGTAAAACTGTGTTGGTTATCAATAAGAAATTGTCCTCCTTGGGTGTTGGCAGACATACTAGCTGTTAATCCAGTGGATAGGTTATCCTGTGCTAGAAATGATGGGCTGTGATTTTCTCCAAAATTAGGGAAGCTATTTGTGATTATTGCACTTGTTGCGGAAGAATTTTCTTAATTCAGTTCCTAACAAATAAACATTAGAATTAAAAAGTGGATTGAATTCTTATATAAGATTGTTAAGTGCTTAAAATTTTACCTCATTTAATTTTTTTTTCTTAGCTTTCATTGATCCATCTGAGTTGTGGGTGTCTCTCAAATCCCGTAAAACCTTAGTAATGTTTTGTCTCGTCAAAGCCATTTGAGTCTCTAATTTTCTTTGATATTGAACTGAGTCAACTTCACCATTCAACGGGAACTTTTTTCTTATAGCGGCTGAAAAATATACAAACGCATTTCAAGAGAACTTAAATACTGAACTTTAAATTAAAAGGAAAACAGGGGTACCGTAAATCAACTTTAATGTTATATCGGGCAGCGTATTTTTGACCGTTAGTGATGCCTTTTTGCTGAAATAAATAAATTATTTTCATTTCAAATTAGTGGAGATCAATAAACTTGTTTGTTGTATGCCAGTAATCACGCGAAGTTAAAAAAATTACGTATGTTGACCCCGTTAGTGTGCAGGTTGTTAAAAACGAAATGGGATGCAACTGTAGCAGCAATTTTCGGACTACAGTTCGCTGTATATTAGAACTCCCTATTGCCCATTCCACGTTTTTATCAAGATTAAGAGGTATGTTTTCTCCGTTGTGGTGTACAGTTACGTTCCCATTGGTGACCTAGTACAAAAGACATTAATATATTGATTTCATTAAAATCGCAAAATTATCGTAATAAATGGAATTGAAACCTCATTATGAAGGATACCTGAGACTGGGTTTTCCTTAGAACATTCAGGATGTTTCATGTCAATAAGGTGTGACACCGATTCCTTTAGTGCTTTTTGTCCTTCACAATAGAATTGAAATATTAACAATAAAATAAAGCATTAATGGAAGTGGTAACTCATTTCTTAATACCTTCTAAGACGGATTGAAGTAATTCTTCAAGCGTGGATAATGGCTTACTTTGAGTATTCTACAAGGTTTCTATTTCGGTATGAATAGCTTCATCAGTTGTAGGGTAAATTTTAGAGGGTGACCTATACAATTGTGAAGCTTTTGGTGAGTAGATTCTTTAACCATTATCATGGAACCATACGTTATTGGAACCTAGAAAAATCAACCAGGTAGTTATTATGAACAACAAACATGTTTGTTGCTTTTCGTTAGCTATATATTGTTGTTAGTTGGAGTCTTACGGCTCTATCTTACCCAGTCAGAAGTGCGTGCCATTTTGAAGTCAATTAAAGTAGTTGTACTATATTTCAACTGAAATTCGACAGAAGTTAATTACGCTGCGGTAGAAGTGATTGGGAGCCAAAAGGTTATTTTCTTTTCAGGACCGTATATTTGAAAATCTAAGTAGTAATTTTCTTTCCCCGCCTGTCATTGAATGAACGCTATTGTTGAAGTAAGTTATTTCATTTTGGCACTTCGCAGTAAAAATTGGCATGCGCAAATGCGTCGAATTTAAAGCATTACTTTTTACTGCCGATATAACGTCATGTATTGGTATTCCGTTGATTGCCCTATCCTACCGAATTTAAAGTACTACTTTTGTATGCGCAAAATTTGACATAGTGAGATATCCCTTTATATTACTTCTGGTACCGATTCTAAAGTAGTCCTTTTAAATCCATTTTTCGTCAGATTACAGCACATCTTTTACTACCAGTGTCTACCGATTTTTAAGCAGTCCTTTTAAATCCATTTATTTCGTCAGATTACAGTACATCTTTAGCTACCATTATCTGCCGATTTTCAAGTAGTCCTTTCAAATCCATTTATTTCGGTAGTTCAAAGTATGCCTTTAATTATCTGTGTATACCGAATTCCAAATGCAACCTGGTTATACTTTATTTAAGCACTTAACAGTATGGTCACGTGACAGCTTTAGCATTTGCTGGCATACCTGAATGTACTTCTATATACCGAATCCATCGTATGGGTATAGTGGATTAAGCACTATCAAAAAATAAATAAACCAGTGTAACACTGTAATAATCAGGTATCGTCATCGTCCGAAATATTATAGGTGGACAAAGTGATTTGAACATATCAAATTGTAATATCAAGAGCGCTTTGAAATTTTGAGTGGAAATTTTCAGAAGGTCTTCTTGGGACTAAATGTACAGTCGCTTTCAAAAACGAATAATTTCTGACCTATGACCTTAATAAAAAATATAAAAAACCTGAAAAGTTAATCAAAATTGATTTTCACAAGAACAATATCAATTAGTGATATTATTGGTAGCAAGATGTTTATAATGTTTTCTATTTCCTTTGTTTTGCAGTTCACTTGTTCGGTACTATATTTTTATATGCTTTAGAGTTTTGCAAAAGGTTTATTTCAGATTGGGGGAATGGGGCAGGGGGGTCCTTTGAAAACGGTGTTCAGTGGAATAAGTGGCTTCCTATTTGTAGCGCCCAAGTATGTGTACACAGCCGGTATTACCACTTTGCCACTACATAAACTACACCACTACTACCGCTGCCGTCGTCGTGCTGTCGGCTGTCGTGGAGTGTTTGTTGGCTGTGCTTGTACTGTATTTGTACTAAAAGTTTCGATTCGAATGATCTCTGTCTGCCTGCATGTATGTCTATTCTATACCTAAAAACTATACTATACTATGACTATAAACCTTCTGACCTATAGTACCATACCCAATATATATTCATTCTCGTGATGTCAAGTGAGTCAAGTCACGTCTTTGATAAAATATTTGTGCTGTCTCTCAACTAATACTGCTCACTAATAAAAGTCTTGTACTTTACTTGGTTGGTGTTGTCGATGAATACCTGTACAGCTTACGTAATAAGTGGATAGTAAAAATACGGTACAGTGCAAAAGTTAGGCAAAGTTATATAACCAAGTACTAATCGAAGCTGTTAACTGCAAACTCTAAGGACACAGACTTGAAGACCATTGCATTCTACTGAAGACTGCCAACTGCAAGGCGATCAAGTCAAAAAGTAAGCACTTTGCCAAGCAGTAAAGTAAACGAGAAGTCTTTCTGGCTGTCAAAATCGAAGTCCGTCAAGACTGAAAGAAAGCCAAAATAGTGTCACATTGAGGATTGAAGAAAGTTATTAAGGTAACAAATGCAATACACAAACAATTAGTAAATTATATTAGTTTTGTATTCATGAGTTTTGTTTATGTTGCTGCCCATCATAGTGCCCATTTCACTGCTCATTATTTTCAGTTAATTTGGTTGTTTTGTTGATTAGTATTCTTATTCTTGTAGTACCATATTTTATATGATTTTCATTATTTTACACTTCACCCCCTTGAAAAAATATGAACTACATGCTTCATTCATTATCATTAACAACATTACAATTGAAAACTTTAACCCAACCTTCACAATCAGATAGCCGAATCTGGTTGTGGTGAGCTGTCATTGTCAGCTGCTGAGTCAGAGCTTTGATAAAAAATATTGTTGTGACACGAAACGTTAAGCCTAGCATGCAAATGTGGATGAAATTCAATGTATAGTATAATATAATATCTTCTACAGGAATAGGAATCGAATCTGCATCTACATCGGGCAAAAATCGTGGCTTTCAACTTCAATGAAAATGTCCTCGTCTATGTTTACCATTCTTCGTATCCAGTAAAGGTCATTTCGGACAAAAATATAAAATTTTGAATTCTACCCTTATTGGATTACTGACAAGTTTTTGGGAACATATGTTGTGAAAAAGCACCATTACCGACACGTCAAAGTATTGAGAATTGTAAAAGTGAACGTGGAGTAGGTACTCCTTTCCTTTGTGGGCTGTTGCCAATTATAAAAATAATGACTTTATGTCTGTGACCGTAACTATCAAGAAATTAAAAACGTGCTATTTTGGCAATAAAACTATTAGAATAATCGTAATCCGTAGTGGGGTTTAGTTAGTTAATGTGATATAAACTCGTGTTATATAAGCTAACATAGTAGTGGACTCTCGGATTGAATTGATTTTTATTAGACCAAACGGATGCATGAAGTCCATCTGATTTTATAGTGGCTACCGAATTCGCCGAATTGTCATCAATTTAATTCTTCACTCATCGCTATCGTCAGTAAGTCTTTGTAAAATTAAACGTTAATGTAAATAATATACTATGAACATTATTTGTTGATTCCGTTAGAGATAACGAAATCATTAAATTAATGTAGATATACTCTTGCTCTGCTCAATTACCACCACATACAATCTTGCTGTTCGTTTTTAAGTTACGAACATCGAACATCCAGATAACAAGTAGGCTTACTAAGACTAAAGCCAATTTTATAAATATTACATGGTTTACTTTTGATCTGCAAATATCGCATAATCTGTGTCCTTTCGGCAATGCACCAGAGAGCAAAAGCAAAACCGACAAACCTGCTTTGCTGACACGTCAATTCCAACACTCGCTTTTCTTTTCGCTTTCGTTTCATTTAGTTTCCATGCCTTATTCTGCTGTTCCTATGCTTCTGTCCTAACACTAATACCACCCTTCAATAACCATTCATTCACTCCGAACAAGATCACTGCTATAATATTGTTAGAATATAGAATATAGATAAGAAAAAGGATTATTAGGATTTTATCATGTTTTGCATGCATGCAATGATGCCACTATTACATACAACTATGTGGCATGATTGTAAATGGTGACCTGGTGGTGATGATGATACTTATGGCTTAATGAGTTGTACATTTACTTCTATTCATTGCGCTTTAAATCAATGCATGTGTGTATTATCAGCATGTCATTGTGTGCCAATGTGTTTTGCCCTAAACAAACTGACTGGAGTCTTAAGCATTTTTCTAATAAAGTTTACATCACTAATATACTAATTTACTAATCCTTACTAATCCTTAACTGTACATGTAATCTGTAAGCTTATTCATGTAGAATAATATATGTATGTTTTTACATTACAGTTAGAAAACATTACGATGCAATGATACAAGAATATGTAAAAGACAGTGCAGAGGCCAACATTTTTAGAGCTGAAAAGTAAAGTAGCGATAGCTATGATGACAATATGCCATCCAGGCGAACTGAAGAACTAAGAAAGTCTGAAAGCAAACTCATTTCAAGCGTCATTACGGGATCTTACTTTCTAGTGTTTCTAGTAAAAGTTTCAAAAGTCACATTATGGGATAGTGGATATATGAGCTAATTTTTAATGCCGTGAAAACCTCAATGGAATAGATAGGCATGAATTGACTCTGCATCATTTGCATGACATGGACATGACAAAGACTTGCCAAAGAGTAAAAAAATTGTGTTTTGTCTACTTTAATGAAATTTATTTTAATCCTTCTAAAACACCGAACTGTACATATAGAAACTTAGAAACACGTTACACGTTAGCCGAATCGCAGTACGTAAATAATAGAGGATTAGTCGATCAGGGTAATGAGTTTAGAAATGGACTTACGGGAGACTCGTAATAATTTTTATAGAACTATGAAAGATCGTGTGTGTTAGTAGTGCTAAAAGTTGCAAAAAGTTGCATTTTACATTTGACTTAAATATTTCTAAGGATCGGAAAGGAAGAAATAACTTTAACTTTAAATGTATTATCCAAATTAGTAACTTTAAAAATTGCGTTAATTAAGATGTAGTAAATTGTTGTAATTTTTAATTCGCCATTTAATTTTAAGATATTTTTGTTTATCTTTGTTTCACAGATCGTAAATTTATTAATCGTCAAAAATGTCGTCATCTGGTGATTTCGGCAATCCACTTAGGAAATTCAAGCTGGTCTTTCTAGGCGAGCAGAGTGGTGAGCATTACTTTTATTTTTTTGGTTTTTGGTTATCATTGTAAAATCACTACATTTATTTAATTTAGAAAATGTATATCTGATTAAAAATATTTTCTTTGCAGTTGGAAAAACATCTCTCATTACTCGCTTTATGTATGACAGTTTCGACAACACGTACCAGGTAAAGATCACTTTAGCACGTTTTACATTTACCATTGTTACTTTTAAAGCGAAAGCTTAGTTTTCTGTATGTGTATGTATAAAATCTGAAGTTTTAAACTTTAATCTTCAATAATTATTGTAAAGTTCATTTTACTGAGTTTACATTTTAATTATAAAGTTTAAGCTTTATCATTTGAATGTTAAAAATTTAACATCTTAACAAGTTAAGTTAATGATGAATTTAGATCTTATTCCAGAAAAAATAACTAAACGTTTCTTCAAAACGTTTGTAAAGAGACAGCTTTCCATGCAAGGGGGAAATTACTGCTTATCTAATGTGGCAGATTATTGGAATATTTATTCGTAGTTAAGTATCTTATAAGGAGTGCATTTATTTTCATGTCATTGACTGCTGGTTTGCATATTTCTGTACAGGCTACCATAGGCATCGATTTTTTGTCAAAAACTATGTACCTTGAAGATAGGACAGTACGACTACAGTTATGGGATACTGCTGGTCAAGAACGATTTCGTAGTTTGATACCATCATACATTCGTGATTCCACTGTCGCTGTCGTTGTCTATGATATAACGAGTAAGTTCAGAGCAAATTCCTCGTCTTACTTTCTTTTGATTACCTACCTATACCACAACGTATAATGTAAAAAAAGAAACTATTGTATTAATAGTGTCTTGTACTATTAATCCTGTATGTGAGAGAGTATTTTTTCGTTTCCTTATGCTAATGGGCTTGTGCTCTACTCAAAGTTATCACTAATTTTTAAATATTTGTGACATACTTGTGATGTGTTAGGTTATTATTTACCATTACAATTTGATCATTCCTTAGATGCGAACTCATTTCACCAAACGTCAAAGTGGATTGATGATGTTAGAACTGAACGAGGTAGTGATGTGATCATTATGCTCGTTGGGAATAAAACAGATTTATCTGATAAAAGACAAGTAAGCTGTAATGAAAGTAGATTATATTTATTCAATTATTACAGTTTATAAATAAATGTATGTAATTGTAATTCGTGTCTACATAATGTAGGTTTCCACAGAGGAAGGCGAGAGAAAGGCCAAAGAATTGAATGTAATGTTTATTGAAACTAGTGCTAAGGCTGGCTATAATGTCAAGCAGGTATGGCTTTGCGTTACCAATTTACTTATTTGGAAAATGCAAAAAGCAGTTAGTGTGGGACCCAAAATGTCTTACTTGATAATTTTTTATAGCTATTTAGACGAGTTGCAGCTGCCTTACCTGGAATGGACTCTTCAGAAAGCAAACCTCCAGAAGACAGTAAGTTCATTCATTTTCAAATATTTACATACTGTATAGCAAGGAGCAATATCCACAAACCTGGGCGTTGCTTTGTGGATGTGGAGTACTCTATAATGTTTTAATTTCGGTGCAAATACAGTGCAACATTTATCAGTACCTATCAACTCATTAACCGTAGGAAGTTATGCTAATTTAAAATTATCAGCCATGATGTTCATGTTTCATCGATTGTAGACATCTGTATAATGTAAAGAAAAATGGAGGATTTGCAAGATTTGCAACGCTCGTCATTTTTGTATTGTATTGTAGATTATGTAGATGCCTATTGCAGCGGTGTATTTGTTATAGCACGCTAATGATTGCTCTTCGTTTTGCACTCGGTTGTGGTGCATCTTTTACTGCATGACTGTTTATATTTAGGTTCTTACACTACGACAACAAAATACATAGTGTAACAAAATATTTTTAAGTGAATTAAAGAGAGGAGGCATTCTAATTTATTTTTTATAACTTATCAATTTTAGTACTGCCTATTTGATTTTATTACATTGACTCAGTTCAAATTGTTTAGTTAAGCATTTCTTTGGCTTTTTTTGTGTTCAGTGCAAGAGGTGATTTTGAAGGACACGCCAAATGAGAACAAAACTGAGGGTGGATGTGCATGCTGATGAGAAAGTGCAGTGCAGTGAGAAACATCAGACTCTCCTAGAACAGTTGAAAAAGTTGAAATGTCCAAAACAAATGGCACTTAATTATCTAGCTAAAGTTACATATTGTGGAAGATTTAACAGTGTGACCCAATCATTGTCCACCACATTCTTTCTCCACATCTCACACTCCACAGAACTATCCAGATATTCGACATAAATTGTTTTCTTACGCTCTTATTTATGGGATAGGTTAGCTTAGATGTAATCATTAGTATATTACAAGGGAACTGTAACATATAGTTTAGATTTTATTGCCAATATTTTAGAAACTAATCATCTCTCATAACTTCAGTAACAAAAATCTAATTGTAGACTATATTATATGCATATCAAGTTTGTCTAGTGACCAATTTTTCAGCAACGTAACGTAATATTATTGGATCATAGTACATGTCAATAACAATCATAAAAATAAGATAATATATCTGCATGTAAAATGTATTTTGCAACCAAAGTGAACAAATATATTGAACCGAGCTAAGAGTGGCGTAAAGGTTTGTAAGAGTAAGAGTATCGGAATTTTTTAGTAACCTATAAATTTTAAAGTACGGTATTTGAGTTTTTAGTAGTAAAGAAATGAAATTTTTAATCTATCAAAATGTATTAAGAAGAACCTAGAGTTTCATATATATAGAAAAGTTTTAATTACTCTTATTCTAAAGTAAAGGACTTGAAGTCGAAGTGCAATTTTGTATGCATTATTAATTACGTGTAGAGTAGATTTATTTTTAAGTCAATTCACACATTTAAGAAAATATGGAAAACAAGTTTACACAGGAAGTACTCAGTACTATTTTATTACTACAGTTCATATTAGTTATATGTAGGTCTTCTAAGTCCAAGTATTAAGTAGTAGGGAGGTAAGGTATTCCGTCAATTATATTTTAAGACAGGAATGAGTGGATATGTCTCTTGCCATTCTACGTGGGAAGAAGGCTAAAGATTTTTGAAATTATGCTAAAAAGGAAAAATTTGTTTAAGATAAAAGAAATAGTATTCTGTGTAGTTATAGTTCAGATTTACATATAGGTACAACTAAAAGTAAGTCAGCAAAATCTGAAGGTTTAATGGAATTAGTCCGTAGGAAGCTTATGAGGAATATGACACCTTTCCCCACGCTGGTAGCTTTCTTAACTGATCAGGAAATAGGTATATGATTGAAAGGCAAATCATTTGTTTGATTTGGTAAAAAGGCGTCTCTCCCTAATATATATAACCTAACACTGTCCCTCTACTTACCTTTCATTTCAAGCATAATGTGTGATATGATAGTTGTAGTAAAGTTTTAATTGATTTTCTTAAGAAATGTTGTATTGAAATTATTTGGTATATTCATTCAGGGATTTTAATCATTGTATTTGCTACAAATTCAAAGTTACATAACTGTGAGCGAAAAGAGCGTAAGAATAATCTATGGTATTCCCAGTCTTACCACTCTATAATATTACATAGAGTTACGATTTACAATAAATTGAATAATGTAAGTTACCATCAAATAACAAGTATTCCATTTATTGTTTCAATTTTAGTAATGCTGTAAAAGTTGTTTTGGCTATACGGTTGTTTATAACGCTATGTTAACCACTATTCTGGTGTATATGTTACGTGAATTTGTTAATATCTATTAAATCCATTTTCACTAATTTACAATGTAGAAATCTCGGTCTATAAAGCAGGGGAAATTACAAGCTGCAGTAATATTTTTGCACTCGCTAAGCTAATTATTTATGTTGTTTATTTGTAAATATTTATGTTTTGCATTGTAGACAGTTTTCAGCTAAATATTGAATAAATAGATCACGAAATTTTGCTTGTCTAAATATGGTAGAAAATAGTGAAAGCATCTATCCTATTAAAAGTAAAAGAAAATATATACATGTAGCACTACATACCCGCATCTGGTGTGAGCACACTTTTTCCATAGGACAGATTGGCGGCGAGAGAAAATACGACAGCCATCTGTAGGACAGATGTGTGCTTGCGTAATTAACTCTCTGAGCCATTAACCACTTCATACTAAGGCCATTTTTCTTATTTTGGGTCAAAAAAGTATCCTTTAATAAGGGTGCTCTTAACATTATTGGTTAAGGTGACATAAGCCGACTTTTTATAAACAATAAACATAATTCACTGACATTGACTAAAACTGGAGAAGGTGGTTGTAAAGTATGCAATGCAATCCGGAAAATTATTTCAAACATTATTGTAATTGTGTCGTTAGATATTGGTTTATTGGCACTAAATTGCAATTGCGTTTAGAATTCTTATTCTTACTATGACTTAGGAGTCAAAGTAAGGAAAACGTTGTTATCTCCAATATTATTTCTCCGGTATAAAACTAGGTGATTTTTCACCTAGTTTTCAAGTTTCAATCTTCTAACAATAAGTAGTAAAATTCAGCGCTTCACTTTTTATATTTGGAAATATTTAAATGTAAAACCTAGTAGCTCAATTCAACTTATAATGCAAGTGCGCTGCTTCATTTTTTATGCATAAAATTTTTTCGAAGCGTTTTACAAGGAAACAATTACTCAACACTAACATCGAAAATCAAAATGAATTACAGTTATTAGCTATGACTTTCTCTTTTTACTTGGCATTACAATAACAGTAAGGGGCTTTCACCCCGGTTGTCATTTTCCATTTGTCTTTCTTGTTGCGAAAACGTCATTTCTACTGCTAGGAATCCACTCCACATTGTCCACATATGTCTATTACAAAACTTTATCTGTGTCTGTGTATTCTCAGCAGATAGAAAAAAAGTTTTTCATGTTAATAATGTTATGTGAAGAGAAGAAGGCATTAATGTTATTAATCCTGAAACCATTTTCTGGTTAGTGTATGAAGAAGTTGGGACTGACAGTAGGTATTCCAACTCACCATGTCGAATCTCAAAATCGATTCCCAGTTTTGCTACTTTTTGAGTTTTATGATTAACGATTCATGACTTTATACTTCTACGAATGGCTATACTGTTAATATACATTATCGATCACTCGTTTTTCACCAAATGAGGAATTTGCAAGAAATAAGGTTTTTATGCTTAGGTACTATACTATACAACAATCCTAATACCACTAGTAATACCCAATACCCGTATTTACTGACATGTATGAATGTGTGTATGTAAAACCAGCAATGCTTCATCGGTGAACGATACCAATTACTGTTTATACACTAATAAATCATTCCTATTGTCTATGATATAATCCTTTTGCACACGAATTGAGTAAAATTCCTTTTTTTTCAGTTGTATTGTATTAGGGAAAATGGTAGGCACTAGTGAGATGGAATTTAATATTAACTAATTACCTACCTAGTTTAGTTGAGTATGATAATTGGTGTTAGTAAAGTGACTAATTCATTGGTGTGAATTTTGAATGGCAGCTGTGGATCTTCAAGTTCAGGTTCCTCAACACCCTGATGCCCAGGAGAATGAAAGTGGCTGTGCGTGCTAATAGCAACTACAAGCTAGATGCATTGAAAACTGAATCATAAACACTTAATATATTTAAAGATAAGTTGATATAAAGCAGAACTAATGCTTTCTCCATACATACCGACTCACAGTGAACACGTAACTTTGCTTACCTATTATTCTTACACACGTCACGAAATATCCATGCCAAAATGAACTGGAACCACAAGACAAAAATTCAGGGGTTCAGTGTTAATTATGTTACTAATTATATGCTATTAACCATACCATTGTCTACATATTCGAGTAATATATTTCGTAAATGCAAACTTATAATATTAATGTACACTTTTATCTTACTATTATAATGTACAGGGAGTAATTATTGTACTTGTAAACTTACAATATTAAACTGTTTATTAATATTTAGGCTGGTACTTAAAGTGTCTGCTCAACAATGCATCTCGGCACTTTTGATTATTATATTAACATTAAATGAGAATTGACACAAAAATATCGTATTCACGAAAAGGAAAGTTACCTATCGAATAATTAATGGCGCACATAATATTATTATGTTGTGTATAGGTACAACAACTATACAGCAGCACACATGGAGGTATCGTATGCGTGTAATGATGTGCTAAAGTAATTAAAAAAGTAGATTGCACTGTTGATGAGACACTTTAAAGTAAGTCTTAATATAATTCAGTAGTACTTTAGTTAGGGTCTACTATCTTGGTTCTAGTTTATTTTATAAGTACTCACAAATTCAATTACCTATATATATATAAGTAAAACAATTTCACTAGTTTGAGTAGTTTGCTTTGCGACCAGGTTGGGAAACTAAATCCACATTAAGTATTGAGCTAAAGTGAAAACAATGTCAGACTGCATTAATTAAAATGACTTTGTCATTGTATATGTGCTTTTGGAAACGAAAAGTAAGTGATAAGGGGTTTCTTTAAGTGATTTGGATATATTGTTAGTATTACTAAACGTTAAATAAAAGGTATTTAACACGTAAATACCGTATTAATATTGTAATATTTGATAGTTATTACTGATGTGAAAAATATTTGTGAAAAATATTTGTGAAAAAAAATTCCTTTTTGCAAGCAATATTGTAGATGTAAAGGATTGATGAAGACTCGCTATAAAGAAGTCAATTTTACCAGCTTACCCAAGTATTTTGCATGATTGATTTAAGTGATTTCGCTGTAAAATTGAAGTTTGTCAATAGATTGGTGAATTGTTGACATTTTCAGTTGCTCGCATTTAATAAATTTATAGTGTCTTAAGGACTTTATAGTGTCTTAAGTTTCTTAAGGAATGTATTGCCTAAAGCCAAATGCCTGTAATTAATTATCTAACAAGTACTGATACTGATTGAGGTAATTCGTACTACCCTCTACTAAGTTGGTAAATCGAAGTAATACTACGTAGTTTTAGATGTAGATGTAGAACATAGCTATAAGGAATTGAGGTCACAGTAATCGTAAACATATACAATGCTATGGGAAAAGGTTTTTTGCATTTGAATAAATGAATAATTAATTACAAAATATTAAAATTGTTAAAAATGCGTACTTGTAACTTTATTCATAGGTTTACACAGTTTCTTTCTCTTTCTGCATACGTTTAATTAAAAACTCTTTATTGACTTCAAAAATTCTACAGGCACTATCTTTATCACAATAAAATTAATAAATGCTGTTGCTACAATGTTTTCATTTTCTGATTTGCGTTTAAAGGAACTGGATAGGAAACAGCCGTGTCGATTAGCTAGAGAAAATTAGAAACAAACAACATTTAAAACAAGGAGTATAACAATAAAATTATATACACAATATTACTTACATTTCTGGGAACGAAATAATCACAGAGCCACATGATAATACGAGCTAATCCAAATACAAGACAAAACAACGGCCCAACGAAACTTCCAAATTTCAAATATATGTCAATCCTTTGTGAATCTGACAAAAAGACGTCCTTATCCACCATGTTGTATACGATTTCAGTTCTTCGGGCAACATCTCTCCAATTATATATTGATGCTATTGTATTATGAGCTGTCATGGGGTCGAGATAGGTTTTGTGACGTCTTTGGTAAATAGCCTTTTCTAAAGCTTCCACAAGATCTGTAGCGCGCAATGCAATAATTCTCAGTTATAAATGAGTGATTTGACACGGAATCAATACATAAGAGAGAAGGGTAAAAGTGTCAGATATGTGCAAAATCATTTTTGACAATGTATTTGGTCCAAGGAATGCGAAAATCACATTGTAACAATCTGGTTTCCCTAACATAGGGAGTGAGGAATACAAGACCCGAAGGTTGTCTTTAATAATTTTATCGAAAATCGAAATTTGAAAAAACAGAAAAAGTAGTTGTTAGGAAAAGTAGATTGTTGCAACAATGGGATTATCGCATTCCTTTAACCACAGGCAAATGCAAATGTCAAAACAGTTTTACGCATATCTGAAACTTTACCATTTCCTCTTAAATGTCTTGATTCTGTGTGGAATTAATCAAGTGAAGTTCGAACCGTATCACAAGTTACGGAATATGAATACGAAATGCGAAGTTACCTGGAACGTTGGGCTCTGCTAATGTTATTAACTCTGGAGGTAATACTTCTGGTACTCCGCCTACTCTTGTGGAAACCACTTGGAGTCCCGACGCTGCCGCTTCAACAATTGCCATGCAATATGCTTCGGTCAAAGATGTGTTTAAAAATATATGTCCTTGGACTAAAAATTCTCGTACCATAGCATGATTAATTCCCCCAAATAATTTAATTCTGTCCCCATATTGTTCCCTGAGTTCTTCTAGCATTAATCGTTTAGGACCATCTCCACCAATCATGAAGTCAACCTAGAATAAGAATACTTTTAGATTTAGGAGGGCAATACATTTTCAACTAATTGAATTAAAAGAAGACACTATAATTTTATTTACATCATTGTAGTATTTGCAAATTTGAGGAATTACTCCTACCAACAGATCAACTCCTTTTCTGTACACCAAGCGACTGAGAACTGTTATAATTACTGAAAGTGAAAGAAAGTTTGCCTTTAATGTACAGATTAGACGAAGTGTAATACTCTCACTTTTTATTCCTGTTTACTTTTGTTAGAAGGGGGTCCTTTTTCTCCAGGTTCCAGTGGCTTGAAATCTGATGCATCGACGGCATTGGGGATGACGGAAACTTTATTGCAGTTTACGTTGGCCCTAAGCACTGTATTTGCCTTCCTACACGGATATGTAATTAAAAGTATCAAAGATAGGCGGCCATCGTGTGTAAAGTTTGACGAAGGTGGCCGCTATTTGGTAGTGCGAGGCGAGTCTCGGGACGGGGTTGGGGAAACGTGAATGGAGGATAAAGGAAGTCTTTTAACTTTGATGCAATAAGAAATTAGATTTTAACATCCGAAAAAACCTATATTTAATATTGAAACTTAAGATCGTCCAAGGAATTGGAGTTTAATTTTGGTAGTGTATTCTTTGGGAAAGCATGGTTAAGCTGTATTGCAGGTCAAATACCGGTACATTTTTATATACAAACATTCGTTCGGTTCGCCGGTACCGAACTTCACTCCGGGAGGGGGAAGTTAACGTTATGGATCTTAGGGGGTTTCTTATAGTGCCAAACTTTGCATACATGACGGTATTATATTTTAATGTAGTACAATATTTATCATGTACAACTTACCCTACATGGGAAACACAAATGCAGTGATTTACATCCGCTAAGGAAAGCTCCAAAAATCGATTAGTTATTACGGCACTGGCATCCGCAAATCCAAACAAAGAGTGGTCAGTAAAAACTGTCTAAAATTAATACAACACAAATAAATTACAAAAGTATATTATTTTTAGTAGAAAATCAATATAAAAGTAAAGACAAATAATAGTAACTGCTAATATGCTCTACAATTGTTTCAAACAATATACCTTGATACCAAGAAGTTTTCCTGCAAATTGAGCATCATGAGCTAAAGACGAAAATGCTCCATGTCCATGTACCAAAGTGATTTGTTCCCGTATTAGAATTTCACGCATGCTGTAAGGTTCAAAAGGTTTCTTCATTGCATACCTGAATCTTTATTTTTTAATCTTTACTTTTAGCTGCTTTAGCGTTTTGGAAAGCACACTCTTTCCACTATTTCAATGTTCAGGACACTCTTGACTAGTTTCTACGAAGCCTTTAGTTAGTTTAAGTGGAATACTACGACTTTTCCAAAGATTGTGGGCTTAAGTAATACAGAAATGGGCTAGGCACAGCATACGGCCCAACCTTGTATATTAACATCATTAATAGATGACAAAATGTATTACTTACATAGGGAGTAATGTAACCATGTTAGGAAGAATTGCTCCATTGTAGAAAATTTGAGCTGAAACGTAATACACCTAAAAGTATTGCCCCAGAATTACAATGGACGTAATTATTTTGCATTCTTAATTTTTAGTATACACAATACATAAAGTATTAAAAAGTTACTTGTACTCAATGTAAAACTATAGGGAAACGAAAAGTAATGGATTTTAGATGTATATCTCACATTCTCAAAGTAATAAAATATATCATATAACTATAACTATAACTATAATTACCGTATCCATCCTAAAGTCACACTTGATCATTACAGGTATCGCTAATAATTTAACAATAATTATATTATACCTTCATTCCATTTGTCATCCATCTGACTCCTTTTCTGTCCCCGTATGTATGTGTTACAACGACAACCTTATGTCCTCTTTCCATAAGACACTGGCTCAACTGGTAGATGTGTTCTTCGACTCCTCCAACATTCGGGTAGAAAAAATCTGATACCATACTGTTACCAAATGTTTTATATTAAGTGCACGTACAAACATGTAGCAGGTTTAATATCTTAAAATATATTTTTAACTTTTTAGTAACATTAAAAAATTCTCCATACCAGATTTTATGTCTCTGTTTAGGCATCATTTCCCACTAAATTAAGTGGACAGTAAGACTTAATTTCCACTTTTTGTGAAATTTGATTCACATTTTGTTCATTTCTGGGTGATTAGTGATTAGATTACTAGGTGAAAAATTTCTTTTAGAAGAATACCTTTATTTACTCTCCCACGCTGAATGATTTGATTAAAGTGTCGCTGACTTTTGTTCACCATCGGAAAGAGCGGCTCATTGCACTTCTTCAGAGAAGTCCTTGAAAGAGCTGGAGTGTTAATGGTATTTTATAATAGGTATGGAGTAGAGCTGGGACCGATTCGATTAAATTGAAATCGAATCGAATCGAATCGATATCGATTCGATTCGATTTGCTGTTTTTTCTGTCACGGATGGATTCGATTCAATTTCGATTTGGAAAATTTAGAAAATTATCGATTCGATTCAATTCGATTTGTCAAGTACAGCTGTAGTTAGACTATAAATTGGGCTGATCATCATAAAAAAGTGCAATAATATATTGCTACTTTTGAAAATTTGGAAATATTTGTTAAATTTTCGATTCGATTCGATTTTGATTTGGGCCCGCCAGGCAAGTTATCGATTCGATTCGATTTGGATTGTAAAGTTATCGACATCGATTCAAATCGATTCGACTTGGCTTGGTAAGATTATCGATTCGATTCGATTCGAGGCTTGAAAAAAGCCGATCGGTCCCAGCTCTAGTATGGAGTATTTTTATGTAATGCTTACAGTTTTAATCGTAAATCGTTCGTAAGCTCTTCTTCAAAAGAAATTTATTTATTGTGCAAATGCGAATGTAAAATCCCTAACTTTGCTTCAAGAGGAATCCTCCAATGCAATAATTTATATTGAAATTCTGCATACAACGTAATTTTATTTTACTCACTCATAAGTATATAAGTATAGTACAAACAATCGTACAAAATTATTTTTTGAAATTCAATTTGAAAGTTTTGACTTGTACTTCAATCTAACTAAAATATTTTTACTGCAGGTGTACTGATAATTGGCAATAATATACTCAGAATGTAAAAACCTAAACTCATTTTGCTATTCATTTAAAAACTAAAAGCTTTACAAGTTTTAGTCTCACTAAAATAAAATAAATTCCCGTTAAATGTACAGAGCGATAACTAATATTATACTAGCTTCTAAATCGTATTGTGTTTTATATTATGATCAAAATTTTAGCCGACACATTTTATATGAATTTAGATTAGCACTTAATCCATGCACTATGGGGGTAAGTAAGCCTTTTTTAAATTGCATCTTCGGCTACAGTCAACAAGTATTGATGACGACAATAAGAGTAAAGGCCTTGTTATTGGAACTAAAAGTAGCTTATTAAACTTTTAAACACAGCCCTGTATTTTGGCATCTAATTGCTTGGCTTTGGAGATAACATCTTGAATAAATGGACGTTCTTTAGGATCAACTTTAAGCATAAAGCGTATTAACTCGTGCATATCCTGCGTATAAAATACAGACCAAGAAATGAAATTATGGATCGAATATTAATTGCTGTATAGTCACTTATGTCAGTAATGTTGCGGTACTAACCTCTGAGAAAGGCGATTCTTGAGGAATGTCAACACGCCCGCTGACTACAGCCAAAGGTACCGAGTCTCCTCTTTCGTACACAATGTCGTAGGGCGATTTAAAGAACATTAAGGCATATAGCAGACATCCTAGGGACTAAAAAGTTTAAAGCATAACAAATTAAAATTTGAGATGAAGAGCTTGTGATTTGTATTTCATTATGTATGCCTCAAGCATAAAACATGTAAATCAGAGCATACCCAAATATCTGTCCGTTCATCAATAATAGCTTGTGATGGTATATTAAATAACTCCGGAGCCCTGTATGGCATGGATGACCTAAAGTTAATAAATTGATGGTATACAATGAATTTACGTGAATTCCTAACTAAGTCATTCTCTAAGTTAATAATCTCACACAAGCCATCAAGTAATAAAATTAACCTTTCAGCAGCTATTTCCTCTACTCTTCGAGCTTCACTAGAATCATGAATTTCTAATCTAGCTTTCGTGACAGAGCCTAAAAATGCAGAAATAGTTTTAAATAATTATAATATGTCTATTAGATGTACTAAATAGCCAAGCGTAAGATTACCGCGATTTACTTTGGATTTGTCATTTAAAGAAAGTTACCTAAATCCATAACTATAGGACTCATATTATCATTTGACAAAAGAACGTTAGCAGTCTTCAAGTCCCTGTGAGCCAATGGGTACGGTTGTGCTGAATGGAAAGCTTCAACAGCTTCGCTAACTCCAAGAAACAATCGTAATACTTCCTTTTCAGTATGAAAAGCTCGCCTTTTTTCACGCCTCTCCAAGTCTCCAGCTAAAGTTCCTCTCTACACATACATTAGATATACGTTAAAAAGAATATACGTTAAAAAGAAAGAATTAAATTAAAAGATGAAAGTAAGGAAAAACTGTTTAAACTATTTCTTACGTGGTGGTAAGGTAAAAGTAGGAGGACTTCGCTAGTGGAATTGCCTAGAGTATCTGTCTTTCCCCTCAAGTCATAGTCAACAAGATCTAGAACACCAGAATGTTGGACAGACTTGTGTGCTTCCACTTCACACATGGCAATCCTTTGATCCTCCGTTGAGTGACAAATGATCCTTTTTAAGGCGAATTCTTCGTGACTTCTTGAATCTTCAACTAATTCCACCGTGCTAAAGCCTCTAAAAACAGAATTTATTTTTTTCAACTGAAATGTATAACGCAAATGTAAATTAAAGAGCGAACATAAATGTTTCATTTACCCTTGTCCTAAACGCTCCCTTAAATAAAATGTTCTCCCATTAATTTGCACTCTGTCCTTGACACAAAGGCACCCCATTCTCAAAATTAAGTTTAAACCTAAGCTATTCATTCTGATCGGTTAAATATTTTCAAAGTTTTCGCTAAAGGATGGCAATAAATTCATATCAATGTATCTACACAGTCGGAAATCGGTACTGAATAGTTGAGGTTCCCACAAACCTGTAAAACAGAAGAGAAAGCTGCAAAATTAAATATTAAGACACATTCTAGGTGTCCTTTGAGATTATGAAATGAAAATTCACTAGCAAGTACCCACATAATTTGACATATTATTTACTTACACATGTAGTTCTATTGATTGAAACTTCAGATTTGATATTCTGCAAGTTTAAACTTCCTGTCAAGAATTTTATGCATTCTGTAATAGTGTATGTATATTCTGATGTTATACCGCGCTATTTGATTCTAGAACGTTTAATGTACGATTTGATTTCGTAATATAGTTTTAGATGTATAGATTGATTGTTTAGAGTAAGTCAGTCAGTAGAGAGTCTGAGTCGCGAGAGTACGGAGAAGAGTCGAAGTACAGTGCAGCTCTAGATTATTGGTAGTTTAAGATTCACTGAATAATTAAATTGATAGCATTAGTGATCTTGAGTTAATAAATAGTAATTAAACTCACTACCAGTTCTTTCTCCAAGTTAACTGATTGAAACTAATCTTAGGGTCATTAAACACATTAGTGAACTGTTGAGCCAAGTCGAAGGGTATTTGACTACAGGTCTTCAACACAACTGTGTGCCCCTTGGTATAGACTGTTGGCCATTATAGGAAAATTTATCAGAGGTTGACCTTTCTGGCATAGACAGTTGACCACAAGTCAGGGGTTTTCAACAGTTCTGGCGCCCCTGGTTAGGAGTAGTGTTTAGTGATCAAGTGTTGTTTGGTTTTAACAAGCAAGTTTCATCAGTCATCGTGCCTACCTTGTTGATTGTTGGTGATAAAAAGTGAGTTTTCATCAATTTGTGCAAACTTGGTTATTTCTATTGAAGAAAAATGGACTTTTGGAAAAAGAAGAGGGCTCCTCTACGTGCTGCGTTCACGAAGAAGGCCAAAGAACTCGATGACGAGTTAAAGAAAGAGGAAGTCGATCCTACAAGTGTCGAAATTTTCATTAAGACTTTGGAAAACAAGTATTCCAAAGTTGAAGAGGCCGACGAAGAAATCATGAGTATACTCCAGGAGGAGGACGCCGAACAAGACGTCATCAACGCTGAAGTGGAGTCTACTGGGGCATACAACGATCAGTATATTCTTCTACGCACGCAAGTGAAATCTTATTTTGAAAAAATTAAGAAAAATGAAGAAGATGAGTTTCAAAGTGTTTCTGATGGAGTCAGTGTTAGGGCATCTGAATCCAAAAGAAAATTTAAGTTGCCAAAAATTGAATGGAAGAAATTCAATGGCGAACCTAAAGAATGGCTGGGATTTTGGGGTCAATTTTCCAAAATTGACGAAGACAAGGAGATGGATCCCGCAGACAAATTCCAGTATTTACTGCAGGCAGTGCAAAGTGGTTCCCGTGCTGCTGAACTGGTGGGAAGTTTTCCTCCAAGTGGAAAATGCTACCCAAAGGCAATAGAAAGCCTAAAGGACAGATTCGGTAACGAACAGATTCTCGTTGAAGTTTACGTACGAGAATTATTGAGGTTAGTTCTTCAGAATGCTTTGAATCCGAAGGCTAAAATCACATTATCGTCATTGTACGATAAACTTGAAACCCAACTTCGTGCATTAGAAAGTTTGGGTGTGACAAGTGATAAGTATGCGGCTATGCTCTACCCGCTAGTGGAATCCTGTCTTCCGGAGGATGTCCTTCGTGCGTGGGAGAGAAGTCGCAATCGACAAGAGGAAGTTGCAGCCGAACCTGAAAGTAGTACTAACAAAAGTCAGCTCACATTACTAATGGCCTTCCTACGTGGGGAGGTAAAAGGAGAAGAACGCATCTTAATGGCTCGTCAAGGATTTACTATTGAGAAGGATAGTAAAGAAAAGAAGACCAAGCAGAAAGTGGAGTCTAAAGAAGAAATTCCAACTGCTGCTGGACTACTTAGTGGTGAAGGGTCAAAAAGCAAAAAGAAAGTAAGACATTGTATTTTTTGTGATATGACTAACCACGAAAGTAGATTTTGTAATAAGGCAAAGAAAATGGATCTCCAGCAAAAGAAAGACATCATTATGAAGAAAGGATGCTGTTACATTTGTTGCGGTGATCATTTTGCTAGGAGTTGCGACTCGAAAATTCAGTGTCCCGTCTGTCAACGTAAGCATCTTAAGATTTTATGTCCTGATGTTGATAAACAGAATAAAGGCAAATCTGAAGAACCGAAAACTGAAAAGCCAACTAGTGAGAAAACTGACACAATACTGGCTAATCAAAATCGCACTCCAGATGTGCTGCTACAGACTTTACTCGTTCGTGTCATTCGAGGTGACCAGGAGAAAGTTGTGAGAGCCATTATTGACGGTGGTTCCCAGCGTACGTACATTTCCACTAAAGTTGTACAGGACTTAAAGTTTCAGAGTCAAGGTGAACATAAAATGACTCATTGTTTATTTGGTGGTTCTGAAACTGCACCTAAGATTCACCACAAATATGAAATAAGAATGTGCAATTTGGATCGGAGTTATTATTGCCGATTCATGGCGCTTGATCAAGATGTCATCTGTGGTGAAATTCCGAGAGTTTCTAAGGGATCGTGGATATCAGAACTTAAAGAAGAAGGAATTGAGCTATCAGATTTTGGAGCAACATCAAAAAATATTGATTTGCTAATTGGAGGAGACATTGAAGGAAAACTGTACACAGGAAATCAGCGACTACTTTCTAATGGACTCGTCGCAAGAGAAACCTTCCTTGGGTGGACAGTCTCCGGAAAAGCTCCTGAAAATGTATCGCAACGAAGTAACATTTTATTAACCCATTCATTGTTAGCTAATGAAGGTAACGTTAGTAATTTGTGGAAGTTGGATACATTAGGAATTCTTGATCCGGCAGAAAAACTAAGTCAACAAGAAATGCAGCAGTCTGCAGTGGATCATTTTCTGCAAACAGTGAAAACAGATGAAAGCGGACGTTTTCAAATTTCTCTGCCATGGATAGAGGGTCATCCCCCATTGAGAGATAATAGGGAAGTAGTAGAGAAAAGGTTAATTGCTATGACCAAGAAGATTACTCAAGAAAACAGAAAGGCTTACCAAAGTGTGTTCGATGTTTGGTTAGAACAGAGAATTATTGAGGAGGTGTCTTCCCCAGAAGTGAACAAGTTTGGCTATTACCTTCCTCATAGGCCTGTTTTCAATGAGCATAGCAAAACTACTCCCGTGCGTCCAGTTTTTGATGCATCGGCGAAAGTGAAGAATTCTGTGTCTCTAAACGATTGTTTGGAGAAGGGACCTAATCTTTTGGAACTTGTACCTTCGTTGTTGTCACGATTCCGATTAGAGAGAATTGGTGTTATTGCTGACATTACGAAGGCTTTTCTGCAAATTGATGTGGATCCTCAAGATCAGGATTTTCTTCGTTTCCTGTGGTGGGAAAAAGATGGAAATAAAATTGTAGTTTATCGCCATCGCCGTGTTGTGTTTGGACTGTGTTCCAGTCCATTTTTATTAGGAGCTACTTTGAACTATATTTTGGACAGAGTACCTGATAATTTGCAGAACACAGCAAGAAAACTCAAGTCATCACTGTATGTTGATAACTGTGTCACCAGTTTGGACTCCGAAGAATCAGCGAGACAGTTTTCATGTGAGTCAGTGGAAATACTTTCAACTGGAAAGTTTGATCTTCGGGGATGGATTATCCGAAATGGTACTGAAGAGTATACAGAAGGAAGTAGTAAGACGTCCGTACTTGGACTTGTATGGGATTTGCAAGATGACACTTTGGCTTGTGATTTAGAACGAGTTAGTGGTCACGATGGAGTTGTGACGAAGAGAAGTGTTTTATCAGCTGCCCATAAAGTTTACGACCCAATCGGGTTCACTGCTCCAGTGTTGCTGTATCCTAAACTGTTGTTACAGGACATTTGGAAATTGAAATTAGGTTGGGATGCAGAATTACCTAAGGATTTGTCGAAGAGATTTATTTCCTGGAAAAGTAAATTACCTGCATTAAATAATTTGAAGATACCCCGATGGTTTGGGGGAACGGCAGCTAACTCTGGGAATTGGAGCTTGCACACATTTTGCGATGCAAGTATCTCTGCTTTTGCAACTGCCGTTTACTTAAGGATTGAAAAGGAAGATTCAGTGACGGTGCACTTGGTACAAGCGAAATCCAGAGTGTCTCCCGTTACTACTTCAGTGAAGAAAATTACAATTCCCCGGCTGGAATTGTTGGCGTGTTTGATTGGAGTCCGATTAACTGAAACTGTAAAAGAAGATTTTGGTTTACCGAATATTCCAACATATTTTTGGACGGACTCCATGAATGCCTTATATTGGATAAGGACTGAAGACTCGTGGGGTACTTTCGTATGGAATCGTGTGCGTGAAATTCGATCCCGTAGTCGTACTGAAGATTGGCACCACGTTCCAGGTGCCATTAATCCGGCTGACCTCCCATCCAGAGGTTGCTTTGCTGATCGGTTAGTCGAGTCAAAATGGTGGGAAGGTCCGAGCTGGTTGAAGGATAAGACTCTGTGGCCTGCCAATGATGATATTGTTCCAGATGAACAAATCATTAATGAAGAGAGAAAGAAAACTGTGGTAACTACTTTGTCAGTGAAAGGAGGGAGCACAGTTAATACAGAATGGATTTCCGAAATTTCTAATAGCTACTCGTCAATGCTGCAAGTCATGGGATATGTGCTCAGATTTATTAAGAATACATTGAAGAGCCTAAGAAAACGGAAAAATATTAGTGAAACGTCATGGGAAGCAATTGGCGATACAGAGTTGGTGATCTTACATTTGGTGCAAAAGGAGAGCTTACATGGAAATGCTCTTCAAGGTTTGCAAGTGTTCACTGATGAGAAGGGACTGCTAAGAATCAAGACGAAACTCTTAGATCGCGAGGATAGTGACTACTTTCGTGAACCCATTATTCTCCCGTCATCTCATCAGATAGTGTCCATGATTGTGCGTGAGAAGCACGAAGAGTTGTGCCACGCAGGAGTACAGACAGTTATGGCTTGTATTCGAGAACGGTTTTGGATTTTGAAGTCAAGACAGGCAATCAGAAAAATCTTACTTGAATGTCAAGTATGTAAGCGGTATCGTAAAAAGACTGTTGTTACTCCACCTATTCAGCTGCCGAAAGAAAGAGTTACCGATGCGGCTGTATTTCAGGTTATTGGTGTGGACTTAGCCGGGCCATTATTTTTGAAAAACAAACAGAAGGCCTGGATTGTTTTGTTTACTTGTGCAGTGTACAGGGCCGTACACTTAGAACTGGTAACGTCGTTGTCTACTGCAGCTTTTCTGCAAGCTGTCAGAAGATTTGTTGCCCGAAGGGGACGTCCGTCTGTAATTTATTCGGACAACGGGACTAATTTTGTTGGAGCTCAAAACGCACTGAAGGATTTGGACTGGCTGAAAGTTAAGAAGACAGTCAATATGCAGCGTATTGAGTGGAGATTTAGTCCTCCAAGTGCCCCCTGGTGGGGGGGTTGGTGGGAGCGTCTTATCGGTGTTGTCAAGTCACTATTAAGAAAAGTATTGGGTCGCGCTTCTTTTGAGTACGAGGAACTGTCTACTATTTTGTGTGACTGCGAAAGTGTAGTGAATTCCAGACCACTTACATACATTTCCGATGACCCAGAGGATTTAAGTGTCTTGACACCTCTCGTATTTTTGCAAGACATCACGGACTCTGTAGTTTTGGATGTCGACATGGTGGATTCGGAAGGACTCAACAGAAGAGCCCGCTACCTACAGAAGATTCGAGAGGATTTAAGAAAGCGCTTCAGGACGGAGTATCTTGGACAGCTTGTACATCGCGGAAAGAATAAAGAAACCGATGCTTTCCGAACTGGAGACTTAGTACTGATTGCTGACGAGAAAACGAAGCGTCTGTATTGGCCATTGGGAAGAGTCATCGAAATCTTTAGGGGACGTGATGGAACAATTCGTGTTGCTCGAGTCAGAACAGCTACAGGGATTTTGACTCGACCGGTGCAAAAGTTACATTCTTTGGAAGTAAATAATGATGACCGGAAAATGTTGCTCAGGGAGCAAAATGTTTCGTCTACTGCGAAGGAGGCAGGTGTGCTTCAATCGAAAGCTAAGGATCCCGAACCGGAAATAGTTACCCGCTCAGGAAGGAAGGTGACAAAACCGAAGAGATTTGGAGATCTGTCTTAGTTTTAAGAAGTGTTTTCATTTCTATTTAATAATAATTTCATATTTATTTCATTTCTGTTGGTAATTGTAATATGAGATTTCTTGTAATAACTTTATTGAATTTGTTGAGTTACTTTTTTCCAGTAACTCAAGGTGGGAATGTCAAGAATTTTATGCATTCTGTAATAGTGTATGTATATTCTGATGTTATACCGCGCTATTTGATTCTAGAACGTTTAATGTACGATTTGATTTCGTAATATAGTTTTAGATGTATAGATTGATTGTTTAGAGTAAGTCAGTCAGTAGAGAGTCTGAGTCGCGAGAGTACGGAGAAGAGTCGAAGTACAGTGCAGCTCTAGATTATTGGTAGTTTAAGATTCACTGAATAATTAAATTGATAGCATTAGTGATCTTGAGTTAATAAATAGTAATTAAACTCACTACCAGTTCTTTCTCCAAGTTAACTGATTGAAACTAATCTTAGGGTCATTAAACACATTAGTGAACTGTTGAGCCAAGTCGAAGGGTATTTGACTACAGGTCTTCAACACAACTGTGTGCCCCTTGGTATAGACTGTTGGCCATTATAGGAAAATTTATCAGAGGTTGACCTTTCTGGCATAGACAGTTGACCACAAGTCAGGGGTTTTCAACACTTCCTGCTGTACGGATATTTCGTTGTTTCCTATGTTTTTACACTTACAGTTTACACCTACTGCACTGCTCCTCTCTACTACATTTATGTTACCACATGCTGCTCCATTACACTTTGTTTCATTTCAATGTAAAAAGTGCTATGCAAAGGGGAAGAAAAATAAATAAATAAGCAAGATACACATACAAAAGGTACTTTGTTTAAACATTTTAAAAAAAAATTTGGCTTTCTTTCGCTGTAAAAGTAATTTACAAGTACTAAATACCCTATACTGTTGCATAATATATAAACTCATCTTTATTTTCTAAATATGCATGATACACACTTGGAACACTCTTTTCTACAATTAAATTGACTAGGAAATACAATTCCCCATTGTGTACGGATATACTCTATTAAAAATAAAATAAACCATCGATACTTATTTTGGTACATTGGTACATAATAATATGTATTATGTAATTAGGAAAGTAGTAAAATATTAATGAAAGTTTGGAAATGTGGCTGTAAAGGATTCAAAATTTAAATAAAATTGTAGGTTAATTTTATGAATCTTATGGAAATAAGAATGATTTATTATTAATGTACTGTTTGATCATTTAGATGGAAGTGGACGTACAGGCATATGAAAAACGCACTTTCTTCATACTTTCTCTTTTATATTTATAATAGGGATAATATTATCTTTAAACCTTCTCGGATAAAGTGCACAAATGTTTATCGAAGCACAACAATGTCACTTTTATTGAAATTGCACTTGATTATTTATTTGAAAGTAAAATATTGTAGAAATGTTTATTCAAGTCACATATATTTATCTCTGAAAAGGTAGAAATCTCGGGTATCCCATTAAAATTATTTCAAAAGACCATTGCAGAATAAACCCAAGCATGTTGTAGAAATTGAAATCATTGAAATATTTCAATAATCTTCAACAACGCTAATAATCCAAAAGGATAGGATAAACGGTTACTGCGAATACTTATAAATAACTGGACAGAAAATGTTATTTATTTATTTACAAGATTTTTAGTCTCTTCTATGTTGCATGATCATCATCACTGTCTTTCGGTTTCGTGCGAACTCCAGCTTGCTCCAATTCACTTTTAACCATATCAAGTTGTGTTTTAACACTATCCAATTGTTGTCGAATGGATGCACGGACCTGTTAAAAAATGCAATACATTGTAGAGAATGCTACTAGTACTACTACTGTTAGAAATTTTTTTGCATCAAATGATTACATCTTGAGGAACATCTGGTGATGCACTCGATGCTTTTGCAGGAGGTTCATCAGATAGTGTCTGATTTTCTAGTTTTCTCTTTACACCCATTATTAAAAGCGTCTCTGTTGTATTATCCTGTAATTCTGTTCCGAATAATCTATCAGCGTATTGAATATCCTTATCAGTAACGTCAGGTCCGTCTTCCCTCAATTCGGTACACATTTTCTTTTGCAAATCAAGTAAATTCCTAGTTTGTGAACACAATACTTTCTTCGCTAGCGCTGAGGCAACTCTAGAAACATTATCTTCTGTCAGCAGGTTTTCTAAAGCAGATTCGTCTCCACCTCCAACTATATCGTTTTCACGCTGCAATATGTCATTCTGCAAACAAAAATATCGTGTCTTTACATTCTATCAATTGCATTTAAACGAAATATTTATTTCTAGTGAAGTTTTGGACGTAACTGAACGTAAGCCTTAAAATGTAGCATTTATAAAAGAATGGACACAAAAATCAAATAAAGGTACCTAAGCAAAAATTTTGAGAAAAATTAATGCATTGACTTACTTGCTCTTGTAAAACTTCTGCAATGAGTTGAGAGACAACAGGCGATATTCCGTCATCCTGATCCTCAATATCATCCGGAGGTACTTCAGCGCGAAGGGCTTTCTCTCTTTCTTCGTCTTTCTCTTTCTGGTCATCTTTCTCCTTCTGGTCATCTTTCTCCTTCTGGTCCTCTTTCTCCTTCTGGTCATCTTTCCATTCATCTTTCTCTTTCTGTTCACCCAATTTGTCATGGTCCTCTATACATTGTCTTTCATCTTCCGCTTTTGCCTTTTCAATCGCGTCACGGACAAGTTCATCGGCAACCATAGTGGAACTACTGGTATCCAGGGTACGACTACTGGTTGCACTAGGAATTGCTGACTTATCTTCTGTAGGCTTTTCTTCTTCCTTGTCCTCTTTGGCTTGGTCAGCACCTGGTTCAGTTATATTTTCGTCTGCTTTTTCTTCAGAAGGTTCTTCATCCTTTTTGAATGGTGATTCATCTGCATTTTTTTCATCCGTGGGTATTTTACTTGAATCATCTTGATCTTTTTCTTTGTCTCCATCTTTACCCATTTCTATGTTTTCATCTCTACCCTTTTCTGCGTCTTCAGTTTTGCCCAATTCTTTATTGCCATCTTTACCCAATTCTTCGCCATCATCTTTACCCAAGTCTTTGTCTTCATCTTTGCTCTTTCCTACCATAGTGGAACTTCCTTTATCCGGGGTACTACTGGTTGCACTAGGACTTGCTGACTTGCCTTCTGCAAGCTTCTCATCTTCTCTGTCCTTTTTTGCTTGATCATCGCCTGGTTCAGTTACACTTTCTTCTGCTCTTTCTTCAGAAGGCTCTTCGCCTTTTTTGAATGGTGACTCATCTGCTTTTCGTTCATCCGTGGGTACTAAACTTTCATATTTACCATCTTGTTCTTTTTCTTCGTCTGTAACCTTTTCTTTGTCTTCATCTTTGCCTACATCTTTGTCTTCGTCTTTGCCCTTTCCAGCCATAGTGGAACTACTTGTATCCGGAGTACTACTGTCTTTAAGCTTATCTTCTTCCTGGTCCTTTTTGGCTTGGTCAGCACCTGGTTCAGATATACTTTCTTCTGCTTTCCTTTCAGAAGGCTCTTCATCTTTTTTCAATGGTGATTCATCTGTATTTTTTTCATCCGTGGGTATTTTACTTGAATCATCTTGATCTTTTTCTTTGTCTTCATCTTTGCCCATTTCTCTGTCTCCATCTTTGTCCTTTTCTTTGTCTTCTTCACCTTTACCAATTTCTTTGCCTTCATCTTTGCCCATTTCTTTGTATTCATCTTTGCCAATTTCTTTGTCTTCATCTTTACCCTTTTCCACCATAGTGGAACTTCCTTTATCCGGGGTGCGACTGCTGGTTTCACTAGGAAGTTCTGGCTTGCCTTCTTTAGGCTTCTCTTCTTCCTTGTCCATTTTGGCTTGGTCAGGACCTGTTTGAATTACATTTTCTTCTGCTTTTTCCTCAGAACGCTCGTCACCTTTTCTGAATGGTGATTCATCTGCTTTTTGTTCATCTGAGGGTATTAAACTTGAATATTCACCATCTTGACCTTTTTCTTTGTCTCCATCTTTAGCTTTTTCTTTGTCTCCATCTTTACCCTTTTCTTTGTCTCCATCTTTACCCTTTTCTTTGTCTTCACCTTTACCCTTTTCTTTGTCTTCATCTATACCAATTGGTTTGTCTTCATCTTTACCCTTCTTTTTGTCATCTGTACTCTTTTCCTCTTTCAGATTTCGAATGCTGCTTGCTGGTGTACCAGTTAGTGATTTAGCAATTTCGTCTACAAGAGCTAGTCCTGTTGAACTCCCGATGTTATCTTTTGATTTATTGTCGTCCACTGCACCGGTCGCTTTTTGTGGACTTTGATCTCCTTGTTGCTGGGATCTAAACTGACTTGTATCCTTTTCTTCAGGTTTTCCTTTACCTTTTTCAAAGTCTTCATCTCTACCCTTTCCTTGGTCTTCATCTTTATCCTTTACTTTGTCTACATCTGTAACCTTTACTTTGCTTTCATCTTTATCTTTACCTTTTCCTTTGTTGTCATCTTTTTCCTTTCCTTTGTCTTCATCTTTACCCTTTCCTTTGTCTTCATCTTTACCCTTTCCTTTGTCTTCATCTTTACCCTTTAGTTTGTCTACATCTGTAACCGTTACTTTGCTTTCATCTTTACCCTTTATTTTGTCTACATCTGTAACCTTTACTTTGCTTTCATCTTTACCCTTTATTTTGTCTTCATCTTTACCCTTTCCTTTGTCTTCATCTTTACCCTTTCCTTTGTCTTCATCTTTACCCTTTCCTTTGTCTTCGTCTTTACCCTTTCCTTTGTCTTCGTCTTTACCCTTTCCTTGGTCTTCATCTTTACTCTTTCCTTGGTCTTCATCTTTACCTTTTCCTTGGTCTTCATCTTTCCTTTTCAAACTTGGAACACTACTGCCACCTGGGGTACCAGTTTTTAGTGACTTAGAAATTGCCCCTTTAACAAGACTTTCTGCCACTCCTGATGAACTTCCGCTGTCATCTTTTTCCTTATCTTTAGGTTTTTTGACGTATAGTTTACTAGAAGATTTTTGTGGACTTTGACCATCTTGTGGTTGAGCTCTAAGTGACCCTGTATCTTGGTCCTTTTCTTTGGGTTTTCCTTGATCTTTTTCTTTGTCTCCATCTTTACCCTTTTCTTTGTCTCCACCTTTGTCAATTTCTTTGTCTTCACCTTTACCCGTTTCTTTGTCTTCATCTTGGCTCTTCCCTTTGTCTTCATCTTTACCCTTTCCTGGATGTTCATCTTTACCCTTCCCTTTGTGTTCATCTTTTCCCTTTCCTTTGTCTTCATCTTTTTTCTTCAAATTGCGAACACTGCCTGCTGGGGTAACAGCTAATGACTTAGAAATTGCATCTTTAACAAGACTTTCTGCTAATCCTGATGAACTGCTGCTGTCTTTTTCATCTTTTGGTTTTTGCTTAGCTTTAGATTTAGTATTGTCGGTGAGTGTAGCACCACCCTTTTGTGGACTTTGATCTCTTTTTTGCTGAGCTCTATGTTGACCTGCTGTATCCTTTTCTTTAGGTTTTTCTTTTTCTTTTCCAGTATCTTTACTTTCTTCTTGATCTTTCATCAGTTGCCTCATATAAGCATTTTCCAATTCTCTGTGATTTTCGAGTCTGGCTTGACTAATTTTATGTTCTAAGTCTTCGTCGACTAGTTCTTTAGCAGTTTCGTATTCGTCATCATAATACTCATCATGAGGTGTAGCCTTTTTCATGCGTGCTGATGAACCGCCACTTCCTCCCTCATCTTCGTCCAAAATGGTTTTTAAATCCTGCGTAAGTTTCTCAGACAAAATTTGAGACAATTCATCATGAATTTTTGCCAAGTCTTGAGCCATTTCATCACAACGCTCTTTCCATTCTGTTCTTCGCTTTCCAAATTCTGCACAAGGACCAGTACAGGGCCAAACTGGTAATTGGAAATCAATACGGGGTCTTTGCCTCACTGGAACTTCTGGAGGAATAAATTCACTTTTGTCCATAAGCTCTTCACAAGCATTCGGTCGCAGTCGCTCACTTCGTACCATGTGTTCATAATTACAACTTGTGGTCATGTTCTTTATTTCATCATTTATTCTCTTTGAAATACGTTCTCTTGCATATTCTACAGCCTCTCGAGTTGCAGGGTCCTACAACGCAACATTTTCAACTTTTGTATATCCAAACAAACAGTAACCTAATAATTTTGGTCGCCAACTGACTATAAATTAAGAAATATATTTGTATTTAAAATTCTTACAAGTTTTGGTTCAGGTTTTCTTTTTGATTTCATCTTCATTAAATCTTGAAATACAGCTGTAAGTGTTTTAGCCCCTGATTTATCTTTAAGATAGTCTACATTAGCTCTTAATTGATGTCGAATGCGCCAAACACTTTCGTTTGTCTGATCTTTTTTCTTTCGAACCATTGCTAACCATCGTCTTCCATATTTCTTCATGAGATACATAACCCTTTTAGCTTCTTCAGCTAATCTGTGAGATCGTATGGTGTAATTATGTTTCCGCATTAGTTCATTATCTTCATAGTCTTGTTGCCTTTTTGCAATCATGCAATTTCTCTCTAATCTATTTCGACGTGAAATTGCTTTGGTGTACAACATCTTTCGTTCTTGGTAATCTTTCTTCAAAATTATAAAATCTTGAAGCTAGAAAACAACCAAAGGAAAACGCAGTGATATTAACATTCGAGAAAGGAATTGTGGCAAAAAGGAGATTAAGTAATTTACATCAGCTTCAGTAAGAAGTTTTTTCTGCTTTTGAAGAGCCAATCTGAATTGACTAGAGAATGTTTCCTTGCATAACCATGATAGTATAAGCTTCTTGATTCGTCTTACTTCGGCTTTCTGCATTTTATCTTTTTTATTATACCTCTGTAGAGCTTTAAGATCACTTAATCGCCTCCTCATTTCCATCTCCATTGCCCTCTCTTCCTTTAATGAATTGCTCCTATGTGTCCTTTCTCTAGCTCTAGATAACATTTTTCTGAAAAGCAAAATTGTTTCATTTTTCGTTGTTTCTAAATTAGATTAGGTACATTTGTGTTTATGCACACAAATCTACCTAATCTTTTACATAAAGGTAGTTCATCACACTTTCCCTGATTAAAATATTTACTTGAACTCTGCTTCCTCCCGAATATGGTCTCGCCTGTTTTTCAACTCCTCCTCTTTGACAGCTTTTTCCTCCTTGTATAACCATTCTTTGATTTTCTTTGTTTGATGTCGTTCGTGTGCGTGTGCTTCGTCCTAATTAAATGGTATAATTCCTTTTTAAGAAATCGCTTTCCCAATCGATTTATTATGTTTCGTTTGTAAGTATATAAGCAATTGTAATATAGTATTTGTAATATTGACCTCAGTTATAATTATATGAAACTCGTAATTTGATCAGAAAACACTGCTGACCTGTCTCTCTCGTTCTTTTCTAATTTGACTTTTGTGGATCCTGCTAAGGTAAAGACGATATTTATTCAACTCTTCTAGATTGCATGCTGGTTCGCCTGCTGGAGTAAGTAATCCCAGATCTTGCAATCTTTCTGAAAGCTTACAGTTTTGCTGAAAATGTTCTTTCAAGTTTGGGTCATGCAGAGGAGCGTAACTTATCGGCGTCTCTTTGATGTATGGATCCAAATTGTCAAATTCTTGGTCAGGTAGAGCCAAGAATAACTATATATAACAATCAGAAGAAGAAAATTTATCCACACCAGATACCAGCTGTGTATTAATAAACAGCAGTAATAGTACTTTACAGAAACATTGAGTTTTGGATCTTTTAAGGATTTATGTGTTCAAATTCTGTATTAATAGTTACTTCGTGTCAAATTTGCTGATTTCAAAAAACTAAAAAAATTATGAAAGCAGTATATATAACATGGTATACTTTTTTGCCAATGGGATTTCTGCTTAGATGAAAGGTTCCATCTGGAGCTGGAACAGCAGGTATCTTATGGTCTAAAGGAAGATCCTTCCAAGCGGGAAGTGAGTTTATGGGCAACGGATCTTTCGGTTTTGGTATACTTGCCATAAGTTCATTAGGTTTTTTCATTGCCAGTAAATCTTGCATTTGTGTTTTTCTTAGCTTTTTGTTTGCTTTCTCTTCTTCTTGATAGGCTGCCCATGCATCATGGTCCAACTTTTCCTTTTCAGGATCCCACTCATACTTAAATGAATCCGCTGCCTGAGCAAAGTTGTCATCGACACTTTGCCCTCTACTACCATACATCTTTGATTTTTTGAGGCAACTAAACTACTGGACTATATTAAAGAACATCGGTGATAAATATTTGTATAATAAAAATGAATTTCACAGATAGTTTATGATTTTATTTTTCGTGAAGTAGCAATAGTGCGTAAAATAGTGCAAGTTTCACTGTACATCAGTCATAAAAGTGTATTAATTTGAAATAGACTTGACAATGAAGCCAAAAGGAGGCATTTTTCATTTGTTGACCTAACTTTTCAATGAAATCAACGCGCGTTTCCATAGACAATTGGATTCCGTTTCTCCATTTCTCCATTTCCATGTATTTTATAATGAAGGTCACTTTTGAAATGGCTGGAGCTCCAAGGGGCTTCCACTCTAAATCATAATTTTTATGGAATTGCCTTGCTGGAGCGCAATGTATGTATGCATGTCTACATTTCATTATGTACGGTGGTGTACGGTCTTGTATGTATCGTCTACATAGTATTATACTCAAGGAATGGCATTAGTCATGCATATTCTTACCTAATCAATTTAGTACTTCTGCTCACTGTTCATGAGTTGTTTGTATTTTCAATTTTGGTTCTGCTTTTCATTTAGGATATGTTACATTAATGTTGTATAATTATATTGTGCTTGAAAAGTATACAATTTCTTTGTTCTTCAGTTTGTGTTACTACAATATAAAAATTAGGTATAAAATAAAAACAGGAGAGTATAAAGGGAAGTATAAAATATAACTGTTATCCATGCTTATGAAAGCCAATTCTAAAAATATTAATATTCAATCTGTCATGCATGCTAATTACTGAAAACGTGTGTAAATATTTAATCAACAGATTATACTCATGAACATCATCTTATATGCATGCTTTCTTAAATTAATTACTCGTGGATTGCAAACACAAACCCTAACCCATACACAGCTATAAGTTCGCATCGCAAATGTAATACTACACTACATCAGTTTATGAAACCTTGAACTTCTATACAAACGAGATTTATAGAATGGCCAGTGCTAAATACAAATAATCAACAATTTTCAATTACCTATTATTCAATAGTTAAATATTAAAAGTTTTCTGCTTAATATTTTACTACTATGTACTACAATGTAAGATATCTGTGATAGTGATAAACTATCAATTTGTACATTGTACATACAGACATTGCAGACATCATTTTGTCGAGTTCACAATGTAGTGCATTAATATTATCGATTCACAATCTCATAATCTCAAATAAAAGGTATCTGACGAAAAAGCTGAAATTGCTCCACCAATCTATTGTGATATGAAAATGAAGAAAGTTCGTCCGTGTTGTGGGCTGGCGAATTCTACTGCCACAACGGTTATCGGAATCGTTCAATTTGTAAGGTTACACATTCTATTTTGTTAATAATTACGACTGAATTCAAAACTGCAATTTTTTCACATACACCTTAAAATAACAATAGATATCCAGTTTTATCCTCTGCACTGCTTACGTGATGGGGTACACAATTCTCAATAAGGAAGGCAGTCAAAAAGCAATTCTAGAAAACGGTACTGAGGCTGTCGTTGACTTTATAAAAAGTACTGGACTTCTCAGCACAAATGGTAATCTGATATTTATAATATTTATGTCGAATAAATAGAAGTCTATATTCTCTGTACACAAAGAGGCTTGAAAGGAGCAAGATATTACGGATATACATACAAATACAAACTCTTTGTTTTACAATATTTACAGAAACTGCTGTTATTAATATTACTATCCTATACATGATTTTGTATTCTTCTAAAATCATTTTTGCAACCGGGTTACTAGTCGCCATTTGTAAGGTTCGGTACTTTCGGCAACTTTTTACTACGCATTTAAACTATGTGTTTAAACTGTACTTAAAAACTGTTTGTTTCCTATTACCTATAGAATCAAAGTTTTTGGGTAAAAGTATGGCTAGTCTGCGAAGCTGTTGCTTTTTCATTTCGGCTGGGATTATTTGTAGCGTCTTTACTACTTACATTTTCGTCTTTTACAACAACACTGATTAACATCATTTCCTTCCTTTTAGAACTACAGTGCATATGGGTTGTGTACTTATTTACCAAAGAACTAAACAATCCAAACTTGGTGAGTGACAATAACCACAACAAAATTAAGCTTCATGTCATAGTCATAGCGTATTAAAAAACTATTCGTTAATTGCATAGTTTGCGTTTTTGTGAACCTAATTCTTTGTCTTTGTTATTTAGCTTCTGAATGCACTTTTGTTTACGGAGCCTCTAAGAATTCATTGCTCCTTCAAAGGAATGAAGAGGCCATCAGTACCACATAGATACGTATAAAAGTTGATTTTGGTTACTTAAATCGAAAGCCAAGGGCTAATTTCAATTCATGAAAAGTCGAATTAATGCTCCTAAGAAAAAAATCAATAAAGAACATAATACAAGCCAACGTGCCACATAAATAGGTGTAATTTTACGTTATATGGTCGCAATGGTCTACAATTATTTGTTTGGGGCTTGGGGATCTGTAATAAGCCTTCCGAAAGGAACTTCAGTTTTTTGCATGATTTTATACATATAAAAATAAGTACCTGTGTAAATACAAGCAATGTAAATTGTAGGATGAGCCAAAATGTAAATTTAGTCATAGTCTTAATAAAAAATATCTTTTATGGTTTACATTCACCTGCTTCAATAGAGCGTACTTATGTACAACTTTAAAGTGAGATATCTAAGCGGGGTGTATAAAAGTGATATTTTTACTCTTATAAGTATACATGATACATATGAATGATTCTGGATCTAGATTTATTATGGTAATTCAACTTCTGCCATTTTACAATTAGATTATCCTAATTATTATGATGCCACACCGTAAGTAAAAGAAGTAATGTAACACTTCGATATAATTTCCCAGTCCGAGGATTCCCTAGTGCGCACCATACGATATTGTAAAATTTTGTAATAGGAAATAAATTTCATCTAAGATTTTCAAATCTCGAAGGGGAAGCCTAGAGGTAAGGGTGTGTCTGGTGGATTCCACATAGGTCAATTTTCAATTTCTTGACACCGTCTTTACCCTTTCACGCAAAACCTAGTGATTTGGATGCAGTCCTTTCCTTGCTTTGGTGCTTGGCGTTCCCTGTCCCTCTTGTTCAATTCCGTTATGCCAATAAACTTTTCCAGTACGTTTTCATATGGGGCTGCTAGCAATTTTACAAAATGAGCAATGCTTTGCAAATCATGTGTGAAAAAGTACATTGAATGAATTGATTTGAAGAATAGAAAAAGGAATTTTATTTTGGTTGAATATTCTCTGTTTTTTCATTTACGATTTCGACTTGACTAACAACATTATGTGTATCACCACTTTCTACAGGAGCATTATAATTCTCGCCTCTTTGTTGATCAGTAGTGTCAATTATAGGTTCATGAATTGACGATTGAGAATCACCATGTAAAGTATCAACTATTTTTTCTCTACTTGCTGTCTTACCTTTACATATGTTAAACCTACCAAAGAAATCATCATAAGGTCGAAGACTTCTTAGCCCAAGAGGTAACCATTCCCAAGTTCGCAAAACTTTCGGTAGCCAATTAGGTTTTCGTCCCTGAAGAACATTGATGATGATAATAATGAAACATACCAAAAAGAATATTAATGTGAATGCGATCACATATTCAGCTCCTGCTAACGAAATTCCAAGGATGACGAATGGAAATACAAAGAACACCATTAGCATGTAAGCCAAAGCAAACCATCTGTATTTTGATGTTTCTCTTCCAATGAATTTGGCAATTCCTACCGGAAGTCTCATGAACGGAATCGGGTAGAAAAGAAGGATTCCTGTCAAATTGAAGAATAAGTGGCACAGGGCAATCTAAGCGTAATCATTATTGGAAATTAGCATTTGGCAATTAATTTTCAGCATTATTGTAATGAATTTAGTGACGCACTTGAAATGCTGGGTAAAAAGATGGTCCTTGAACTGCTAGAGAAGCAATAATTGCTGTTATGCAAGTTCCTACATTTGATCCAAGGGTTAAGGGATACGCTCTATCAATCGAAATAACTCCCATGCCAATTAATGGCGTCATGGCGGAAGTGAACACAGAACTTGATTGTAACAGAAATGTCATCAAAGCGCCTAATGAAAAGAAGTGACTTAATTTTAATGTAACTCAGCAATAATAAATATAGAACTCTCTGGAGGAGAGTGAGGAATAATAGTTTTACAATAAATTCCAATTTAGCAATATTAAATCGGTCTGTACTGTGCAGTATTTCTCAGTTTAGCATTACGGGCGGCTTTATGCGTTGTATTGCATTTATTACAGTAAAGAATTAAGCTGCTATTTATGCGAAATGTCTATCCGTCTGTCTGTAAATTAGCTATATATAGCCATTATTGCCAGTAGATATCCACCGGAAGTTTATGACAATAAAATCCTCAATTACTACCACTATACTATCCTAATGGTTCATCTGCCCCGCCGTGTTAAAAGTGTAGAGAATCAATCATCTGACTTTAATTTTTGGAACTGAGTAATAGTGATACTAAAGCCAGATTCGGGGATGAGTTATTTGGAATTTATATATATATATATATACTGTCAGTTAAATGGATCGTTCTAAGCACCCTTACAAAACCGTTGTGATTAATACACAAAAGAGGTAGCAAAGTCGAAACATTACTTCAGAAAAAAGAAATTTGAAAAATTCAGAATTCGTGATGATTAATAATGCTTTGGACAGCTATTTTGGCCACGTAGTATTACGTAACACAATTAAAAATGACCCATTTTTGAAGGGGAATTGAAAGGGAATGTAGTCCCTTAAGGACATTGAAAATTTCGACTACAACGAGTTTCATACCTGCTTGTGGATATCCACTGACTAGACTAACTGACTTATAGACAGACGATTAGACCTTTCACATAAAGCGGCTTCTGTACTTTAATAAACGCAATGAAGTACACAGTAGTCATTCATGTACATAGTACCAGTAGTGAGAAATATTATAAACTGATTCCTAATTTATATTGCTAAAATGGAATAGTAAAAATATTCTTTCCTGTACCTCATACTCTTCTCACCTTTAACCATTGCCTTTTTACTTCAAACATTTGAACTTACCGACACAAATTGCAATGTAACCCGCTAACCATGGAACATAGGGAATATTTGCATTAACAGTCCTCTTCACTATTTTTGCCAGTTGACCTAATATTCAAGAAATGTAGCCATTATTTTCATGGCATTATTTTTTTAATAATATACTTCAAACTTATATTAGGTAAGTAATAATCGTAGGTAAAATGTTTAGAAAATTATATTTGATTGCTTAGATAACACCATACCTTGCAGAATAGACTTCAATATCTTGACAGTTATTAACAGGCAGGTGAACAGAGCCACAATTGCTACAACTAATACTATTGACCCTATGGTTGCATCACCCCATGATAAAGGAAAAACTGCACTGCCTTTACACAAAAAAGGATTATAGTCATTAGGTATTCTGTATTCTTAGAAAATGTTGTCAAATTGATTATAATTTTGTATTTATCAATGTGGTTGTATATACACATTGGTATTTATACTTTTTATCAATGATTTAGAGGAGTCTCCAGTGCTATTTGCGATATTAATCAATTGTTTCGAGTCAAGTCTAACGATTTGATTTACAAGAGGTTTAGTAAAGTAGGAAAGTAGCTCTACATTTTTCCCTTTATAACTCCGCTGTGTGGATTCCACTATCAATTTCGTTAGCTCATATAAGTAGTCTGGAAAGTAAATTTTAAATTAAATTAGTAAGCTTAAGCTAATAAAAATGTGCAGCTAAATAAAGGGAACTTGTATGCTTGAATTCTAATAACTTGACTTGGTCTTACCAGTAGTAACTTCCACTATAAGGAGAACCACTACACTTAAAAAGTTAAAGGCATCGTGCAAGCAGGCTCCTACATGAAAAGACGTAAATATATGTTAGCTTAGCTATTGTCAAAGGCAAAGGAAAATCCTTTTGTAATTGGAACTTGGAAATCAAATGTACCTGCAAATGCCAATTTAAACTGATGTCGATCTCCTATTTGACCTAAAGATACTATAGCGTTTGTAATTGATGTTCCTAAAAGTCAAGGCCAAATCAAAGTAAAGTTAACTAGAATTTAGAATGGGCACAAACATGTTTCTGTATTGAAAATAATTGGAATTAAAAGTTTTAATTAAATTGAAATTAAATTACCAATATTCGCTCCAAAAACAAAGGGAATGGCTACCTTAATAGAAATGAATAAATGAATAGGGCATTTCATCAGGCTTTATAAAATCGTTTTTATAGTATAAATTTGTTACCTTAACTGTCATTACTGCAAATGGAAAACATAAAAGTATTTAATTAGAAAAATCTTGTTTGCATGAAATTTGATTGTCACAGTATATATTTTTCTTACTGCCTGCCGAAACAAGTCCAACCAGTATGGTAGTAGTTGTAGAGGAAGACTGAACCGCAACGGTCACCAACAATCCAATCATGACTCCAACAACAGCATTACTTAATAATTTGTTGTTTTTGAACAAATTACCTGTAGGACGTCCCCCAATAAGGCGGAAGCCCTATCCAATTACAAGCACTTGATCAAGATTTAATGTTTAATCTATTTTTCTTATTCTTAAAGAAACTTACACATGAGAGTAGGTCCAAAGAGCAAATAAAGAAAAACATAGCGCAGGTTAGTGCTATGCCTTTCCCGATGGCAATCAGGACGGTTTTTAATTTCTGAGCTTTGGTAAAGTCCGCCCATTTCTGAGGAGAAGCAGAAGGATCTGTTGTGTTACCATCTACTATTTCCTCCTCTTTTTCATCATCTTCATCTAAATCGAATGAATCCTTTTTCTTTGACGGTACATCAGATTTAATTTCTGACAAATCACTTCTAGTGTAAGACATATTTTTCTTCCCTTCCCATTATCTGCGTGACGAAATATGTCTGTATATATTTCCTAAGTCAAAGGAAGGATTACTTTAGTATTATACCGTTTGTTACTCTAAATTACTGATTTGGACATGTAGAAAGGAGTTGTGTTTCTACAGCGTGTACTAAACACTAAACTCTGGATAACCATTTACTATGTATCTATTCCTATTGCACCTTAAAATTATTTCTTACTTTCAAGTTTTTATTAATGTAGGCTGTATTCAATTTTATCGTGTTGAAGGAACAGGACAATTTAAGTATTTTAATAAGTGGATTACGCATACTATAAATGGGATTTCGTTGTCATATCACTGGTGGGAAATTTTAGGTATTACCAAGGAGTATAAACTTGGGGTTTCCCTGGCTCCCGTTTGTTGCTGGTTAATCAGGAGGCCTCAGTAGAAAAATTCACACGGGGGATTAGGAATATTTATAAGGGACGTTTTCCCGAATTTACCACGAGTAGTCAATGACGACAAGAAGCATAGGGGACGATTTTGTCCCTTATAAATATTCCTGCAAAACATGCTACTGGAGGCTCCTTATTAAAGACAAAGAGAGTTTATACTCCTTGGGTATTACCTTTTGGAATTCCACTATTTTATAATGATACTAATGAACAAGGTGCTCAATGAATTTTCCAGCTACATGTACATAGCTTATATCGACTAGTATAAAGTATTATGAAATAATCACCGATATGAAACTTTATATGATTTATACATGAAAATATGCAGATGGGAATGGGAAGTGTCTAGTAAGTTCTATATATAAATTCTATATTTTCCAATCAAGCTAAATTTTAATTAGTATAATAAAGCAGATACACACTACACACCCAAAAAAGGTAAATGACAGAAGAAAATTAGCAGAAAGAATTGTCAAATTCTTAAAAGCAATTTCAGGTATCTCGTGTTCTGGGATACCTATATCTAATTTATCTATCTAATGCATGCATAATGCATACTAATTTTAGGAATGGGAAACTCCCAATCCCTTTAAGTAGTAGTTTTACTACGCTTGAGTCTACAAAAAAATGAGTTCAGTTATGCAAATAGTATATAGAAAAATAAGCAGAAAATTGGCCTTTGATCTACGTGCAAATAGTGGACACAGTTGAGACAAACCATTTTTGAGAAACTTTATAGTTTTAAAGAAATATACATTATGTACGCTTTATTAAGTAGCGGTCAGCTACTTTATAATAATGTCTGATCTGTCTGTCTGTCTGTCTGTCTGGATGTCTGTCTGGATGTCTGTCTGGATGTCTGTCTGTGCGTTCGCGGTAGCCATCTTGGTCGTTCACACAATGCAATACTCCACAACCATGCATACAATACAATATCATTCCGTCGGTCGTTCAGTTCACACAATGCAATACATGTACATTGTGGAAGACTCCACAACCATGCATACAATACAATATCACTCCGTCATGTCCATGTCAATAGTCATCATTTATCATCATGTCCATCAAATCATGCATCATAGGAAAATTACAGTGTTGTCCTCAAATCATGCATCATAGGAAAATTACAGTGTTGTCCTCAAATCATGCATCATAGGAAAATTACAGTGTTGTCCTCAAATCGTGCATCATAGGAAAATTACAGTGTTGTCCTCAAATCATGTATCATAGGAAAATTACAGTGAGGTTCCCAAATCATGCATCATAGGAAAATTACAGTGTTGTCCTCAAATCGTGCATCATAGGAAAATTACAGTGTTGTCCTCAAATCATGTATCATAGGAAAATTACAGTGAGGTTCCCAAATCATGCATCATAGGAAAATTACAGTGAGGTTCCCAAATCATGCATCATAGGAAAATTACAGTGAGGTTCCCAAATCATGCATCATAGGAAAATTACAGTGAGGTTCCCAAATCATGCATCATAGGAAAATTACAGTGAGGTTCCCAAATCATGCATCATAGGAAAATTACAGTGAGGTTCCCAAATCATGCATCATAGGAAAATTACAGTGAGGTTCCCAAATCATGCATCATAGGAAAATTACAGTGTTGTCCCCAAATCATGCATCATAGGAAAATTACAGTGAGGTTCCCAAATCATGCATCATAGGAAAATTACAGTGAGGTTCCCAAATCGTGCATCATAGGAAAATTACAGTGAGGTTCCCAAATCATGCATCATAGGAAAATTACAGTGAGGTTCCCAAATCGTGCATCATAGGAAAATTACAGTGAGGTTCCCAAATCATGCATCATAGGAAAATTACAGTGAGGTTCCCAAATCATGCATCATAGGCAAATGGTCGACCGCTACTTTCTTATATGCATTTACAATGGTTTATTTTATATACCTTATTTGTCCTTTTTCGCAATATATTACGGAATTGCTTGTCTTATGTAGAATTTAGGTCACTTATGTACTTTTTAACCTAGTCTATGGGAAGGTGCGTGTATAACTGCACAAAACTAAATACCTATCTACTTAGTCTTCGTATTAAATTAACTTCTTTTAAATATGTTGGTTATTTTATATAAAATGTTGCCGAATTTAGATAAAGACCCTAGCTAGAGCTACATTAGGTTGGTGGGCTTTTAGTCCACCTGCTTGATGCACACTAACTGAATGAGAAGTCTACAACCAGAACTGATTCGCCTTCTCCAAGATTCATCCAATGTACTTTGTTATTTCTATATGACTTACCTATTTACCTGTATTAGTTATTCAAAAACTGTAATTTACAGAATATCCCATTTTAACGTCTTTAAGCTGGCGACGTATTTCTTATCTCCAGAGTTCAATTCTTGTTGGTAATGAATTTCAGGGTCGATTCATATTTTGAATAGACAACGAAGGATGTGAACGATAACTTTGCTCTTTCTGTTTGTATAGCAAGCATAAAATTATGCAGCCTATTTAATAATGTCATACATATATATGTAGTCATCAGAAGTAAATGAAAGTGGCTAGTGTGTATAGGTAAAGTTGATAGATAAGTACATAATGCAAATAATATTACAATATATACGGTTAGTAAAATAAAATGTAGCTGCTTTAGGTAAACTATGAAAGGTTCGTTGTGTACTTATATAGTATATTGTTTTATAGTTCAGAGAAAATAGTTTACTTAACTATCCAAAAATACCATATTAATTACTTGAAATAGATTAATGGTTAGATTTAGATTATTATATTGCCTTTAGAGTGATAAATCAAGAGCAATGAATCGTGTACTTCAGAAATAAATAGACGCTGGAGAAGAAATTCGTTTTGCGAGATTTTTATTTCAGGGTTGTTCCCTTCGTCGTAGATAGTAGTTAACAACGTTTTCCACGCAAGTATTTCTTTGTAAAAGTAGCTTTCATATAATAAATATCATACTGCAAAAAGTGGGCAGCATGTTTCATTTCATCATCTTACAATTAGTTAAATACAATTAAGTTACTCTAAGCTAAAACTAAGTTAAAACAGCTTAACGATAAAATGTACTTAAGCAGGTATTATGCAAATCAAAATCACAATATTATACATCACCGAATATTTATAAGTAAATCAAGTATTGGCGAAATTCATTTCCTTGAACCGGAACAACATGCAGGTACTGGTATTTTATAAAATGTAATTTAAGTCTCTAAGATCTACTCAATGTAACCCTGATTGACATTTCCCCCTCCATTAGGAGTAGAATCTGCTTTTTTGTCGACGTACACGGAATCCATTGCGATTGAACCCTTGGTTGGTGTTTCTGAAAATTCAGCTGCTGGGGCATCTACTCCTCTATCTCTCAGCCTACGGCATGCATTGAATCTTAAAAAGAAGCTGTCATAAGGTTCCAAACTTCTAAACCAAACTGGAAGCCATTTCCATGTTCTCAGAACTTCAGGAAGAAGTGAGGGACGTTTGCTGCGCAGGAGATTCACAATGAGCACAAAGAAGGTCAGCAAAAATATTATCGACGCGAAAACAATGACAGCTGCTGTTCCGGCGAAAGATAACCCCATAAAAATTGCAGGAAGAATAATAAACATGGCGATCATGTATACTACGGCAAACCATCGATATTTAGCTGTTGTGTCACCCAAGAATTTTGCCATTGCAATCGGAAACCTCATGAATGGAATTGGGTAGAAAAGTAAAATCCCAGTTACATTGAAGAATAAATGACAAAGAGCAATCTGAAAGCAAAAACATTCATTATTTCGGAACACAATTTAAAAATGACATAACAGTTCGTAAGATAAGAACTTCATTTTACCTGCATCGACGGTTTGAATTTGGATCCTTCCACAGCCATAGAGGCTAATAATGCCGTTGTTGTTGTTCCAATATTAGATCCTAATGTAAGTGGATAGGTTCTTTCAACGGTAATAACACCAAGACCAACTAAAGGTGTCAATGCAGAAGTAAATACTGAACTGGATTGCACAAGAAACGTCATAACGGCTCCCACAAGGATGGCAATGTAACCAGTAATCCATGGGACGTATGGAAACTTGGCGTTAATAGTTTTCTTAATAACTACAGCAATTTGCCCTAGAGAATAAAATACAGTATTGCATTAACAATAACAAATAACGAATACTTTAAATGTTTTCGATTAACGAATGAAGAAACAATTAATTTACCTTGAAGAACAGAGTTGAGCACTTTAACAATTAAAATAAGGCATCCGCACAAAACAACCAGAGATGCGACGAGAACAATGGCTCCAGCAATAGCGTCATTTAAGTCGAATTTTGCAAATAAAAATTTACCTGCAGAAATTAATGAATTTTTATATTGAAATGCAATCATTATTAACGAGTTAGAACCATATGTATTCAATTTACTGTTTACAAAACTCACATTCTTCGTATTCAGGATCAGGAGTTTCAGGGTCACCGTACAGATTATAAGGAACATAATTGTATAACATTTTCGATTTTGATTTTGAACAGTCGGATTTTATAAGAGAAGAATTGTCATGCTCCGTACAACCTAACTGGGACCAGCATTCTAACACGTCTTTATCCAGTTGAACAATGAGATTAACAAAAGGTTTTGTAATTTTCCCCAAAAGTTCAATTTCTCCACCAGTAGTTGAATTTGGGGTTACACCATCCATAATGGCAGTCGTAAGGTGATACAAATAGCCTGGAAATAGTATATTATGTATATTTGATTTCTACGTTCTTATTACATGTAAGCCTCACGTAAATAGCATTGTCTTTGATTGTTATTCATTGATCATGGCATGTACTTAGGTAATTAAAAGATAACGAACTAAATTTGTTTAATTCGTACCAGTGGTGACTTCTATGATGAGCATTACAATGACAGTTAGCCAATTGAACATGTCATGAACAGTTGCTCCTGCGAAAGCTCTTCTGAATTGATTTCTATCTCCGGCTTGTGTTAGCGAAACAATGGTATTCGTGATGGATGTTCCAATATTAGCTCCCTGAGAATCAAATTACACAACAATCGTTAGGCAATTGTGTACAAAGATCACATAATTAGTGACACGAACATCCACTTGTATAAAACTATTGGCTTATTGTACGGTATTTACCATTATAATAGGGATGGCGATTTTCACCGTCAGGAAATCAGCAGATACCATTGAAACAATGATAGAGGTAGAAGTAGAAGAGCTCTGAACTAGAACGGTTGTTAAAATACCGACCATTACACCAACAACAGGATTTGCAAGGATGTCGCTATTGCGGAATATGTCTCCGGTTGTTCTCCCTGAAAATTCAATTACATGCTATATTATTTAGGTATTTCTTCCTTTACAGTATGATTTGCTGATGAATTATTCTGCATGAAAATGGGTATGCACGGAAATGAATTTTACCTCCAACAAGCCGAAATCCTAAGCTGAGAAGATCCAAGGAGCAGACGAAAAAATACAGAAAAATTAGTAAGGCAATAGCTTTGCTTACTCCAATGAGCACTCTTTTAATTTTCTGTTGTTGCGTCAATTCGGACCAAGGGATTCCCACATTTGCCATTTCGGTGACTCTCCATGGGTCATCGTTAATGGAGGGAGAAGTTTGGGAGGCCGACTGTAATAAAGTACATAATTATATTATAGTTACTGCCGGCCTATAATAGCTACCCTGTAGTAAATTAATTAGTATATTGTAAGATAGTCTTACAAAGATGAGATTTTTAAATCTTATGCAACTATCATACCTTATTTTTCAGTCTCATTATGGAAATATAAGTTATCAAAACTCCGCTTTAGTTTTTAGACCACCACTTATCACTATTTTCACTATCAAATCACAATGCTTGCAATAAACCCTGACAGCATTCGTTAACCGTATTTTTCATACACTACTATTTATGTCTCAATGGAGTATGGTAATGATTTTGGCTTTAGTATTCGCACTTCCTCGATGAATACTAAACAATGTACAATGTAGCTCATAAACCAATTTGCCAGTTATTTATGCGTCCCACAATCACAGTTTGACAATGGATTACTCTTAATGGGTTATGCAAATATGCGATGCACTGACGCATATGAAGAATGAAGTGCATTAAAACTATGGTTTACCACAATCATCACAAATGTGTTTCTATCACAATTTTTCTCACTTTGGTTTGTATAGTAGTAAAGCTATTCTTACTTAAGTTGTTAAGAAAATGTTTCACTTATGTGCAAGTTATAAGAAACGGATTTTACAAACGAATTTGTTAACGTTAATCGGAACTGGCGCTATTGCTAATTAACCAACAGGTCACTGATCACTGACACAGATTACGTAACAGAAAGTAAAAGGCTTGAGTGTAGAATTCATGGAAAATTATTTAGCAAGAACTGATCAAACGTGCTTCAATTGACATATGGGAGAATCCCAAACTTGTATAATTAATGTTAGTAAATAACTTTATTTGAAAAGAACAGCAGCACAAACGTCATAAAAACTAGAGCTACATATATAAAAATTGTTTGTTTTGTAAACGCTGCCAACAGATAATAGCATGCAGATTGGTATATGTGCTATGTTTACGTGAACAAGAGTCATACTGTGTAATGTGTGCTTTCCTGGCTACTCCTAAGGAGAATACTACAATACAGCAGGACACATGAAACAAAACTGTACAAGGTAGAATTAGTATTACTAAAACAAATAAAACACTACTAGTATTTCAATTTCGCAAAAGTATCCCCTCCTACAGTAAAATGCCAACGAACTGTTTAATTGTCTGTGCAATAGGTTCAGAAACTTATGCTGCGTGGTAGATCTATTTTTATGTAGAGAGTTCGAGAGTTTCTAATGTAGGGATTTCTAATGCTCTTAAGGTGATATAAGGTAATAATATTAACAATTAATAAGTAAACGATAGTAAGTGGTTTTCGCGTGTACTGTGCAGGAAACTTACTGAACTGCAATGATGATCTACTTGTCTGTATACATACGCAAAATGCTACTTGTTTTTAAAGAGATTCTAATGCATACAATGTAAAGGTATGTTGGAAATAAATATTCAATCCATGCCTCATTGTTGACGCAGATAATAATATAGTCATATTAAAGACTCAATGTTGGTTGTTTCTGCGTAGTGTATGCATGTAACATACAGAATGCAATAATCTTCCCCTTGAATGCAAAACAAGTTGAGTCATGAGTACAACCTGTTACTGCATTCACCATTACACAGGTAAATCCACGAGCACAAAGACGTGATACATTCACTCTCTGATTACTACGTATAACCTGCTGCATAAGCCGATTCATCGTGTTAGCTTGTAAACAGGATGAAATAAACCGTTGCAAAACGGGCGTAAACAAATATCGGCATGTGTGTTTATAAATGTAAATCATCATGATTTGATTATCAGAGCATCATGGTTTGATTATCAGATCACCATGGTTTGATTATCAGATCATCATGGTTTGATTATCAGATCACCATGGTTTGATTATCAGATCACCATGGTTTGATTATCAGATCATCATGGTTTGATTATCAGATCATCATGGTTTGATTATCAGATCATCATGGTTTGATTATCAGATCACCATGGTTTGATTATCAGATCACCATGGTTTGATTATCAGATCATCATGGTTTGATTATCAGATCATCATGGTTTGATTATCAGATCATCATGGTTTGATTATCAGATCACCATGGTTTGATTATCAGATCATCATGGTTTGATTATCAGATCATCATGGTTTGATTATCAGATCATCATGGTTTGATTATCAGATCATCATGGTTTGATTATCAGATCATCATGGTTTGATTATCAGATCATCATGGTTTGATTATCAGATCATCATGGTTTGATTATCAGATCATCATAAGTAGCTTCCTGCGAACACATATACAAACAGACAGATCAGGTATATCAATAAAGCAGCTTCCCGAGAACACACAGACGGACAGACAGACCAGGTATATCAATAAAGCAGCTTCCCGAGAACACACAGACAGATAGATCATGCTCTAGTAGTTAGCAGAGCAAGGTAAGGTGGCGCTCTGTGGGACTTTGTATTTCTGTGACTTGTGTCATATATGCATTGCTATGTGACTTTGCAAATTTTCGAATTCTGCAGAAACTAAAAGTCCGAGGGGGCTGATTTTCAATATGGAGCAAGATATATTAATAAGTGATGTTTTAAAAAAAGATTGATCAATTTATGTGAATGCGTTCTAAAGTTATACGACCGACTCACAGACAGACAGACGGACGGACGGACAGACAGACAGCGTGACAGAGCATTCCCAGTAAATATCGTGCCGATATTTAATAAACAATGCAAGTATTTTACATATATGTGACACAGATCACTAATGCCTACAGTAACTCGTATCGATACATTAAGCGATTCTCAGAAAATTCATGTACAAATACTACAACGTACAATGTGCTGGTAGACCTTCACTTTTGTATCTATATTTACTTTGTCTCTGCATAATATTACTTTTCCATAAAATCCTAAAATGTCTATAATGAGACTTGTGCATAGGGAAATATAAGTAATTAATTAGAAAGGTAAAGAATGGTTGAGCTGTGCGTTTGTGGGAAAACAATATTATATCTGTTTGCAACCGTGAAATTGCAATTATTGAATTCAGCTTTTTATTTCCCCGTCATTTTTAAGCTGTAAAAATTGTTATGCTATTCTGGCCGTGAGATAGCTCATAAATATAACCCATGAGTAAATTGCATTTAGGAGTTTTTCCTTTTTAACTGCGCATTGTTCGAAGGAATATTATAATTACATAATACCTGGAATCACTGAACCATGCAACTCTATTTGATTGAGCAATAGTACTTTTTATATTCGCTATATGGCTAAACCAAATTTTAAAATAACTAACAAAAAATAAGGATGCATGTGAAGGTTGACACTAGAAAAGTTTAAGTGGAAGCTATAGTACGTATCAGAAATAATGTGTTGCTGGACTAAGCACTGAGCACACCCTTTAATGATATGAGAAAATAGCAATTTTCCTACATATGACTATTAAACCTTATACCGAACAATACGGACAATTTAAGGTAGCTGCTCGCATACATGCTGACCTCGAAAACCTGTTCTCCATTTGGCATTAGATAACATGAAATGCAAGTAATAATAATGAAAAAGTACTAATCATGTGCTGTGATTTATATAAGAATTTTTGCAATTATGAGAGCAACATGGAAGAACTTTTACTACCTGGAGATAATTACAAAATACAAGGTGGTTACTACGTTTTATGTGCCTAGTTCTTTTATTTCCCCAATTCCTGTAGTTGAATAGTGAGCCAGTACTTTCGTGATGTTTTCTGAGCATGTTAAATATGTACTAAAATAAGGATATGCAAATTCTACAAGGTTTAACCTGGCAAGTGTTTAAAGAAAATGTCAAAGTTAGCTTACCGGTTCGATGGTGGACAACTTGTTGTCATTGTCAATATCAATTTTGGCTTCGTAAGTAGAACCCATGTTGAATTAGTTGTGAGATTAGTTTATGTGTACGTTTAGAGGTAGATGTGAATATTAAATAATACTATTTAACTGCTTTGCAGATAAACGAAAGGTAGAGGGAGATTGGCTGAGCGAAAGGGATTGTGAGTATAAAAATAGGATGAGAAAGTGATGACTATGTGGTGTAGTCGAGAATTAAAAGACACTTTATCGAATTGTCTCTCAACTCTTAAACTGAGTACTACCGTATCTTAGAACAACTAAGAAAGTTAGGTCTAAGACAGATTATATTAATAAGGGTTTTATACATGGTTAGGTAGAATTATCTTACGGATGTGTATTTTCCAAGTTTTTGCAAACTTGAAGTTGAAGGAATTGTTTTAGGAAGTGAAGGAAGATGAATATTAATGAAAGGAAGTTGATTTTCAGTCAACTTGATTGAAGTAACTGACTTTAAATTGATAGTGCAAGGTAAACGAGGAAGGTGATGATGGTGGATGTTGACTTGGTTATTCTATGTATGCAGGATTGCAAGAGATAGAATACTAATAATTCAGGAGGTAAGGCAAGAGTTGGTGAGGAATTAATGAATGAAATGTCTTGTAATAATAGTCGTGTATTTATACACAAACTCATCACTATCTCATTGCGTTAACTTTTTATTCATTATTATCATCTACATTCCTATACCTGTATTTACACTCCTTTCTAATCGTCAATAGAATACATAACCTTTTATAATAATCACAGGTAAAAGTACTTTGTTCTATCAATTGACTTGACACCTTAAATTCTTACATAAGTAATAGTATGTACATTAAACATATAGGAATAAGTGATTCCACACAATTACATTGTTTAATTTAGTTTATCTACTCTCATTCCTAGACCAGATGAACATTTTTATTGATAACGTTAAGTGCAAACTATTGGTATAGTGCATCGCCATTTCTCAGTCGGACTTTTACGATATAGGATGTCTACGATTAACTTTGTTGCAATAGGTGTGTGTCTTGCATACAGTCACCCATTAATCTCATGCTTAGGTGGCACATATACAGTAAATACATTTAGTACTACCGTCTATCTGCGTAATGCAGCACATGTTGGAATTCACATGACATATCCGTAATTGAACGTTGATTTCAAGCTTACAACTCTTACCAGACGTACAATGGACATTATTGAACTTAATTTCATATCTGGGATACATACGCAGGCAATGGTAATCAATGGACTATTCAACCGAATTTCTTCACGTGGTATTAATATGCAAGGAGAATTATCTAGGATGTATCGTCAAAAATGCTTAGTCAATTAAATTATGATAAAGTATTAGCTCTAAATGCTTATTCAAGGTATTAATGGAACAAAGGATCCGTTTACAATGCAATGCATTACGCCCACATTACACTCGTGCTTAATGTGTTTCCAGATAAATAACTACATTCTTAAAGGCTCTGTAACTGGATGTGGCTTGGAGGCAGGGCCAGGGCGGATGTCTTTTCCACCTCATAATTTTATAAAGCTACATAATTCTGTACTTTAAGCACATTAGTGTACCTAGTGCTTATTACGTAAACTGAAATTTTAGCCAAGATAAGATAATTTTGATTACTACTGTGCATTTTGGGATTTGCCATTGCAAGCAGTTAGGACTTGTCTGATTATACATACATTAACAATATTGTATTCATTATATGGTCAATATACCATCTTGGTCAAGTTTTTGCACATCGTTATTTTGAGATGATTAAAAATCGTTCGCTTTCTTATGCGGTCAAATGAAGCTAGAATCTCTTAAATTTAGGTAGTCCTAGGTCATTTATACTTGCTAACTTAATTACAATAGTTTCTTCATCACTAACTTCGCTATTTCAATAAAAACTGCGTTGTGACGGTGTATGTGGCTTTTTTCCTATTCCTATCCATCATTTTTGTATTCTAATAGTATCTGCTTCATAGAAACTCAAAAACTTTTGATTTAAGAAGTTCAAATATGATTCTTTAGCTGCAAAACAATATTCAAGGCAATGTTGAAAATATTTCCAGAATGCAGAATGAATTCATGGCAAACGGGAATTTTTTACAAAAAGACAGTTATGTAAAATTTGTAAAATGTAATCTACCAAAACGTATACTGCCTACCGTCTTAGTTTATCCTCCCAATCTCCAAGGATTATTTTAAATTCTCTCTACTGTAATATAACCCTGTCTGCAGTAATGCAGCATCTGCATTAAAAACTCAGACAACGAAATAGACATGGAAATGGGTAATATATAGAACTTCATCTGCTATTCTAAGCATCTCAATACATTTGAATTACATTAATAATTAATATACTACATAGTAGCCATTACAATGAATTTTGACATTGTGCTACATCACTTTGACAATGAAATAATTCGCAGAAGAGAACAATGACATTACAATATGCACCTTGGACTGATTCCTGTCAATATTTTATACATCATTATTAATTTGGCAGGAGCATGTCATGTCATCGTGTAAAAAGAAGCATAATGTGGGTGTAATACAAAACAAAGATATTGAATTCCTAATGCCTATACATCAAGCACACCTTACGTAGTAATACATGGTAATACACACACACATTCCAATAAATACATACATTTAGTAAAATAATGCATTAAATATTAGGTAAAAAGAGTAAAAAGAGTGTAATAATTGGATATCCAGGTGGGGGTGGAATTCTGCTCGAACTCTTAAAAATGGCCAGTATTTTGCTTTGAACTATACATTTCAGTCTGATTTTCAAATACTCGAAACATTGACTACCTTTTGTGGGATCGCTTTTACATATCTGTATTTGCTTTAATTTTAATTAGATTATTGATAGAAAAGATATGCAAAATAAAATGAGTATGAGCCATGAGTAAATAGTTTAGGAATAGCAGTATGCTGCACAACTTCGAGTGGTAGATATTTCACAGGATTCCATACAACCGGGTAATACAGTCGGCTTAAATCAGTTAGTTTACTTTCCAAAACTCCCATTGAAGATCTCCATTAAAAGTCTTCAGAGCTCTGTGGCTCCTCCATGTTCTTATTCAGCACATCTTCTAGAATCTCATTCTTCAAGTTTCTTGGTGCTTTGCTTAAGTGCTTTCGTGCCCTGGTATTGAATAGCTTTATTACTTATATTTAACAATAAACGTAAAATAGGAATGTCTTTTTTATCCATTTTAAATCATAATCTGTATCATACATACCTGACTTATTCTTAACAACATTCTTAATAAATGATAATGTGTTTTCCCAAAAATAATCTTTCTAACTAAGTTAATACCATTGAAATATATATGTATTACTTAGCAAAACAGTACAACCGTTTTGGTGTATTTTATTACGTAACTCTTAAACGTTTACATTTACCTTCAGTAACTATTTTTTTATTTAGACAGAATTAAATTGAACTATTCCTTTTGTTACCCGCAAGTATGTGGACACTACTACATTTATACATTTCGTGTAGAATGGTGTGTGTATTACAAAATACTGCTTTATTGTCCCTACTAGTAAAAAAGAAACATCCCTACCTCAAAAAATATTTATCTTCAATTAGTGCGTACCAATAAGTGTGATATACATATATATGTACATATATTATATGTATATTCAATATTTAAACTTTTATGTGAAAACCTGATGTATATTTAAAATACCAATAGTAATAGTCAATAGTCAATCGTATTAGATATTTAATTTATAAGGTCCGAATGATAACTTTTATAAAAAGTTACCATTCTTTATTTCTCTTGATGTAAAGTAATGTAATTGTAGTGCTTCAATAATTGGAACTACTTATTATGCAATTAGTCAAGAAGGTTTTGTTGTTATAAACTCAAGAATAAATTGTGTATACGTTTTAGAGATTTTATTTAATATTCGTTAGATTCGTAGTAGTGAGATGCAATTGTCTGTGCACATCAGGTTCAATGTGTAGACGGCAAATTTTGGAACGAAGAAAAACTGGTTGCCAAAATGGAAAATGCTGAAGTTAAGTTGGAGGTTGTGTCGCTAACAACGGCATTTTGCATAATGGGAATAGTTCTTTAAAATCTGATTGCTTTTATACGCTTCAAATTTTGAACTATGGTCAAGCACCTAAGTTTTCAAGTACTTTATTTGTCTGTTTTAGTACTGCTACTCCCATTCCCATTAATGAAATGACTCAAAGGTCACTATAAAAGATTTGTCGTTCATTTGCCAATCCATTAATTGTCATTAGATAAGAATCATTCTTAATACAGACAGTGCAGTCATGAGAATGCCCCCAAAATTATACTGAGGTAAGCATACATCCCTGTGTACAGAATAAATATGTCTGTATATGCTTATATGTACCATTGCCACTTTTACGAAACGTGCGTCAAAAGTTTGATTGACAACGATGTTAAATTTTATCTCTCAGTCAGTATACACGTGAAATTTTGGCGAAAATAAGCATGTTTAACGGAAGGTGACGCACATTTAGTTCATGTTTCAGAATAATACTGGGTAGGTACTTAGGAGTTGGGAATTTCAGTTGAAAACAAGTTATCTTTGCTAGTAGAGAAACACAAGTAGATCTCATTCAGTAATACTCAGTATCTATCCATGTCTTCTTTACAAACGGCACTTCCAGGTAAATGTAAATGAAGATTGTGTGCATGATTATTCATTCACCGATAATGTCTTCTTTAGAAACGGTACCTCCAGGTAAATGTAAATGAAAATTGTGGACATGATTATTGATTCACTGATAGCTTCTGACTTTTTGTTATTGCCGAGTACAATCGCATTGAAATGACTCAGATATGCTTGTCGTTTTTCTACGAATTTTATTTTACGAAAACGTCAGCTATGAAACGAAAAGCTATCATGAACATCAATGGTTGTGATTATATATTTCTTTTATCCGATTTATGTGCAAAGGTGCAAAGGACATTTGCGGAGACTATTGACATATAGTACATATTCGCCTGTTGCACCGCATTCTTATGGGTAGATAATAAGAATAGTTATGGTAATAATACACTGTAAATACTTAACATTTAATAAGTCCAAAGACATCTCAATTGTGTTTGCTTAAATTTACTTTGAGATGTATAATACCAGTAAATCATTAAATGTACAACTGGATCAATCTAAATACAATGCATTTGTAATCGCCCTTACACTAGTAATTCATTCCATTGTTTTATGAATATTTCATTCATAAACGAAGATAGTACATTTAAATCCAGTTATTTCTAGTTTTGTTAATTACGGGTGTATTAAATTCTTTGATGTCATGTACTGTTATGATAAAGACTAGATTAGAGTGCTTAACTATAGAAAGCTTATGAAAGCGGTTAGTTTGCAACATTTGGTAATAAATCTCACAATGATATGTAATAACATGCAATGTTAATATAGGTAAGTGTATTATTATTGGTCGCAAAATTATATTATTATTACCACATGAAATTAAGCATCTGTCACAGCATGCCAGTAATTCCAACAACTTGGCAGATCATTGGATTCTTTACACTTTCCTGTAAGGCTTGCCTAAGCTTACTTCTCTCTTTCCTTGACTGATCACTGATATTGATATGCTACTTAATGATATTTGATATACTATTTGATATGATTAATTACAAATTGCGAAATAAATCATATAATAGTATATTTGATTCTTATGTAAAAGCAGATTTCAGTAGACTTGTAATAAAACCTGTCATTAACAGTTTACCTGGTATTAACAAGTGTATTGTTGTAAGAGTAAAAAATGCAATTCAATTTAATGGACGGTTTAACTGATTTATGCAATGTACGCAGATTAACGAAGCTATAAACTATTGTATTGCCTCCATGGACAATAAGCATTCACTAATCATAGCTGAAAATCTAAGTATATTGTAGATTCTAATAAGGATTTTGCTAAGCCAAGCACTTGACCTAAGTTTACTACACTTGTACACTAATAATAAAACACACCTGCGTATTTCAAGTAAATAATATGGAAATTATGAAGGTTTATACTTTGTTAAGCTTTATGTAAATTTCAGCATGAGTATTTTTCACTACCACCAATATGTGCCATGCTTAATAAACTTCATGGTAACATTTGTAACTACCTAAGCCGAATTGAACCCTAAAAAGTACATAAAGATACTCCAGCAAAATGTTTGTATAGAGTTATTAGCGCCACCGTGAAACAGAGTTACTAAACTGCAGATTGAAAGGATTTTCACGGTAGACAAACTACGTGGTGTATGTGCTTCTATTTGTGATTGTTGATGTGTTACCTTCGTTCTGCATTTATCAATGCTACAATACAAATGTATTAAAGAAATCTGAAAATGTTTTTGTCCGTAAATCATCGTAACACGTCAATACTTTTGAAGGGAGATATGTTTTTGGTAGACATTACTTTTATACGTTATAGTATTGACCGATTTGGTGACAAGAGTTTCACTCACAGTTTCATCCTCTTACGCGTAAATTGTTGAAGCAGATACTAATGTACGACTAATGTAATTACTACATTGCCTAACGTGTAAAAAATAATTGCTTTCGTGTCGTATTAAATGAGAGTTTTATCAATGTCCTCTGTTAAAACGAAGGTTATGCCTACAGACATATTATGTGATTATCAAAAGCATCTGAGAAAATCAATTTAGCTTTAGTGATTACAGTCATTAGTTCCGTATATCAAGTACCAAACAGGATAAACGAAATGACTTTGTGTGTTCCGTATAATTCATACTTCTATGTTCGGTATAAGTAGGAGTAGGTGGTATCTAATCAGATCTATATATTATTATTTTTACATATCAAGGCTTACTTGCATATAGGAGCATCTTAATTTCATTAACATATCATGCATGTGAATTAATAAAGGCAGCTATAAGTGGCAACATGTGTCCTATGCACTAATGGATCAAAGTTCTTACCGATTATTAGATTGTAATATTTGTTAGGGTAGAATCAACTGCTGTACACATACACTGATTACTTAGTGATGTATGCGATGAGCGATGATGCATGTGTGTCATCGTCCTAGAGCTCTTTACCAGCAAAGTCGTTGGCTTTCTTTAAGTGTGAAATAACCAATTTAAGATTATAAAAAAGGAATATATCATTTTCTATATATGAATCTCTGCAAGAGGTCTAGATGGTTGTTTGTGTGCCTACATTATATGGTTGTAAAAGCATGCATTACAGTGACTGCACAAGAGAGTTTCAATTTTCAATGCGAATAAATAGTCAGTTGGTTGTAATTATACAAATTGTATTATTTATAATTCTTCGACCATGCTTCAAAAGCGGATACCAAATGATTTCAAATCGGTGCACTCTTTATTTGTCTAATATTCATATGTGTATAGCGAGAATGCATTGTGCTTTCCAATCCTTATAGCGTAAATTGGATGCTTAACTTAACTGAGATGGTTCAAAGTGAGCTTACAGGTATTGTAAAGCAGGTGCAGTGCAGGTGCGTTCATTCATCCACTTTGGACAAAATTATATGTATGCCTATTTTGCCTATAGAAAATAGTATGCCAATACATGATATATTGTATCAAAAGTCAGTATATCTCTTTGAATGCTTTTATAAATTAATACCCTTATCATTATGAAGTAATACTCACTATATTGTACTGTATGTAGTGTGCTGTGCACTAAGCATGAATCATAATAGACCCATGCCATAATTATTATGAACTGTATTTAATACCCGAACCACAACCGAACAATGTTCAAGCAAGGCTCTGTCTGAAGGAAAAGCCGGTACATAAACACAGAACACATACTAAAAGTATAAAAATATAAAATGTATAATGTAATACATAGTTCACTGTAGGGAATCGAATGAAATGAAAGTATGAATACGTACACCTTTGGACTTCTACCTTGTGTTCCATGAGTACGGTTTTTTGTCATTCATGTCATACATTTGCTTTGCTCAACAGTGATGGACTGAGAGGAAGAACTACCTTTATGTACAGGAATTTACAACTTTTATACACTAACCTATCTACATATACCTGATTACCTGACGTACTCCTCGGTCTGCTACTTTGATGAGTGATTTTAGCCTTACTAAAGCATTAATTTGAATTTGGCTGGACTCGTTTCGTGTATAGTATATATGGTGAGAAAGTGAGAAAATAGAAGACTTCCTGTCACCCGGCACCCTCACCCGTTTCGTTTGCATTGAAAATTGTACTCACCTAGTTTACATTTGTCTTTCAGTTAGACTACTACTAACCAACAAACTCAAGATAATTTCCATTTTAAGGTTTTAAGACATTCCGGCCGTCTCTTCTACTATCATCGTAATTATTCATTTCGTAAGTCTTTATTTAATATAATGTGTTTTAAATAATAGAGGAGTATAATGGAGGTTGCACTGACATTGACAGTTTAGGATTTTACCCAAATTTGCCTATTTTTACAACAGAATACTGCCCGTTTTGCGACAAATCTAATGAGAATGTAATTTATAAGAATAGACTTCATATACTCTAATCTATTTTAATGTCTAGCGAATAAAAACCAATTTGCTTTATTCTATTAAGCATACCTATTTTGTTTAAGTAACTACTTCGTAGAAGCAAAGTAGATAATGAGGCAACTCACGTTCTTCGCAATCTTCGCATAGCATAATATGAAACCTCGTATGCGAAGAGGGACGGCCATTTTAAGTGTAAAATTCGTTGCGAAGTACTTGCGAAGTAAGACCATGCTTCGAGGCAGGTTTTAAACCGCAAACTTCGCTTGCTTGTGTATTTGCCTTTCGCGCTCAAGTGAAAACGCAGTTTGTAGTATTACGCCATAGCCAAAGCACCCGGTCTCTAATTTTATTTTGCTATGCTAATCTACCACACTTGGTGCGTTCACGCTTGTGCTTCGCATACGAGGTTTCATATTATGCTATGCGAAGATTGCGAAGAACGTGAGTTGCCTCAATAAGTTATCCACAACCCTACACATTATCAAATTGTGAAGATTAAGTTCCCTTACGTTAGGGTGGTACTCTTGTAGTTAACTAGAAGTTTAAGCGAACTAGTAATAAAACTGTTGATAGCAATAATACAACAGTATTTGGTTTTGAGGGTTTAAAATCTTGTCATATAGCTAGCAGCAGTTTAAAGCTTATGGAATACATTATCCTACACGTTAGGCACTTGGTATAGTTTTATTGCTTATTTGGAACCATTAAAAATTAGTAATTGTCTGCTGGCAGTATCAATACCATTACTCAGTTGGCTCTATTGACTCTATTAGCATATTCATCCTTTTCCTTATCGATATGATAAAGAAAACTTTGAATGTATTAGATTGTGATGAAGATGTGTTTCAGATTACAATGATTACATCTGTTTGATGGTGAGCCAAGCACATCTTATTTTTTTATTTCATTTGCAATTAAGAAAATATAGCCACTCAACTTAAGAATAAAACTCGGTCTGTAAATGCATGTAAAATGTAGGCACTATTACAAAACAATATGAGAAAAGGATATTCTGGTTATGTAGGCATATGTACTTAGCACGAGCGATCAGTGCATAAAGCTCTTTTCTTACAATAGTAGCTAAGCTAAAGACACTAATTTTTAAGCATACATCTTTTTAATTGCAAGGCTATGTGAAAGCGAACCCTTTTGTGGTAAAATTGTCATTTTTGTCATGCTGCTGCTAAATGAGCCTTTGTTGGTTCAATGACTGTTGTCAGTGTAACAAAAAAGTCACGGACTTCTAAACATTTATGTTTACATCAAAATGCTAGGCGCAAAGCATTCATGATAAAAGTCAAAGCCAACGCTTTTCTATTGGTATCAAACTGTCCCATGTTTGCAGCTTTGCATTCTTGTTAAAAACTGTAGAATTCGAAGCTCCGATACAATTGAGTTCTGTCATTTAAAGTTGTTTAAAAAATTTTCTCAACCCTACATGCAATCAGCAATTAGGTAATTATTCTTGAATTAAACTTACTATCCTGTTTAAAGTATTTATAGCTGTCTGATGAAAAGATTCATTACGTTTTACCGAAAAACATTTGGAAAAGGGTCAGCATTGCTTACATATTCTGTGGCACACAAGGAGGTCACAAGTCATACAAATGATTGATATGCGAGACTGACCCTTGTAACCCAAACACATCGTTATCAGACATATGAGTTACTTCAGTTTATGAATTATGAATCACAATATTTGTACTGTAATTGTACTAAAGGAATAAACATAGTATAGGTACACTGCATTCAGATAATATTGTGTGACTATAAAAGTCGTTACGAATTATAATATATAATTATGCCTTCGTTATCACTATTGAGTTTAAGATCTAAGTAGTATGATTTGAATATTTAAATCCCTATCTACATAAAATTAGTCCTCTTAGTTCCTGTTCTATATGAATGCAGGAGTGAAATTGAGACAGAGTTAAATAGCATCCTAATAATGACCACTTTTCTTATTCATTTAAAAAAGGCATAATATAAAAATGCCAATTCCGGTTTTGGCATTCATTATCTTCGGCCTGCAATGAACTTGGTAATAAATTTACATATGCCTAAGTAATGAATAGCGGCATTAATAGTGTGGTATCTTCATTCATAGGACGTAGGTAGTGCTTTTCTTAGTTCAAGTTCGCTGTACATATGTCGAAGGCCAATAAGAGAAATCATAAGTGGAAACTACGACTTTTTACCATGTAACTTAATCCTGCAGTTAAATATTTCAGGTGAAAGAGAACATTTTTTGGGTTACATTACGAAATACAAATAAAGCAAACTGAAACAAATTGCTTACTAGACACTAGACTAGTACTAATAGTATATCTATATCTGTGCTAGACACTTAATGGAGGTACTTGCTAAAGTAATGGGTACTAGGTATAGGTACTAGGTTTAGCTTTGCAGCCTGAATCTTTATCATGAAAACGGTTTTACACGTACGCCATACCTCCGTAAGTAAGCGTTCATTATGGCATTTGCCTACGACACATACTTAAATGCTATATTTAAAAATTGCGTTTTAAGCCCAACGTAAGTTACATAGCAGAAAGTGTTTTAACAAACAGAATACTTTAAAACTCCAGTGTAAAAATTCCATTGCGAAGACGAGAGTTGAAAACTTGATATAAATAGATAGTTTGGCCTAAAAACTCTATTATACAGCTGTAGCTTATTAATCAACGTTTATACTGGTACACAATTAAAACCAAACTAATTGATATTTTTCTATTTCAGGTGGATTTCTAGAAGCAATACTAAAATGTCAGCAAAAATTAAAGGTATTAACACAATACTTTCATTTAGATGATGGTAATATATGATAAATCCTGTATACCTGTACATCATTATTCATAAAGATATAGAATCTAATTCTGCTATTTCGGGAGCTAGCACATTTACTATTAAGCAATATTGTGAAGTAAAAAATGGATTTGAAAACTATTTTGTTATTCTATTTCTACCACTACCACAAAAGTAAGAACTAAGTACCACATAAGTAAGTAGGCTCCTTAAACTATGGTGCATTGTGGAACTTTTCCATAGTTAGATTTCACACACCAATTCAAGGTTCAGAAACAACTGCATTGTAGCGTCTTCCACGCGATGCCATGATCCTTGAACCCCAACAGGCTACGGAACTTTAAGCACAAAACTGGAATGAGATTAAATCTCATTTAATATTGCTATATGTAAAGGCATATAATAGCATGTATTGCTAACTATATAAAAGAATTTGTATGCATAATAACGACTTTACCAGTAATGATTAGGGAGGAAGGGTATAGGCAGGACAGGGCTACCCAACACGTTGCACAATGCAAGTAAGTAGTAATTATTATTTTATATTTATCTGCTTGCATAATGTTAAGAAAACATGTGCAAAGTCCCAATTCTCTGTATTGTGGATTACATGAGACTTAAATTCCCATGAGTCATAGATTTTCCTGAGAAATGAATTATCAACTTGAAAATCATTCTACTTTTATCCAGTAGTTATGAAACTCCAGGTATAAGTTAGATTCTACGTCAGAACAATGTCACATCTATGATACTTTACATTTTACAACAGTATATCATATTATCATATACCTTTATTTCTCAGGTAGTAGTATCAGTAGTATGTATTTTAAAATTGCTTTGAAAAGCATTTTAAAAGAAATTCATGTTTGTCTCATGCTATTTATAAAGCTACAAAATGAGATTACAGCATAACTTAAAAAGGAAGAGATATTCATTTACAAAATTAAGGGTTGCTCACAAACTAATAAGCAAGGAGGCTCAATGTATCCTTGAAAATAAAGATAAAGAAATGCGGGTGATAGAGGTGGATCTTAACTGCAAAATTAATAATTATTTATCGGTAGACCACTAATAAAATGTCCATGCTCTCAATTTGTAATAACAATATTATTATGAATGTACAGTTGGACCTGTTGTGGACATCTTGGGTGATGAAATGACCCGCATTATATGGGATGACATCAAGAACAAGCTGATTCTTCCGTTCTTGGATATTGATTTAAAAGTGTTTGATTTGGGAATCGAAAGCCGTGACAAAACGAATGATCAAATTACCATTGATTGTGCTAATGCTTGTAAGAAATACAACGTTGCCGTAAAATGTGCAACCATTACTCCTGACGAAAAGAGAGTTGAAGAATTTAAACTGAAGCAAATGTGGAGAAGTCCTAATGGAACAATTCGTAAGTCTTAACTACTCAACTACTGTGTTGAGTTACATCTGTGTGTTATTAACATTAATGATCAAAACTTTTCCCTGTAGGTAACATTTTGGGTGGAACTGTTTTCCGTGAAGCAATAATCTGCAAAAATATTCCACGCCTTGTGCCTGGGTGGACGAAACCCATCGTTATTGGAAGTAATAAAAAATACATAAATCATGTTTTAGTACCTATAAAGCTGTATGTAAAATCATTATTGTGTTTAAGCAATCATGTATTAAAATAAAATTACTACTTGACACAGGACACGCCCATGGGGACCAATACCGTGCAACTGACTTCTTGGTACCGGGTGCTGGAACTTTGGAAATTCGCTTCATTCCTAAATCAGGAGAAACTATCACTCATGTAGTGAATGAGTTTACCGGATCTGGAATTGCAATGGGGATGTACAATACTGATGAGTCCATCAGGGATTTTGCCTATTCTTCAATGGAATACGCCTTAGACAGAAAATTACCATTGTATCTTAGCACGAAAAATACAATCCTGAAGCGGTATGATGGACGCTTCAAGGATATTTTCCAGGATATTTATGACAAAGAATACAAGACCAAGTATGAAGCCTTAGGACTGTGGTAAGTTAATATTTGTGTGAATACTAAAAGAATTCAACAGAAAAGTATTCTCAGAAATAAGATGTCACTTTTATACCTATATTCTTTCTTTAATGAATTAAATCAGGTACGAGCATAGACTAATCGATGATATGGTGGCTTACGCGATGAAGTCTGAAGGCGGTTATGTCTGGGCCTGCAAGAATTACGATGGAGATGTTCAATCTGATTCTGTAGCCCAAGTAAGACTAATTCCAATCTCTTGCATCAGGCATCAACGATTTATTTTGGTGATATGGTAATTCTGAAATAGTAATACTTATGTATGTTTTTGAATCATTAGGGTTTTGGTTCTCTTGGAATGATGACATCGGTATTGATTTGTCCTGACGGAAAAACTGTGGAAGCTGAAGCTGCTCATGGTACAGTAACCAGGCATTACCGTATGTACCAAGCTGGAAAAGAGACATCGACTAATCCTATTGCCTCAATATTTGCATGGACACGTGGTCTTCTCCATCGGGCAAAGCTTGATGGCAACGAAAAACTAAGAGTTTTCTGTCAAACTCTTGAAGATACGTGTGTGTCAACAATTGAGGTGATTAATATAATCTGATATTCTAAATTCTATCTACAAGCAACAGCACCCAGGTATGCTAAAGGGTGTTCCTTAATGTCGTACCTATTGTAATCTGTGTTATCTATTTTGTAGTCTGGATTCATGACCAAAGACTTAGCCATTTGTGTGAAGGGTTCCATGAAGTAAGTTTTTCGTTTAATTTTTGCAAACAATATGTAACATTGTGCAAGAGACAGTTAGAAATGTTAACTATGTACTTCTGATGTATTTTTTAGTGTCGATCGCAAGGAATATATGGAAACCTTTGAATTCCTCAGTAAGCTGGGAGATAACCTCAAGATCAATTTGCAGAAGGCCAATCTGTAATCTTTGTAGTGTCATAATTGACCGAAGGTCCAACCGAATCCAATTATAAATAACTGTCGCCACTTACAGCTTTAAATAATAATAATTACCGTATTTTAAAGAGGGTCTCAAATCTATTTTATTGAACAGGCATAATAACTACCTACCTATTTATTGTTCTGGTTAAACACTGAAATGGAGTGTGTTTGTTTTGCGTACTGCGGCAAAGATCACAAATTGCCAGCACATCAAATCAACTACATAACCTCCTACCTCCTTTACATTTACTTTGGTATACACGTAGTATTATTTATAAAGTCAAACCTAAAAATATGTCCTGTAATGTACACTGTCAACTAATAAGCAATAAGTATTCTTTGTTTGGTGCTGAGTAGAGGTATTAGGTTTTACCAAACTTCGTCTGATATTACTAGCGTAGAATGCATTTTATCGTTATTGTATTGAGTGTTTTAAAAGATCCTTCGATGTCAATTGAAAAATACAATGTATCGAATCGATTGTCACATTTTATTAGGATAACTGCTGCTGGTATAATAATAAATATGTATACGCGCACGACCCTTTCACGTATGTAGTTGTAATTTTATTTTTGGAAAACTGTTTTATGGACCGTAATAAAGTTTGGTATATGGCAAAGAAAAACCATTCGTATCAAATTGCTCTTATTTTACATATCTTACTCAATCATAAACTTTGCATGTATGTTTACTACTAATAGCATGTAGATGATGATTCAATGATATTCTATAGAGATAAATCTTTTCTCTCCTTTCTCTATGCGTAATTTACAAAAATGTCTATGAAAACCGGAAAATATTAACACAAAGGTGTAGTACAAGATCGAATACGGTTAGATATGACACATTAATAAGAGTTTCCGTGACTCCCGTGCCTTCCACAGCCCTTGATCGACAATACTGAAGATGCTTGATCAATAAACAAAATTATACGATTGCGTTGCAGCAAGAAATCGTGAAACGAATTTTATCTGTGTCTCTACGTACAAATAAGAATATTCATTTTCTGTCCGCTTTTGAAGCTTTCTCTTGCAATACAATAGTGAAATCTGTGCTTAATCTCCCAAAAGTAATTGTTTTGAAAAAATGTTAGGAAAGATAACCTGTCGGCTTGAGAAGCCAGCAGAGCACAAAAATAAGGCTGACTGGGATCATTTTACTTGGAATTTCTCTAATCTTGCGGAACAGCAGCGAGAAGACACCCTTCGCGTAAGTAAATCTTTTTAATTGGTTGGCTTACCAGTTTTCAGAGGCTTTCACTCCTTTTCCCAGAATAGGGCTTTCACTTTGCTTTCTTCTTGTGTTTATGCCGTACATTTACAATGAAGGGGCCGTTGCTTTTATTTCTATTTAATATAATTGACTGCACTCAGCTTTTCTTCTACTTTTTCCAACTAAAAATTCACAGAAAGGAAATTTGTAAAGGCTTGATAGAAAATATTACCCCCATTTTTAGATTCGTCATGAGGGTCGGTCGGTTCGGAATGAAGCAGGTATTCAGGCTCGATGGGATACCTATCGAAACAATAATCGGATCAGAGACAGAATAAATGAGATTGACAATTGGCGTGTTGCATTGGAGCAAACTGTTTCCACCATTGACTTGGAATTGCGTAAATTAGACGGAGCAAAGGAGGCTGTTGAACAAGCTATTGAAACTAAAGTGATTGACTTGGATATTGTAAATGAAATCATGAGTATTCGTGAACAACGTAGAGGAAATGACTATGTTACTGATGAAGCTCAACTTGAGCTGACTAAAGAAACCTGCTTGATCAAAGAAACAAGAAATATTTTAGAGAAGAAAGCGCAAGAAGCATGGCATCAAATCGCACGTTTGCAGGAAGTGCGTCAGCATATTCTTCGTGATTTATCTGAAAAAGTCATTTCATTGGATATTGATCGTTATCTTCTTAACTTAAATGAAACGTCTGCCGAGATTGCATTTCGACCTGATCCTCTGAGAATTCCAAAAGGAATGATGACTCCTCAAGCCTGGGAAGAACAAAGTCGTTACAACAAACTTCGGGCAGATTGTGAACTCGCAAACTCAGTGAAACTCAGGGAAGCCATGCTGCTTACAATTGATCAGACATACAATGATTTAAAAGCTCAAAGAGAGGTCACAGACTTTGCCATGCGGAAACGTCTCCATGAAATGATCAAATCTGCTGCTGATCTTCAGCATCAAAGACAAAAGGTACTATATCAATTCTTTTATCTGATTATAAATAGCTTGAGAAAACTTTTCAAATCCTTAAAATCATGAAATTTATTACCATTTATAGATTCTTCAAGAAATGTGTAAAGTTGAGATGGAAATTAGAGATTTGGAAGATGGGCTTTTAAACAAATCAAACAAAATGCAGTTGGCCGAAACAAGATTAGAACATCGAACTTACAGATTTGGAGTAGAGCTCACCAGGGATGACACTCAATATGGATTGAATCAAGAAGTATTGCAACTGAGAGCGTCCATCAAGGCCCTCCAAAACAAAATCAACGACGCCAAGAAAGCGTTGAATATGCTTCTCAGCTTCCTTCAAACTTTAGAAGGAGAAATAGAAAACAAGAATGAAGCGAAAGTTATTGAGCAAATGGCATTAGATGTTCGTGGTCGAGTTGCTGCTTCAGTCGACACTCCTTTGACAAAAACCGATCGTAATATTGCATTGTCGGCTACTGTTCCCGTTCCTGAAGACCGCCGAAAAGAAACCGGAGAACTAGGGCGTTCCTGTTAATCAATTCAACAAGGACTCCTCTTTAATCTACTTACAGTTAATTTACAAACCGCTAGTATTATTAGACAATTGCATGAACTTTACACAATCTTGAAACTCAAGCCATCAAATCTAGTAATCCATTCCGACTCACCTTTTGCTAAATCAACTAAGCCATTTAACACTTGTCAATACCATAAACTTTTCCTATTCCACTCTCTTTACCTAGCAATCACACTTGTATCACACATTTTAAGCACTTTTATAGAATACATAGGTTGCTATTTCTTCTAATCTCATACTGGATACTGGAGACAACCTAGAACATTAAGAAAATGTAAATCTGTCTAATATGTGAGGTCTTTTATAAAAATGATGCTAATAAGTCCTTTCGTACATATGGTCCATAACATTTACTTTCTGTAACAGAGTAACTTCTGATCTCGCGCACTGATGCATTATTTTATTTTGTACGGGGCAATTATTAATGCAAACTTTGTATTTCAAGCATTTTTGTAAATTCCATTGTCAGTGTGCATGAATTTGAAAGTTTTAAATAAAAGCATAATAAAACACAAAATCGTCTCTGTATTTGAAGAATATTATTTTCAATTACAGGGAAAATATTTCTCATAAGCAATATATCTCACTTTAGTGCGGTAAAAATCCTTTTTCATTAAAGAATCATCCATACTTTGCCGGCTTATCATAAAACTTTGTCAAATTTTCAAAAACATTTAATACATGTTGCAAGTAATAATGTTTACGTTTGTATTCAAGTATACAGTTTGGTATCCAACATTTAATGCTGCTTGTACTTTGCATCCACATCTTATCTTTACGTTCATTTAACATTTTCTCCGCACTTTCTCCAAATAAATTTTTATTGAGTTATTCAATGTGGTCGTGATAAAAGGTATCTTCACTCCAAAGTAAGTCCCTGACTTATATTACAGGGAATGGAGGGTATACCTCATTTTGCTTTGCTTTTCGTGGGAACAATTACATCCGAAGGAAAAAGAGGAAACTCATGGTGTAATCTTGGGGCTAATTTATTTAAATGAATGCTCTTTTCTAACCGAACTTCTGAAAGTCTTTAGTTAGCATCGATCTAATTTTGGCATACAGAAAAACAATGAGACGTTAAAAGAAATAATTCTTGCAAGTAAGAGTGTATCATCTAGAGAGCATGGTCATCTTATATCACAATGGCAAAAAGGAGGTTCATAATTTCGATGTTTTTGTTAAAATACTGCCCTTCAAACTCTTGAAATATAAACTTACAAGGGTTTTTACAATGTATTCAATGTTTATTTCTTTTACTGCTGTCGCAAACTGTTTTACGGGTGAACATTTCGCATTAAGAATCATATCTTCACAACTTTCTCCAACATCAAGTAAAATTTACAATAGAAATGCAAACCTTTTCCACATTCAGTACGTTCATGAACTACGATGAGACATCATGAGCAGATTAAGTACGCGATGTATGTACGCTTTTCTGAGCATCTCCTAAAACTACTTTAGTACGCAAAACGATAATGAAATGTAAGAAACTGGATGGTACTTTCTTTGTTTGTCTGATGTCTGATAATGACGAACTACCCTTGAACAAAAAATTGGAAAGCTGAAATTAGACTATTTACAACAAGCTTAATAGTAATGATATTTAACAGAAAATTTTAATTTTATATATTTTGGATTTTATTAATATTTAATTTACAAACAGTAAACATAATTTATTTTAATTTAGAATAATTTTGTAACATTTGTTGGTATCCTTAAAGATTATAGCTGCGCGTAAACTATTTGAATTTGTTGAACTGTATTATCAGGTTGAATTACATGCACAGTTTGAGGTTGATGGTTAGACGCTTGAGCAGCAGAGGCTATAGCGGCCGCTGTAGCTTGGTTAACTTGAATAGTTTCACCATTTACAGTTTGGGCAGTAACCATACCTCCAGCATTTACAACTTGAATCTGTCCTAGTCCAGAATTACTAAAAGGTGAATCTTTGGATACTTTCGGGGATTTCCCTACAACTGTTCCAACAATTGCAGTAGGACTGGGTTTTCCTTTTCCGGACTGAGACTTCTGCGACAAATTTTTGTAACCCATACGCTGCAAAATTCTACGAAAACTCGTTGCGCCTCCGGTAAAATTAATTTTTTGACGAGCTTCTGCTAAAACCATAGGTAGCGTTGGTGTAACTCTGTGATAAAAATTTTAAACATTAACAACACTATTAACAATTCATACACCACATTCTTACTACTTATTTACTATAATAAAATTGATATATAACTGCTCAAAAGTTCAAAAGAGAAGCAATAGCAATACCATGGTTAGAGGATACTACTTATCATATGCCATTACCAATTTCCACTATCATCATATTGCAAAAAAGGCCTGCTTTTGCAATATGATTTCTTGCAATTCCAAAATAAAAAATTACAGGGTTTAGCATTTAAAGCATCCAAAAGGCAAACTTTCACTCTGCTAATAAAAATATGCCCCGATTCTTAAATGGTTCTTAAAACTTACTATTTTATGCAGAATGATTTCTAAATTTTACGAAACCACTCATTGACTCACAAAATGAGTGGTGAAAGCAAGTTTCTGTACCCAGCCTTTTAAATTGCTTTTATATGAAAATGCACTTTCCATTTTCTAAATTCCATTTTACCTCATTTATATTGAAAAAAGGTAATTCATTTCAATTTCTTTTATATTATATTGAAACATAGTTTTTACAACTGTAAGGAGGCTAGGCTAATACAAAACATATATTATTTATTAGTTTCTAAGCTTTCGAGATTAAGCAAATGTCATCATCAGAGAAGATTTAAAAATCATGTAAACTGTTATGGATAATCACAATCTTGGTCAATGCAAAAGCACAGTGGAGACCAAGCACACGCCATCCACATACAAGGATCTACATGTTACATAAAAGATCGAATCGAGTGAAGAGAGTTGATCCATGGCCCTGTGAAGATGATTTTGCTTTTCAATCAATTGAATAGATGATGACAATTGCTTAATTTATAAACAGCATAATGCATTTTTGCGCCTTCCTGCCATGTTAAAACTGTCTCGCTTATATTATCTAAACTGCATTAGTAATAAATAATTTAATTGCCATTGTATATAATTTGCAATGGCCTGTTCTGAGTGTTTCATATGAATAACTAGAAATTTTGCAGTATTTTCTGATGCTATGCTTACTGTATTTTCTACGGTTATTTTAGAGGTGGTAGAGCTGTAGCTATTAGAAAATCAACTTACTTATTGGATTTCATTTCTTGAATAATAGTCCTAATCACATCTTCGTCAAAAGCATCTACAGAGTCAACAATTGGTCTAGTACGTTTTCTTTTCTTCCCAGGAGTTTCTAGTTTACCAGTTTTCTTTAAATTCTTTCCGATTTTACCGATAGTAGCAGCGCTAACATGGAGAGCGGCAGCAGCTCTTTCCTGTGGTGTTCGTATTTCATCTAAAAGATCGGGATTCTTTTTTACACGCTTGAAGAAATCCCACACATTCAAAATCAGTTTTTGACACTTGGTGTCAAATGTTTGTCCAGGGAATGAAAAGGGAATTTGTGGCAAAATTGGTTTCATGTCCACAATCTCCATTCCAATTACATTCTCGTCTGATGCAGACATTGACAATTCTGGTACGGCAGTTGTAATTGTGAATTTAGTATCTTCGGGTACGGCTGAAATGGTAAATTTAGTCTCTTCTGTAGATTCAACCGGTTCATTAAGGGTTTGTTCTTGCTCTTCCGCCATCGTTTTAAACAGCACTTTAGCTTTGAATTTCAAATAAAGTATTAAAATTTAAATCATTTCATTGTTAACAATGATTCCTCTAAGCATCTTTTATTAACCAACATCCTCCACTCCTTACATCTATAATCTATTATGTTGGTTGCTGACGACAAAGGAACACTGACATAAAGTTTCAAATCATGGTAATTAAAACTGCATGATTTCGCTGTTTGAACTACATCTAAATAACTAAATCTGACAGTGACAGCTGATAGCATAACTGACTCAAGAATACCTTTTGGATTAGGCAAAAACGCGCCTCAAAATAGACCAAATCCTTCAGTGCTGTAATTATATGTATCGAATCAATTAAAAATTAAAAATCAGTTGATGGAAATCACAAAATACAGAATAGAAACAAAGGCGCTATTGACTTTGAATAGACTTCATACACATAAAACAGTTTCAATTTTAGCTCGACAACTGCGTACAGATTCAATTCATTAATTTTGTGCCAATTTCATATAACTTACCTTTTTCAAACACCGGCAGAATTAATATAACAATCCAGTTTTCAGCGTGAGTTAACACGCATATGATACAAACTTTAAAATGTTCAAGAAATTACACTTTTTGTTTTTGAACACCCAATCCCAACTCAAGTCTGAACATCAAATTGCACTACGGATGAAACGGATGTAGTGTATAGTGCCTAGTACGCATTACATACGTTTACTCACAGAAGAAAATATAATGAAGCTGCTTCGTTGCTGCATGCTATGATATTACACCCGTTTGATGATTTGTAGTCTTTCCATAGTCGAAAGTTTGTTCCTTGTTGTGCATAATTCCCTACAAGGTTAAACAGAGACGCCGACGCCACATAACAAACACACAACCAAAAGCTATAACTTCCTTTAAGTTATGGATCTACATAAGTAAAAGTAGTGGACCGACGCGCATTAGCCTTAAAGCATAGCCATTTAAAGCGAACACATTTTTTCTAAATGATTTTGGACCGATATGCTAGCTTATAATATTAGATTTTTACGGACCATGCTAATATTTTTATAATAATCAATAATATTTGATTTTTTGAATTATGAATACTTCACACATTATACATGCTCCTTGCAAGATATATTTCGATTTTAACCAAAATTATAAATAATCAAATTTAAATCAGAATCACTAAAACATTCTTGTACCATTAATTGAAATTACTTAAAAAACTAGTATTTCTTTTATCTCCCATATTCACTTTCAGACAATTCATAAACATTTCTAACTGCTTTTACAATCATACTCAAACTCATGCATTCATAATCATGACCATGATTTTAAGCAAAAACAAGCAAAACTACTTTTGACGGTGTTAAACCTTTTCTCAATTGGCGGTTTGTTTCATCGGCTAACAGTCTTATGCCGCATCGTTGCAAAAATATGACATAGTAGCATGCACTGTATTGCATGCCACTATATAGCAGTTCTTATAACGCCCTTATAATTATACCAAAGAGAGAGGTGGGCACAGCCAAATGGATGCAATTTAATTTTTGAAATAAGAAGGACAATTAATTGACAAGTACGACAATGAATAGATTATGACCAATACGGCTTTCACTAATTACATAGCTTTATTTAATTTTTAATTTTCCAGGATCCGATCCGAAAATCCGAAAACATTTATGCAAAAGTGAATATGCATTTCATAAGTAAACGTAGCCGAAAATTTAGCAACTTTGGCTTTGATTTGAATATTATTGAATCTTTCAATGCTAGTGATACTTGAGTTCATCATATTTTCTTTTTTTCTTTCATTATTTCCACACCGGTACTAATACAGGCAGATCAACAAATAATTGGACGACGGGGCTGATATTATCATACGCCCACCTCTTGATCACATTACATGAATAACACAATAACTTGTTTGCATTACAATTCCTAAAAGGGGCCATGTGATTTTCATGTCTTAAGTAATATCGTAAAGGCGGGTTGTACCGTAGACTTCGAAGATGGATAGATTCAGCAGCTAAAGGAGTCTTATTCTTGGGTTTCGAAACTTTATAATATAGTGTACAATTTTTTTCATTAAGTAAAGACTCACGGCACTTTTTTGAATGTTGTATAATCATTTATTTCTTTATTGTTATTGTGACCCCGTTATTCACAATTCACAACATTTATGAATTATGACTCATTGACTTATTCATTCAATTTCCTCGTAATTTTCTTTGGTAATACATTCTTTTCAACACTTCGACAATATATTATTGTTAACATTTGAGGATGCCATTGTCTGGGTAAACAACTACTGATAAGTTTTACAAATATTTTAGCAATAAGATAAACCACAATCGTTTTCTACAATCTCCACCGGCGATTATTTGCTAGTGTATTATTCTTACATTCATTGAATAACCAGATATTTGTAAGTTGATTGATTAATGGGTTTTTATGTTTACAGTAGACTGTGATGACGAATCCTGTTATTAGCGATGGCCAAATTCCCATTTTGTCTCCTCACTCGCATGCCAAGCCAGTTTGCTTCAGTTCCATTCTTCCCTAATGATTGTTTGACATTTAAGATAATCATAAGAAGCATGAGTAAAAAGTAAAATACATTGTGCTCAGAGCTCAGACTTCAAACATCGTAATCACAACCTTCTTTTTGAAGTTTTGTCAGTCTTCCGAATACGCCGAATAGTAACTTGATCCTAGTGATGTCAAGGAAGATCTCAATATTGGTCAACAATGGATAGAAAAATGAGCAGCGCAAGCACAAAACTGCGAAATCTGAAAGATTTTCTCAGCTCCACACGTAGTATAGGCAATCAAAATCAAAGTCAAAATCACATCAATCAATCAATAGCTTCTTCGTCTAAGTGCTCTTCCGATAATGCCTCAAAAACTCGTCGAACAAAAAATTCGATTTCTCTATTTAACTTAATGAGCACCACTTCTGTTTCAGACTGTCCTTTACCACCTAGGTCTGAACGACCGGTTTCTGTGGCTTTAACAGCAGCCATGGAACCTTATGGCTATGGAGAATTCAATCATTGTGATAGCGAAAGCAATATAAAGATGATCCCTAATAAATCTGTCAGTATGTATGGAATTTCGACAGAAGGAAAAAAGAACAATTCAACACAGTCGACGTCGCGGAATCCAGCAATCAGATTGTTTTACACCATTCGGTCTAAGTTTCGTAGTAAGAGAAGAGATAGAAGTAGAGTTATCGATTCGAAATCCACAGATTTTGGTAAATCATTTCTATTTACTCATTACTTTTATTTTCTAGGATGTCAAAGACTATTTTTTAGAATTTATAAATTGAATTTTGACTACATTTTAGATTCATTACATATTTGTTGTTAGTTAGCTGCAATACTAGCAGTACACATTTTAATAATGATTGTGGGCTTGTTTCAGGATCATTTCTTTGTGATGATATGAAAATACCTGACAGGACTTCGGGAACCTCAAACACAAGCAATGAAACTTCGAGAAATGCCAGATATAAATTACTTTCTTCTAAAAGTCTTGATGTAGTCGATAGTGTTTTGGAAGACCATTCTTTTATAGGACATCGCGCAAGTATACCTGAGAATGAAGACGGAAAACAAAGACAAGCAATTGCACATCCCGACTTGGGGGATTCCGTTGAACGTAGTTCCACTCGTGAATCTAGTTCATGTAAAAAAGCACAAAATGATGTGGATAATGGGTGTAACAATTCTCTAGCAGTAATAGCATCGTCTTCATCGTCTGGAAAAAGAACTCCACCAAAAATTCAAAAGTGCCTTACTAAAGAGTTGGGGGATTTACTTCATTATGGCTGGTATTGGGGAGGCCTATCAAAAGACGAAGCCGAAGAGAAGCTCAAAGGGGAGCCAAATGGTGCATTTGTTGTCCGTGATTCTTCATCTGATCATTATTTACTCAGCCTCAGTTTTAACAGGTATGACTAATGTTTTGTTTCTTTAAATACAATGTTTTTGTGAAAACAATGAGGAAAGCTAGTGAAAAAGTCTCAAAATTTCACCAGCTTTCCCAATCAATTTTTTGAGCATTGCGTCAAAAAGTTCGCAGCTCAGTAGATATTTTCCCCGAATTTGCCGTATGAATCATGGCAATATTTGTTATTACCTGATAGCAGACAGACTTTGATCTATTACTATCTACTCCGATATATGCTGTTAGTCAATTCACGGTTGATAAAAATAAGTCTCTTTTGATTTTGATGTGATGGATTATATTTTGTCTCTTTTTAGCAACGGGAGAACGCTACACACCCGAATAGAGTATAGAAATGGGCAGTTTTGCTTTTATTCTTCCGATTCAGACAGTTTTCCATCTGTAGCGGAGCTCATAGAACACTCCATTGCATATTCAGAAGTGGGAATATTTTGTTATTCTAAAGCTCGTCGTTCCGATTGTCCTTCTTATCCTGTACGACTAACTAAGCCGATTTCTCGTTTTACGGAGGTACGTATTTCTAACTAATGCATGATTTTTCGTTTCTTTAATGCAATTACTTACGTATTAATTCTAGTTTTACGAAAAAAGTATCTTGCTTTCAGTATAAAGTACAAAATAGACATGCATGTAACATGTAATCTTGATAAATCTATATTGAGGTCAAGTATTTAAATGATATAACAATACATTGTCTGTCCTCTGGTTTAGTATTTAGTATTGTTCCTTTTATTTGTATATTGTGAGCTATATTTTGTTATTATGCCGAGTTTTAAATACATTTCTACTGTTGGTAGCATAGTTGGTATCTAAACATGATCCGTCTGATGCATAATACATAAATAAATATAGAAAAGTAAAACGTAATGCATTGAAAACAAAAAGTCTATTAATTAAGACTACAATATAATATAACCACAAAATCTTAAAACGGTTAAATAACATTTTGTTTGTATTTACAGGTGAAATCTTTGCTCCATTTAAGTCGGTTTGTTATTCGCCAGTATGTTCGTCTTGATCTTATACCTCTTTTGCCGCTTCCTTCAAGTTTAATAGACTTCATTGCAGAACAAAGATATATTTAAATAGCTAAGAATTCTGCCCGTCCACTAAAAGTTGGAGCCTTATTTCAGCTACGAATATAATTAAATAGTGTTTTGGAAGAGTCAAAAATGAAATTAGGAAAAGTTTATTTTAATATGTAGAATTCAGTGCTTAGTTTGTATTCTTACCTGAAACATTTTAGGCCAAGAAATGTAGCTAGGTAATATTTATTTTGACGTAGGGGGAACTGATAGTGTTCCAATAAAAGGTTATAAATGTTAATAGCGTTAAATGAATCTTGAGAGCCTGACGCTTAACTGATGGTAGCAGATTATTATGCCTTATATACATATTTCGATATATATATATTTTGACTTGGAAGTTTAAGTTAGGATTGTTACAATTTCCTAATACTCCCATCCCCATCTAAATTAGGTACATCATTTACAGTATAAATATATCGTTTATCTTAGTGTGTAAAATATAGGTGCTTTATTGACAAAATTGTTATTTTCCATTGATTATAAATTACTGCGTACTTATGCAATCAATTATGTAATAATTAGCGAAGACAAAAGCTTATTAAGATACCTAAGTGTTATATCTGTATACCGAGTTTATTCATAGAAAAATTATAATAACTATTTGTAATGTTTATGCATAGAACCATATCTATGGTCTGTCGTTAATGTCGTTACTTTATTCATTATGCAACGGCATGTGCTGTAAAAATGGGCCTCTTCATTACGTCTTATTCAATGTCATCTGACAATCTGAAGATAAAAGACTTCAGAAGAGCCTCCTTCGTGTAGTGGTGTAGTGATTCGTTAAAATTAAATATTATTTGTAATGTGAAAGGTGAATATGACTAGAGGTATGGTATGCGTAATCGTAATGTAATCTTAATTTTGTATAATTCGCAATCGTAACCGGTGTGAGAATGAGAAAGTATAATATGTAATTGAATTGAGAAAGGAATCCAGCATATAATAGTTGTCGCTTTAAGTCGTTTTAATATGTATATGTACTTAATTACTTATTAAAAGTTACGTTTAAAAAACTGGCACGGGCAACTCAACTGCAGCTCAGATTAGTGTCTAAAATTCGACGCGCTATTACGATGCAAAAATGCTAATAAAAAGTGCTTACTAATAATTAATAAAATAGAAACTTTTTCACGGAACACATTCCTTAATTACTTAAATACACTATATGTATCAGTACTTTTCACTTTTATATGTTGCCTGTGACTGCTGCCAGCAATTTTATTCAAACATTACAAACATCCTTTAAAATAGTTTCCATCCATAAGCATCTTGGTTTTATGGATTTTCTTTTTCTCCCGTTGTACCTCCTTATGGCGAATTAAATTAGGTAAACCTTAAAAAATAATTTCCGTATTTGTTTCTTCAGATGGAATATATATCTGAATCCAACTGGTTTGGCATTGCACTACATGATAAATATTAAAATTTATACTGCAATGTATTTAGTAATAGTTACTGTTAAAGTAATTTGTAACTACTATTAATAGTTGATTCTATTGAAGGCTAAATTGAATTAGTTGTATTCAGTTGTGTATAACATAATGTGAATAATACATTCGATATCGGAAATAAATGACTTAACTTTAACTGGACCACAAGCGTATAAATGTATGAAAAAATTTCTAAGGGATGAATTTATAAAATATTTTATTTGCAATAATTATCTAGCACAAAAACCTAAGTTTATGGTTAAACACTAAACAGGTGCCTCTTAGTTGTACTGTATTCAATTTAAAGACCGTCCATCCAACCCGGTTGTCAGCCCAATACCCGCTAATATTATTATAAGATCTGAAGCACGCAGCCAACCATCCCAAAGAAAATTCGAGAAACAGTTTGTCATGATTAAAAATAATTGTAAACTATACTATAATCCTAATAATATAATATCCCTCCCTGAAAAGCGTTTTCAAGCAACCTAACTCTGCGATATTATAATCACGATACAGGGCGTTAGTATATGGTGAACCCTTCAGATTTAATTCCATGTTTGATGTCAAGATGAACTATTATATTAACTAAATCTTCTTAATGTACTGCATGTGAAAATCCTGTTTCATGAAGTCCTGTTGCAAATCACAGACATTTTGCCACGTTAAAGTACTAGCACAAAAACGTCAGAATTTTGGTTTTTAAATATGAAAGCATTAACTTTTTAGTATTTTTCGTTGCTCTCAATTTCACTACAAATATCGAATATCACTCTATATTTTTGTATACTTCAAAACATCATGAATTTTTCAAATATTTACCATGAATTTACATATTTAAAAGACAATTTACGCCACTTTTATTTTGCCTTAATGCCTCGTTGTGAGGCATTGAATTTAAAATTATATTTTTCATTTTTTTCATTTTTATTTTCATATGAGTCCATTTTAATTCGAGACAAGTTGTCAGCCATTTTCAAGATTCTAGGCTCATTGAAACTGTTGGGCAACTTCAATTTTCCCTACAGAGAAAGGCCCTACAGAGAAAGTGAATGAAAAAGTCCTTTGTAGGGTTTCAGTTCGCCATCCGGTTTAATTATCTCTCGAGTGAAAGCCTCTATCGTACGTTAGTTAGAGTGCTGTGATTGGCTATGGTTGTCGGATGAGTTCATCAGAACGTCGACTACTTTGATACAGGTTCTGCTGGAATATACCGAAAGGAGTAGAAAAGTAAATATCATCTTGTTCGTCAGGCAGACAGAACACAATCGTTCGCTCGCACACTGCCAGCAAGACTTCGTTTGACTGTCGTCTCGTCGAAGTCGCTCGCTCCGTTCCGCAGCGTACAGAGAAAACAACACCACTTTTACATTCACAATCCAATTATTATTTACCAGTGATCATAAATAATATCTCCAATCCACAGTATTTTCTGACGAAAGCAGCGTGTAAGGACAACGAGGACAATTTCGGAAGGACGATTCTTGTGTTGTTTTTATAACAAAGGTCAAGGTCTAACATTTACCATAAGTACTGTACCATTAACCGTCATAGTCATAACAGTAGATATAATTTTATAATAGAAGAGAGAAGAGGTCATCGTCAACATGCAACTTCATTGCATTGCGAACCTCAAATGAGTATTGGCAACATTAAAATCGTTAAAAGCACTCAGTCGTCAACTGTCAGCTTTCAAACATTATACAAAAAGGGTGCAAACAATAATAATTGTAGTCTAGTATCAGTGACTCCGACAGTGAGGACCATTGATCAATAATTATAAATTTTATTAAAATAATTTTGGAACATTTATTGCTACAGGACTAGGACCGTGGTTGCCGCTGAGGGTGAGGTGGAAATATTTTTTTTAAATAAAACCATTAAACAATAATTATCTATTGCCACTGTAGTCATAAACACGTACTTAAATCAAAAACATTATATGTATGAACTCCTGGGGGAGAGGAGGTTGACAGACGTCCCTCTTGGCTCTTAGTGGCTCTTAGCAGGGGATTGCACTCCTTAACGTCCCCTCCCTGTGGAAAGATTACCCTGCGCCTGCAAGAAATTAGCCAAGATTACGTACTTTATCAGAAAATTTTCCATCATTCATTGTGCCCATAAAAGTTTCCACTCAAATTTTCATTTCAATATGGGCGTGGAAAGTGTTATTCATTGCGCTATGAGCGTGCAGTCGTTTTAGAAAATCCATAATGTTTTGGATTTCAGATAAAATTAAGTAAGTATTTCTGTGGTTAATTGGTAATAGTAGGTTGCTTAATTTTTTAATGATTTTATTTTTTTAATATTCCTCAGGTCCCTCGTCCTTTTTCCCTTCTTTTCCCTCTAATGTTGCTCATGTGCATCCCCAAACCACTGTATTAGGGAGCATAGATATACTGCGACGACACCCCAGGGGGGCGGCGGGGTCAGCTAAAGGTCCTCAGTCCTCACTCAATTTACGTATACATTGAACTATTGACCAGCCATCAAAAAAAAGGTCCTCAAAAGGGAGAGGGGGTCAAAAATACTAGAAAGCAGTCTTCGTAGTAACGTTACCTTACTCTAACGCTACCACAAGAAAATTGTCATTTTTGAGGGACTTGGTATTCTTGAGTATAAAAAATAGAAATATTGCAACTTATAATTTCAATTATGTACTTACTGCTATTTATTGCAATCGTTTTACAGGTTGCTGTAAAGTTCCGAAAGCGAGGGTAATGTGACGTATTGAAGGAAGATAACCTACTATAAGGCATCAATCACCCCTGCCGCACCGCCAATATCAACTGGCTGCTTATAATTTAAACATAACGTCACCTTCCAATATTGCAATCAAGCACGTCAGACGCCTTATTAATTGTAAGAATAAAGATTTCAGCAAACTTAGTAGGTAGTAGGTAGTTCTAATGAGTTCATAAATAATCTAGTCAGTACAACGGTATGTTATTAAGAGAAGGAGTACGTTAGTGGAATTCAGACTTTCTGAATTGTATGGCCCACATTCTTTAATTGGAGCTTTTTGATTCATCTTTGGGTTCTGAATTAAGTCTATGGATGTACAAGGCTCACATTTTTGCCTGGTTCAAAGTTAACCATAGAAATCAAATTGACTAATAGGTTTTCCATATTGTTTTAGGCATTTACGGAATGCCTAATTTCCCTTATTTTTGGCAATACCAGTAACACCACATGTAGGTATACATAATAGGAATGTTCGCAAGGCTCGTGTAACCACCAGTCTTGGATGTTCGTATGTCTTATGTTAGGTATGTTTATTATTTTCTTCGATGATAAATTCACATTGGAAAGATATTTAAAGTTGCAAACTTTAACTTGCAAATCGTTAGGCAGGTATTTCAAATGATCAATTTTATCTTAAATGAAACATGTATAATATCAAGGAACATTCTTGTTTAAGCCCAAGGAGTTCAAACCCAACTAAATCGTAAGCAATTAAGTGGAGGTCCTGTGTCGATATTGTTATTAATGCTAAATGTGGTTTGGTGATAATCAAAACTCATACATTCCACCTGGGTTATCTGCCGTATCGGACCCGGGGTACGAGGAGCCTGACCAGCGAGACCCGGAGTCTGGCCGGCGAAGCCGGCCAGTGCCAGGGCCAGATGATAAAAAATTTTATTTTGTATTAAAAATAGAACAGCAATACAATTTGGGCACATTCTGTGCACTTATTAGTACACATGCACATGCAGTATGTTCTGTAATACAGAATAATTTAAGCGGCGTCATTGCAGGAAATTTTATTTTAACAAAATGAAAATAAATGTACGTATGTCATAGCTAGAAATTTTATTTTGTTTCTAAAAAAACTTCATTTTTTTGGGGGCGGGGTTTGGCACGTGACGATGACCCCCCTTTTTGTTTTGAGGGAAACCCGGGGTCTTCAGAAAAACCGGTGGGAATGTCTGTCAAAACTCGTGGGTATTTTAATACTTTCTTTTTAAAATTGAAGAGTATTCAAGAAAACATATGTCAATATTTATGTTTCATGGTAGTAGCTTTGTAGTGAACTATTTTTCCATCTCCATACTGCAATAAAAGCTATCTCGATTCTGCTGCATGAAGTCATGGTCATGCCAATAATGCCAAAAACCCGACGACCCGATTGGTGGAGTTTTTGTAAAATTGGTTTTAAAAGGTTTTTAAACATGTAAATACGTCTTCTTTGTTTTGTCCACCATCTAGTGAACGCTTTAAAAAATATTCAATTTCAGATTGCGAACCAAAAACTCATTAAAAATATCTCTAGACATTCTGATCTTTGCGTATTGCGTATCTTCCTCAAAAAAGGTTTTTGTGCACTTTTAGTTTTGACTAGCCAAAATTGTTTGTTGACTTTCTTCTGTAGTATGTCGTATAAAGTTCTTATAGTTTTGTCAAAACTCAGCAAGTATTTAAAATTAAACTTTGTAGGGCATGACGGGGACGGATCATGATCATACCTAGCTACCTAAGCTTGTTGGACATAGTTGTTTGTTGTTTCTTCAAAGTTAACAATACCTTATATGAGGTCTTACAGTCTTCATATATGTTTGGGTTTTATATGCTTTAGTCCATGATTAAAAATTAATGAAAATCCTTTCTTTTGGTTTCTCCTGTGTGCTACGCCTTAGCATAGTTAATAGTTGGTTGTCATGTCCAGAGTCCAGTGCAGTACAGATTACAGAGTTTAGTGGTTGCAAGCAAGCGTTGGGAGAAACATAATAATATAGGCAATTGCAACTATAGCTTCTGTAAGTAGGTACATGGTGGTATTGGTTAGCAGTTCGTTTACTTCTCTCCTTTGTACGCAAGGCTGCTGGAGTTATGTGAATGTGATGTGAGAGAGTAAGAGGGTACTTTAGGTTATTTGTGCATAGCTACTAGACTAGATTGTAAGCTTTACAATAGTTCAATAATTGTGATTCAGTGATCCAGGAGAGCTCCCCTGGTTTTTGTGACCATTCGCGTTCCTACAATCCCATACCTCTCATACCTTACACTCCACGCATATGAAATTTAGTTAGTAACAATGTTTATAATTTGGTGTGATTACTTGAAGTAGTAAATAGCTCAAATTCAGTAAATAGAAAACCTCAATAAATAAAATAGTAAATTCAGAGCTTAAACGGAAAGCAAAAATGCGAATGTACCTTCCTCATGTTATCCTAATTTCTAATTCTAACTATCCAAACTGCTAACCTAACTTCCTAATTAAGCTACTTACTTGATGCAAGATACATGCCATACGAGGTTGCGAGAGTCCGAGAGCTCTTATATGGCTGGCAGAACTGCATGTGCTAGAACACTATAGTGTGCTTCTACATGAAAGACTAAAAAAGACCTATTTGTACAACCTCTCTTTATTTTATGCTTTTGGTATTTGAGTCTGCAAAGTCTACATTCAACGTAGGTGTAGATAGGGAAACTCACAGCAGTCAGTGCTACAGACTGCACTAGCAGAGTACTGAACTGAAGTACAAGTTACATAGCAATAGGAAATATATTTACAATTGCTAAATGCATGTGGAAGAAAGAGCTCTTTAGCCAGTGTGTAAGGTGTAGTGCTGATTTTGTGAGCAAGTATTATTCGTATCCGTGTATGCGAGTTTAGTAATTCTGCACTGTGTCCATTTAATGTTTTGTTTAGTAGATTCTGCTCTCTTGGTGTTATTTCAATAATATGCAATAATAATATAATGTTAGCTGTGTTGCATAGAAGTAGTTGTGCTGGTGCTGCTGTTGACTGTAAAGTAGTCAAACAATAGTACACAAGCACAAAATGTTGGTACCTATGAAACTATAAAGTAGATATCTATAGGTAGTATTCCTACTCCTTTTCAGTGTGTAGGTATCTCTATTCCGTCTGTACAAAACATCTTGACTAGGCTTAGCTTTAGGTTGCGTTGGCATGGGCGAGTTGCAGTGCAGATGTAGAGGAGTGTATACTGTTCTTTCTTGTTGAATGCTGGTTAGGAAGGAGTACTGAAATTGTGTTGTATAACGTGGGTACGTGGGATGTCCTTGCATAGAGTTTAGTTATTAAAATTAAGGCAAGGAATAAACTGCTAAGGACTTGAGTTTGAAAAGGCGTATTTAGAATTTTTAATGTATTGTGTACTGTGCTGCCTGAAAATCTGATCCAAATTAAGGTGAGCTTTAAAATACCATTTTCGTCACTCCTAAACGTACATCAGCTGATATCAAACTGAATATTATGGTGTGTGGAGCAGTCGAACAAGAACAGCTTAGGTTACACTATACACGACGTCCATTCGATTGTGTGTATTTGATTTTTTAGAATACCATCAAATATGGTTGGTATCTTTCCAGCTAAACTCTTAGTACACTCATTTGTTTCTATTATTGTTACTATCATCGTCATCGTGTACGAATCTTGTTATCAGTTTACTATTTTTTAGTGTTATTTTGTTAAATAATATTACATATATATATATAGGTAATTGAAGATGCTTCTATAGCTAATGCTAATATTATTTACCTACCAAGTATATGTCTGCATTCGTATACACTATCACTATCAGTTACTATGTTCTAGATGGGTATTGGGTATTCATTATACGTGGCCAGGTGGTAGGCAGTGTTTTAAAAAGTTATTATGGTACAATGGAGTAGTCATCATTAGTCAGTGGTGCAGACTGGAGAACATATGCAAAAACCTTTTGTAGATTACCTAGAAGGAAGTACATAAGGTAATGTAATATCATATGGTCCATTACTGCAATGTAATATTGTTGATATTTCATTGCTACGTAAAAATTGCCAATCCAAGTTTTGCTTTGTCCAATGTACATTGTGATAATTAGGTATGCATATTATATTGGAGAACCGTAGAAACCAGTGCAGTGAAAATAAGATTTATTTTGTGTATGTGACTCTTATCGTAATTGTAACCAGTGTGATGTTCTTTATGTGTTTATTGTATTGTCATTGTATGTGACACTCGTATACAAATTCATAGGTTGTAAGGGTCATAGTCATAGATAGCAGTAGTAGACTTCTAGACTTTATTCACCCTATAACGCTATTACATCAATTCAACATTGCTGTAGCGTTGACCTCTGACTATTAAAGCCATTATGGTCGTTAATTACTTCCTATTTATAACTTAAGTTTATGGATTAGTTATTTATTGGTGTTAATGATCGTAGCAGGCAAATAAATTTGTTTCAGTTGTGTGCACTCAAATACTAATACTCATAACAATAACTCATAATATATCTACTAATATTATTAATAAATTGCCCTAAACCGCAGAACAGTTTAGTACATTGTAATTTGTAGAGTGTATTAAGTTACCTACAAAGGGGCACAGATAATAATTAATAATAAGTATGTGGCAAAGGGACACCTTACTAAAACCGAGTTAAATTCAATCCAAGTAACCCGCCCTGTAGTAGCAGCAGTTAAAATAAAAGACTATTAACATTAAAAACTAAAGCTGAAAATGTTATAAGTAGGAAGGATTTACGAAAAAGAAAGATTTTTTCGACATGCTTATTGCCATTGTCACGTTAAGACGTTAATACTCTCATTGTTACGCTATGGAATGTACTGTATAAGCATCCGTTTTCCGAAATCCTATTATTACAGTATGAAAGAATATTTTGGTGTACATTGTACAATTAAAAGAGGTTTTACTCATACTTAATGTTGAATTATTTTGACAGGGTGACTGTTTAGAAGATAGTAATTTTGGTGTGTTGGCATGCCCTCTGCGGAGTCAAAGGTCTATGGCCGACCACGTTGATGCCAACCCTACTAAAGGCGCTGGGAAATCACCCAGAGTCCCAAGAACCAGAAGATCATCAACTTCAACAAAACCTTTAGTAAATATTCCAATAAGTGTCCCTGTTAAGAGGAAGTCACGGTATGAAGCACATTCTATAATATTGTACAAGATTTTTCATTATTTATAATTTATTTTTTAACGATTTATTTACTGTATGCACGCTTGCATTAAAGTGCTTTAATTATTATTGTGCACAGAAATCGAGATTCAGATGATTTAAAAAGTGTCAAGTTATCGCGTTTGGAATCAGATAGTCGGGGTCATCATAATCACACCGCGACCAGGTCTAGTAGTTCTTTACCACTGTCGTTTTTAGATTTTAAAAGGCAAAAAGAAGATAATATTGATTTAAGTGGTGGAAGAAAATTAAGAAAACGACGAATTGAGGCGGCAGTTCCTGTAGAACAAGTTACTTCCAGTGCCAGTGACGAAGACTCCACAACGACGGATCGTGACGAAGAAATCCCACCCGGGAAGGACGTGTCCGATCTTCTGGCACCTACCGGGAGAGGTGTAGAAGGAGGTGCTACCGGAGGTAGTCAAAGTACACCTCACAAGGGAAAATCAACCATAAATAAAACCACTGGAAAAAATTGTGGTGGAACAAATAATAGCAATTTTCATTCACGCAAAGGAATTAAAGGAAATAAGAGTAAGAGCTCTGCCGAAGTGAATTCCCGTGAACCGGACGAGACTGATACAGTCGATTCTAAGTATGGCGATTTCAAGTTTATAATCGTTATTATTCTTGTACTTTTTTATATTAATGTAATTTTCTAGTGATAATGTTAAGTATTATAATATAAATAATAATATGCTTTGTATTTCAACTTAGTATTTCTTCGCGTCTTCGGCTGACACCTAGTAGAGCAGCGGCGGCTTCACAAAGAGCCGCTGCTGCTGCATTGAAAAATCAAGTATCGCCAACATTTCTTCCTGTGTCCTGTCCAGGAGGATCGTCGCAAGTACAATCGAATTCAACAGTAGCAACGTCGTCACGAAGTAGACATAATTCTAAGCAGCTTAGGTTTGGAGGAAAATCTCATTCGCAACATATTTCACCTACTGCTCACAGCTCTTCTGAAAGTTTCCCTGGTACTGCAGTAGATAGCGACGGAGAGGCTAGTGACCTAAATCAACCGGGACCGTCTTCTAGAAGTAATAAAAGTTCCAATTCTTCGTCATCGGGATTCCCATATCAGCTGCGAAGCCGTGCTAGTTTTGATAGCCAATTTAACACCAGAGAAAAGCCTGAAAAGGTACCAAGAAGACTTAGTTTGAAAACAGCTAAGATATTAAGCGAAAAGGAAAAGAATTTAAGGAAAAAGTCAGTCAGTGGTGGAAGTTCAAGTTCAGCAGGATCAAGCTTTTTGAACAGTTCCCCATCTACTTCTAACGCAAGTGGAAACTCCAGTACAAGTAGATCCGGTGGTCGTGGTGCTAGTGCCGCCACAGCTTCTTCCTCTAACACAACGGGGTCTTGTGCCAGCAGCAGGTTAGTTGAACATTTGTAATTCATATTTCCCTCAATATTGTATTATTATTAATTAATGATTTTTTTATTGGGCGAGTCTATTACATTACATTTTGCTTGTACGAAGCGAGCGCGCTCCTTGTCATTTATTTGAGCTGATTTTTTTAATTTCTAACTGTAATGAGAGCATTTTCATTGATCAGTTAAAATTTATAACTGATTGGAATGCAATGTCATTATTAAATAAGGATAGATATGTATACCTGACAAGACGATTTTAGCTTTAAGTTTTCCAAAGGTCCTAGTGCCTAGTGGGTACGGGGAAAAAGTTGACAGGGAAAAGGACTAACGGTAACAGGACGTCAGCAATTCTGTAAAACGTAGGTTTCTTTTAGGGACTGTAATTGCAGCAATAGTGTTGTAGTACTGAAACATACATCACAGCAAAACTTTAATTTGTCTTTATATTCTAATTCTATACAGGGTGTCACAGAATGATATAAGCACACTTTGATCGTCAATAACTCAAGAACGGTAAGGTGTATTTAAACGCGGTTAGTACCGTTAAAAAGAGAACAATATTTCCAATCGGAACCAATTTTATCAAGAAGAAAATCGGTAGATTTGACCTGTCAGAAATTCTCGAAATAAAAAAGTGAAAAATTCATTCCCCAAATTGGATGGGTCACTTCCAAAGTGGTTGCCAGTGACTGCCAATGTTATTTGAGGTACTTTTGGTTTGGGTGATCCTCCGGGTAAGGCGAGATGGATTCGGTAACATCCGGAACACTTGTTCATGGGCCATCAAAGAGCAGAAGCTCTGATGACACTTTGCGTGTGGGCAACCTACCGATCATTCATTTTGACCAAACTGATAATCATCTTAACGTTTTAACCAGCAGAGTGGAGTCAGAGTTCCTCCTACAAGACTTAGGTTCTCGCCCTTAAAAAACCGAGGTCACAGTTTCATCGCAGATGAAAAGCCAAGATCTGTGTGGACAGTTGACAGATCATTTTCGATGGTCAAACCTCTTCACAGACATTTCTCTGAGTTTTCACCTTCGGTGACGTTATTCTGAGCTTCTGCCCTTTGATGGCCCATGAACAAGTGTTCCGGATGTTACCGAATCCATCTCGCCTTACCCGGAGGATCACCCAAACCAAAAGTACCTCAAATAACATTGGCAGTCACTGGCAACCACTTTGGAAGTGACCCATCCAATTTGGAGAATGAATTTTTCACTTTTTTATTTCGAGAATTTCTGACAGGCCAAATCTACCGATTTTCTTCTTGATAAAATTGGTTCCGATTGGAAATATTGTTCTCTTTTTAACGGTACTAACCGCGTTTAAATACACCTTACCGTTCTTGAGTTATTGACGATCAAAGTGTGCATATATCTTTATGTGACACCCTGTACACTACACTACACTATTACTAAAGGTCCATTCCCATTATATGCGAACGATTATTGTGCGCTAGTAATTAGTATTATAAGTATTTATAGGACGATAGTCATTTAGTACATTATTGATTATGGAATGAATATTTAACAAATTGCTATTACACACCTTATTCTTCTGCGGTATTCTGTCCACCAGTCGAACTTCGACTTGACTTTTACTTGAGACCCCGATTTTCACGTCTCAGGTCCATCTTAAGTGGACTTATTTATTTATCTGTGTTGGACTTATTTATGAGTAAAAGTCAAGTTATATTATAACTTACAGGACATTTGTTATCACGATCAGTATTAAATGAAATATTGCAAATTGCATACCATAGGAATTTCTGAATAATTCTCAAAAATTGCATTGTCATCGGTATGTTGCTGGTTGAGGACTCAGAGAAAAATGTCCATTTTCTTTCTCCAATTTTCATGTCAGGTCTTTAATTTAAAGTAAAAGTAGCACATTAAAGTAGTTAGGGATGGTGGGTGCATTAGTAAAGACCTATTGTAATAATTAGTAATATTTGGTTAGTCAGACTTGGTATTTTGAAAATGATACTATGATACACTGTACTCTGATTTGTGATTGACGATTGATTACATTACGCCCTTGACGTATTTCTGCCACATAAAATAAATGTTAAACTACTCTGCAGATTCTATCATTCTTAGACATTTTTGAATTAACAATATTAACAAAAACGAAATGTTATTTTGATTCTATTCTAGTACTCTATAAATCTGGTAGTTCAAAATGTGATTATATCCTAAACCTACAGCAGACAAAGTAGGTCATACGCATCTTTGTAAATTGTAAATACAAACATCTGCATATAATTTGAATACATGTGGATTATCTTTGGTATTTTATTTTTTCCTTTTTACTCTTCAGTAAGAATCTCTCTCTAGCACACATTTTAAAAGTAACGCACATACTTTATATTATACCTTATACCTGTCGTTTATTCAAATTTTAATTATTGTAAACACAGAATTAAGACAAGAGTAGTTTGCTTAATATTTCCCATACAATTTAATACACAACAAAGACTAAGAAAATCGTAAAGCATATTCAAGGCATGAATCTACATAGGAAAGAAAGCTTTTGTAACCAAAAGCCATTTATTTATGATTCGTTATCTCAGTCCTAAAGTAAAGTTGAGATTTGATTGGTTGTCATTCTTGTCATTTTGTCACCAAAGTATGCCAACTCTCCAAATTATTGCAGTTCGACTCAGCACAGTTAGAAGTTAAAAAATATTTTTTAAATACTGACATATGGAATATTGACATAGTGTCTAGTGTGCTACATTTTCATCGTTTTCATTGAGAGACATGAATTTGTATAGTTTGTAGTGAAGAATTTAATTTTTTATCGGGTAGACTCGTATTATTATTAAGTAGTCTGGGAAACATCTGACCTTTTACTGGATAAATTATAGGAATTTTAGCTCATAAACAATTTTGTCCAAAGGTGAATAAGTTACACTAGCCATTTTGTGCTCCACCATCTAGGAAAGCCACATTTTATTTGAAGCCTTTTTGCCGCTGTAATTGTCAATTTCGGGGAAAGGGAAGTTAAGAGTCCATAAAATTAAACTAGATTCAAACTAGATTTTGGTGAATTACGTACTGAAATCAACACGTATTTGAATTTTTGGTGTTTGTCAATGCAGTGATTTTTCGCCTTCAAAGTAGTAAGAAAACTTGAAAAGTTGTACAAAAATCAGTGAATTATTCTTTACAAATCATACTGTACATACACATACTTTATGCCTTGCATCTGAATTTTTTATACTGCTAATTGAGACAAGTTCAAAAGTTCCTCCTATTACAGATAATTTTTAATCTGCTATTGTTTCCGTAATTATTGGCATGTAAAATTTATTTAAAATACTTTTGTAAATACCATGAATTAAAAGAACTCATAGAGTATACGGATTGGGTTAGAGTTTGGTATCTGATTTCTTTTTAAGTACTTTTACTTTGCTGTTTTGTTTCTCACATAATTTTCTTAACTCCGACAAAGGTGTGAATATTTTTATTTCGATATTACTATTATAATTATGCAAGATAGTATCTTTTGTTTCAAGTTTAATTAATGTAGTAATATTAATATAAGGTTTAATGACTAATTAATTGTGGTCTATTTAAAAGACCCTGTTTTTTGGTTATCTATTTGTATTGTCCGAAATTGTCTCAATAAGCAGTAGTGCAGTACAGTAAAAAATTAAAACATACTACAAATAGTGTTCTGTGCCAAAGTAAATAGCAAGTGCCACGAGAAGACAACCACTAAATTGAAGCCAAACTGAACATCTTCAAAGATAACTTATCTGGTGAATGGGTTTACTAAAATTCAGATATTTATGATTCAATGTCGTCAATGTTCTTGGTCAGCAATAAGCAGATTTCTTAGTGTTTCAACAGTTTTGAGAGACAGTTTTTTAAAGCATGGATTTCAATAATTTTGACTGTATTTGCGGAGATATTGATCCAGTTGAAGATGAATCTTCATTTGGAATACACGGGGATGGGGATGATGATGAATATTATTATGATTATCACTTAAGGAGTGAAGAATTCGAAGAAATATTCCATGATTTGGCTTATGAAATGTACACCAATGATTAATTGATCGATTATTATTTTGGTAACCTATCTAGTATAGATAATGTTTCACTTTTTGGGTAAAAGTATTTTATAACAATCCAAATTTGGGAAATTAGCTGAAATTAATAAGATTATTATATAGTAGATAATTTGCTTGCTGATTTTGGTATAGCGGTATTATAAAGGTAGTTTAATTAATAAATTACAGCTTTTCTGTGATTTAACCATAATGAATAATGAATTTCGAGAACCTGCATTTAACTGGTGAGGAGAGTTTTAGTAGGTGATTTAAATAAGGCAGTAAAATTGACAATCGAGAGATGTCGATTTGGTATTTTTGGTTGTGTGCGTCACGTAATCCTCTGAAACCAATGTTCAAGTTAGTTAAACTACGTAAGACACTTTATGTACATTCCATATAAGTAAAGTGTTTATTGCGTTTTGACTGTGATCCGTGTAAGAATAAGAAACTGCTGTTGCTATTTATAATTAGCCTCATGCAGCTGGGTAGTTTCAGGTCATAGGCATAGGCATGCTACTGTACAATAATGTCGCGACCGAGTAGGTATGTCTATTTATGACATCAAATAGAGCTTAACTTGCCATTTCTATTGTGGTTTTAGTTTTAGATCATGTAAACTTTGGTCTTTTAGTTTTAGTCTCCAACTCACCACAGCATGCACAACTAATATTGTGGTGTACTAAGAAACTACAGTACTACGCTATTTTATTATACATGGGCATACACTGCACAACACATATGTATATTATATGTGTTGTATTAACCTGTTTATTTATCTGTGTACACACAAAAGGTATTTGTTTTGCCGTCAATTTAGTTGATAAAAGACAAGGAAAGTGGACATCTTATCTGTGTGACACAATTAAATAAACGAAAGCTTCTTTCCTATCGTACTTTAACTGTCTGTCTGTAGTGCGTATGCTGTCCTGTGTACTGTATATCCACTTTAAATGGATGTACAGAAGAATCGACATGACGGCATGATTAATGCGTTGGGATATTGGGAACCTCTGCATTCAGTATTGAATACACACTGCATGACTACATACGTACCTAATAACTGGCTGCTTGACTATCTGTTTATCTATCGACTGTATTCTATGGCTGATCTTGACAAACACAGTAACCACAACCAAATTACCATTATCGATAATAAATTAATTTTTGCCTTTCGTGAATTGGGGAAGAAAGAATGGGCTAGTTTGGTAGGATCCTCTATCTCATTTTAAGTCTACTGCGTTGCATTTGCATTCAGAAGTAATAATATTATGTGGAGTAGGCATGATAGACACGGTTATCTGTTTCTATTTATAAAATGGCATTACAAGAGTGTTCTGTTAGATTTTAAAACATTCGTATCCAGCCTGATTAATATTTTGTTGTGTAAATAAAAATATTATTAGGTCACGTATAAATAATCACGTATTTGTATTGGGACAAATTAGTTCAACCGTAGTTTAAAGTTATAAACCTCAAAAGCAATTCCATTGCCATTGCACCATTGCCATTACATTGCGCTTCAGTAAATAATGAAATTGGTAAATCATGGGGTAAATAAAATATAAGTTAATTCTTATTGTAAGCACTATTATAGGGAACAATTTTAAGAAAATTAAGGCTTAAATAAGACTTTTTAATTGCACAGGTGCGGTCGGGGAGGAGGTCCTTCGTCTTCAGAAGCAAGCGGGGGTCCTTCCGGCAGCTCTACAGGAAAATCAGGTGAGCCAGGAATGAACAATCAACCTCCGACTGGTCAGCCTACAAATCAACAAGCTTCGTCTTCGTCATCTGCAACCCCACGAGGGGGTGAGCCTTCTGAAACAGGCAATAGCAGTACAGGGTCACTAACAGCCGCTGCTGCTGCCACTGCCTTCAGCCGTGGACTGGCTATGCTTGCTGGTGAGGCTGAAGGTGACGAAGGAGAAATGGGACGCTTACAAGCTCTTTTAGAAGCTCGCGGCTTGCCGCCTCATTTATTTGGATCCCTGGCCCCTAGAATGCAACAATTGCTTCACCGAGGAATGAGCAATTCTACTGGTATGACTTAATAATGAATACAACACGAAATAGTTTTTAATTTCATTTTTAAAAGTTTGAAATTAATATATTGAAATTTCAAAATTACTAATCGCAGTGACCAGAGCACAGAATTTGTTACAAGGACTTCAAGCGGTAGGTGATGAAGGTCAACAGTTACAGGCGGCAATTGAAATGTGCCAGCTTTTGGTGATGGGCAATGAAGACACTCTGGCCGGATTCCCCGTTAAACAGTGTGTACCAGCCCTTATAACTTTACTGTCGATGGAACACAACTTTGATATGATGAATCATGCTTGTCGTGCATTAACGTATATGATGGAAGCTCTTCCACGTTCAACCCCTGTCGTTGCTGAGGCTGTGCCAGTATTTTTGGAAAAATTACAAGTTATCCAATGTATGGACGTTGCCGAACAAAGTTTAACTGCACTAGAAATGTTGTCCAGACGTCATGCCAAGACAATCTTACAAGCCGTAAGGATATATTCAATTTATTGCTTAGCATGCGGTTCACGGTAAACATTGTCATTTGTCTAATGATGTGCATTTGTTTTATTTCCAGAGAGGTGTAAGTGCGTGCCTCACCTATTTGGATTTCTTCAGCATCATAGCTCAGCGAGCCGCTCTGTCTATCACTGCCAATTGTTGTCAAAGTGTCCATGCAGATGAATTTAGTGTAGTTTCTGAATCGTTGCCATTTTTAGCTTCTCGGTTAACACAACAGGTAAGCTCGTTTTCGTACAGATCATTTTTGAATTGTGTTGAATATGTTAGTACTAATATTAATTTGGTTTGATTGTTTAGGACAAAAAGAGTGTCGAAAGTGTTTGCTTGGCTTTTAGTCGTCTTGTTGACTCATTTACAAATGATTCAAAACGTCTGGAAGAAATTGCAAGTCCCGAACTGCTGGCGAATCTGCAACAATTGGTAATAGTATTTTGCATGAAGCAAAGTATCACCTTTTTCAATTGGGCTATATTCTAAAATGTGTACTTTTCTTTTCAGTTGGTAGTTACACCACCTGTCGTGAGCACGGGAACGTTTATATTGGTGTTACGAATGCTGGCTCAGTTGTGCGCTCGCTGCCCAAGTATAGCCGTAAAGTTGCTAGAACAAAATATTGTAGGTACTCTTTCGTCATTGCTGTTGGGATCTACAAATGTCAGCCCTGATAACGCTGAAGAGGTATTGAAAGTAAATTGTCAACATAAACCTATTGTAGTGCATTAACCACAATGATATTCTGTTCATTTACAATTTTCTTCAACACTACACTGTTCATATTTGTTTTAGGTGGAGTTGGTCTCAAGGAACCCACAAGAACTTTTAGAAATCGTAGCGCTAATTGCCGAGCTTATGCCCAAACTGCCTAAAGACGGTATTTTTGCTGTTAATACAATGATGACCCATCCCCACTTGACATGCCAAGATGCAGTTCAATGGCAATGGAGAGACAGCCATGGCACATGGAATTCTTATTCTCCCTTCGATTCCAAAATTATAGAGGTACACAGTTTTTAAACTTAACTATATATCTAGATATCTATCAAGAAATAAATTGTATCAGTATGGTAATATAATATTGTTGACTAGGCTGCTCATCAGTCTGGAGAAGATGAAATAAGCCTTTCAATGCAAGGACGTGCTTATACAGTTGATTTATTAGGCTTGCAGCAAATAAATGAAGACACAGGCACTGCACGCACTGTGCAAAGAAAAGTCAATCCATTTTTAAATGCAAAATCCGGGGGTAAAAGTCTACTTTAATGAAGTATCTTAACTTTCTATTTGAAAAAGAATTTCACTAAGCTAAAATGGAAATACTTTTAGGTGACACAAAAGACAAAAGTGGACCAGATCTTAGATCGACGTTTTTGGAAAACCATCCAGACTTCGCACTTTCATTTTTAAGACCTCTGTTTGCCCTATTGAGTGAAGCCAATAGTTCATCTGCTGGACCGGCTGTGAGACAAAGTTGCGTTAAAACTCTATTGCGAATAATACATTTTTTGCCAGCTGCTTCATTGGAGAAGACACTGAAGCCTCAACAAGTGTCCAATAATTTGGCAAGCATGCTGGGTTCCAGTGATCTCAAGATTGTGGTTGGAGCCTTCCAGATGAGTTGTTTATTTATGGAAAAGCTGCATGACATTTTTGTTGTCCATTTTCGACGTGAAGGTATTGTTCGAATATATATGAAATATATATGAAATCGATTCGAATAATTGTTTTTGAGAATTATTGATTTTCAGCGGTAAGAAATGATTGAATTGGTGTTTTAATATTAATCGTAGGTGTTTTTCATCAAATTTCTCGAATCTCTTCCTCTGATGTCGTCGGTCCGTCTCCCATAAAGTCTGAAATTGCTGCACTACTTGGCATGCCTGCAACACCGAATTCGACACCCGGAGGAGCTCACTCTTCCAGCTCAAGTGGTAGTAGTGTGATTGCTTCAAGTACTCTTCAAATTCCGAGCAGTAATACGAGCTCTGTTGGGAATAATTCCTCTGCAATTCCACTGCTTACGGGTGTACCACATATTCAAATTCCTTTGGTAAATGTTCCTTCACCTCCAACCATGACTTTACAACAGCCACTCGTCGGTCTCCCTCTTCCCATCCCACATTTACCACCTTCTCCGTATGGACTCTGTGTTGGAGGATTTTTTATGCAACAACCTGGAGCTCCCATTGGCAACGTGACTTCTATTGCTGTGACAAATAATGAAACTTCAGCTGGAGGTGGTATAAACCACATTCTAGGCGGAGGAGCAACTAATAATCTTGACCCGATTGTCAGTTTACCCTCTTCAGCCTTAGCTGCAGCAGTTTTTGGATCAAACGGAGCTTCTGCATCACTTCATGGTCATAGCAATGTTGTTGGTTTAGGATCTTCCCTTAATAGCTCTTCTGCTGCGTCATCAATGTCGGTCAATAATAATGTGAAATTTAGAAGTAATTTTAACCAGGAATCGGATTCTTCCGAGTCACCTAGTGCCTCAGGAACTCCCCTTGCAGGATCTAAGTCTGGACATACGAGTTCAAATGTTAATGATAAAAAGCATAATGACGATACTCAAGCGTAAGAAAATCATGCCACTATTTTCCCTACTGTCGTAATATTTAGGATGTAGATTTTTAATTCTTTATTGTAATGTTTAGTTTATGTGACGCATTCAAGAGAAAGCGGGTATCGAAGCGTCCAATACCAACATCTACATCCAGAAGGGTTCGGCAAGAGGATCCTACAATATTAACTGCCTCTAGTGCTGGAGCTGCTGCGGCTCCTTGTGTTGTTCACGATTTATTTGGAAGTAAGATATTTAGTACAGTACAATACAATGTATAATTTTAATTGATGAAAGGAATTTTAACATGTATGTATAACTGGAATTTGCGTAGGAGGAAGCAATAGTGGTGGAGGAGCGTCTTCATCTACGACTGCCGGAGCCAGTAGTTCTCATACACATGTCCCTCCGACAACCGCAAAACGTGGTGGTGGGAAATCTAGTTTCTTTGCCAGCCTTCACCCATCAAGATGGACTCGGGGAGGTGGGGGAAGCTCTTCTAGTTCTAGCTCAGCGAATAACAATTCATCCTCGTCAAATAATTCTCATTCTGATCGATCTCATGGAGTAGGAAATAGCAGCGGTACAGGAAATGCAGGTGCTAGTAGCAGCGGAGCCTCCAGGCATAATGCAAATGCGTACTTGGCAATTTCATACAAAGAACATGTGAAGACTTGGCTTAAGGAGCAAACAAATTTATTTGCCCAAAAGTATTGCTTTGGAAATGACAATATAAATGTTGCCGGTATTGTTGGTGCTAGTGCTGATGGAATTGGAATTTTGCCAAAACTAAGTGAAATCATTGTGAATTTGCGTGAGGTAATTGCTTTTATCATATACGTTGCAAAAAAGTCATTGTATAATTTGGTATGAACTAAGTTTTAAGTTAATTAAATTACTTATTTTTTTTATATAGAAAACAAAAGTTTTGGAAGCATTGCGGGAACTTCGAACGGTTGTAGTGGAATCGGATATTTCCTCATTTGAAGTCAATCACTCTGGTCTTATTGGGGCTCTTCTTGGATTTTTAATAGAGCAAGAGGGATACGCCACACACCGTGATGTTCGTCTTCGTTCCTTCGTTCACATTTTTGCAGATTGTCCTGTAAGTTCTCCATACGATCGCTGCTGCTATTTCTTTTTAAACTTTTGTGTATTTAGTCCCTGATTATTGTAAATGATAAAAACTAAAGAGATGATGAAGCGCTAAACTAAGTTTCTGTTTACTGAGTTTTTGTGAGGAAAATGCGCTCGCCGTACTGATCGATTTTTAAAGCACATCTACTTTATTCTCTGTATGCTACAAATTTGATGAAATATTAACCTATTAAATTGTTTATTTTAGTTGGACCCTCTTCACGGTGAAGAGTTAGACGCGTATGTTGGTGGAAGTCCCAGTGGCGGCAGTGCTTTGTCAGCCTTGGTTGTTAAACTTAATTCATGCTTTTCTCAACTAGAGCAGTTCCAAGTAAAAGTCCATGAACTCCCGACTACTTCTGGCAGCGCTCGTGCTGCTCCCACTTCCGCCCTTCGTTTCTTTAATACACATCAACTAAAGGTACACAAATATATACACGAAATGAATCTATTATGCTTAATTACTTTGCTCCGGATGAGGATTTAAATTTGTCTTTGTGTATTCCATCTGAGGTTAGTAAATATTTTAATGGTTTTCAATTAGTGCGTTCTGCAACGTCATCCAAGTTGTACTTCGCTACGCCAATGGAAAGGTGGACCTGTTAAAATCGATCCACTTGCTTTAGTACAAGCTATTGAACGGTATCTTATTGTAAGAGGATTTGGTCGTGTTAGAGAATCCAGAGATTCCGGAGACTCCGAAGATGATAATAGGTAATAAATTTGATTATCTGTTATTTAAATGTGTCATTGAGATTTGTTAAAGTAGTGTGCTAAATGTGCATTGTTTGATGCAGTGATGACGATATTGATGATACATTGGCTGCAGTTGTGATATCCCAAGGGACCGCGCGCCATAAGTTACAATTTATGATAGGGGAACATGTTCTACCATATAACATGACTGTTTACCAAGCAATTCGTCAGCATGGAATGTCTTCTGGAGAGAGTGGTGAATTAGAAGCCGAATTCGATCCCACATCAGCACTTTTAGGTTCTTCAGGAATTTGGGCTCAAACACATACGATATATTACCGCCCTGTGCCTGAAGAAGGAGCAACTCCAAGTGCTTCAGTATCTGTGAAAGGAAGTTCCAAAAAGTCTAAAACTCCTACAATTAAGCACAGCTCAAAATCAAAGAAAGATCCCTTATGGAATGGTAAATTTTTCATTGCAATACGTACTTTGACCATTCTTTATTATTGTTATATTTTGTAATGATTTTGGGGGTTTAATTTGCAGAAGGTTTAGTGCCAGATCCCCTTCCCCCTTACTTGGCCTATTTAAGTGGCAAGCTTCCAGATTCTGTGACGATTTCCGACCCGAGTTTGCCGGTGTTGACTCTTCTTCGTGTGATTCATGCCATATGTCGCTTCTGGCGTTATTTATATTGGCCAATTCTTCCTGGGCCTTCTCTGTTGCCTCAAAGCGAGTTTATTAATACCAAAGTAGCTGCCAAAGCGCAACGTCAGTTGCAAGATCCCGTTGTGATTATGACAGGAAATTTGCCTCAATGGCTTCAACAAATAGGGGTTGCGTGCCCCTTCTTGTTTCCATTTGAAACTCGTCAAATGCTGTTTTATTCCATATCCTTTGATAGAGATCGAGCTCTTCAACGTCTTCTAGATGCCGTACCGGAGCTGAACAGTTCAGAAAGAGAGGTATGGATATTAATTCCTATTTTTTGTAAATGATAATAGTTAGAGATGATGAAGCGCTAAACTAAGTTTCTGTTTACTGAGTTTTGGTGAGGAAAATGCGCTCGCCGTACTGATCGATTTTTAAAAACAAATGAATTGTGTCTTTTATGTATATGTTACTAATTTGAACAATTGTTTTTAGGACCGTGTAACGCCTCGATTAGATCGTAGGAAAAGGACAATATCTCGTGATAATATTCTCAACCATGCAGAGCAATTGATGCAAGATTTTGGTTCATCGAGACCTCTGTTAGAAATACAGTATGAAAACGAAGTTGGTACTGGGTTGGGTCCAACATTAGAATTTTATGCACTTGTATCTCAAGAGCTTCAGAAAAAAGAATTGGATCTTTGGCATTGTGAATCGTCTCTGGACCACTCCATTGCAGAAGACGAAGTTGATGCTAAGTCCAAGTCCTATGTTCAGACTAGTGTAGGACTATTTCCAAAACCTATTGGAAAGTCTGTTAAAGCTGGACAAGTAACCAAAATTAAATCCAAGTTTAAGTTCATGGGCAAATTTATGGCTAAAGCTGTAATGGACTCTAGAATGGTAAGGACATTTAACATTGTGTTGATATGTGTTGTTTTTTTATTTGGAGATGATGAAGCGCTAAACTAAGTTTCGTTTAACTGAGTTTTATTGAGGAAAACGCGCTCGCCGTACTGATCTAGTTATTCTTAATTAGGAATAGAACCAAGTAAGCTTGCATTAAGGCGAATCTAATTATCGATGTTTTAACTCTTACAGATTGATTTACCACTGAGCAAAACACAGTACAAATGGATTTTGGGTAGTGAGCAATCTATGTGCTTGGCGGATGTAGCTGATGTAGACTCAACAATTGCTCGAAGTATTCGACAACTTGTTGGTGTTGTTTCTCAGAAGAAGAAACTTGAAGAAAAGAAATCTAGTATGAATGAAAACGATCTGAATGCATCTTTAGAGTCGTTGACTCTTGATGGGTGTCGTATAGACAATCTGGGTTTAGACTTTACACTTCCTGGTCATCCTTCAATTGAGCTGAGAAAGGGAGGAAAAGATATTCCTGTTACAATTCATAACCTCGAAGAATATATCAAAGTATACCTTTGCTGATTTGTTGCTGATTTTAAATGACAAATTTTAAACATTAATTGAATCTAATGCTGTACCTTTATTTATCTTTAAATAGCTTGTTTATCATTGGATGCTTGTGGGAGGAGTTTCCCGTCAAATGGAAGCATGGCGTGAAGGTTTTGACTCAGTATTTCCCTCTTCTGCCCTTAAAATGTTTTATCCTGAGGAATTAGAAATGGTCTTTTGTGGAGCCAATCAGGTATAACATATTTCATTCACATACATTTTCTACTGGTATATTGCTGACAAATTATTTTTAATTACCGATGTTTCTCAATTTTATTTTAGTCTGTTGGGGAAACATGGGATCTGAAAACTTTAATGGAGTGTTGCCGACCTGACCATGGCTATACTCACGAGTCCCGTGCTATTCAGTTCCTTTTTGAAGTAATGGCTTCGTATAATGCTCAAGAGCGACGCAAATTTTTACAATTTGTTACTGGATCTCCCCGTCTACCTGTCGGCGGTACGTTTATAAAAGTTATTTTTGTTAGAAAATGTAAAAATTGAAAGTATTTAATATTCAATATAAGTAGTGAAAGGCAGCGTTCGTTAACAAACATTGTCCTGTATTCTTACTAAGGTATGTAAAACTATTGTGGTTTATACAGGTTTCAAGGCATTACAACCTCCGTTAACGGTAGTGCGGAAAACGATCGATTTGCCGTCGGACGCAGACTCTTTCTTGCCGTCTGTGATGACCTGTGTCAATTACTTGAAGTTGCCAGATTATTCTACAATTGAAATAATGCGAGAGAGACTTCGTGTTGCAGCCGATGAAGGGCAAATGTCTTTCCATCTATCTTAAATAATCAAATATTAATGTCGAATACGATATCATATAGTGTACTAGAAGTTAGGTATTCATTTAGGTTTCATTCTAAATTCAACTTTACACGGAGATTGAGTGTCTTTGTGTGCCACGTTTCAATCTGTAGATACGACGATAATTGTAAAATTTCTTTAATAGTAATATGAACCTTAACAAGGATTCTAACTACTATTATACCTATGAACTTATTAACTTGTCTATTTTCAGTGTACGGAATACACTTTTCGAGATTCTGAAGTGTACTAATTTGCTTTTATCATAACTCTACTAAATCGCAAAATATTTGATCGAAAGCAAAGCACTAAACATAATTTGAGTGAACCAACGAAACAGTATAGAAAGTCATCTGTATAGAGGGGGTCGGTAGATATTAACTAACATACTTCGTACGATTAGTCTGCATATGGAAATACACTGTGACTTAATGTTGTGTTGTGAATTAGTAGATATTAGTACATTGTCGGATAGGTTATTATGATAAAACAATTGGAAAAGGGCGAAAGTAGATAAAAATAATAAATACGTAGGGATAATGTTAATTTGTTAATGTCGGAGAGGCCAAAGGAAAAAATCATTTTTTTCAATAACAAAACAAAAATGTGCAACATACAAAAAACAAAATATTATAATAGTTCGTAGATTGTTTGTGCTAACGTTTTTAATGGTCCATCCATTTGTCAATTACTGCTTATTCAACTGATTTTCGAATCGTGTGGAAGAGAAATTCAAAAAAATTTATTTACTTTATGTAATGAGTACTTTATATAGGCTTTACTTATGCTGCTACAAAATATCATGTTACTATTAAGAATGAATTTACTTTGCAATACGATTACGAGTATAGGTTAAAGTACTAAATATCCAATACAATAAATTGTTAGTGTATTCGGTTTCGATATTGTTGTTTTCGGTGTAAATTAAGCAATTACAGGCAAATAGATAAATAAATACTTCTAGTGCAATCACCTTCAGTTGATTATCAATTTATTAGTGACAGTCAGTCTAATTACACTTTACATTGTAACTTGTAACGGCAATGAAATCAAATTCCTGCACGAATAAAAGAAAATGCATATAGTTAGTTAGTTATTAGGTAAAACTGTAATTATACTGTACATATAGTATAATGTAAACCCGACCACACTGTCCTACGTCAGTAGAAATAGAGTAATGTAATTAGTCTAGCTTACCTAATTAGTTACAGCGTGTTTCAAATTAAATGTGCTTTCTCTGTTTAGTCCATCTAGACTTTGACTATGTGTATTAAAGGAATAATTTCAAGTAAAGCAGTCGTTGAACTGAATGGAAAATGTGTTTAAAGTTTTTTTTATTTATGATAATAATCGTTAACAATATAAGAAAGTGCATACAATTTATACGAAGGATTCGATTTCATTACTCAAGGCATTAAAACAATTCGCTGTACTCTTTTCATACAACTTAACTGAACAAATATACAGCATTTTAACACAGGGTTGTAATATATTTTATGTTCTAACACAGCCAACTGTTACTCTCTTTATGCCGTGCTTTCTTTCTAATAAGCGACTGAGGAAAACTTTCACTAACTTTTAGATGTGAAGAAAGGAGGAGAAATCGTCGACCTATCTTACGGCAACTAATCACTGCATAGTATCATTGCACTAGCTAGAGAGTTATAGCAACAACATTTCTAAAGAATTTTCTCTCCAGAAATTGCTTTCAAATACTCAGTACGGATAGAATAACATGAGTTTCGATTTTTGCTTTACAATACATCACACTTTCTCCTTCACCTCCTTCACCCTCCTGTGAAGTTTGAAAAGTGACGTCTACTTAGATATTTTAAGAAATGAGTTAAGGATCCTGATTTCCTTACACATTTATAAATGATGGTTGTAAAATGGTTCCCGTCAGTGGCTGCACTTCTACTTCTGTTATTAGCTGTAAGTAAGCTGACAATAGAAAAGTATTTTCACCTTTAATCTTTAGAAAATGAAAATTTTTTGACATTTATTATTCAAAAGTAACCAAATTTTATGTATTGGTTATTATGCTTATGTCAATTAGATTTACGGAATGATCGGGGCAATTTTCAACTACCGAGAATTTTCAAGCATAACCCACAACAATGGGAAGTGGCCATTCAATCAAAAGCCAATCTACAAAATTTTTATCTGTGCTCAATGCTGCTACTTAATTGCTGGCGTTTTAGGGATAATTGCTGTAGTGAAAGACACATTACTATACTTTCTATGGAGTTTTTTCGTTCTACTTGGCATTTTCACCGTTTTGCTGATATGTGGTGTGGTCTGCTTACGTGTTTCGTTTACGGATTTGCAAAGTGATATCTACAGTGCATTTAGGAAAAATCTTACTGATGAAGATGATATTGATTGGCTAACTGACATACAATACAGGGTACAATACTGTTCTTAATACCACCGTGGTTTTCTTTACTGAAATGGATGAATTTTTATTATTTTCCATTTTTCTTAGTATAACTGTTGTGGAATTTTTACATATATGGACTGGGGTGTATTCCATGTTAATCTACCAAACGGAAACACAAGTGTACCTGATTCCTGTTGCCGAAGAGAACTTTATTACGCTGCCCCAAACTGCGGGGCAGGACATCTAAGCGCTAACAAAACTGTAGCTGAGGCTGCCCAATATATTAATATAAATGTAATAATTATTTTAATCAAAAACTAATCATTTGTACTGAACATACGATTAAAAAAATTTTCTTTTGCATTTTCGGGTAAAATATTATCTTGTAAAAGTAGTAAATGATATCAAATTATATTTCCAAATGAAAAGGGTTGCAGTCAAGTAATCTCTCGTATGTTGTGGAACAATTCAAAATGGATCGGTGGAGAAATGGTGATAGCAGCAGTGTGTACATTTTTCGTTGCTGCATTTATTTACGGTGGTGTGATAAAGATGTACTGCATCACAAGCGAAACCATTAGAATTACGAATCAAAATCGCACCAATAGGAGTAACGGCCCTGCAAGAAGTGGATACAAGCGAAAAAACTGTAGTAATACCGACGGGAGAAACTGTCCTGCAAATTCCAATAGATCGGATAATATTGATAATAATAACAGAGGGTATGTATATGTAAAAGCAATAAGCAAAAATCTATATTATTATACAAATAATGACAGTATTCCATTTTCTCTGTATTTTCCTCAGAGAAAGTTCCTCAAGACTGCCAAGTGGGAGTAAGAAACTCAAACGCAATAACAGCAGAAATTCATTTACTGCTACAGAGAGCAACATTTACAGTAACAAAAGGGGAGTCGGGCAAACTAAAAGAAAATCATTTCTCAAATCAAAACTGAATCGTAGTAATCATAATTTCACTTCGCAAGCGACGAATGATAGCATTTATGGCTCCAGAAGGTGTAAAAATAATTTCCCCGGTGGAAATCTTGTTGACGATAAGCCAACAAGACACGACACGGAATTGCTCATTCGACAAAACTGTTAAGTTGCCACAATTTTATTTTCGTTTAATCCAGTCAGACAAATCCTTATAATTTCTCATTTTGAAATTATTTAATAGTGGAAATGCTTATGAATCCAATCGAGGGTAGTTTTTCCACGTTAAGTACAACACCAAATCCTTCAGGGTCTTTAAATTTATTTGCCCTTCAAACGTCGACATCCCCCACACCTGGAAAATCGAAAAATACAGAAAAAGTACTTAAAGAACCACATCTTTCACATTACGCCAGTTTACCAATGGTGGCTACTTACATGAGTAACTTTAGTGATAAAGGGAAAGGAAATATTTTGGCTAGTGACACACACTTTTACAACGAGAGTCATTTTCATCGCCAACGTCCTCAAGAATTTCAAGATGCGTCTCCAGATGTGGCAAACCCCGTCAATTTCGTTCCAGGAAAATTCCCGTCACCTTCGCTAACCCATTCAACAACACTGGCTACCATTCAAGAGGAAACTGAAAGCCTGAAAAGCGGAGCTGCTAGTACGTCACCAAAAGCCGCTAGTCCAAATACGACACCCCAATCACTCTCTCAGAAATCTTCTGGAAATTGTTCTGAAAACAATAATCCTATTCCATCTTTGTTATACGTATGTGTTGAACCACAAACAGTCATAATAGATATCGTCGATTCTGAAAAAATTGAGCAATCTGAAAAAGATACTGAATTCACTAACATCTTAAGTGAAACTCAACTTTCCAAAACTGATTCGACTGAGAATACTCTGCAATTAAAATCTACAAAAGAATTTTCTCTCAGCAAATCATCATCGGAAGGGGATCAAAATGAAATCAAGAGCCAATGTGAATTTCCTGGTATTCTTATCGAAAATATATCAATAGAAAATTCAGAACCTCTCCGCATCCCTAAAAGTCTGCTAAATACTAGTGTAGGAATATCACGAAAAGACAGCACCTATATTGACTCTAATTCTGAAGCTACATCATTGAACAGAGAAATCATGGCTGGTCAAGAAAATCCCATTGCTTTTGAATCGTAAAATATTGCATACAAAAAATTGAAGTATATAAAGAAAGTTTCAAAATCAGTTTAAGATGTACAGAGATATTAAGGTGAGCCTATATACCTTATCTGAATAAAGGTTTTCATTTTCACTTTGCACACCAAAGACGATTTTAGATACGTGATAATAATTTTAGCTGTGATATTGTCTAAGTCTAGAATCCTAAACCGAACAGATAGTAAATTAGCTTCCAAAAAATTCTGGTTTTTAAAATATTCACTAAGAGATTCATGTTTAATAATTGTCGAGATGAATAAATCATGAGTAACAAGGAGTATATAGCGTTTGGGAGGTTTTGGATTTTTATTTCGAACAAGAGCAATAGTAGCATGATGCGCCTTGTGCCCTTTTTCCCCAGTTGCAGTATCGACAGTAGGATTCATAGGATCATCATCTAATTCATGATCTACATGCATTTCTCCTAACACTCGACCTCCTAGAGCTACTTCCTGTTTATGAAGCTGATGATTTCTTGAGTGATCTCTGTGTGCCGTGGAACGAACAATTGACATGCGAGGATTAACTAAGGATATTGGTCTTTGGCTTTGACCAGCTCCTGAATATTGATTACTAATTCTGTTATCCATATGCCGAGAATATTCCGCGTCGATAATTCTGGATTGTTTCGGTGGCATTCGACTAGGATGAGGAACAGATATTTCTCTGGACATTCGGGCACTTTGTCTAGCGTTACTCATGCGATTTCTCTCTAGGTAACGACTGGCAGATCTTACGGGAGGTTCACCGTAGTAATTGGGTTCTGCTGCAGAAACATATCTTGAAGGATATCTTGAGGGACCGTATACAGGATCATTTACTATATATCTGGCTGAGACAACCTCTGGAGGCAAGTAAACCCCTGCTGGTTGTAAATACCGTGATCCTGCCATTAATTCTGGAGCGACATTATCCCCATTATCTTCTAAAGGCATTTCAGCACTGCTCTCCGGTTCAACTATAATTAGATTGGATACCTCATCCTCAGGAATGAGTACTACTTCTTTTTCCAACCAGTAGAAGAAACAATACCATGCTAAAACTCCAGCTGCCAGTCCGAATAACGCTTCGATTATTATCACTGAGGCTATTGACAATAATCTTTGGTGAACATCATCCAGGATTTTCTTGCCGCATCCCTAAAATTTATTAAAGGATTATTCCCAACATGTCGTATTTTGTAAACTACACGCACAGCATGCAAATTTCGATTGAGATTCGTTCAAAACCTACCATAGGAATAGTAGGTGGTTGTAGGTGACATTGTCCAGTACTTGGATTTGACCTAAACCCATAGTCCATGCTCATACCCATGCCCATACCCATACCTCCACCGCTACCACCACCGTGTTGTAAATTTGTTCGAAGTTGAACCATTAACCAATCATCAGGTCCGTATATCCCACAGCAATTGTTCTGAGAACATTTAAAATATCAAAACCATGAAATTCTGGATCATCATCTAAATTAAAAAGTCTGCGACTGCTTATAGCATTGAATGCAAATTAAATCGTTTGAAATTAAGCTATCTTTGATATTTTATTATGTGTTTGGTATATAGTAGAGCCGTGCAACCCGACCCGAACCCGTAACCCGACCCGACCCGATCGGGTTTCGGGTCGGGTCGGGTCAAAATATTGAGATTATTAATCGGGTCGGGTCGGGTTGGGTTGCGTTTGAAAAAGTTCGGGTTGGGTTGGGTTCAGTTTCATTTGGCTCGGGTTGAAATTAATCCTATTATAAATACGTTAAATACGTAGTATTACACTCACACTGTAATAAAATATGTAATAATTGAAATATATTCGTTTCCGATGTTCATTTTCTAGCTAAAAACCAAAAATAACTATCTTTTATTGGGAATTAAATACAATTCGTATTTATTTAAAACTCATTAATTTGCTGTCCTTAAAAATCGGGTTGGATTTCTTTAAATAATTCGGGTTCGGGTTGGGTTGGGCTAATTGATATCGGGTTCGGGTCGGGTCGGGTTCGTAATTAGCCGCATAAATCGGGTTACGGGTCGGGTTGGGTTAAAAAAATTTAGACCGGGTTGGGTTGGGTTTTGAAAATTGACCCTATTGCACGGCTCTAGTATATAGCTTGATGAAGTAAAAATGTTTCCCTTACTTCACGCTGGAATCTCTCGAACATAGCTATGAACTGAGTGTCCGTGGACATCCTTAAGCAAAAGACAAAGATTTCACATACTTTAACATTATCATTATTGCAAAATTGTACAGACTGGTCAAATTATCGTATAATATAATGTTTGTAACATGGGTAGCGATAATTGTATCATTGTATATACCTGTTGAACATATTGTATAAAAAAGGCATCGCATGCTGGGCCTCTTGTTCTCTGGTTATGCCCCATACAGACACTGCTATCAAGACGAGACAACCACATATCCAGCAGGACAACCACTAATACAATACGAAAGTTACCTTAAGAAATGCCTTTCTTATGTTACAATTAAAGGCCAAAAAACAAATTAGAATTCTCACTATTGTAAAATATTTTCTTAATTTGTGGTCTAGTTGGTAATTGTTAGACCATATCCTGAATGCAACAAATAGTCCGGCAAATGTAGAACAAGCTATCCATATCTCAAAAACTAGGACGATGACATAAAAGTCCGCAGTACCATTGCATGTCGGGTCTTCTTCCATGGCCTTTTGATTTTGTTTCAAAGTAAACATTTCGAATATTACCCATTGTATACCAAAATCAAAGATAAAAGTTACTAAGATGCAGGATATCGCAGCAACACGAAACCACAGCATTTTTGATTGCCAATTTTAAGAGTACTGTTAATTTAGAAAAACTGATTGAAATAAGGGTATTTGAGTATTTGGAAGAACCTTTGGGGGAATCTATATAGCTACATACTTGTAATATCGGTATATAAATGTGTGTATAGTGTGTAATATGCAATAACTAATACATAGAAAGTAACTTATTGTAAACACAAAAAATAAGTGATTTCCGGGTTGAAATATGTTATGTTCTACTGTCTATGAGTATTGTTTGGCGGAGATCATAATAAATGATTTTACTACTTCCGTAGAAACAAATAGTAGGAGAAAACCTTTGTTAGTGTTGTTGCCCTTTATAAAAGTGTCATAAAAATAAGGGCTTTATATTTCCTAATTAGTACAAGCAGCTTAGGCTAGAGGCCTAGTTGTTTGGTAACCAGTAAAACGGCGAATAATTTCAGCACCTGTACATGCACAACAACTTAAAAATGTTTCCATTGTTATCTCGGTATCCCGTTGTCATAGAAACTTAATATTAACGGTTTTCAACACCCCTTGGCAGTATTTACGTGCGCCATTTTTGTTTTGACGAAATTTAAAAAACTGACGAAATTTGGGTACAAATTAAGAAAAATTGGACACGGTTATCTTAGCAACGCGTTGTCATGGAAACATGAAATTTCCAGTTTTCAACACTACTAAACAATACTGAGGTCAGTTTTTTTTGTTTTGACGAATTTCGAAAAATTAACGAAATTTGGGTACAAATTGCAATAAAAGGTAGGTGATTATCTTAGCAACGCGTTGGCATGGAAACATGAAATTTCCAGTTTTCAACACTACTAAACAATACTGAGGTCAGTTTTTTTTGTTTTGACGAATTTCGAAAAATTGACGAAATTTGGGTACAAATTGCAATAAAACGTAGGTGATTATCTTAGCAACGCGTTGTCATGGAAACATGAAATTTCCAGTTTTCAACACTACTAAACAATACTGAGGTCAGTTTTTTTTGTTTTGACGAATTTCGAAAAATTAACGAAATTTGGGTACAAATTGCAATAAAAGGTAGGTGATTATCTTAGCAACGCATTGGCATGGAAACATGAAATTTCCAGTTTTCAACACTACTAAGTAATACTGAGGTCTTTTTTTTTGTTTTGACGAAATTTAAAAAATTGACGAAATTTGGGTACAAATTGCAATAAAAGGGGAATGATTATCTTAGCAACGCGTTGGCATGGAAACATGAAATTTCTATTTTTCAACACTACTAAACAATGCTGAGGTCAGTTTTTTTCATTTTGACGAATTTCGAAAAATTGACGAAATTTGGGTACAAATTGCAATAAAAGGTAGGTGATTATCTTAACAACGCGTTGGCATGGAAACATGAAATTTCCAGTTTTCAACACTACTAAGTAATACTGAGGTCTTTTTTTTTGTTTTGACGAAATTTAAAAAATTGACGAAATTTGGGTACAAATATTGGGCAATTTTTAGGCAATATGAACAATATTTAGACGTTTTACTTTGTTTTTGGAAAATTCGAAACTTTTCCAAGTTTGCATACCTAAGAAAACCCGTGAAGGATATATCAACAACCTGTAGTCATAGAAACATAAATTCTATGGTTTCCTCTAGCCCTTACCAATAACTTGACTGGTGTTTTTTGTTTCGCCAAAATTAGAAAATTTGCTTAAGTTTGGCTCCAATTTCTTTCAAACCTTTGTCATTTTAACAGTAAATAATTAACAATTTTTATACTCACAAAATGTAAAATTTCATATCTGTAATCTCTAATGACTTGACTAACTTCTGAAATACAAAAGGTTAAATAAATCTTCTGTACAGTAGCTAGAAACAGAAAAAGTTACCATATCTGCTGATGTTGCCCTTTTGGGTATTCTCTTACTTTTTCTGTTGTTAGCCACTACTATTAATCGGAGTTTTTTGAGATTAGTGCGGAGATTGTACAATGGGGATTTAGTAGTACATTGCAGAAAGTGCTGAAATTTTAATTAACCCCCCTCAATTTTGATGCCGTTCCCCTTAGAAACTATTAGAAGGACCCTACACTCTTATTTCAATGAAATTCGAGTGTTATGCCTACACTACAAGCAGCTAATAATTTATTTCAAAATTACAAATTAGTTTATATACATTTTACAAATTACATGACTAATACCACCTTACTAAATATAAATTACAACTTTTCAAACACTTAAAATTGCAAATCAGATTATAATGAAGACCGATTGTAATAGAAATGAAGCCTTATTTATCCAAGTTCCAGTCATATAATAAATCAATCCATTCTAAATTCCAAGTAACCGATCTGTATAGCTTAAGCTTAACAAAGTTAAAATGAAGTGGTTTCGCGTGGGAGAGCAAATATGTGGAGTTCTTACTTTGCTTTTCACTTTCGGCATCCTTTATGGTGTACTGAACATGATAAGTCAAGGAGCTAAGACGAAAGCCATGGATCACGACCCTTTGTACAATGGAACTCTTACTACTTACATAATCATCATAATATTTCAAATCTGGATTAACTTTTCCTGTATATTTGGATTTTTTATTGCATTTAAAGTCTGGAAAAATAATTTCCAAATGGATCATCAGTTGCGACATTGGTTCATGATTGTTAGTCCATTGCCTTTCGGGTTATTAATGTACACATAAATGTATTGCTTTTTAAGTTTACCTACGTTTACGTTTAAGTAAGTTACAATATCTGCAGTATTTAAATAGCTTGGGTTAAAATGCTAATAATTGAATCCTGAAATTCGAAGTGATGTTTAACTTTGCATATTTGTGCAGACTTTATTTACTTTGTCCTAAATGCATTCAGTGTTAAATGCAAACTTAACTTTCACTATTTGGCTTTCTCTGCGGTGAAAGTTTCAATAAGTGAAAATTTGATTTCAGGCTTGACGTTTAATTTTATTATTGCACTCTCGCAGTGGTTAGGAAATTGGTGTTCGTCTTTGCTCGGAAATCTTGGTGTTGCAATCTATGCACTGGTCAGAGGAAAGGAACCGCAAGATGAAATGTCGTATTTGTATGAAATGTTTTCAAAAATGGCCACCGATAAAACGTTTGTTGCCGAATTTGAAAAATACCAACGTGAGGTAAGAACCTTTCTTTTTGAATTTCTGCATGCCCTGTTGGCCGTATTTATAGGAAATGGTGAAAATGTTTTAGAATAGCTGCTGTGGTATTTATGGTCCAGACGACTGGTTAATGCTTCAATTACGATCAACAGCAAATGCTGGAGGAGGTGGAGGAGGATTTCAAAGTTTAGATTATGGGTTTAGATCTAATCCAAGTACAGGGCATTGTCATCTCATACCACCAACAATACCTATGGCAAGTTGCAATGCATAACTAGTTATGTAAAAAATTACAGTATTTAAAAGTCATGAATTATTGAATTATCCGTTTTTGGAAAAAGTGAAATTGCAACTGATGGCTTGAAATGAATTGATAAAGGGCTGTGGAAAAAAGATTCTTGAAGAAGTGCACGTAATACTTCGAACAATAGCTGGACTTATGATATTGGAATCTGTGATTGGAACTTGTGCAGGAATTTTTGCGTGGATTTGCTTTTTCTACTGGCTGGAGAAAGAAGTGATTGTGATTCCAGAGGATGAAATCTCTAATTTAATTGTGATTGAACCAGAAAGTAGTACATCTACTGTAGTAGACCCAGTTGGCAGTAACGGGGGATACTTACCTCCAGGTGGTCCACATTCAGGACTTTACAATGCGCCTCCGCCACAAGGAAGTTACTACACTCCTTCAAGAATGCCAGAACAGCCATACTATTCTACTGGATTTAATCCACGCGCATCTGGATCGCGAAATCCGAATCACCGAGGATCTGCACCAGCAGCCCAGAAGTCCCCTAGTAGATTCAAGGAATACAGTAAAGTTAGACAAAGTCATGGATCTGGCCAACTTGGCACCCCAAATCATGAAGCTCCTCCTCCTGGAGCAAAAACAACGTTTAAATTTAAATCGGCCAGTAAGAAATCTAAAGCCAACGACAATTCCCCTATCAATTTACCGGGTCCTGTGTCTCATGCCACCAATCTTGCTCACATTAGCAAATCAACGGAACAAAGAGAACATATGCTTTCTGTTGCCGGTCCATACGATGCCAACTCGAGAATTATCCCAGCTTCTGGACAATTTCCTCATCAATCCGTTTATCTTCATCCTTACTCTGCTCTTCCAGTATCGGTTGTGGGATCTGGGCGATACAGAACTATGGCTAACCTGAATCCTAATCCAATACCTATACCTGCACCTCACAAAACACATTCCAAGAATCACCAGCTTCACAAACAAGAAGTAGCTTTAGGTATTCTGTAATTTCCTATTTTTCAATTGTTTTATAATGGGAATCAAGGAAAAGACAAAATCGCAAAGATCATTTTTGTTTTATGTGAGAATGATTACTTAAATGTTTAATTATAATTTGTTACATGAACATGGCGAAATTATTTCAGGTGGGAAGATTTTGGGGGAGATGCACGTGGATCACGCTAAAGACCCAGACCCTATGAATCCTAAGGCAGACGGTGCTAAGGGTGAGAAAGGTCATCAAGATCACCATGCTACTGTTGCTCTTGTGAAAAATAAAAAGCCACCTAAGCCAAAGTCAATTCTTCCGAAACAGGGTACCAAGGCACATCACGGACAAACTGGTCATTTGGCTGAAGATATTGCTGAAATGAGTGGAAATAAAGCAAAGAAATTGATTGATGATGTGATTTTACCCGTGGAGCACAATCCCCCACCAACAATGGGACGTGGAGGCTATCTGGCTAATCATAAGAAGCATAATGCACCATATCTACAGCAACCACCGGGAGAATTACAAGGGAAGGGGATTCCAGAAGGGGTTGCTCATCTTGTAAATGGAAAAGAAATTTCTGCACCTTCAATCGATGGATCTCAAGCGCAAAACATAGTAGAGACAATAATAGCTCCAGTAGCAGTTAATAAAACCACCAAGGACGCTCCCAATCTCCAAGCTCACTATGCAGACGGCACCGTTCCTCCTCATCATAATGACGGGCATGGACATTACTTACCAATGGGTGCTCCAGGTCAACATAATCAATCCCGTTATTTGCCGGGAACAGGAATGCACCAAAATGCCCACTATATCGGGGGATCTCTGAACCATAAAGGAATGCATGAAAATGCTCACTATATAGGTGGTTCCCAGGGAATGCACGAAAATGCTCACTATATAGGCGGTTCTCAGGGAATGCACGAAAATGCTCACTATATAGGTGGTTCTCAGGGAATGCACGAAAATGCTCACTATATAGGCGGTTCTCAAGGAATGCACGAGAATGCTCATTATATCGGAGGAACTGTCAACCATAATACTGGAATGCACGAAAATGCTCACTATATTGGTGGCTCTATCGGACGACATACCCCAGGAGCACACAACAATGCGCATTATTTAAATGGAGAAACAACTCAAAATAAAGGTAGTCACGAACGTGCTCATTATTTGAATGGAGGAACCCATGCAAGGGGAAGCCATGAAAATGCACATTATTTGGGTGGAAACAGAGGAAGTCACGAACATGCACATTATTTAAATGGAACGGATCATCGCAATAGAGGGAGCCATGAAAATGCTCACTACTTAAATGGGGAAGCCAAACACAATAGGGGAAGTCATGAAAATGCTCACTATTTAAATGGAGAAGCTCGCCACAATAGGGGGAGTCATGAAAATGCTCACTACTTAAATGGAGAAGCCCACCGCAACAGAGGAAGTCATGAACATGCACACTATTTAGATGGGAGAAAATCACACCCGCCAACTGGTGAACATAATCATACAAAATACCTCCATGATTCCCAAATGCATCACGAAAATAGGGGAGATACAGAAGCCCATATTTTGTATAAAAATCCTATTCCAATTGATGACACAGATTAATAACAAAGAAACTACAAAAGATATTAAAAATATTTTACTAGCATTTTATTTCGCTTGTGTAAAACAGATTCGCTACATTTTAGGCACTACGATAACATAGTGCCAGTTTGTACCATAGGGTGTTAAAAGTGATAGCATAGTTAATTTTTAACAATTTTGTGTATATTCATTTAAAGCTGAAATACTTACGTGAAGGTAAGTATATATTTATCCCAATTTTATGTATATTTTTTATTTTCTAAAGCTACAATAATTAATTCCTGCTTTTAAAAATTTGATTTCCATCAATACTCTTAAGACTCATAACACAAGTATTAATTAAGTCATTTCTTCTTGTACTTGGCTACAAAAGCGGGTACGTCAAATTTTCTTTTGCATCCTTCATAGTTCATGTAGCGAATTTTCCCAAAAACTGTTCTTTCACGCCACCCTTGATCATGAACACCGCAAATACTCCACATACAGCCTGCAATTGGTAAAACTATTTTACCAAAATAGTTGTTTTTAATAACTAGTTTTAATTTATACTTTCATTGCAGACTTTTGTGCCTGTACTTACCAACGTAGCCATTCGGATCCCTTCCATCTAAGTTATACTTATCATTTAGTAATATAGCAATTTCCAGGGCACTTTCGGGAGTTTCTGTCCACTCTAGAATTTTTTTCGCCCAGTACATTCGAAGAAATCCGTGCATCTTCCCTTCAGTAACTAACTGAATTTGAGCAGCGTTCCACAAATCATCGTAGGTTTTCGAATTTTCAAGTTGTTCTAAAGTGTACAAGGGCTTCCTTTTGTCTCTGCGATGATCATTTAATGTCTTTCGTGCCCATTCATATGTTCCTTCAATTGAATCATATTTTTCATTATAATAACAAAAGTTGTCCGCAAGTTCTCGACGAACAACTGCCTCTTCAATGAAAACTGCTGCTCCTTTGTCGTGTCGACTTTTCTTTACTTCAATAATACATCGGGCTACAGATATTTGGCCTGAAACAGTATGAACAAATTCATTTAGCAAAACCGAATCCCCACATTACTTTCAGGACACGTTATGAATTCTACCGAAATGAAACCACGGCGATAAGTTACTCAGGCAGTCAGCATTAGGATCATTTCTCTTTTCGTCGAATCTCGATAGCTTGCTATCCAAAAATATCTTCAATGTTTTGAACCCTTCAACTGCTCCCGGTTTCGCCCATTTAACTTCACCAACACTTTTATCAATTTCAAGGAAACTGATAAGTTTATTCCAATCAGAGAAATGGTCAGGAACGCTGGATAGTTTAATATTAATATAAGGATGTTTAACAACAGGTGGGAATTCGGTCAAATATTTGTCAAGATTCTTTAGAATTTTCGGTCTGATTGTTCTAGCAGCATACTCCTGCTTCTGTGATGTCACCCAAAGGGGAATTACATTGTGTGCATCAACCTGAACATAATTTTATATGTAATCACATTAATCTGTGCTACTGCAGAATTAAACAGAATACTACTGTACTACTATATGCTAAATGCACTGTAGGGTAATGTTTAATGTAGACGTAAAAGAGTCTACCTGACACAGAGGAACATCTTTAGGTAACTGAGCTGCTACATCTTTCACCCAGTTTTGGGGAACTCTTAAAGGGGCCATATCAGTTACAACTCCTGAAAATATTAATTAGTCTCATTAATTAAAGGTGGATGGATGCAATAAAATTAATTGATCAAGTGTGTATGTGTAAACTTCCATTGCAACTTGATTTACTTATAAACATTTTTATTGACTGATTACTACAGGGTAATTATATTTTTCGTACTTTGGAGATACACTGTAAAGCCAACAATGGTTTCATTTGGATATTATCATGTTTACTTGGTCATTTTAGAAATGAATAGAAGGAAGTAACGGAGAAAGTTGACAAATAATCTTAATTCATCAATAAATACTAAAAAGATTAAAATGAAAAATTGAAATAAAAAACATGAATATGTAGGCTTCAAAGAAAAGGCCCACATAAAATTTACGAAGTAATACTATTACTATTAACCCTACTAAGGCATGTGTTAATGCTGGGACTTTTAGTTGTCGAGCATTCATAACGATGTGTCAAAAATTTCCTTAAGCACTTCGAGGTTTAGAATTAAATAAAAGATTCTACTAACCTCCAAGTTTGTGAGATTTTACAAATTCGGGAAGCACAGCTTTTGCTTCCCCGAAAAGTAGATAAAAGGGTATATTCAACTTATGAAGTTCCTCTCGCACAAACGTCAATCCTATATAGAGACAACAACATTAAATATTTCTACAAGGTATAAATTGTTTTACTAACTAAAAATCATGTGATAAGTAATCAGTATCAATAATAGATACAATAGAATAGAGTAACAGTCACCGTTTCAGTATCTTGCTTTATTTTTCTTTAATATAATCAGAAATGTACTAAACTGTCGGGAGAGGCTAAAAAGAATAAAAGCTGACTTAAAGTACCTTTGAGCATAAATGCATACTGCCGAAGTGTAGCTTGTAAAAATTTGGGAACAAGGCAGAAGGCGACGTACAAGGGCACTTTATCTTTGAAGGCCAATCTTTGAGCATATAGCAATGCCCAATTATCTGTCAAAAATGTTAATACAAATATGAGTATGCTCTATCTATAACATCTCAAACAATATGAAAAATGGCTAGCTATTTATTTAGCCCTAACTAAAGTTTACCCTGAACACGCTGATCCCTCGACATCCAATATACAATTCCACTATGATTTTCTGGTAAGATTTCCTGCTTCGTTATTATTTTGCACCGAGATTTCTTAAACTGGAAGTTTTCCACGGAGTCAGCTGTCTATATCAGACAACACAATAAGGAAAAACAATACATCTCAAAAACGTTTTTGTTCCATGCACTTAGTTCTACTTTCCCTACACAACTAAATAGGCTATTTAATAACATTAGTTACTACTAAACTAACTAAACTAAGTAAATGTTAAATAGTATCAAGGGAAAACCCGCTTGATTCACTAATAAATTAATATTTTCACCCACATTTATTCTTTGCTGTTCAATATCCGTCATAAAGTCAGAAAATTCGACCTGGTTAAACTCATAGGCAGGCTTTGATTTTTTTGAAGGAGGTTGTGCGAACTTCCCCGAATCCCCTTTCGATTTACCACGTTTTGAAGTTGACATCTTCAGACGGAATTGATGTTACATGTACACTTTGTACACTAAAAACAGAGATTGTAAATTGTAAAATAAATACGTACAAATATTAAACCATAAAATGTAAAAATATGAAAAACTAGATAGGGTTAGTGGAACACGTTAAAACACGTTAGTGGAACTAACCTTAAATATCAGTCTGGACCCCTATTTCACCTACTATTAGGTCCCGTCTATTGCCCTATACGAATTTTAACGGATTTTTAGTTACGGATACGGATGGACTGTTAAAAAGTACTGTAGGGTAGTGTTTGTGTAAAATAACACAAGACTTCGCAGACTGCAAACAAGAATTTGTAATGACTAATTAAGTGAGATTTGGCGGACTGAGTTTTTAAGTTCTTCAGAGGCTAACCTTGACTTTGGTATTTGTTATTGAGACCTTTCTCACGTGTAGTTGGCGCGTATGATTTCATATAAACTGCATGGCCGCTTGTGTTCTCGCTTGCCTGCCGATATTAATTTAGGAACCAGAATACACATGCTGGATTGCTACACACTGAATGCTCACAGTTTTTGGCGTGCAAACGTGCAATATTATTGTTTCTGTTTCCAAACATCCAAATTGGTGTAAATTTCGAAATTTTTTTTCGTTAATTAGTGGACTATTGGTCTACCAATACTTGTACGAATTTTTGCAGGCGGGTCATTTTGCTGTTGCTTCAGTTTTTCTTGAAATAGCTCCAGCAAAAATGGAAGTCGACTTTGAAGGTAATTAAATAATTCTTAATTCATTTTCAAAAAAATCATGTTAAATTAAAAGTTAATCCTTAAGTGAGTTAATACTGATTATCGGTAAACAACTGAATCAACTGTTTCTTGATGTTTTAAATTTTAGATAGCATGCAATTAGTTAAATCTGAAAAGAAAAAGAAGAAGAAGAGTAAAGATACGGATGATGACTTAATTAACGGCAGCCAATTACAGCTTGCAGATGTTCAGCATTCTAAAAGCTTTGTTTTAGCTTCGTCTTCTAACCCTTCTAAAATGAACACTTCTGAATGGCCTCTTCTTCTAAAGGTACTGCCAAACAAACTATTTCCAACAAACACTGTCAATAAATGTTTTCCTAATATATTTTCACTTTTAAGTTAAGAAGTCATTCAACCCAATGAAGTTAATAAATGAATGTTCACTTTGAAAATTAGAATTACGATAAATTAAACGTGAAGTCGAGTCATTTCACACCACTTCCATTTGGATCGTCTCCACTGCAAAGGGAAATAAAAGATTATGTAAGGTCTGGATATATAAACTTGGATAAACCTTCCAACCCCAGTTCGCACGAAGTCGTTGCGTGGATCAAACGGATTTTAAAAGTGGATAAAACCGGTCATTCTGGTACACTAGATCCAAAAGTCACAGGTAATTCCACCATTTAAATTACCTAGGTTTAGGTGGTTAACAATTCTTTTCAATGTCATTTTGCGTTTACACATATGCCTATTAGTAAGTTTGCTGTTTAAGATGATGATAAACATTTACCCACATTAAACTATATCCGTTCCATGGTATTAGGTTGCCTGATTGTATGCGTGGATAGAGCAACAAGACTTGTAAAATCTCAGCAAGGAGCCGGAAAGGAGTACGTCTGTGTTTTCAAATTGCACTCGGCTATAGATGGGGGCAAAACGGCTGTAGTGCAAGCATTGGAAAAATTAACTGGAGCTTTATTCCAGAGACCTCCATTAATTTCAGCTGTTAAAAGGCAGCTTCGTGTGCGATCAATTTACAAAAGTAAATTATTTGAGTACGACGAAGAAAGAAACATGGGTATGTTTCTCTAATGCCATTCATTAATGCAAACTCTAAGAGTTAATTAATATTTTTGAACCAATTTCTAAATTACTAACGTTAGCTAAAATGATCTAAACGTGTACTATTCGCATTGTTGTACTGACATGTTATGATGTCATGAAATGAATGAATGTCATGAAATATTTTGTCTTTATTGCGTTTAGGAGTTTATTGGGTTAGCTGTGAAGCTGGCACCTATGTCCGTACGCACTGTGTTCATTTGGGTTTAGTTTTGGGTGTTGGAGGAATAATGTTGGAACTTCGACGTAATCGCTCTGGAATACAAAGTGAGCATGATGGTTTGGTGACGATGCATGATGTAATGGATGCTCAATGGCTGTACGATAATCATAAAGATGAGACTTATTTGCGGAGAGTGATACGTCCGCTTGAGGGACTACTGGTTTCTCACAAAAGAATAATAGTTAAAGATAGCAGTGTAAGTTTTAAAAAATCTTTGATGTTTACACATCTAATCCGATAGCGATATCCAATTATCCATGTAACAATTTGAAATGATTAGGTGAATGCTATCTGTTACGGAGCCAAAGTAATGTTGCCGGGAGTTCTTAGATTTGAAGATGGGATTGAATTAAACCAAGAAATCGTCATTATTACTACTAAAGGAGAAGCAGTAGCACTAGGTATGTGCATCCCTTTGTAACTATTCCTCTACTTTGAACAAATAAAAATACTATGCATTAAAGTTTGTCCTGCAAACATTTTAATTTGCATTTTGTATTTCACAGCTATTGCCTTGATGACAACATCAACAATGGCAATGTGTGACCACGGTTGCGTGGCTAAATTGAAAAGAGTGATAATGGAAAGGGACACGTATCCCCGTAAATGGGGTTTGGGTCCAAAGGTTTATATATACTTCACTCTTACATTATCAAATACTAGTTTGTACTACTATTATAAATCTTTAGTTTTAATCAAGAAGTAGTTTCATTTCAGACTTCAGAGTGTTTCTCAAAACTTTCAATTTATTTTCAAAATTTTCCTTAGCAATATGTTGGCATCCGTTAAAATATTTAATATTTCAAAAACTATATGCTTTAATAGGCAACTATGAAAAAAGAGTTAATCAAGCAAGGTATGCTGGATAAGCATGGCAAGCCAAATGAAAAGACTCCCTCAGACTATTTGACTAGTTTATCGAAATTATCTATGGATTCCCCAGACGCAAAGAGCAAAGGAAAACAACAGTTCGTAATTCCATCCGAAGGACCTGAAACCCCCGCATCTAAGCGAAAGGTACTATAACAATGATGATGTTTAATTGGTTATAATGTTGTAACTAAATAGTTAACCACCCCTCCAACTATGACTGGGTTTAGTACAGAGGCTATTCTTTCATTGTAATTTGTTTAGTATTAAAGTTTTAATGTTTTGTATAAAAGTGTTGATTTTGGCATTGAAATAATGTGTTTCACTGCATTTGCAGATTGAGGAGCCGACAAGTGCAGAATCTTCCAAGAAAAAGCACAAAAAGAAGTCCTTAGAACCTGACGCAGAAATACCTGATGTAGAAGTTGCTGCTGAAGTGGAAGAAGAAGGGGAAACCAAGAAGAAGAAGAAAAAGAAGAAGAAATCCAAATCACAAGATGAAGATGCGGATTAGGCTGAACACATTTATTTTTGCAATTTTGAATGATGTGAAGCTTAAATGTTTTGCGAAGTGCTAAATGGTTAGTTTTGTTAGCTTCTTTTTTATTTCAATTACTAATTTGATTGAAATATTTTTTTTCATTTAGCATTTCAGAGTTTTTCATTTAGTATGTGTAGTATCAGCTAATCAGTTATTATTATGTATGACAGTTAGTAGATTCTTTTAGTTCCTTACAGTTTCGTCCTTCCATTTGTTACATTCTGTCTGTGTATATTCTCTACATTTCTATTACAAAATATAGTGGAAAATGTGAAACTTTTATGACAAATAAAAGTAAATTTTTGATAGATAATTAAGTTATATTTTTTGCGAAATATTTATGTGTGTATTATTCTGTCATACATGTCGTATCATGAGTAAAGTATAAATGTATGTGGACGGTGGGTAGAGGTAGGTAATAAGGCCATAGAATTAGGTATGTATTACTATTAACCTAAAAAGGTAAGGATATACCCAATTCTTTTCATTACGGATAATTTGTATGGATAATGGATACCCGTCAAAGATAACTCAAGTTTGTTTCCCTGATAAGTAATAGGCATTACATTTTTTAGTTGGTTGATCGGTTTTTCTAAAATTACAGTTTCAGATTTAAGTAATAAGTAAGTGGTTTTCACAAGGTGCTTTCACATCACGACCTCACTTTCTCTACTATTATACTACTACTCTCTACTATCTGTACTATATAATTAGGCATCTAACGATGCCTAATTATAAAATTCCAATAGTTGGTAAATGTGTATTTGAAATTTGAAAGTTAAATAAGGCTTCGTAAACTAAATCATTGAAGTAAAAAAAGTAAATTTGTTCATTATTGAGCATTTAATAATCTAATCTCCATCATATCATTCCATTAATATTTTGAAAGTCAGTATTAGGTTTTAGAAAACATCATCTTATTCTCCATTGGGTTGCTTTTTTACAACTTGGCGAATCATCAGGGCACAAATAATTAAAGTTTGTATGAGGTTCAAAACCTAGTATTTCCCGTTCTTCAAATATTCTGAATGTAAATGTAGATTCTTCTGTTCCGATGAAATATTTAGATCGCGTACACAAAATCTGATCGATAATTGCACATTCTCCTTCCGTTATGTAATTCGGACATTGGAATGTAACAATTCGAAAATCATTAACTGAAAATTTTGAAAAAGAGGCGACATGCGACCGAAAAAGTGCCACCTCTATCATAAAATACAAGAACTTGATTATAAAACCATATATTACTGGCACTGGTGTTAATATATTGTTTTAAAGTAGAAATTCCAGTACCTTCTTTTGTTCCATCTGTAGCTAAAAACACGGTTGACAAGTGAAGACTAGTCATTAGATTTACAATCTGTGCCGCAGCTCCTTCAATAGTGGGCGTCTTTCGTCCTCCAAAAAGAAAATCCGCTCGTCTCAAGTGAACTCCCATGTATTCTGTTTGCGCAGAACTTGCTTCTTGCAAAGAGTCTGAGGGAGACAAATCTGACATCTTTAGAAATTTGAGGGATATTTCTGTTAAATGCTGGGCAAACACCAAACTCTTCCTTGCAGCCCACCATGTAGAGCCACCATAATTATCCCATAAAATAACTTCTGCTCTATCGAACAAAACGCTTCTGTAACAACAAACATGAATTTAAGCGCAAATTTACAGTAATTCCGATTTAGTGTATTCCATTACTTCTTATTTAGCTTTGATATTACTTGAATTCGGAATTTAACAGCAAAGGTGAAAGTGTAGAGGCGTGCCCACGCAGAGCCATACATGCTGCTTTTTTTGAATAAATGCTGTGATTCCAAAAGGTTCCCCTAAAAACGCCGGTTGAGGTATCCCTGTTAAGAGAAAAATTTACTTTTATTAAATCTTCATTGGTTTGAACTTTAGTTATGGAATAACTATTATTTATTCCAATTGTTAATCTATAAATACTTAACCTTTTGTATCGGGATTTGCTTTCACATTTCGCATCAGAATCAATTTTTTCTGCCCAAGGTTCCGACTGGTTGAACGGAAAATGTTGAAGTTGGTATATAATGTCAACGTAATTATCCAAACCAAACTCTACAAATCGATTATATAACAAAAGCAATCTGTAAATTTTGTTGATAGATAGCAATATAACAAACCAAAAGTTTGTTGAAATAACTGAACAATATAAATATAGTATACCAATCAACAATCAAGAAACTAAGAAACTGCCCCCAAATAGAACAAAATAACTAAACTCAAAATCAAAGCATTAAAGTAATAATCATAAAAAACCAACCCTTATGTAAGTTGTACAAACGTTATTCACATACACAGATTGCATGCACAAAATATCTTGTTTGGAATCGGAAGTGCTACAGCTACTCTCATGTACAAGAAGGATGCATCCGCATTTCCGCATTGTAATTTACATGTACAACAACAAGCTTTAAGTATTGAAGTTCAAACCTTCCAAATATTCAGAATATTCTAGTACTGGAATATATTTTCTCATTTCAATCAAGTCAAAGAAGGTTCTCCAATCTAGATACACATTAGAATCGGATTGTTTCCAATGAGGTAGCATACCCCAGGGAGGCAGTACCTAAAATTATAATAGTCCAGATAATTCAAAATGTACAAACGTATTCTAAATCATTTGAAAATATTTTTAAGAAATTCATTACCAAAATCCATTTATAGGATTTACTGCCATTGTTTAAATCGTAAATCAAGGGTGCGATCCTAATATAAACATCTCTACGGAGGTTAAAACCTTCTCCGGGGTTCACTTCATAAAGCAAGTATCTGAAAGTGATCAAATATTCATTAGAAGCTCATATTATTTATTGGTAATCGATTTAGAAATAGTAATTCTATTTTCATTCAAACCAACTGTATTTGGCATTAGATTTAGATTACCTAGATGCGTACATCGGTATTTAAGCAAGAATATGCACGTATTCATAAAATTAAATATCCATTACTTACTACTACACAGATAGAGTCCATTGTAAGTTGGGCAGCCTATAAAACTATAAATACCTTTTTTCCGCTGCGCAATGTCCCTTTTCAGTACAAGAAGATTTTTTAATATCTCCAATATTGAAGGCTTCATCGGCAGCACTTGCAGATAGCAGATTGAAGAGCATGAAACTTCTTATCATAATTGTCCACACAACTATAGACATATTCATTATTCATCAGCTCAATAGGATATCTATTTTGTGATAGATCATCATCTTGCAATCCTCGTAACGCATACATCAGTGTGATCCATAACAGAGCAATACATCGCTGTCAATTTCAGTATATATTATCCACCTAACTTATTCTGCAGTTTAGTGAGGTTAGATCAAAATACGTTCAACATCCGGAAATGATAACTGATATGAGGTTGTCTATGCCTTTCAGATGTACTATAGTTCTATTTAAAAAGTGACAAATGGTTTCAGAAACAAATAGCTACAGCTTATCACTGAATGACTGACTATTTTGGGCTGTAATATTTAGATTTAACTTCGTGAAAAAGTGAAATACATGCCTTTGCCCTATGTAAATATAATAATAAATAATATAAAATTGTCACAAAGTATCTATCACCTAACAAGGACCTAGTTCGGCCCGCCCACTTAATGTGACCTTTGCCACCGTTCGAGTACTACCCGATTAACTTTTCTGCTGAGCAAAAGAATCACTACAAAAATCACTAAAGTTAAGTACTCTATTCCATTTTTCATTTCTCCATTGTACACATATAGATTTAAAAATTGCGCTGAAACAACAAGGACTAAAGTTCCGAATAAATTAGGCGGTAATGTGAAGCCAATCTATTTATTGAAAGTAATATTGCCGTAAAGTCACGTAAAACAATAACGGACAAGATACAACGATACAAGACAAACATTCCACATTCGCTAATAAATAATAATATTAGCAAAGTGTCAACCAACAGAAGAGTATATATTAGTATATGCAAGTAAGTATCTTAATTATAATTGTTAAAATTATTTTTGTAATTTGTGAATTCTTATTTTCGAATTGCATTGCGTAGTTTTGTAGATGAATTTATTTTAGCATTTATTTATTTATTTGGCAGCTAAACTCTAAACATGGACCGTCCCAAGGAGCGTCAAATGGTTGCCTCGGTTACTCCTCGGCTGCGTTTAATCAGGAGGGTCCACTAGAGTGTTTTGTTCCCAAATTTAGGAATATTTATAAGGGACATTTCCTGCAGGTTGTCATTGGCAACGGGGCCATTTCGGGGACATTTTGTCCCTTATAAATATTCCTAAATTTGGGAATAAAACACTCTAGTGGACCCTCCTGATTAAACGCAGCCGAGGAGTAACCGAGGCAACCATTTGACGCTCCTTGGACCGTCCTATAGGTGGCCGAAGTACCATGCAGCTAAGGCGTAATCCAAGGAAGAATACAAGAATGGAGAACTCTCCTCCAGCTGAGAGTCCAAAGCGTAAACGTCCTGGTAAAATTAAGGTTAAAGAAAATCAATCCGAAGAACAGCCGAATTCACGACCAAAAAAACAAACAGGTTCTAAGGCCAATCAACGTGAGCCTGACACCAAGGGTGAAGAATCAATAGTAGATTTCGATGATTCTGAAAATGTAGATGAACATAACACGACTTCAGCAGGAGTGTTTGTAAAACATTGGGGCTCTGTCGAGAAATTGTACAGTGGTAAGTTTACAAAATTACTAAATTCATGTTTACCGTCCTCGCGTGTCTATAACAGAATAGTCAAGGAGAAAATATTTGAATTTCCATTCATTAAATAAATGTACCCAGTAACCAGAGGTGAAACTTGGGGGATCGCGATCCGATCCGATCTATTTTATAACTCCAAAAAATTCGGACGATCCGATCCGATCCGATCTTTTCCATCTAAAAAATTTTCGCGATCCGATCCGATCTTTTCCATCTAAAATATTTTCGCGATCCGATCCGATCCGATCTTATCCATCTATAAAATTTTCGCGATCCGATCCGATCCGATCTTTTCTATCTATAAAATTTTCGCGATCCGATCCGATCCGATCTTTTCTATCTAAAAAATTTTCGCGATCCGATCCGATCCGATCTTGTCCATCAAAAAAATTTTCGCGATCCGATCCGATCCGATCTAAGATCGGATCGGATCGAGATCGGATCGGTGTTTTAACGATCCATAAAGTTACATCTCTCAAATGAGAACAAATTATTTACTTCATTTTGATAAATTAAAATAAATTACTGTTCTTTTCTATGCAGATTTATTGCATGAATCATCTTTTTCCATTTCATGAGATTATAGGACAATATGCCTTGATGTCAATAGACGAAAACTGAGTCTCATCTCATATGAAATGATAAAAATTGGATGAATAACACTGGTTATGTTATGATGTAACACAATTTATTTGGATAACCAAAGTAAAGCAGTTACTGTGCTTCCAACGAGAGAGTTCGCATTTGTTCACACTATGACCACCTAGAAACCCATTGATTTTATATGTAGTTCCGGGCGGTCCTACTCCTATTATGAACAAATGCGAACTCTTTCGTTGGGCGCACAGTATAATATGTTATAATGTGTAATACCAATGCACTTAGCTCTCAAATACTCTACTCTACTCACTCTACTGCTGCTACTGTACTTTGTATTGTACTACACTCTCATTCAAATTACATAAACATCATTGTGTGCGTACTTTTACATATACACATGCATGCATCTGCTACTTTCATCGAGCGATCCGATCCGATCCTATCCGATCCGATCCCAAAAAAATTTTTGCGATCCGATCCGATCCGATCTTTGCCATCTATAAAATTTTCGTGATCCGATCCGATCCGATCTTTGACATCTATAAAATTTTCGCGATCCGATCCGATCCGATCTTGTCTATCACAAAACAATTCGCGATCCGATCCGATCCGATCTTGTCTATCACAAAAAAATTCGCGATCCGATCCGATCCGCTCTTGTCCACCAAAAAAATGTTCACGATCCGATCTCGATCCGATCCCAGATCGGATCGGATCGGGATCGGATCGTGCTTTTTCGATCCCATTTGGGATCGCGATCCCCCAAGTTTCATGTGTGCCAGTAACATTCTGAATTACTGAAATATATTATGAAATATGACTTTCCTAAATTTTCAGCGTTACAAAGTCCTGAACGATCTCTACCATTTAAAATTTTAAGTGCTGGAGAAGTAAAATCCATTTCGGATTGGGCCTCATCAGAAGGACTAGGGGTTATGGAATGGAAAAAAGTTTGGACCATTATATCTCATGAACGTACTCCTTTAGATGAGCATCAAAAAGAAATTTATATTGCATTTCTGATCCCCAAAGAAAAGTTACATAAAGATTGTGTTCAAGAAGTCCTCAGATGGTTGTTTAAAAACTCCAGCATGGACTCTACAAATGTGGTTAGCAAAGTGATAATGATGCTATACGGTACGGTATATGGTCTAATATCTCAAAAGAATTTTAATACATTTTAATTTCTTAATTTATTTAATTGCTTAACAAGTATCTTCATTATTTATTTAGGATTGTATGTTTACGGCCTGGTGGATACAAGTCTTCTTAGCAATCCAGTTACATATAATAAATTAGTAATGCTGTGCAAGAAAAGAGTTGATATTGTAAGTAAAATTGTTTTTTGGCATACATATACCAATATGCTCAATATATCAAAGAGATTTAACTGATTAAATTATGGTTATTGATTGATATTATCGTATTATACAATAGCACAATTTGTCTCTTAACAGCTTCCTTGTCTAACCGAGTTCATTCGTAGAATTACTACACCCAAATTGGTCATAAGGATGAACGTTGATGTACTATATTCTATTTTTAAAAAGCAAATAACTATTGATGAAACCTATTTTATTTCGGAATTAATCCAGTAAGATTTGACAACATTGTTGATTTGAAATGATTTGTAGTATACTGTAAGTTACCTTTCCACATTATTTATGATGCATAATTCTGAACGCCTGATGTTTGTACTTGTAGTTTCTATCAATATTTGCGACCCGACTTGTTTTCGTTTGACCCATGGTATTTAAAATGGAGCAAAAAGGGGTATCAGACAGAGCGAATGTTATTACCTGCAGAATTGAAAATGGCATTGTATAATGCTAAAAAACGCCTTTCAAGGGATGATACAAATGGTGCACCTGAAAATTCTAGTGGCACAATTCAACGCCACAATCTTAAAAACATTTGCGCAATTAATCAACAATTTTTCGAGGAATTCGCCCCTCACACCCAAGTCGATGTCGACGCAGCCAGGTAACTACAAAGGGTGGCAATAGAACATGCGACCACCCTATTTTCTGCAATTACTCAAACGCGCTAATTTTTTGAAACCAGTTGATCAAATGTAGTTGAGTACTAACTATTTTTTAAATTGTGTACGAAATATTTTTTGCTAAAACTTTAAAATGCCCCCGAAGTACCCTCCTGTAGTAGCAGAGCTGGTGAAAGTGTTTTCCGAAGAAGGTTCTAGTGAAAGAGAGATTGTTGCGCGAGTAAAAACTGCTGGGTATGACATCAGTAAGACTTTAGTGCATAATATTATACATTGCAACGGAATTAGACGTCAAGCAAAAGCGTTGGGACATTCTACACCTCCGAAAGTGTACACTAAGAAAGTAAGGAATTCTGACTTTTTAAGAAAGCTCAACAATATGACAGACAAAGAAAACCCAAAAAGTGTAAGACAGATGGCAAAACAGTTGAAAACATCCCATACAACAGTTATGAAAGCAATACAAACTGATTTGGGGAAGATCATTCGAAAAAAATCAAAAAACCACGCCCTTCAACTTTCACATGTTCAAAACCGGAAGACAAATGCAAGAAAGCTGTACGAGGGTCATCTATCAGGTGAAAAGTGGGAGTATATGGTCACATTAGACGAAGCACTCTTCAGGGTGGACGACTGTAATGGGAAAAGGAAAATCTGTTACGTAAAAAAAGGAAATGACGTACCAGAAAGATGGGTATGCGAAACCAGAGAAAGCTATGGAAAGCAAATGATGGTAGTAGGAGCAATAAGTGGCAGAGGAGTTTTACCACTGATGAAAATACAAGGAAACGCGAAGATAAACTCCGAGGTATACCGGGACACCGTTTTGAAACCTTTAATGACCATTCATGTCCCAAACCTTTATTCTGGGGAAGAAAACAAAGTCTTCATTCACCACGACAAGGCGTCCAGTCACACTGCTAAGAAAACTCAGCAGTACGCTAAGGAACAACATGAAATCAATGGAATAACCCTCATTCCAAATCAAGAAATTCCTGTTAAATCACCGGATATATCACCCCTGGACTTTTTCGGTTTCGGCTGGCTTAAGCAGAGGGCATTCCAAAGAAAAGCTACAACTTTAGAAGGACTTTGGAAAGTATTGAACGATGAATGGAACAGCGTGGATGCTGCCATGGTCAGTAAAGTGTTTGAAAGTTGGAAAAAGAGGTGCAGGGCTGTAGCCAAGAATCAGGGCTATCATGTAGAGCGTACTAATCACAATAAAAAAATTTCTTTGTAACATTAAAATTTGATGAAAAACTGGTCCCATGTTCTCTTGCCACCCTTTGTACTTCATATGCTAATGGCATTTTCACCTCATAGCATAACAGTAAATGACAAGGTATGTTTTATTTTTTCATTTATTAGTTTACAACGTTTGAGTCCAATGGAATCGATGCTGGTAATGTTGAGGAAAATCGAAACATTACCATTACTAGCTTGCAATGAGAGTCTTCTAGATATTTTTAACGTTTGGGCTGCCATAGTCTTCTGTCACAGTAATAATGTTTAAATGTTTTCAATTGCAAAATTATTTCTTAAATAATAGGTTACTGAATCATATATATGTTCTAACTTATCCTTATCCATTCTTGATGTAAAATTCCAGGATTCAGTTGCATTAAGCCAGAAGAAAATGAAAAACATTTATTTGTACTGGACCGCTGCATCCGTTTGACCTTGTTTTTAAATTATCCTCCTCCTGCAGTAATAGATTGGCTTACGACGTTTTTGCCATCTTGGGATGGCAGTCTATTCCATGACTCAATACATGAGATTCTTCGGTTCATGCCTCTAAATATCATCTCAGGTTTGTGATATGTAATATTGACATATACGGTTGTTGTTAGCATTGGTAAAATTTTCATTTCTAGAAAATCAGAACTGTCAAATGTAAAAATTTTCGATGTAATTTTTGTGGTTAAAAGAAGGAATTAAAATTATTATCAATACCAATTACATTTAGTTGTGCTTAATGATTTCTAGGTCGATGTGGGGAGTTTTTGCCGAAATTTATATCTGTATTTGTGAATGGTTCTACGTTAAAACGGCTTTTTGTATGGGATGCTCTTGAATCAATGATTTTAAAGTGGCCAGCGATGGCAGTATCCAATAATCTTAATTGCTACGTCGACCTAAGTGATGAGAACACAGTCGGTGAAGCAGAGAAGTTCTTCTTGTCTATTATTTCATTGATAAGAAAATTCGCTGCCGTAAAAGGGTACCAAAGTACATTGCTGCTTGAGAGAATCTGTCGAACTTACATTAAGGTAAGATAATAATAACGCAATTACAGCATTGGGATTCTTTGGGTAATGCTACCATTTGCAATCAAATAATGCTTCTTACATGGATATTGTTCCTGTACTTTGAAATAGATTCTTTCTGTATATGACGATGACAGAATACCCGTGAAGCCAGCAGTGCCTGTGGAGCTGGGTCAAATGGTGATATTAAATGATACAATCGAAGTATTAGAGCCTTGTACTGCTTTGTACACTGCGTAAGCTGTTAATTTTAAATCTACCCTTAAAAATCGTAAATATAAGCATATATATGTATTCGTTATTAATAAAATTACATTTATTATTTATACGCAAATAGAATCAGTTCTCTTCCGAAAGATTCCAAGCAAGCGAAGGACTGCTTTGGATTTAAGCAAGAAATGTTCCTTTTCTATGCAAGAAAAGAAAATAGTAGACCTCTAATAAAACTTTTTAAACCGGAATATGAAGCCCTCTCTAAGAAAGCTTTATCGTTGGAACAAGAGGAAAAAGAAAGGGGCCTTTTGAATGTAGAACTAATGACGGAAAAATTGAATTGCTTTTATAGTAAAGCGTTTCATGAGTACTGTGTCGATCCCTCTAGTCCTTGTCCAATCAACTACGGCCAAAATCACTTTCGTTGGAACGATTTAAAACTTAAGGCCCCACAAGTGTATAGACATTTAGCCGTGCATAGTAGAACATCCCGTCCAATTAATAGGTCGAATATTTCCTCTAAAATTTAATCATAATTTATTTTTAACTTAGCCAATATAATACCAGTGTAATTTGTGTAAAATTTTGCATTATAATTCTTAAGTCGACGCTACTATTTTTATTTTAGGACTATTAATTAAGTTTCTTTAAATTAGTTTGCTAGTTCAGTTTCATCAGTGAACTTTTGTGTTACATTCAATATAAGTAAACTCATTGCTTGTTTTTAACTGTAAATTTGATTGCAAAAAATTCAATCGGAATTTCAAAACCTATAAAAATTACGGATACCGTTCCATGGTCCACGACGATTTATTTAGATTTACATTTCTGTTTTTGTGAATTAATATATAGTGATATATGAATTAAATTTGCTTTTCGAAGAATTATTATATGCATTATTAATTGCGCATATTTTACTATATTATCCATATTGTACGGATGTTATGCAGGTAGCTTTACTAAAGTAATCTCAATCGGTTATTCAATTCATTCTAAATGCGAAATAAAACTGGAACACATGTACAATGTTCGTGCATACTTTTTTAGATTTTCCCATCTAGTGTAAATTGTTTTTATGATTGCAATGGCATTGGCTATTGGCTCATATAGGGCAGAGTGTAATAGTAATAAGAAAGAAAATACCAAGGGTAAGCTGCTTTAGTTAGTTCTATGCCTGTAAGCTGTAAGCCAACTGAAGTTATGTATGAAGTTATGCACCTAGAATATAGACATAGACGCATAGATATAGGTATACTGCAGTGAAATATGTGGATAATCACCATAGGCGTAGTGTGTATGTAAGCGAAGTCGAGTTGTCGAGTGTAAGTATGTATGGTACAATACATGATGGTAGTTTGGCTGTACAATAGGTGTACATTTATATTGTGCTAAGAAGGAAAAAAGCAATTTGGTTGATTCAGTCGAATCGGCTGCTACTGTAGGATCTCCGCTCTAGTTTCGTTCAGTATATTTCTGTTCTTATTACGAAATGCCAGTAGTACAGCGAAATAATTGAACCAGATTCGGTTTCACACTGTGTATATGTTAGTGTTCTTCGAAAGTGTACTTTCGGCAATTGGCACTTTTACTATTGGCTAAGTCATTCAGTTGTAGATAGAAGAGGGTAGACATACAAGGTATATACAGGAATGTATAAGAATCTTGCACTAAACTTGTGTAAAAGTGTAAGTGCCGGAAAATTTACAAGATTCGTTTGAAAACAAAGAAATAAATAGAAAAACAATCTTCTAATATTTTGCCTTTACGAACTTCGGGTGCTGTCAAATAAAGCAATAAGAATAATTGTCAATCAATCATATCGATTTGTTTACATTACACAACTAAGCGCAATATACACCTAACTCGGCTGAATTCGCTATTTGTACTGTACACACTTTGCAAAACTCTTTTTTATGATATTACAGGAAAAGTGTAAAACAGTTTCTTTTCAATTTATTAAGAAAGCAATAACGTGTTTTTAAAAATTGGATTTTTGTACTGTAATACGCAAACAAACTTGTTTTTATCCTTATCGTACAAGAAACTTTCGGTAAACAGAAATTGTCTTCTCTTGGATAAAAAGTTCTTACAAAATCCTCTTTTTAATGTGTTCTTTTCTAATTAAAGGGGATAAGAGAACCGAATGTTTTTAAATATACACAAAATACTTTTATACAAATAAGACCAGTTTTTATATTTTCTGAAAAGTTTTCCTTTGGATGATCAAACACGTGACGGAAAGTAAAACTGTATCCAGTGAAGCAATAATTTTTCAGTGACCCGAAAAGTGATAAAACGGAAACGCAAACAAAACACGCTTCAATGCAATATAATTACCAAATTAAATTTCAAATTATCATCCTTGGTTTGTGCATCAGTGAGTGAAAATCATTTTATCAAAGGTAAAGACATACTATTCATTTTATCTGTGTACTAGATAAAAGCAATTTTTCTTTTGATCTTCCAAAGATCTTTCCTCAAAGAATGTTTGTAGTATTATCGCATTGGTTTGTAGTCCTTGTGTAATCTTAAAAGCATAAGTTTTCAGTACAAGGCAAGGCTAGTCTAATTTTCCAAGGATTGCTAATGAAGGCTATTGTTTACTTCAACCGGAAGTTGATAAGTTTGTATGATGAATGAAGTGAATGAGGTAAGAGAACGTGAGTCTTGGAATCATAGGCAATGATTAATATGTATTTACAGAGTAAATTGGAAGAAAGATTTGTCCTTTCAATCGCATCTCTCTGTACATACAGATGTGTTTACCTTTACACTTACTGTAAGTTGATCTTGCTCCGCTGAGTCACATAGTGAGAGACAATAATTATTAGAAACGGGGGAAGATCTTTGATAAGGATACTGCCCCGGTGTATGCATGTGTATCATTGTTATCAATGGAGTCATCATTTTCTTGTTAAAACAAATGACGATCTCTTGCTCTTCTATATTCCACTACTCAGAAAGGAGAGCATTTGTACTTACGTACATGCAGATATCATATATAATTATCTATTACATCACACGATATTAACATTTCTATTCGTATAGGCATATTATATTCAATTCCCTTTCAAATACTGAGAACTTTTCGGTACATTGTCCTGCCCTTTTATGTCTTTTCATTATACAGTAAATCATACCACACACAAGTGGTAGTGCATTTTTATTTTAGCTTCTTTTATTGTCATGTTTTAGTTCTCAGGAACTCATTTCTTACTGAATGCTGCATACAGCTATTTACATCCCTTATATAGTATTTCAAATTGAAACACAACGCAAAGGCTTAGGATGATTTCGAAAAAATTGTAAGCAAGTAATAGTGAAAATAGTTTGTTGTAAGCAAGTAAAATTGGGATTTAAAATATTACAAAATCTACTTGAAATGCATTTATAGTCAAATTGAATGAATTATACATTTCATGCACTTACAGAATTTATCTACAGTTAGCAGTGCACCTAGCAGAGGAGTAATGACTTCTAACGGAAACATTTATCTATGAATAGTTGCACTTTGCAATATTATATGAAAAATGTAAAGACAGGTAAATAAATAACAGACCTGTCTATATGGTTTTCCTGTTTTCTAATGTGATATGTTCCTTCCTCAGAGACCACTATTAGATAAATATGTCCATGAAAGTCATTTAAAAAGGGAGCTATATTTAAAAGAAAATTGTAGAATTGGATGGAAATGAGCCGTTTTTCTCCCACAGTTTGTCAGTATTTTTGACTTTCATCTGTTGAAAAGACTCATTGTTGCATTTGCAGCGAATTTACGATTATTACTGTCGAAAGACCAATAAATACACTTTATGTTTTACTTTGCCTTTTGGATGTCAGCTTATCTTAGGCAAAGGCAAGGACTATGAGTGAGATATTTGCTGCACATTTTATGCTGTGCATATCAAAACACTGTTTGTTAGTTCTTTAGGTACTAAAAGAGTAGATTCTACTACATCCTACAGTTTTGCAAACACTCCTGTGATTAGCATAATTGATTGAGTGATCCTGACGTATCAAGTCTAAATGTCAAAAGCATTGCGTAATCCACAATTTAAACACCACATTTGTTACTGTAGATAATATTTGTTCACCATAGTATACGCAGAGTCAAAATTGGAAATTATAGTTGCAGCACATACAATTCGCCTCCGTTCGCAGCCTACGTAAATCCAAATATTTCTTCAAAAAGCTACATAATATTGCTAAATACAGCAGCAGTAGATTAGTGGCTATCAGCTTTGAGAGGACTAATACTTTAAATGGTTAAATCAACATTGCATTAGTTTATTTTCCGGTTCAGTTATTTTGTACCAGCACAAATTGCATTAAAACTAATGCAAAATGAGATTAAATGCAATTGAACTTGACAGCAGTTCTGCAAATAATCCAGTCAACTATTTGTTCCTAAATATAAATCTCTTTTTATACTTATACTAGTGAAAACATTATTAGACTAAATTACTAGATGAAAGTCTCATTAAAATTTATGCACAATACACACAGATACCTAACCAGAATGCATTTCAAAGCATTTTTTTCATAGTATGTCCTTCTCAAATAGCTAAATCTTGTAATTGACACAGTTGAGTTAGTTTCTAGTAATAGTAAATTATTCGAAAGATTACTCAGACAAGTAATTACCATTCTACAATGTATAATACATTAATAATGCTGAATTACTTTCTTTTTCTATGAGTTATTTCATATTTCTAGGCACAGATGTTCAATGGGATATGACTACTGTTCATCGAAATGCATACTGGTATACCTCTCTTAGGTGTAGATAGTGTATACACATTACTACTATCATTTGAAGGAATTCTCAGAGTAAAGCAACTTTATTAGTTGAGTCAGACAGAATGACTTTTGTGTAGGTATTCAGTTGTTTATTCTGTCTGTCGGTCGTGCCATTATTTACACCCACTCAAAGACGGATGTTAACATTCTTCGATTTCCGGTTTCCGTCACCCTTTTGTCTATAAAGGTACGGCGAAGGTAGGAATCCTCTGTCTGGCAAAAAAATTATGTGCAAACAGATAAATTGTGGATAAATAATGTATAATTTTGTCCAAACCCAATCTACCCTGTTTTCCCACTTGAACAAAGTCTACCATCTGTTCTAGACTATTTTACAAATAAATGGAATACAAAAAGGTCGTGCAGTCATAGTCATAAGCACGGTAAATGCCTTATTCCCGATAGCTTCATATGAACATACTCATTCAGCTCAGGACTTCATTCACAACTCTTCCAGCACGCCAACGCTGAAATTAAATAAGTGTATACCCAGCAGTAGTTTGTCTACTGTTGAGAATTTCGTTGTTTAGTCAGTCCTCGAACGCGCCAGCTTAAGTAACCATTACATGGCTCCAATTTGTGTTGCTTTACCGTAGTCGCTAAAAAATAGCATCCTAAGAATTACCTTGGTTGAAGTAGATAGTAAGTACGTGAAGGTTTTCTATTTGGTATACATACGATGTTCATGAGGATGGACGATTGAAAATGTCGTGGTGGCACTATTTACATTTGTCTGACTGGCTCTATTCACAATTTCCGTTGACTATGGATTTCTGTTCACATTGTCTACCTTTCCATTATTTATTTGAATGGGCAATTCCAACCTTTTTACTTCAATAATAAATGAACGTACTGCTTGCTTTGCAGTAATCGTTACATCCTTAGGCATGTAAACACTCTCATTATGCATTTCCACAGTGTACAGCACATGAAAGTGCTTTACATTTGCAGGCGAAGGAACTCACTCACGTCCGTTATATTTCGCTGATAAATACATTATTCAACATACTTTTACAATAAAGAATGTATTCATAATGCTAAATGATTTAAAACTTTTCGCGTACACCGGTACATTTGCCACCTATTTATATAGGTATGTACATCGTTTTACATTTTAATGTGTTGTGCTCTTCTAATCCATTCGGTGAGGAATGCAATTGTTATTCACATCAATTTTGCAATCCCATTTCAAAGTATCAAAGTAGCACCAAAGTAGCCTTCAACTCTCTACATTTCTTTATGTGGCAGAGTTCTGAGTTTCTTACCTTTTAAAATAAGGATTTCTATGAAAAGAACTTAGAACACATATAATGTACATTAACATGTGTATTAACAGGCAGTATCATTCTTTCAGAGTTGGTCATTTGTTTCGAGGAAGTTGGTTTAGAATTCCGAATGGTAGGGATTAATGTTTGCCTTTATTAGGTTGTTAATCTCAGGGGATTTGACAATTCATTTGCTACTTCTTTAAATTACATCTTCAGCAATCGCACAGCAAGTGTACAATATTTCAAATTTCAAGTAGTATTACACATTAAAACAACAATAAATATACATTTGAAACTAATTGCATGTGATAGCGAGGAAGGTTGTAAATTGGGGTGCTGAGAAACAGCCTTTTAAACGATTGAGTTTCATTTCCACAGAAGTTGACTTCTTCATCGATTATCGTACACGTATCGTTATAAATAAAGATTCCATTATAAAAGTCACGCTACAATTTCCATTCGAAAGAAGGTTCAGAAGTTCGTGGAATTGAATAAATTATGTAACTAGCCTAAAAGGGTACTTACAGTTTCCCTTTATATAATTTTTATGCTACTATTCCAGAATATGATAATCATGTACGCAATGCATATCCTCATGAGTATGAGTATAGTGCAAACCAGAAGCAATTAAGCCATAGTATTCACAGAACACCTATAAAATTTGCCATTTAGGTTTTATCAAAACGTGTAAACACAGTATTGTGTAATTTAACGAAACTGATGTGCATGGCTGTAAAGAAGGATGCCTTGTCTCACTCATAATAATGTTTGTCCCTTTGTAGAACCGAAATGTAATGTTATCTGTGTTTGTGTATATATGTAACATGGTTGTTCGCCTGTGATGCAATACAACTTAACCTAATTCCTTTAGGATCAAGGACTTTATTAGTAGGTACTATGACTTGGAAGTTACTATATATTAAGTCTGCTGTCAGTATAATTGTACATTATGAGTATACCCGTATTCTAAAGAAGTATAAGCATACCTACGTACAAAAATGTAGAGTAATAATGTTAGTATTCCCTTGAGTGTGCCAGTGTTCTAATCTAGATGCTCCTCAGCATCGATCGTCGTGGTATCATACAGAAGAATAAAAAAAGCTCCCTACCTATTTAACTCATGCTAACCAGTAACCACCCCTCAAGAACCCAGAAAAGATTAAGGAGGTCTTAAGAATGTGGTATTATCTTATATACTCTAACATCAATTACATTCATTGCATTACATGTATTTATGACATTATAAAGCAATCCTCTTCATGCACAGCAAACTAAATTAGTTAGCCACATATCCCGTGTGGACATGACACTACAGAATCTAACTGAGCAAAAACAACTTGTAGTTTAATGTAATTTAATCCTACTGCCAGTTACAAGGTAACATTAATGAAATGGATATCTATACAAGTGTGTCATGTTGTGCCTACTTAATATTAGAACTCAATGTCAACTGACCAATTGAATTTACCCAGTCTAAACACATGTTCTTAATGATGTATTCCATGTATTGGGTTGAAATGAAACTCTAGACTCTCTTTTAGATTGATTACTAAGGATATTACTGTACCTACATTTAAATGCTTACTCTGCATTACAGCAAGCAATTAATTCAATGTTATTGTTAATTCTCTTTCCTTACTCGTTACAGTTCTTGATTACACTGTCAGAATCTAATTGTACAAGTATGGATTATTCCTACACATCAAAATAAAATAACAGTTACAGCATGATAACGAAATGCTATGACACATGCAAACGTAGTGTTAAAAGACCATACCAAACGGTAGCAGGTTATCTCTGCATTTCGTTTAATCTAATCGTCACAATTGTATTGATTTGTAAAGTTTGTGTTGGCTCTTCATATCTTTATTCAAAATACATTTTATGTCAACATCCATAGTTTCTTTGTTTGAAGGACCTACAGTACAGACTTGTAGTTTTTGTTCTACACTATTTTTATAAACTACAATTTAATTTCTGTAATATTCAACTAAATATTATTATTAAAGCTGTATATAAATGCTGCACTTTAATGAATTTTTTACGTGAGAAGTGATTTCAAACCAAAATGAATACCTACTTTGATTAGCTCTTTAGTCTTTTGGCCATAGTGTTAATTCGTTGTAACCATTATTTATGACTCCCGTGTGGATAAGGAGACTTTAAACTGTTGTGGTTAACAGCTGCCGGAAATCATACCAATATCACTAATTATAAGCTCTTTATACATTATTCTGCAACTTAGTGCTTGCTGACACACTAACCAATAGCAGCCGAGTTGCGATGTAGACATACTGGCAGTAAATAATCCACAGGAAGCAGTTCTCATCACACATTACAAACACCACATAGAAAACGACTAGTCCTTTATGTGAACTTGTTGCTAGTTAGCCCTCATCTGATTAAGCACAAAAGGAATTTGGCATTTTGTGGTAATTACCAAAATGATTTCTCCTTCAAGGAAAATGATGTTCCAAATATAAACGCATGCATGTACTAAATCCAATTTCTGGTTAATTTTCTACGTAGAAATTGCCAAAATGATACTTTTTGCTCAATTTAACTTTATAGGACCTTTTTAGAAGTAATAGCAGCTTTGCTGATATTGGTCTTGAAGATTGCTGCCGTAGTAAAGTTGTGATACCATGAAATAAGAAAATTCCTGGAAGATATCTATTTGAAAGGTTTTCGATGAGCTAATCCATTATTCCCGATATATAGTCGGAAAAAAATTGATAAGGTGTTTCAATTTGATGTCAATATTATTGTATATAATGCGTTACGGCTCGGCAAAAATCAGTAATTGAAACGTATAAATAATCCAGGAAAGTCTCATCCCAAATGTTGCATAAAGCATTACACTCGCTATATAAACCATTTAGAACTCTTTGTGTGCGTAGCCAACGATAAACTAATAGTTTGATTGAAGTACTCGGAGTAGTAATACAAATAGTGTACTTTGGAAAGAAACTTTTGGCACTCCCACATCCTATTTAAGGCAATTTCCTGTCCTATTGAAGTTCCATTTCTATCAATAAACTTTACAACTCATTTATGTATGTAGATATATTCATAATAGCGTAGAGATGGGCATCAAAACATTTCTCTTTAGTATATGCTTTAAAATATATGCTTTTCCGAATTTCATGCAGAAATACTGTAGTACGACAGGAAAAGCAAATTTCAAAATGTGGAGAATATGTATCACTTTATTTGTTACTTGACTAATTTTGTAAAGTGCATTGAGACGAACTGGAGACTCCAACGGAATGAATTTCACTATAAAAGCAGAGAATTTGTAAAGGGTACGGAACAGTTTCCAGTTTCGCGACTTTGTAAACAGGAAATGTTTTCTTATTATTGATGTTAAATATTTGCAGCTCTTTTCATCTTGTTATTGATTTTTTTGTGTAAACAAGATTTTCTTGCATCTTTCGTTCCCATCTCTGGAGCACATTCGTCTATCTAAAGCTCATCAGCGAATTGGGAGTTGAATTCTATGGAATGGGCTGAGTGAGCTCGTGTTCGAGTTGTTTTGGATGTACATCACAAGATGTGTTCATTTACATGCCGCATTACTCACAGTCACAGAGTGACATTCAGGCAGAAAGCAAATGCTTGATCTTGTCAAGTTGTCATATAACGTGCTACGATATTTTATTGCCGCCTGGCTTACATAATTTTCTATTTCTCAGATCGTATATTTCACTTATGCATGTAATCCAAACCCTATGAGTCAGTTCCATGTTCCTCTGCAAATCATTTGTACTATTTCTTGCCTTAAGCTCATAGTCAATAGTTCTGAAAGCATGTAAACGTAAACAACGGTAGCGTACATCATATATACTGCGTCACAGTAGTTATGGCTGTGTCATGTACTGTTTTTTTTATTAAACTTTAATAGTATGTAATGCTCCGAAATACGACTCTATTTTTAAGTACGTAGTACGTATATAATACAATAACCAATACCAGTTGTATATGTCATAATACAGTGTAAGATATTTCTGCTGAGTGCAAAAAAGTATTTTACTATTTGTCTACACTACAGTTACTATTTAATACTTCTCGGATATCTAACTGCAAATATTTCCCAAAAGGCAGTAACATTAGCGCAAACAAATGTGGCAATGGATGACGAGATTTTCAATTTTATCTACCATTCTGCAATTAACATTATGATTGGAAATAATATTTTAATTTAAATGAAACCCATAGTCCTTAATTTGGGACAATTCTATTCTGGAATATCTCCTTTTGTCTGTTGTGAAATGTCACTTTGCTCCCTTGTGAAATATCTATTGCTTGTTAAAAACAGTTCATATAGGGAACGACAACATTTTTAGAGTTTTGCAGAATTGTCAAATAAAGTCGAGGATTAGATACTATAAAGTACCACTTTTATGTGCGTTTTTTAACGTTTCTTGTCATGCTCATAACAAAATAATGTGACTTATAAATGTGATTTGGCAATGCTTTTTGGTGAACCAATGGAGAAGACATTTGAAATCAACGAAGTTAGACTAGAAGATAAATATATTTCCAATTTAATAATGATGGCGAAAAATTGAAATTCGGAAATAAATTGCCTCTTTAGACAACTAGAAGTGATTTGAGTTTATATTATACAGCAAGCAATTATCGTCATTTCGAAGTTTTCTCGACTTGTTGACTGTCATCTAAAGTGTATATTTAAAGTTTCTTGCTGTTTCTTCGTCATCACAGTATCAAAGGAAAGCACGCGTTGCTCTGATTCTTACTTCTCATACAGTTTTCCCTGACTTTCTCCTTTTAGACACTTTTTCCCTAGTTCTCTGCTCTTCAGTTTCAATTCCTTTTGTAATATGAATGCAAAACATCATTAGTACCACAAGAATACGCATCTTATAAATGTCTGTGAAAATGGTTAACAAGCTTTCCCGACCAGGCCATCAAAATTGGTTAAGGGGTCGGGGAATTGAATTACGAATGGGAAAAATCGGTATCATTCTGCTACAACTTTTAAGATACTGTAAAATTATAATGCAATCATATTAACTATTTGAAAACTTACTATACTCATAGCATTACTGTTCTACATTTACACCAGAATTTATATAGAGAATGATGATTGATGAACAAGTCAGTTTCCGTGTTATAGAACTTTCTTTTTGTTTTTTTTTGTAGTATAGGATAGTATGACTGATTCTATTAATTGCGCATCTATCTAAAGATTGTAATTGCTGTTGATCCCCGAATTTGTTCTAAGTAGTTCGTTTTTGTAAGAAAAAGTTAGAACAGACGTCTTGTCAAGTTATATTAAAGAAGTTTTACTCAAATTGAGTCTTGGAAGAATCTCCGAAAAAAACTAAGCATTATTTATTTGATCTAATGGGAGCATACACCATTACAATTGAATTTTAAGTTCGAATAATAAACATTATCTTTTCCCATTCATTTCGAAAAATGCAGTTGAAACTGTGTTACGTAGTAAAAGAAAATGTAGGACTTTATTGAAAGTTTCCGAAATTCAGCTTGTTTTAGAGTGTAAAGGCTAGTCAACCTAGAAACCAGAACCATCTTTCTCATACTTAAAGTGTACTTAAGCCGCTTAGGTTGACTCTGTTAGATTCGCTCTATTTTCTTTGTGAGTTTGGTATATCTGGCAAAAATGGGCAATCTTCTTACTTCTTGCGTAATGCTATTCAGATATTCCTTATCTATGTTCTAATTGGAGTATTAGTATTACTCTTGGAAACCTTAACTTCCATACTCTAGGAAACCAAGACCAAAGGATCCATCGGGTTAAGCACCTGACGGCAATTCTGCTCCAGATTCGGAACATCTCTTTTCTGTCTTGTAGTACTAGGATTGTACAATGTACACGTTGACACGGATATAGGAAAGCAGAGCAGATTCTGTTCCTGGGATTTTCCAAGGAAAGACACTGAATTGCCTATTGGTTTGTACTTGTAGGTTTAAGTATAACATGGTATACTGTGGAGAAAAGGTAGGTGATAGGAAAATCTGTAAAAGTTTAGTTGGATGGAACGATGGAAGAGTAAAACGGGAAAGAGAGAAGGAAAACGTAGGACAAACTTCATATTGCTTTTGTGACGAAGATGAAATTCAATTTTCTTTTCCATTTCGTAGCAAGCTTTTACTGGCTCATCAATCAGGTTGAATCAAATGGGATGCAAGTTCACTTGAACATGGAAAGTAGAGAAAGCCAAGAAACCTAATAGTGTCTGTTCTACGCGTATTATCAAAGGCTTTCTCTTCAAGTATCTCCTCAAGTGCGACACTCGACTAGGTTCTACAACTACTCAACTACAATATTCAACATTCCCTGTTATCATTACTACGGACTACAATGGGAGAGAGAGTGTGATGATGAATAGGAAATTTAGCTCCGAAAGGAAAGAAACAATAAAATAACGGGGAAAGTCGAGGTCGTCTTCCTTTCCTTTACATTGTGTAGAGTTCGAGTAGAATTACACAGGATGCTGCTAATGTATGTTGCAAGGAACAAAGGAAAGATGAAAGATTCAAGGGAAATAATTTCAAAGATTGTTACAGAACTTTACCATGCTCTACGTAGTAGATGCAGTAAAAATACAATAAGGAACGCGTTTGTATCTGATGTACTACACACCCATACAAAAGAGATATTCATTTCTTACACAGATACAAAATATGGAGTGTAATATACTGCACGTATATTGTAGACTTGTGCAGATAAATACTTAAACTTCTTTCCTGTATTTTTCTCTAGAAGTTACCTGCTTTTCCTCTAGCACTACTTTGAGAATTGAAGGAAAAGGAAATCTTGTAGAACATTTTGCAATATTATTATTACTCCGTCTAGACAACCCTTGATCTCTATAATAGCGTGTCCACATTTGACAGCCTGTTGCCTTTATCTACTAAAATTTCATTTCCTTTTCCAGTCAAAAAGAACTGTATCAGAAACACAACATTTCCCATGCCCACTGAAGTAATATATTAAATATGCAAGGAATTTACACAGCAAAAAACACTGGGACAGTCTCTTTTCGTTTCTGTTAAATTCTCTCTGCTCATCCACCTTACGCATGCATGTAAGGAAGTACCTACGAAGACGAAAAATGATGATAAAGAATTATTTAAGCTATAATCAACATTGGACCTTATAAATTATATAGAATCCCTTCAATTTCAATTTAACTTTGTACATTATATGTAGTACCGCCATTTTCTCAATCTATAATTTCAGTCAGAAAAGGGTTTATTTTTAGTACTTTACGCAAACCAAAGGCAGACGGAAAATACATTTTAAAGTTCTTTTGAACTTTAATGAAATCCTCTCATTTTTCACATAAATGTCCCATTTCGTACGTAACCTTTCATTTCCTTTGCAAAAAAAATTTGCACTCAATTTAATGATAAGCTTTACCATGATACATAAACTCCCTTATAATTACATAATCTCTACAAAGGCACTTATTATCTCTATCTTATTACTATCCAGTAAACAGTAATTGAAAACCTTCTGTTTGCATTTGATGTATAAATAATAATTAGTTTCATAAGTAGAGAAGGGAAAAAATGTATTCCATTCCATTATCCCTGCTCAATACCAACAGGTATATCGTAAGGACGAAATTAAAGAAAGCGCAATGACAATTATTTAAAGCATTAGTAACCTAAATATTTAATAGTACTATGCCTATGTTATTTATGCTGTGCTATACAGTAAGTAGTACTTATTGCAGTAGTGTTTGCCTAATTTTGAGTGCGTTGACTACGGAACACGACTTGGAGCATTGGTAATTCCGTTGAGATCAGAGCTCATCGCAGAAACTTGGATTTCTGAGAAAAACGGAGCTCTTTATAATGTAGGTACATTACTAGTATAAATAAATAACAAAGTACGCTAATGGAACATTATGTTCTCTTCCCTTTGCGTCATTTGTTTTAGATGACTTTGTTTTCTTGGCTTTACTTAGAGCTACTAAGTGTATATTTATTTCTCTGTGAAACGAACCCTAGACGAACGTAGCGACAAACTTTGTACACTTGCAGAAAATGATTCCTTATTGCATTTGTAACAGATGAAAGGAAGGGAAGTTGACAAATAGAAAGTGCTGAACCAACTAATTTAATTAATTCTTCACATCACAATCGCAACCACTACTTCACTGTGATATAGGAAACACTTTTGATCAGCAAGCTTACTGACTGGCAATTAGAGAGCATTTAAAGCTTCTTATTACTCCTAAGCTTATTTGCCTGGAAATCCACTTTGTTGTTCTTATTTCCTTTATTAATCATAATAATAATTATCAAAGGTACTAGTAGAATTTACATAGAAATAGACATTTTGACATTTTACATAGTTGACGCAGGAAGTAATAATCAATTGAAGTGTAAAACAACGTCTGTCAGTAAAATATACCTTCTCTGTGATTCCGCTTCCATGAAATACGAGCTAACTAATTTCTACACTATAAAATATTCCATTTGGAAGTATGTAGGAAAGTAAAATAATTACCAATTTCATGAAAATGGTATAAACTTGTACGTACACATTGTATAAGCATGGCTCTACACGGTTGTCCTTAAAGCAGCTTGAACAATGAAAAATGAATACAGTATTATGTGAGAATTTCAAAAATAGCACATCACAGAGACCAGATGTTGATATAAAATGGAGATCCACTCTACAGGAGGTTAGTACAATGACGTACAAGGTTGAAATGATTAGTGGCTCGGTTTCAGACATCAAACTGAAAGTTGGCTAATGAACCGTGACTTGATCATTGTAGGAATTTGAGGACTTCTCCACAATTGTCTTAAATTTCGTGCTCCACCAGCAGTATGGTTTGACTAAGTCTTCTTTCCACATTGTTTGCGGATCGTGAACCAAGAGCCATTTTTATTATTAATAAGAATAAGTGAAGCCCATCTCAGTACCATAAGGTACACCAGCTATTTCTTATGCTACTTTCTATTCATCTAAAATACGCAGTAACGAATGAAATGATGTAGGCACCTATATGAAACTTATACCAAAGTGTTATATTACCTTGTGTTTACATGCTCTTGTAATTCATAGTTCACGATTTGATAGCTTGTGTTTAGTTTTAGAGATAACTTGTTAATAATATAATGCTGTTGACAAATGAATCAGAAATTGTAAATCAAGATGATGGGTACAGTATTTCCTTATCAAATCTTCCAGAGACCATCTGTGTAAAAGCATGCAATTTTTTTATAAATACAAGGTTAGCATACAACACGGTACATAATTTGAGCGTTCATAAACATACGTAAAACTCTTTCTTGCACTTGTACGACTTTTCTTGTTGCATAAAATGTTTATGTAATATTAGTCAATTTAACTTGAAATATCTAAGTATATTATTTTATAATTCATTTTTTCCCGTCTGCGATAAAATTATCCAAAATGTATTGATTATGCCTTATCTGCGTATTTCAGACTTCAGACTGCAAATATTTTTCTGTCTATTCTATATGCTAAGAGGAGGAGGTATTTACAATTTGCTGTAGAAATAGTGTCTCAATGCAGTTTGGTAAATTACATTTGCTATTCTTCAGCCGTCAAGTTAAGATTTGTGGGATATGTACTTATTGTTTGTATGCAGAGAAGTATGTTTAATGTTTAGTATTACTGATGCGTGCAAACAGTAAGACACACGAAAGAAAATAAACTTGTGGAACTTGTTTTTAGACTAGATTCTTAAATTTCTATCTGCCAGCGTGCCACATAACATAGTATTGGGAAGGTGATAGTGTTTATGTACAGTTTTAACCTAGACAAGTGAAAAGCGCTGTTTTATTGTTAGATATTTTCTACCCTGTTCATCATCATTCGTTCGCTTGGTTCTTCCTTGTGAATAATTTATCGGCGCCTTGCTGCATGGTTGTTTGTCTTGTCATTCCATCCATTCCTTAGTACCATATCCACGCACCCATCCGTTAAAAATAAAACACAAAAAAGTTATGCTATGGAACCGATGGAGCTTCAAAGAATGCACTTAATCGGGACAACAGAAGAGACAGGATTAAATTCGTAGAAATACCCATTCAAGAATTTTTCACATAAACACGTTGAATAGCTCTCTACTTTAAAGTCTTGGAGATATTCAGGTAGGCACTTAATTATGCAGAAAACAATAAAGCATTATTGTCAAATGCTTTATGTTGCATTTTATTGGGTAGATATTTATTGTTTAGAGATCCTCAGTGCCAATCATCCGTCTATTTTATTCAAGTACCTACTTCTAATGTTTTGCTTGCTTGGTTTCCTACTTACTTGAGAAAACACCGATAACCACAAAAAATGACAAAACTTAAGCCTACTCTCTATGTCTACATAAACTTTGAAATAACAAGCGTCATTGCCAATGTCATGTATCTTATACCTATATAGAGGGAATAATGTATGAACTTCATTACACTTTGTTCTTTACTAGTACTTTTTCATGACAGAATGATTGTGTAAGTAAACTCAAGGTTGCAAATATTAGCAGATCCCTTTGCAACCTCAAATAACGTAATACAGATAGCACTCTAAAAGGAACTTCTGGGTGTTTAATATTTAACATAATTTTCGATTAAAAATCTGATAGCTATTATGTTTCAAAGTGATTAACTATGAGGGATCTATACCTACATTAAATTTATCGTCTGTCTTTGCTTGAAAATATATCATACACTACATAACTAGTTTGACGGTGCTTCTTGCTACACTCTATTCCATGGTCTAACTATCTCTGTTGTATGTATCTGTATGATTGGTATAAAGATACTGACAGGTTGGAATATACCGAAGGATTATTTACAGGCTGTTTACTGTTTAATCAACGACATAATTTGGTTCTATGTTACTAAATATTAAATATTCATTCAGGAATACTTATGAATACAAATTGTTATTGAAGCATCTAGTTATCTTTATTAAAAGTAGACATACTATGGTATATTATCGTAGAATTTGTCAGCAGTAAATAACAAGATTTAATTTAACAAGGCCAGGGACTTATAAATCTATAATGGGACGGAAAACAGAAACGTAGAAATGGAAATGTTATGGGAATTCCTTAAGGAAGGAAAGTTTTAATTTCCTACAATAATGTGTTATATTTACTTGTATAGGTTCAGAACTGCCAAAATCAAAATACCTGTGGAACACATCGCATATTGCTTTTAATAACACGTTTTCGTTAATATTTGACTAAAACAATTTTTGGAACACTAAAATTAATGATTGAACATTATTCCTAAAAGGAGTATTTCCCAGGAACGAAATAATTAATTTGTATTATACAACTTTGTTCTAAAGCTATGCTACACCACAGGCTTTATAGTGCAGTTTCATTTCCAGTACTAGTCAAGTCATTAGAATAAAGCTGCAGTAAACAGCAGACGTACACAAAATATAAATTGTGTACTCCTTGCTATTACAAAGTTTGAAATATATATCTCCGCTTACCATTTACTGGAACACTCTTGTTTAGTAAGGTAGAGCAAACAAGTTAATTTAGATTTAGATGATACTCTCACAATTACAAACAACAGTACCCTCGACTACTACGTGTCTCACATTATCCCCTGTTACTTTAACGTAAGTGCACGGAAATTTCGTGTCTTCACGGAATTTGCATTTTGAACTGTTGAAAGTTCTTGTTCACTGCTTTAAAGTAATTTAAAGTATGTAAGTAATAATAGTATTTAACCTGTTTCATTGCCTAAACACCCTTTGTCTCACACAAGACACATGAATCCGTAACTTAGCATTATAATAATTGAATTTATAGTTGATAATAACTTTAGCAGACAGAAGCTGTTACTTGCAATTTCCATAAGTATTGATCGGTAACAGCTGAAAGTTTAAAACTGACACGTAGTAAAAGCGACAAGTGTGCTAGAGATAAGAGAAAAGTCAAGTACGAGGAAAGTTAGATTAAAGAAAGCATAGTGAACGAGTAGATCAACTGTTTCTATCATCGAAAGATAATGTGTGAGAATGGAGTTCATATAAGAGACGACGTTATTTAATAGCCCTACCAATATACACACTAACGATCGAATACCTATAGCCGTTAGCCTCTAAAATTGTGACAGTCAATAAAATAGTAACTAAACTCAATTTTCCCAACACTTCAGCAGTCATGCAATTACAGGTGGAAGTGGAAAATAATGTGTACTTTGTGTACTATGGCACTTCGCTCTTTCTCTCTAACTTTCACAATGCTTCTCGTAAAACTTTTAATAGCCTCTGTGATTTTCGACGTCAGCGGAATAGGATCCCTTTTAAAATTGGATTTTAAAGAATATACAAAAAGTGGACATAGAGGTAATAGAATGCAACACTGTTTTAGATAACGTATACTTAACGATAGATGTAGATGTAAAAACAAAATAAAAAATCTCTATTTGCCAACAAACTGTATAAACATTGCTCTGGCTGCATTTATATCAATGTTTTGTATCCTAAACTCAAGACACCCATCGACAATAAAAGTTGGATAGGCAAATAATGAGAAACCTTCACAGTTTGTAAGAATGATTGTTCATTAGCACATCGAAAGTAATATTAAGGTGCAAAATCATCCTTTACATTTTTCTTACTAAGAAGGAATAGTTGACACAATTTAGGTAAACGCATGCATGGACATTCTAGTAATAGTGATATATAATTCACATTTTCAAATTTCATAAGTGACAAGTCTTCAGTTTACCTCAGGGAGGAAAATTTCAGTTAATTAATGTGATGACAATTAATTACTCACATCGTCACATCAAGATGCTGAGTCGTGTGAGTGCGTCCGCACCGTCAGCATGAAAGATAGCTAATTAGTAGGATCTCAATTAAATTATAAAACTGGAAAGAGCGATATATCCATTTCCACAGAGTGATTGTAATCTATCGTATTCTTGTGAATTGAAAGTTATTTTACGTTAGGCATTAGGCATATAGAACGTTTAGCGACGTAGTTCTTTATCTGCCGATGATTTTGACCGACTTAATGAAATTGCAGCTGCCGTATTAAGATCTTACTGGCACAAAGTAACTTATTAGCCTTCGAGGTATACAGAAGAGCATCGCAGAAAATGCCCTCTGAATTGAAAATTCTATTTTTAGGAAATTGCAAGAATTACAAAAAATTCTAAGTTGATTTGAAAAACATTTTGAATGAAGCCAATTACGATAAGGCTTTCAATTTTGCTTCATGGTTTACATTGTGTTGCATAATAGACTTGCTTTTACACATGAAACATTTACACAATGCGTTACCTCATGATCTCGATGCTTCCAGTTTATCGACTGGGCAATTCACAAAGCCAGCTGAGGTTGTCAGTTTTAGTGTCAGTAAAGAGGAGAGAACACAAATGACATTTTTATCCTTATACATTAAAACTTCAAATCAAATTATTAGGGCAGAACTAGACAACTATACCTAATCCTTAGTAGTGCAAACTCTTACACTCGAGTTTACTATTAATAAATACGTGAGAGTGAAACTATCTGTTAGATATTCGTATAACATTAAAGTGTATATAATAAAATTAGTACTTATACGTTAGTTGGTTTGATACCATTCTGCTCCAGGAGACATACCAAGTTACCAAGTAGCCAGCAGCAAGGTAGTAGTTAATCTGCAAATGAAATAGTTGGCAAAATAAAAAAGTTTTCTGGCCTTTATGGAGGAAATTTAGAAACTCTCCAGGGAGATGGTACAAACGTAGATTTTTCGATGCTAATTTGCTTGCAACCCGTTCAACCGGTTTATGCTTTGCTATTTATGACATTACTTAAATTAATGCAGAGAGAGGTGCTTTAAAAACAGTAAATGGTAAAGAACTACTGGAACTACTGCGAAATGGAAAAGTTTAAGTTCTCCAGTTCTATGAGAATTTAAGTTACACTTACGATTTGGGAAATAGTTTAGGGCAAATATTGAACTCACGCTGTGTAGCTAAACCTTTTATAAACTTCGCGTAAAATAAGTTTGTATCTTCACAATTCTATTTAATTAAAACTGCAATGGTATCTACTTAGGTATATAAGAAATGTATAATGTATTACACAACATGGATTACGTGAATTTTCAATTATCCTAACGAACTCTTGATTTCAGCGAAAGAATTCGGATAATAAATAGTAAAGAACGCAGGGCAGGTAGCAATAATAGCTATTTGGTTGTGCGTTGTAAAGAATTTAGTAAATGTACGACGTAACATTTAGAATTGCGTTCTATCGATAGATAAATAGTTTGAATTCAAAATACATCAACATTTGTTGTCTTTAACGAAGCTTAATTGAAGGATTATGAATTTTCTGTCAGCATGAGTAGATAAATGAGAAAATTGTTACTTGCAAAGTTTCTCAATCAATAAATTACTCATCTTGGAAGATATCCTCAAGTCATTACAAGAGTTAAAGGTTGAGAACGTTGGCTGTCTGTTTGAAAGAAGCTTTCTACTGGATAATAAAATGGAAGTGAACCTTGTATTAGAATCAAGTTTTAATGAAGCGACGCGTGGGCTTCATGCAATTCATCAGCGGACTAATCCCTCGCTAATGAACATGCTGTAGTACTAATATTATGCATGACTACCTAAATCTATCAAGGGTTAACGTTGATAGTGTATAATAATAGTAATGTAGCTACATTGCCGAGTCTCTTCGGATCAGCATGCAAAAGTATTCCTACTAATTTGAATAAAGTAACAATAATGCATCCCAAATGAACTTTGCCAGCTCATCAAATTATACCAATAGTGATGAACTTGTCTGTATTAATGGAATTGCAAATATTTTGCCTACCTAATACAGAATTTTGTATTTCTGCTTACATATTGGTGTTTACAAGCAGTATTGAGTTAGGATGAAGCTCCTGTGGCATAAATAAATACGACACTAGAATTAGAAGAGTGTAGTCATACGAGTGGGCAGAAAATAATTGCGAACCTTCCATTTAATGACATTTTACATTATTGGTTCATTTATTTTTGCTTGCTCTTGTCGGTGCAACACTGAAATAGTAGTAAGTAGTACTATACTAAATTATTAACAAGTCTTCAGTAGGTACTAAGTACATTGTGTCCACGGCTGGCAATGACTTGCGCCTTTTGTTTCGCTAACACCATTTCGATGCAAAAATAGATTTTATTATTATGCACACAGTTTTTAGAGTAATTAAGTTAACCTATGAATTTCAAAAGTTGTGGGCTTCATGTGCATGGGTAAACATTTTAGGTTTTAAATGTTCATTAAATATACATTACAACTCTCTTGAAGCAAGCAAATTCTGTAGAAATTGACTGGGCTTTTCAAAGAATTATTTTTTATTCCGAATATAATTTAAGGTTTCAAATAGAATGATTTAATTCATAAACTTACAAAACAAGCTGGGATTTGAATGGCAATATTAAAGGAATGATTTTCAAATCCTGATGAAAAATTGAGTAAGAAATTTCAAACGTAACAAGCTAACAAATTAGTTGCTGATTAGTTTGGCATTCAAATCATGTTTCTAAGAATGTGGAAGTGTAGTCCATTGTGCTTTCAGTTTTATATATGCCATTGTATATCGTTTGCATAATAATTACTATTGATTTGCCCATTTAAAGAAAGATATTTTTACTTCTGCAAAAGTCAATTGTATAAACTAAAATATTTTCTACGATGTTTTCTCATAGTGTAAATGGCAAAACATAGACCATGTTTATGTTTAGTTGTCAGTTGGAAACTAGAAAGCTAACTAATCTGGAAAATCCTAGTTTTCGTACATGTGAATGTCATTCTGCATACATAACGTACGCCAGTACGCCAATGAGATTAGAATCGGCTATTGTCTATACCATGCTTAGTTTATTGACCCCACCATTTGCGTCATTGAATTAACTATTAATTAAAATAGATTTGAATTTCTAATAAGTAAAGTTTATATTGTGGTTACACGCAGATAGACAAGGAATTTGGATTATTTATAAATTCGGCAATACACCAAAGGAATGACTAATTATTAATAACCAAGTAGCATGCATTCACACATTGTCTCTATCTTATTGTCTTACGTGAGCAGTTTGTGGCCATATCATGGTTTGAATGTTGTATAGAAGTTTGCTACTTCTTTCATACGTGCTGTGCTGGTTAGGTAATGATGTGAGTAAATTGCCTCAACTGGTAATAGACATTTATAAAAACAATCCTCGCTGCGCAATTACAAAAGGCGAGATATTCGGCTAATTAATTTCCTGGTAATAGATACGAGTAATCTACTTGTTTAGTCCATGATATTACATCAAGTAAACTTAATTTAATTATTCGTATCAGTTTTTAATGAATACGGGATACTTCTTCAATGATTATGTAATATTATCCGTCGTAAATAAACTTCGCAATACACCCACAGAATATTATTTCTTTACCAAAATTTGCATTTACTTAAAAATCTTTAGTATTTTAAGAAATTAGAGAAGATTGCGAAACCCTCAACTAATTATGTGCTACGGCTACGAGACAGGTTCTATAGTTTCATTATACTTATTATGGTAATTGTTAATTTGGAAAGCACCGAAAAAGTTATGGAAAACAACGTGGAAAGCAAGACGAGTACAGTCATACCTCCTTATGTATCAGAGGTGGTGAAAGTTGGGCCGTTTTACATTAGGATTACGGGGACACCGTTTGGGACAAATTTCCCCAGATCTCAGTCCCAAACTGGTAATCTTAATGGGTATCCATGGGTACTAAAAGCCATAACGGAGATAACGGTCCCAAACCCTATTCCTGAAGATGGTTACATACATATCCTCTCATACATAGGGAGGTATGACTGTACTCGTCTTGGTGGAAAGGCATTGTAGAAATGCTTTGGAAGATTTGAATATGTCCTAGTTACCTCAGGTTACTTCAGTATAAAACGAAAGAAAAGTTGATAAGCACCAACTGAAACAAAATTTCGTTTGGTGTACTGCAGTATATGAGTATATCTGGCCTTTTAAATGCTGCACAGACACTTATAGAATGTAGTGGTAAAAGCAGACGAGGATTCCTTCCAATCCTAATCTGTCCAACACTAACAAGCAGACTCAAAGGAAAGAAACTGCCTGTAGCTCTTAACTTGACAAAAATAAAAAGTTGGGAATAGAATGGAACGAATGGATATTTGAGACAAACTAAAAGCCTACATTTTCTAAGACGTTCCGTTCTACACATAATTTATTTTTCTCATCCATTCTGCTCATCGCATATTATTACGCCTAGCTTGTAACTTCGAAATAAAACGTAATTTAAGAAACGTACTTAACAAACAGCAGAACACACTTTTCTTCTTCGTAAATATGTCTCCTGTTTCCTCTTGACTTATTTAAGGACTGCTTTCATGCTGTGCTCCTACTTCTTTTTCAAAAATAACGACTCCTAATGCCAGGTCTCTTCATGCTCATCTAAGTACTGTAACCGTAATCCTCGTAGTTCCTATTCACTGGTTGGTAATTAGATGTATATTTTCTATACATACGCCCACTAACTTGACTCATTAATGTATGTACTACATTTGTATTCTGTATTTTGTAATTTATTTAGCTAATCTAATAGTAAGTTTCCTCGGTATTTAGTCGTCTTTTATAATATTGCAACTTACATAACCATTGAAAATTGAAACCAATAAATTAGATTTGTAGATATTCCAGTTTACAGAGTAAGTATTACATACAATCCTATTGTTATGTTAGCAATAAAAGCAACATATACTATATGAAAAAAGGTTTATAGAAAATAATAACTTATATGCAAATGTATTTCTTGAAATCGTAGATAACTAAGCACATTACTATAGTTTAGCAAACACAAATTGAATTAATTTTCCTTTCAGTTAGTAACAATAATTCATGCACACATTCATTGATAAATTGTTTTTTGATTTTCGTTCCTCAAAGGACAAATGCATGCCCGCTTTAGGCGCAGGAGGTGCGTCTCCCCGTCTTCTATCTACCCATAAATAAGCTTAATTATCTCGGCGGAAGTTCTGTTGCAATGTATCATTTAAGTCCCTGAGTTTGAAAAGAATGAAGTAATTAATTCATACACTATAATAACTGGTACTTTTACCTACTAACAAAGTTTCCTTCCTTTTCCATAAAAGTACCAGCATCTCTTCAAACTAAGTATTATACTTCTTCATCTTTTAATCCTGCAGTAATTTGAGATGGACCATTAAAAAGTTCTAAACTGTATAAAAAATTGGGCTTCCTTTTCCTATCGTCAGTGATGCAGTTAGAAGAAGACATCTGGGTCAAAAGTTGCTAAATGCTCTCTACATTGTAAAATGCTGTATAGAGATAAATTAAATTACTTTCTTTTTATCAATATAGTCCCCCAGTGTCGGAATACTTTCATATTGAGGAACTATTTCGAATATAATTCTACCATACAGAGCTACTTCCATCTTTTTGGCAGAAAACGTGTTTGAAGCAATGCTACCCCAGAGGGGACTATACCCATAAATGCGGTTCATTCGTTTTAGATGTGCATTGAATGCAATATTTGTTGGCATTTATAAAAAGTAGATTAAGTACATACAACAGGTTGGACTTCACTACTTGCATTATGATTTTTTCGAAGGTTTCGAAACAAGTGAGTTACTTTGAACTTTGTACTGTCTGTGCTTATATCTATTCTGTACGACTTCGTTCTGCAAAATAAAAATTAAGGATGCAACATACCTGTACCTGAGATTATGCATAGATTTGGTTGGCAAATAAGATTTATGGTAGCCTTGACTGAATGCGAATGTTCATCCCTCGTGCATTCTTATTTTTCTGTTCCACAATATTTCACGGTGGTATGGTATACTTTGAATATCAACTAGAATGTAGCCTTGCACAACAAAAAGTCAATTCAATTTACTTCTCGTTAAAGAAAAAGCCCAAAGTGCAGATATAAGGTTCTACGCAGACTAATACTAATAATATAAGCACATCGTAACATGCTTGCATGGTAATGCAACATTGTGGCGTATGATCTCATACGTAGAACAAACTGTTTTTGGAGACAGTGCATAGACTTTTGTCAGGCAACTGAACAGACCCATACGCATGGGTATGGCAGTGTAATGTTTAGGAATATGCTCTAGTTTAGAAATGGCTGGGAGAAAGCAAAAAGGACATAAGCACTACAGGCTTTATCTGTGAGAGCATCTAGTGCTTTTACTTCTCTCAACTCTGCTCCTTTCTACCTTCGCTCTTTACTTATTCACGATCAGTACAGCTGGAGACTTTCGGCTAGAAAGCTGATTCGGAGATTTGTCCATAAACCTACTGGAAATACTATATCTTGGTATCAATATTTCAATTTCTTACCGTCTTTGTTACTTTTCGATTTTTTGACATAATCTTTTTTGGCAATCGTCAAGACACACTATTTTATTTAATAATGTACTTCGCAATATAATAGCCTACCTTACCTATACGTTTATACCCCACAGATTATATCTTCTTTCTCTTTCGTGTACATCTTTATTTTATCCTGTAATCTTGTCTTGATATACTTTTTGAATCTCCCATCGTTCTATCTGGCTATCTCTTTTTTCATTTCCTGTCTTGTAGACGGAACACTTAAAAGCTTGGAATGTCTGTCTAGATTAACCCTTCGTTTCCCATGTTTTTCTGTCATGGTACAATGTAAGGTTAGTATTCTGTGTGGTAACTGTTGTAAATAAATATAGTAGGTACGTGTACGTAATGTTTTTTAATGAACTTGCACTGTCTATTCCGAGTAGACTTATTTATTTTAAATAATACTTACAGTTGATTCAGGGAGTAATCACAAAGCTACTACCGACAATACAAACCAAGGAAAATTGCTATCAAGAGATATTCAGTAACAGTAATCTTCTTTCTGACAAAGAGTTTTATGTTGCAATCAGTATTTGCTGTGAATATTTCACATCCATAGCTATGTTAGTGTCTGTCAATTTTCTAAACGATTTGAAAGCTTATTTTGCCTTTGGGAGAGTAAGGTTTTCCTTTCGAATCTCATCCTATATTAAATTACATACTCAAAGTATACCCTAAGAGGTATACATTAATAGTTTTCACTAGAATTCGGTTTAATCCAGTAGCACTCAGGAACTATATGCATTAAAATTCTGTTTTATACTACTAGTAAATTTGGATGTTTTCGTCTTGTTGGTTAGCACAGTCTTGACTGATAAAGCAATATTCTCTCTCTTTTGGGTTTGGTTAGCTTATTCAGTTGTAAGATTGAGAATCGATCGACCGGAGATCCCGGCTGTCTTAAGTCAAACCGAAACTGAAAGTTTTCATCAGACTAAGATCAGAGCTGAATAGAGACGGAGAGAAAAGGAGAAGCCAAGTCATAACAAGAACAGCGTGCTGAGTTGAACTGTCTGTGGCAAGGCAAGTAAGACAAGTTAAAAAGAAACTGGATATCACTATCAGGCTAATCTTGGGCACATAGCTCCAACTGTAGTGGCTGTGTTTTGACTACTTCTGTATTATTTCTTTCTTCCAGTCGTTTCTTGTGTTAACTTTTGCAGTTTCTTATGTACAAATGTTATTGTTACATAACCTAAAGTGGGGTTTAAGTTTACGCTGTTAATCTGTCAGACAGGAGAAAAGGAAGACGAGGTATATATATTTCTCTCTCTCGTCAGTCTCTAGGTAGTTCCACAAGGGTCCCTTCTGCAAAATAGACATCTAAAAGAAAAGGTCCGTTAGTCTGCTACAGTAACTATTACGTTTCCTGCAATAAATACCAAGTAGGTACAACATACACACTTAACTTATTTGACCCTATAGAAGACATGAATATTTTGTTTGCAATACAATACTAGTATCAAACTTATAGTTGGATTGTATTCTCCACTTTCAGAATTCAAATAGCCTTATAAATAGTCTTTACAAGTAATACTCATTGAGTATCTATGTACGTATTTTAGCCCACAAATTGCAGAAGAGAGCACTTTAATGATAAAAGCTTTTATTCCAGAGATAAAACAAGTATAACAAACGTAATATAAAAAACTTATAAGGCTAGGTGCACACAGAAAACTGTATGGAACTCAGATAATGCAACTCATTGTCAGCAGAACAGTAGCAAAAGAGATTATTCAATCTGTACATTCTATATTTTGCAAATAATGATTTCTGTAGACTCGTACAAAACTAAAAATTCTAAACTAAATTGCAAAACCATTGGATAATATTTAACTGTTGTTTGCAAAGCAGACGATCTTTGCAAAAGTTGCAACACAGCCATCTCGGTTTTATACCTGTTAGGTTTTCTTTCACAGCCGCCAGTCGGTTTTGTTGTAATCGTAGTACATCCGTGGTAGTTGATAGTGGAAACGTAAAAACGTGTAGGTTGGTTAGTAAAAGTAGATAGTAACAAGTGCACTCCAAACTCTGTGCCCGGGCTATAACAAAGAGATTCTATTTGAATTCAAGATTAAACGATGAAGAGAGGATTGAGGGAAAAGCTTAACAGCGTATGTAACGCAAAGTAATGTAAGTACTAAAGAAGAGTTGCGGTGAAGAAAACTTCTTTCTTGCTTTCACTTTTCTTTACTTTCTTGGGGATAAGTACAGCCGAGGGAAAGTGAAAATAGACTTGCCTCCTCTTCTTTGTGTATCTTTGAATAGTTTCTGGTGTATTTCTTAAGACACAAGGTCTAACTGAGATCTGACTCTGATTCCACACTGCGAATAGCATAATATTCATGCTCACTATATTCAACGGACCATATTCTGTGCAAGTAACATTACAAAAGAACGTGTGACAATGAATATAAAACTTTTCCTTTGTCACATATTATTATTTTTGTAAAGAAGAATATTACAAGAACAAAGAAAGCACAACCAGGAGTTATATATTTATATCTGGTGCCACTACTGCTTCATATCAGTTGTATTGCCTAGTGTAGTGTTTATATTTATATTGATAATACTGCTTCACTTCTGCATTACATATGCAATTATATATAAAGACACAAAGCTAACCTGGCTTAGCAGGATTTTATTTTTTGGAGGAAGAAAACACTGCCCCTACTGTAGTGATAATTATTTTCTGTTGTTTGCACTACTTTTTAGATCTCTCTGGCGAGGATTGGATAAAACCGGACTACAGTGGACCTACTTCGTTTTCGTTGGTTGTCGTTTGTCACGGGTGGATTGGATTGCAAGTAACAACATAGTCACTTGCACTGACTTTACTTGATCTACCCTCTTGCATAGCTTTGCTTTTTAACGTGGAACACGAAGAAGTACAACACAATAAACTATTTGAGGCCTGTGGAGGGGAAGTCTGAATAAAAGACAAAGGAAAAAGAGGCGAAAACTTGTATCAGCCGACCATCACTGATCACGTCAGGCAAAGCCGCGTCGCAAAAAGCTCCTGGCGCTACGATAGAATAACAGAACAACAGCATTAACTCACTCTTTCTCTCCGCTGGAATTCTCTTTGAGTTTATTTTCCCATTTTGCTCCATTTAACCCAACAAGAAGAAAATAAGGAGAAAACTCATTTCACCGCAAGACAACGATAACTGAGCTGAACTAGAAACCAGCTGTTGTGCAGTGTTATTATTTCGGATGCAAGAACAAGACCAGCTGTTAAAAACTTAAATAACAGTAGGCTTTCTTCTTGATCAAGTGATCTAATGAGATAAGTGTTTTATTTTAGTACTCGTTTATTTGTTTTCCCGAGGAGAAAGTGTGATCTAAGTAAAAATGGAAGACAACAATAGTAAGAGACAAGGAACTCGCGTTTTTAAGAAAAGCTCTCCAAATGGAAAGGTGAGAAATTCTATGTTTACCTATAACCAAGAAAACAATTGTAGAATAACTATTGAAAAAATTCACTTTTTTGCTGTTTCTTATCTTTCGTTCTAAAGTGAGACTTTATAATCTCATGCTTTGTTATTCCATTGGTGTTGCAAAAGGCAAAAATATCTACCTTGTTCCTTACCACTTTTTCCTGAAATTCAAGTCGACCGAAAAATCGATAATGTCTGGTTCCTTCTTTCTCCAGACATATATTAATAGATTTCTTTAATTTTCGGGATTTACTTCACTATTGCACTATAGTAAAAACAGTGCGTAAAACACCATTATTCAGTACCACATGCATGCCAGCAGGTTGGTAGAAGTACTTAGTCGTGTCACGTATTAGTATGTTTGCCCTGGTTTCCTCTTTGCATGGTCATTTATTCGTTCAGTGTTGAACTTTCTCCAATCCAGATGTGTCATTGCTTTAGAAAACGGCCACCGGATTGGGTGTTTTGGTACGGTACAAAAAAGAAACCAAACTTTGGTAATTCAGTCTAACATCATGTTCTCTTTTCAATTATGTCGCTTTCAGTGGTTATTTATTATGCCCAGTTTTCTTGAATGGCACCGTGGATCCCTGTACTCTATTCTGTCTATCTTGTTACGATCTACCATTCAAAGGATTTTGTCATGTTTTTCGGTAGCACACATCTTTTGTTATGACACAGCGCAGTGATTTCAGAAAGAACGTTCTGAAACAGCGTCAGAAAAATGTTTGTTGTTTTCTTTACACTTTTACTGAAAGTATGGTCCATCCCATGTCATTTTGTTTTCTCTTTTTTTCAGATTACAGTCTACCTTGGCAAACGTGACTTTGTGGACCATTTAACACTCGTTGATCCTATTGGTGAGTAAAAGTTACAGTTGTACAACTCTCCATGGGTAGTTTTTATATAACTTTTCCTCTAGAAAAGCTTTTGCCTTTGAAAGAAAATGCTACATGATGACTATAAATTAAATGTGTTCTTCAGTGCTGATACCTCTACCTATATTGCCTGACCTATTAAATATGCAGCCCAGTTACCTGATTCGCTATACCTTATAAGCAAGCCCTAAATTAATTCTCAACACGTAACCAAGTCTAGGATGACATAGAAATCCTGTTTTCTCTTCCATCAACCCTGTCCAATTAATCATAATAATTGTTGGTGTTAGCATCACATCATTCCACACTTGACTGTAATGAATGAAAGTCCTTATAATGAAGAATTATCATGTATCTAGTTTTCGTTGTAAGCTCGTTGACGCCCATTTACCTATTTCTATTTCACCCGTAATAAAAGAAAGTACCCAAAAATACCCAAAAATATCTGTAATAGCAAAATGAACGAAAATTTTTAAAACATAAAGTAATACACATAAAAGTTTATTTAGATTTCCTTTTTCGTGTATTAGGAACTCTAGTTTCCAAACTAGCTTTATTTCGCAATGCTGACCTGTGATGCTGATGCTGTAAGAAAACTAAAGAATTATAAAAGCAGTTTTTGCGTTGCACAAATATATGTGAAAATAAAATTAATAGATTTTTAGTGAGACCTAATCTCTCTTGCAAGTAGCCACTACTTGAGAACATAAAATTATTTCAATGTACTCATGACTGAATGCATTTAATGGTGTTCATGAGAGCTAATGAATGAAATGTGAAGTGGAGTATGAATTGGTAAATTGATACCGAAAGGAACTTGTGATTACACGGTCTACGAATTGTATATATAGGAGTCTGCCAGGAATTCGACGTATATTCTTCTAAAGTAATAACGTATGACGTAAATGAATCAAAAGGCTAATACCAACTTTTGACATTTATTCTGTGCTTTGCTGACAAGAGAAGAGGTCTTTACCGGTTTTACTTGTCAGCAAACTCGTATAATATTGGTTGGTTGTAGAATATAAATTGAATAACTAGAGTAATGTGTACCAGTTGATTACTCTCCGCCTTTCGTGACTACTTATGTTTAGGTACTTAATGGTAATGAACTTTAATACGTTAGTTATTGCAGTGTGTATAGAAAAGTAAAAGTATCTAGAAACTAGAAAGTAACTGATGTACACTCTATAGTAATTATGATTTACATTTCTCAGAGTCCTATAATAGTTGTAGCTGTAACAAAGTAATGGCTGTAGTAAAACATTACGAAAACGAGACAACATATTACATTAAATGTACTTAAATTACATTCCAGAGTTGGTTAGCTGTAAGTATTACACATTTAATTGCTGGTTATTACAAATTGGGTGTCTAGTGTCTAGTCCGTCTAGATTTGCCCATTTAGGATACATTTTAAAAGTCTACAGTTGCGATTGTGGTGTGTTATAGGAAGGAAATGTTCTTTATTTGTGCGAAATAAGAGAAAATGGCCAAGCGAAGGATTTGAGTAATAAGAAGCGTTCTAATTGTTTGCACGTATAATACTGCGCACCTTACCTATAGTGGAGTAGGAGTAGGTATGTATCTTACGTCAGCTCAAAGTACACTTAAGTCAGAGGAATTTGGGAGGAATGTGTAATGCTCTAGAAGAGTGTTCTAGTTATGAGTATAAGCAAGGCAGAATATGCTTAACAATTTGGAGATATAATGTATTATATCGGATGAGCAATTTTGAAGAAAGAACCACGCCACGAGCAGAGTAACCCGCTGAGCCCCGAAACCCATCATCTCTCTGTTCATAGTTTCAAAGCAAAAGCCATTATTATCTAATATCATTCTGCTGTCTGCTATTTCATCTCCGAAAACTATGTAAGGAAGAATGAGTATTTAGTGGTGTGGAATATTGGTACATGCATTTCGGTAATGTGCTTTAAATACCGATTCCTACACACCTAAACCCCAATTCTACTATTGTGTTCATGAAAATAGTACTTCAATTGCCGGACTGGAAAGGACTGAAAGGAGTATACTTATAACTGGTGTAGTATGTTATGATTGGGGTGTCAAAGTTGTAGTTGTAGCGTAGAGTGAAGTCAAGGTTTAGGCACATCCATAAATAATTTGGTTCACATTTGTGAGTTTAACTACCGAATTTACAGTTGAAAGAATTTCAAAGAGATGAATATCTTGGTGAAAGTGAAATTGAAATTTTAGAATTCATTGAATATGTATGGAAATGCAAAAGCGGAATTCGAGAGTGAGCTTTCAGCATTAGATGGGAGATAGCCAATGTATACCACACAAGCTTTATTACATTTACCATCCACAGATAATATTTACTTAAGTATAGGTAAATACCTACAATAAAGAAATAGGCAGTCTAGTTTTAATGACGATATAGCTAGGATATCATTAAAATTTGTGTCATCTTTATAGTGCCGTTTGAATATGAGTCAATATTTGTGGCACGTAATTCAGGTTGTTTCATTTACTTCGGGTTACGTTTCAAACGCTTTATGGAAACTATCTACGTATATGTAGTGAATAGTGATCAAGTTGATGCGTTGTATTATAGCAGTGCTATGTACTAGCAGTAAATACAAATATAAATTGCTTTCTTTCACTGCTTGTTCTTGCCCTCCAGCTCTTCTGCATTGATTTCGTAAATTCCGCTATTCATTGAATGCCCGTATTTGTTCGACGAGTGCAATACATACATATTGCATTATCCACTGTGCATTTTATTTATTCAAGTTGATGTTCATGCTCTAGTTTGATTTGGCAATATTGTACCTCATTCTACAAAGATATTCCTTTGATTTCTGTGCTACAACGCAGCGTATCAGATGAGAATTTAATGTAGAATGAATAGATTGAAATAAAATTAAAACTAAGCTTTATGTTACTGTGTAACTCACATCACAATCTATCAGACATTTGCATAAAAATGTCGTGACATGCATCAGGAATATAAACTTTTAGTTTACTGAATTGGATTGTGGAGCTAACCATTAAGAGTATCATTAAGAATTTATAACTTTTCTCCACAAGTTCAAAGATAATACTTCTATATTTACATGAAAAGATTTTATTGTTCGGTTCACTGTTCGCTATGTATCTTTTAAGGTGAATGGTACTTCATGATCACACAAAAACGATAGATGGAAATATCAAGGAAAATATGAAAGTCTTTATACCTAGAATAGTATAGAATCCAAATCTGATGGAAGAAGTACTTACTAATGGATGAGTTCAGTAGTATTTAGTTGTGGAACAAGTTCTGATTCTATCGAATCCATACTTTGGTAAATTGAAAGACGTACTATACGCGTGTGTGTCTATGTAATAAAAGGGATTTTATCCATTTTGAATGTTTCCGTGTTGCAAAGTTTGACGATAGTTGTAGAATACTGGTTTCCCTACAGTCAGTATCGAGTCAGTGAGTGAAGAGAAGCCTTTAGGTGGCAAATCCTAATGCGGGGATATTATTATGGTACTAATATCAATGTAAAGCTGAATAGGGTTAGTATACTTCAACAGCTCTTCTAAGCCAAGTGAATCGTTTTAGGCTGCATGCGAGCATTGGGAATTTTCCTTTTCGTTTCACTGAATTGCGATTGGATGGATACTAGACAGAGACCTTAATATAATATTGGATACCTACATTCTATATACTGACACTTTAACTCTGGGCAAAATGGAATTTTCGAAATATTTTTTACTCAAGTTTTTGATAACCATTGCAAATTCAGTCAGTCAGAATTTCAGATATTATTCTTTATGTTATATGTTGTCCTATTCATAATATTGCAACGGCTATATCTTTCACAATACAACTTTCCGCATTACAAAGTAAATTCTCAACCCGGTTTCAGAATAACTTAAATTACCTTATGGGTACGTTCTCGAGAATTTTTTTGCCACGTATGTACCATCGAATGTATTATCATTATTCACTATTTCTTGCCTTTGGGGATGATGGTAGGAGCAATGCTACGACACATAAATTTCTAGAATACGTAGGTTTGAACGCATTGCGAAATTCTAAATTGAACATATTGCACACGGAAAAAGGAAATCTAATCTGCATGCATGAGTAATCCTAAAACTTTTATATATTAAAGTTATATAAAATAACCTATGATTTTTCTACTTTCATATTATAATTTAGAGCGATTGTAATATGTAATGCAGTGTCCCATGGATTTTCAATTTTTTCAAGAAGAATCTGTACTATCTAAGGTATCCGTATCTTAAGAATGGAAAAGCAATTTATTAGTCGTAAAAGACGGAAGTAAGCAATTTTAAATTGAGCAAGAATAGAGATGCTTGTTCTCATTTAATTCTATAGTAGTCCATGGTTTAGTCGTCATTCGTAAGCTGGCTCAGAGATAAATGCCAAGATAAGATATGACAAGTTTAGATTGGTTAGAGTACTTCAGATGTCCCTGGCTCTATATATACGTAAGTAGCTACCAGTAGATTGAAGAATGCCCCAGAAGATTCCTTACAATCTACAACTATGTGTGGTTTGCATTTGGGCGAAGTGAAATCAACATGGCATATATTCAACTGAAGTACTGTTCCTGTAAATAGAGAGAGATTCTAATTGAATTTCGTTGAATGAAATGTAGAGAACAACCAATAATACCCTGTGTGTCACAGTTTTAATTGAAAAGAGCAGAGAACAAAACTAGCGCTGCAAAAGGTAAATTCTGCTTCGTCAAACAGTGAACACCTAATATACTGGAGTTGGAAAACCGATGTGTAATAATTGCATATCATGGATATATACTACCATACTACTCTATATTCCCTCTAGTAAAATATTCCATCCTCCCAAAATACGAAATAATGCATATGCATTCTAATCTAACAAGTATTTGTTTTCACCAGTGTAGTATTTGCACTGCCCCAACGGAATAATTTGACTGAAGTGGTTTTGTCAGTATTTATATCAGAAGGTTGTTGTAATGAAGAGTAGTGGATTAGTATTTATGGAGAATAAATACAGTTCAGATGGTTATGAAATATTCAACATTGCTTAATACTTACAGCAAATTTGGAGCATGGGAATTTCACTGTGTATATTTTATATAACTAATGTAAACCAAATATCAGACCAATTTGTGGGCGAACCAGGATCAAGGTTTGCTTAGCAAGCTTAGAAGAAATGCGTTATACAATACAGTACGTTGCACGCAGCGTTATAATTTGGAACCTTTGAATTGTGGAAGGAGAAAATCATTTTCTGGTTCGTATTTATTGACGAAGTGAGGTAGGAACTACAATTTTGAGTAAATTACAAAAAGTTACTAATTAACACTTAGCAAGACAGGTTGAGTAATTAATATTGTTTAATGTGGGAAAATGAAACCACAAAATATTGACTGCTTGTGCTTGCTTTACCTTTGCCATATTTATGAAAATAATAGTAAATTCATATAGCTAGGTAGGTCGTTTTGGAATTTACTGACAAGTAAGCCAATAGAATGATAATTATATCATGTTGTAATGTAGTGCTTTAAACATATCCATCTGTATTTCTATCCCGAATATTAAAGTGCTTGTCAAAAAGTACTTTGTTCAATGAGAACTTTATGTCAGGGAAAAGTAAATGCAATTTCTTTGAAAGTTATGATTCAGCTATAACTGGGAAATAATTATCTACCTCTTTATATTACCTATATGTCAGTAATTTAAGTGGTGAAAGTAGAAGATAAACATTTCCTAAAGCAATTGGACAAATGTAATTACAGCTGCCATGTATCCTTCAGTAAATGCTGTTTGATGTTCGTGAGAGTGGTCTGTTGGAAATGGCGAGCAAAAATTATTTAAGAGGAGCACTGTCATTCGTAAGTATTGTAAGGATAATATATAGCGTTAATGTAATATATTATGGTTCTGGTATCTTCTGGTACCTATTTGGTAATAAGTCGCAAAGCGAGATCTCTTGGATCTCGCCACCAAGACTCCATTTATCTACTGGCCATTGTTGCATGCAACTACCGCTTCTCCCATTTCCACAGCAATTATAGGTTATACGAATTGCCTGTTAAGTACCAATAGTAGAGTGTTCATCTGTTCATGTTATAAGGAATTAAGGACACTAATAAATAATTGACAAGATCATTACATTTGGGTTAACTGATCTCCAGCTATTCTGCGTTTACTAATGTCTCTAGCTGGAACCAGTAATTTTTTGTGTTTACTACATTATTCATCCTTGAAAGTTTTACTAGTAATAAGTGAAAACTTGGGAATGTAGTATTATTGCTCAGAAGATCAAATAACATTGTCGTTTGAGTACCGAAACTTTCGAACCTTCTCGACCTCGCAGTTCATTAAAACTGAATTAAAGCAAAGTGAAACTTATTCGCCCTCGTAACGACCACTATATCTGCGAAGGAAAACGTGTTAAGGATAACATAACAGAACACTGCAGCACATGATACTGAATTTCTGCATTTTCTAACTAAACGAAAGTGAGAGAATCGCTTGCGTGTAGAGTTAGAGACTAGACTAGTTTTCTTGAGACGCAGACGGATGAATTTATTTACTCGCACTCCACTGTGGACGGGAACTGTGGTATGTATAGGTATCTATTTATTTATACGAGCAAAGTTTTACATTGACTTGTTCATCACCCTACTGCACTGTACCTAGGAAGACATGCTTTAGAAAGTCTATGTAAGGGACTACATCTTCTAAGCTGTTTCACATTTCATTTTTCGCATGTCTTAACTCGATCCGTATGTTTGTTCGCTTTTGCTCGGAATATTATGTAAAGTTGGGAAGATGTTTGGATGTGTACACATGCCGCCGACAAAATGCATCCTGCATTTCATTTCTGTCTGTTGTGCTCTGTTAACTAATACAGATACATTTCAGTTCAGTCTGATTTTACGTAGAATACTTTATTCTACTTTAGTTTCTATTTGGTTTATTATTCCTAAAGTGACGTATTGTGTCTGTAAAAGAAATTATTGAGAAACACTTAAATGCTGGTATTCCTGATACTGATAGCTTAAACATGTATGTGTAGTACGTGGAACATTTTATAGTAGAGCAAGTTTAAGAGGTAGTTGTAAAAACTTTAGGGACACACTTGGCTTGTTTTTATAGCTTGTATCCTTTTCTGCTGTCCTTGGAGAAGAGTATTTGCAAACATTCTTTGAACGACACATAATCATCGTAAATAGGGAGTGTCGGAGGAAACTTAATGAGAATTGACTTTTAGCTTCGGTGGTAAAACATACTTTTGTTGCTACACAGATTTAAGTTTGCTTTACGTATGGCGTAAAATGTAAATAACCATGTAGAATGTAGTGCAACTCAAGCCAAATTTACAAAATGTATTAAAAACCTGAATATTACGTAGTCTTCAGTATTTCTGTCATCCACACGACAATGACGACAAAGGTACACTAGAGATAATAATTAGTTAAGCAACAACCTATTTCCTTTAGCTCTTTGAGTTGAGGTGGGAGTGGAAGTGAGACACTTATGGAAAGTACATGGTTCATAAAATTCTGTAAGTATCCTTTACTTTTCTTTTTAGAAAGTAAAATGAAATATGCATTAAGGAATGTGTTATGATGAGAGGAAAGTGGGAATTTCCTTCATGGTAGTTTGGTAGAGAGAATTGAAGACGTTTAGTCTTCTTTGAAATTTTATGCCTCATGTCTGTCGTTTAGTGCTTGGCTTACGCAACTTTTGCAAGAGCGGAATTCAGTAAGTGTGGTTATTTATACAGGAGACTAGGAGACACTCAGTCACTCATAAATACATAAATTAGCAATTATGGCTCCTTTGGCTTTAGGCCTCTGGTGGTTATTACGGGAGCCAGTCGTCTTTAGAACTATACCTTGGATCTACTAGGTAGTTCTATGAATCCATTAATTACTCGAAGGGAGTAACGTACCTTCAGAGACGACCACTGCCTCCTAATAAATAGATATTAGGATTTCAAACAATGGAAATGTTTCCCTGTGAGCTCCTTTGAACTTAGACTTAGTGAATACAGAAATTCTATTGGGAATTCTAGTACCTATATAGTATAGTCTCGGAAATCGGTAGTTTTCTATTTGCCGTGAATGCAAGTAAACACTGTGAGTTCATTATACAAATATTGCAGTATTTATGTTTACTTTGTCTACCATGACTGTTTACACTGAAAAGACGAAGTAAGTAAATAAGGTCGAATTTATGCGAATACAAAAACTTTATTGAACAACAACGCTTTATTTAACAGTCTACCAACTACTTTCGTTTTCATTCAACTATCATTATACCAAAGTTTCTTAGCCCATGCATATTGTATGGCTACACACTCGGTACAGTTTGGTAACTATCATGCAATAATGTATGCAAATTGTCAGCGTGGAAATACAATTTGCATTTAATTTGCACTTTGTTGCGTCTCCCCTGTCTGACAATTTAATTACTTCCAGTAAACTTTCTCTTTATGGAGTACAATGGCGGTGAAAGTAGTCACATGCTTAACAAGCTTAAAAGTGCATATTCGAACGTTAATGGATACCATATTTCATTAAAACTGTTTACTATATTTTTCTTGTGAATATGTTCCTTCTTGTTTCGAGTTTGGGCTTCGTTTTACTTTAACCCGCTTATCCATAAGCTTATTTGAATCTTAAACAGGACACTGCACGTGTAAATTTATTAAACCATGTAATCTGAACTAAATTGTAAAGTACTTTTGGCAGAATAGATACATGGATCTACAAAAAATATGAAACCACTTACCCAAATAATACCCTGTGTGGTAAGTGAATAAATTTTTAGTGTACAGTATATAGTACGTCCTATCTAAGTGCAGGTTTGAGTAGAAAGGATTGAAAAAACCACGTAGTTAGTTAGCTTCAGGCAGTGCGTGGACCTAACTTTATAAGGGTTTCAACTAAAATCACAAATCCCAAAAGTAGTATGCCATATTGGTTAATGTTACAAATAGTAAATTACAGAGGAATTCAATTATCTGAAATGTATTGGATATTATCCAGACGACCTTATGTAATGCTGTAAGTTTTGTAATGGGATGAAAAATTGGATTGAATAGCAATAAAAACCCAACGTTCCCATTCATTTGTATTGCCCGATGCTATAGCCTTAGTTCTATTTCTTTTTGGGATACACATTATAGTGTCTATGAAATTATATTTGGTAACGTATGTTCTTCTATTGTACACAATGTACACATAAGACGTAAGAGTAGTAGTAGTAGTAGAAAATAGAAATAAGTAAAAGTGCGAGACGAAGTTAGGTAGAGCAACAATATATACCACGTATTCTCTGGGCAGTGCATTTACCAGTGATGAGTATTTGTCCCCGTAATAAATGTATGTTGTAGTTATATAAATGACAAAATTTGTATAGGGAAGAGTGGTTCTTGGGAATTACCAAGTCGATACTGGCTAGCAATAAATGGTGGTCTATTAAGGACAAGATGTGAAAAGAGAACTCTGGATACGATGAGAATTGGAGTACGTGCTGATAGATTAATTGAAGATTGTCCCAATTTTTTTCTTTTATTTGTTGCAGATGGAGTGGTGCTGATAGATCCGGAGTACGTGAAAGATCGGAAAGTGTTTGGCCATGTGCTAGCAGCTTTTCGGTATGGACGAGAAGATTTGGACGTTCTCGGATTGACATTTCGAAAAGATCTATATCTGGCATCCGAGCAAATCTTCCCTGTGCCTGAAGCATCTCAGACAAAAACTCTCACAAGACTACAAGTCAGTAAAACCAAATTTGACTTTATTTTATATTGCTGCATCTCGAGTTCTTTAGATAAAATCTGCTCTTTTCTTTACTCGTATTACACTGTTGCACAAAGTAATTTCTGTAATGATAGTGTACCTACCTATAATATAATAAAGTATACGAATTGCAGAAATTATCCTGTGATGTTCTCCAGTTTTAGATAGAAAAAGAACTTTACTTGGGATGGTAGTCACTATATTTTAGCGTGATATGGTGTCTATTCTGTAGTGCACGGTGTACGTGTATGAAGAATGTGTACTTTGCAGTGAAAAAGCCAAGAAATAATCTTGGCATGTTAGTAGTAATAATAATCGTTACAATAAACAATCTAATCAGTCTTCTTTGGACTGGTTGATTCCCTTTGAAAGCATTCTGGATCTGTGTATTATGTGAAGCAACTGTAAAAGAGGATAGTACGCAGAGTTTTCTGACCTGCCATAAAATAGAATGTCTTTTATCATTCAATGACTGCTTGTATTGTATTGTATCGTCGACCATAAGTAATAACAGTTTCATGTACACATATACAACATGTACTACCTTATGTCACTTTTTTTCTACTTAGTAGATGTATTACATTGCACATAAGTGAAGTGAAGCTCATAGTTTGCTTTATGTGTGTCTTAAATTTTCATTTGACTCGAAGTACCATTAAGTATAGTTCCATTATATTATACTATTGTACATAATAATAAGACATTAAAATGAATTTCGGTAGTTATTACGTATATCTATTGTAGTGGTGTACAGGGTGATCGTGTGGGGACTAATGTCCAAAGCTGTATCCAAAGAACTGGAAGTATTACAGCAAAAATGCTGACACCATTTGAAAGCACATACAAATTTACGTTGGAATCCCAGTTTTCATGAACTTAGCTCTGCACCGACAATTAGCAATTCTCCCCAAAAAGTCAAAACGCATAATGTCCAAATTGATTACTAGCTAATTAATAGTTAAATCTCTCTCGAGGGAATTAAATTGCAAGTTTAATCCTCTTACAAATTGGAATTTCAATGTAAGTTTGCAAATGTTGTCAACAGCTACTTCCGGTTCATGAGATACAACTATGGACGTTATCCCCGACCACCCTGTATGTGACAGAAAATGCGATCATTTTTCTGTTGGAGAAGAGACTGAGACTGAGACAGAAAGGAGCTTCTCTTCTCAGGAATCTCTTTGTGAAATGAATAGAAAATTTTCGAGATTGCATTTGAAGATTAAAAATACTTGAAAGCTAATACTCAGATGGCTTGCACATAAGTGCCTAATAAATATGGATAAGGAGAAAGGATTATCCCCATGTATATAATATATTGTTGGCAGATTAAGGAGAGTATAGGGAATAGATATAAATTACTACGCCAGACGAGGTAGCGTACACAAGGTGTATTTGTCTTGTGTTGCTGTCCAACTGTTCAGTCAGTGTCTTTACTGCCTGTAGTATTCCCGCGACAGAAGCCAGGAAAATAGAATGAAATTTTCGGTATACATACTGACTGAGTGAATTTAATGTGACACAATAGAAAAGTCCGAGTACATGTACAGCAGGTACCACACAATGAAAGCTGATCTAGTATTTCTTTCTGTACAGTGTAATGTAATCGTAATGGTAAAATGTATATCTACTTACGTATATGGTATGAGTGTGTACAATTGTACTTGTCTGGCTCGGCGAGGCTTGACTGGGTAGTTGCAGTTGTATTGTAGTAGTGGCGTTATTACATTTTGTGGAAAACAATTTAAGACAAACAAAAAAGACACATATCTACGTGAAAATGTAATTACGATTACTACAGGGATTCTTATTGTTGGTATGTATGTATGTTCTATAGAGTAGTGCAGAAAGTAGGTTAAAGTTGTAAGCAGCGAGATTTATGGTTGGATTTTTGGATTTACTTGTATTCTATTGTATAGGAGAGATTATTGAAAAAACTGGGATCAAATGCATTTCCATTCTTCTTCGAGTTACCTCCACACTGTCCTGCCTCAGTGACTTTACAACCCGCTCCTGGCGATACAGGGAAGCCTTGTGGTGTCGACTATGAAATGAAAGCGTATGTTGCAGAATCAGCCGATGACAAACCTCATAAAAGGTAAAACTAGTCTCTATCAGACCAAACGTACTAGAACTAAAATACTTTGCTTTATTACTATTGCGCTCACACTTCATTCAACGTGTATGTTAAGTTTCCGCCTCTCTCTACGGAACTTCTAGGTTTATGTTTCAAGGGAAATACTTTCATACTTCTCTGAACCGGGAAACGTTTCTAAACTTTATTTTCATCTATTTTTTCACTAGCTCCCTTCCAAGGAATGATGGGATAGAAATAAAGATGGCAATAAATATTAATAAATTTCGGCTCTAGCGCAAACCACGTTCCTTCCCTTCCCTGTGCTATCTTCCTCAACTAGACATGACGGATGCTTTTCGGAGTAAATGTTTGCGCAATTGTGTTCCTTTGTAAGATTCTTGGGGAGCAAACAAAACATCTAAAGTTGCAAACCTTACTTTACGATTCTAACGAGTTAGTATTTCGGAAAACTCAGCAACTTTCAGCAAATAACAGAAATCAAGCATATTTATCCACTGGTCTTTTTGAAATATGACTTTCCGGATAGTAAAGTAGAAAGCGTAGTATATTATTTTTTGGAACACTGTCTAAAATACTACATTTGTTTTTATAGTAGTTATAAAGTATATTTTCAGGTATGTTTGATAGTAATAAATTTCAGATTGTATGATAAATTTTTGCGAGTAGTGTAGAATGAATTTGCATAATAGTGAAGTGAATGTATGAAGTACGTGATACTATGAAGACTATATATGCAAGCATAATTTAGAAATGAAGTGGTAAGAATTTCATATAAATAAATGAGCACCGGTGGAAGTGGAAGTAGCTAATGTTCTATGTTTTTCAGAATTTATTTAATTAGATCAAAGCGGATGTATTTCATCTGCCCGCAGAAATATACAATACAAGTACAACCAACATTATTATAGATATTTCATAAGTTTCCTGATTCCAAAATGATACATATTCATGCCATGTTGCATTAAAAGACATTAAATTACTATACAACGAAACCATGTTTTCATACCATTTGGTGGTGTCCACAAAGCGCGTATTATATTTCAAAGCTCATTTTCAGTTTAGCTGGTTAACGTAGCAATTCCCAGTTTGATGTAGGTATTAAGTTACAAGTTGAACTAGTAAAGCAGAAAATGCATATAGAATATATACCTCAGATGCCATTCTAGTGTTCATGTCTGTCTGGTAATCTTATAAGAACCTTCACCAAATTACGTTTTACTGTTACCACAATACAATTTAAGCTTACACTACACGACAACGCATACTCGAGTAATAGTACTTAAGAGCGTTGTCCCTGCTTCTCATTCAAAGCAGAATGGATATGATATGTATTGTACACGCATTCAATAAGAATTGTATAATTGCTTTCGTGTCGTATTTCATAAGACAAACAGACTAAAGGTAATGGATATATATTGAATTACAAAAAGGCTTTCAGGAGAAAATAATTAAGTTTTGTAATATCAGTTCCTAGTGGTTATCTTACGTAAACATTGTAATATCAATTAGCGAATTAAAAGATATTTATACTTGTAACATGAATGTCAGTTGAATTCATGTGCTATACAGCGAATACGAAAATATATCTGTAGATATCGGTTATCTTCTCCAAGTAGAATACATAATTTGTATTCCATTACACTCGTGAAAATTAAAATAATGCTGACTAATTCTGTGGGAGATACATTTTCTGAGTAAAAGTTGCTAAAAGATTTTTTGACTTTTGCAATTATAAATCTCTTTATTAGCAACCTAAAGGTATTCTCATATTATTAGGTGCTTTTTATTTGGATGCCTACTTTAATTAATAATTCGTAAGTCTGAGCTATTGTGCGCAAGTTTGGCTTTTAAGGGTGTGCAGAGTGCAGAAATCCCCTTTTCATGTAGCGCAGACAAATAGAAATTCAGGATTATGTAGACTTAATGGGACGTTTCAATTCTAGATATTATTATTTACAACTTTGTCTATTTGCGTTTGTGATGAAACGAACCAGATGATTTTTCCATTATGCTGAGTGTTCTAGTGCAACGAAATGAAAGTAAATATCAATACAAGTTGATGCATTACAGGAGATTCTTTCTTCAATACTTTCTATTTTAGGTCATGTAAACAAAAAGATAAAGCATACAAATCAGAACTCTGATAAATTACTTTTATGAAACGAAGCTAATATTTTTTAGACATATCCCATTTTAATAAATACTTTACTTTTACATAAAAGTGCCCTTAATTCTTCAAATAAAAGCAATAACTTCGCAAAAACAATGAGTTTTATGCGTACGTGTTCTAAATATTTTTTATTTTGAATGTCACTATTAATCCGATACAGACACAATCAGTCGCATTCACTATCCCAAATTTTTATGCAAATTTTTTATGTATAATCTTACAATGTACAATGTCCATATCCAAAGTTCACATATTAACTAAATATAGCCTTTGAATGTTTGAATGAATCTTAGAATTAAAAATGTTTCTCATCCTAATAAAGTAAATACCGTACACTTTTAAAGCTTCAAAATATGAATGAGAATTTTTGCATCGTCATAAAATTAATTTCGCTTCCAGTTTATAAGTTCTTTTAGAATTTATAGGTTCTCTGAGAACTTAGTACAAAATTTGCATTGGCTGTAATAGATCCATCCCCTATCTGATGGTAGCGATGCTAAAATAATGCTATTACAATCATCATACATGCAGGATATATTGTACGAAAAGATGATAGAGGCATTTCCATTGGTATATTGGTATTTTAATTTACTGTACGGTACATGAATAGGAATGAAAGCTAAATTATAAAGTTCTTTCAAATAGGAAAATATTTGGAAAGTTGTTCAAGTGAAAGTCAGTGGAAAATCCATATTAGGTAGATTTTTATGAAGTAAGTATGAAAAGGTTTGCATAAGATGTCTATCTGACATGCTGTCTGCTGTTATTTTATTACCATCTTTGCTTTCCTTTGCATTGTGTAAGTAAAATACGTAATGGTAATAAGATGGTAAATGACACTCTTCAAATTGAAGCGCATACATTCGTAGGACATCTCGACATCAGGTTCATATTATATTTTATAGCTGCAGGAAGATGTAATATTGATATCTTCATGCGCTATCCTAAAAATTCATGTACCTTAAAGTTTTATATGCATATATATCCATTTGAAAGAGCTGATTTTATGATGGAAATCTTGTGTTATGTGTCATTTACAACTACATATAAATGGGCTTACCTGGATAATATATAAAATGTTTGTTGTTCAAGCAAAACTTTTTGGAAAGGTAGTAAGGTAAAAAGAAACTCCACAGAAAGGTAGATACTGCGAGCAAAAAGTTTAGTTTACAAAGTAGGGTGTAGCTAAATATAGCTTAGCGTGGACACAAACATAGTCATGTCAAAGTCTGATGTGTTCCTATAAGCTAACAGCATCCTTTATAGCTGAACCTTATGAATATGAGATATGAACGAATATTAGCTGTATTTATTCGGGATCTACATCTACACAGTAAGGAAAGCTGGTATCATTTTGTCGACAGAAAGGTAAAGTTAAATTGACGTTACATTAGGCTTGTCTACTAAGCACACTGTATGTGATCTGACAGACCGCAAGTCTCTAGAGTGGGAAGAGAGAAATCGTGATTGCCATTCGCCCTACTATATGGGCCAAGTCGGCCAAGTTATTTGTTTTCTCTTTTACTCAAATATATATCGGGTATTGCAGTACAAATTGTAGACATATCAACTGCAAACACCTACTCATACAGGGATACCCAGGTGTTCCGAGCTTTAAAAAAGTATTTTCTAAGAAAGATCATCTTTAGAGAAAGGACAATAAAACTTTAAGGCTGTGATGAATAATATGTGTGTACTTTCTATACTAAAAATTTGATTAGACTTCAAGTGGTAGTTGTTATATGATAAATATCGATATACCTAGGTGAGTGCAGAGTTCAAAGGATGTTAATGTATTTATTGAGAAAGTTTTATCATGCTTTTATGGAAGCTCTTGCATGGTATTCTTACATTAGCCTTGCACAAAAAAGAAAATAAAATTGTTTTTTGTTGTTGATTTTAAAGCTATTAAAATGCTTTATTGGTACAAGCGGCGCTATTCAGATCTTTTGGTTTCTACCATGTTAGATTATAAAGCATTGAAGTTTAAATATTTACAGATTGTTATGAGTTCTGGGCGACCCTGTACTAAGGGTTTTGGGATGTTGGGTTATTTTATATGTTGATGTTTTATGTCGGCTATGAAAGATATGGTTAATGTATAATTGAGTTTATTATCAATCTGTATACAGAAACTCTGTACGCCTGGCAATCAGGAAAATAATGTATGCCCCTGGGAAGCAAGGAGAACAGCCATCAGTGGAAGTCTCCAAAGAGTTTATGATGTCGCCAAATAAATTACATCTGGAAGCATCCCTGGATAAAGAATTGTACCACCACGGAGAGTCTATTGCTGTCAATGTTCACATAGCCAATAATTCCAATCGAACGGTAAAGAAAATCAAAGTGTCAGTACGCCAATTCGCAGACATCTGTCTGTTTTCCACAGCCCAGTACAAGTGTACCGTTGCAGAAATCGAGACTGAGTAAGCAATTGAATTCGTTTTCGTGTCTACGTTTAAATTCTCACTTTGTTGATGTAAAGTTTCATCTTTCCACGACGGCTAGACAGACTAAAGCCAAAGCGTCCGATCCTCCAACTTGATCTTTTCCTCCTTTCTGTCTGCCTTATCTACTCCATGAAAGCTAACGTCATAGAGTTTCATGTGTTTGAAAGGAGATGAGAAGTTTAAACGGAAAGACTCCACGAGCACATTAACTTTCACAGTAACTACTATAGCTCTAGAGGGAATGATGATACATTGCATAATGGAATTACTATTACTGCTGAAGAATAGGTATTCAGATATACTTAGAATGATTGCTAGGAAGATACGATTATATGCTGTGATGTGAACTATTGCATCTACTATTATAATGTTATCATCATCAGTGAAACTGTTCATAGAGAGAACGCGCTAGAGTAGACACAGATTTATTTTCATTCATATCAATCGACTTAACTCAAGGCTTTGACTGCAGTTTTATTTCTTTGTCTAGCTTTTACTCACACTACTCTGTAATCTTTAGTGAGCGATTACATGCTCTATTGCGTGCCCCTGCCACTACTTACGTTATTCGGGATGCAATGTACAGCAGTGTCGTGTCGTGTTGAATTACACAGTAACCAGTGTAATACAAGTAAATGATCCCAACTTAGCTACAATTGCAATACTACAAATAGATACGTAGCCTTCACGCACAGTCAGTGTCTTTTCTCTTTTCTGTCCAGTCAAATTATTTTTTTTCCTTTTACGTCTCACTCATTTACTGCTGTATAACAAACTACGTATAACATACTGTACTGCACAATAGGAGGCTACTTTTATTAAATTTTCGTGTCTCAACAACTCTGTTTTATGTCTTTGATGATATAGTTATGTTATGATAGGCTAAGCCAATATAAAGCAAGAAGGATCATCATCATCATTATTTCCTTTAGTCACCAAGGAATTTCATTCTCATTCATGGAAGCCAATGATAACGGCGATCTTAAATGTAGTACTGACAAATAAAATGGTATAGATATATGCAATGTAGTACATATTCAATTACGACTTTTATTTAATAATTGGCTGCACACACAAAACAAGTATGTCATTGTGATAACTGCTATTATTGCAGTTGCAGTAAAGGATGGAACTACAAATATGAAAATGACAAGACCTATTCTTAAATTTACATGCATTAGAAAAGTTATCTGTTATAATGTTAGTTAGTGTTAATATTTGTAATTCTAAATGGTTAATGATTGTTTTTCTACAGGGAAGGATGTCCGGTAAGTCCAGGGTTCACTCTTTCAAAAGTATATATGTTAACACCACTCCTTGCCAATAATAAAGAAAAGAGGGGATTAGCTTTAGATGGCCAACTAAAGCATGAAGATACCAACTTAGCTTCGTCAACAATGTAAGTATATATGTTCAAGAAAATTTTGATTACACTTACCTGTATAGAAAACTTAGTAATGTAATAAGTAATTAACTATCCCTTTGATCTGTGAACTTTTAGAATAACTGATCCAGCAACAAAAGAAAATTTGGGAATTATAGTGCAGTACAAAGTGAAAGTTAAATTATGTCTTGGGCCTCTGGGAGGGTAAGCGAATCTTCAATGTGTAGTATTTCTTATAAATAATAAATACACCTATATAAAAGCACATTTAGGAAATTGTTATGCATTTCGTAACTATATTTGTTGAAGTAGGGATTTATCTGCGGAATTGCCGTTCGTGTTAATGCATCCTAAGCCGGAGGACGATGAATTAGCAATGATGCCAAAATCACCATCACCAAACCATTTAGAGGGAGAAGAGGCTCCTGTAGAAAATCTCATTCAACTTGATACGTAAGCTGACATAGCACTAATAGAAATTACATAGCCTTAGGCGACGAGAGTAATGCCTGTAATGAAGAGATTAAAATTACAGCTTCTTGAAACTTGTGGAGGTGGAACTAGCAATCTAATATTTCTATTGATTTTTTTCTACAGAGATGACGATATTATTTTTGAAGATTTTGCTAGACTGCGGTTGAAAGGAGAAACGGAATAAGATATCTACCATCTTTGTTGTATAATAAGAATTTTTAGTGTCACCATGTGTCCTCTACCTGCCGTTTCATTCAGCCAAAAGCGATATATAAAATATGAGAGAAGATTGCGTGTATACGTAACATAAGGCAAATAATTACAACGTAATAATGCAAATAAAGAAGCAAAGTTATAAAAGTGATTTATGTAAAAAAAAATGAGAGAAAGACAGTAAAAAGTTAGGAAAATTGTAAAGTAATATGCTTATTGTTAGTTGTTACTGATGCAATGGTTAAAATAATACATTTCATTTACCAATCACCTTATTCCGCAATAAAATTCTTAATAGTATGTGACATGTGAACTATTTAGCTACAAACTTGGAAATGTACTGCAAGCAAAAGAATTACAATCTTTATATAGTACATAGCATCTACCTAGGTACCTACTCAATATAAGTTATAAGTAATACTACATACAATAAATGTGTATCTTATACCTTGGTATTATAACTTCGCGAACAAACAATGAGATTCAGTTCATTAATGTACAGGTAGATTGGTATACATTATACATACTATATAAATCTTTTGCACAAAGTACTATATGGAGTTGCATAAACTATTACTGCCAAAGCTGTAAGTAAACATCTATTTAAGTATCCTATGTAATATGTATCGGTGTTGCAAACTTTTCAGGAATTAGCATAAACGAAGAAACTTTTTACCACACGAATGTTTAGTAATATTATCCATCGACTACATAATTTACGAATCAATAATAAGTTGTTAAGTACAGATAAGAAACTTAAGCATTGAATTTGCAATAACTGTTATAATAGTAATAATGAATTCTTGGATATGCAATATTGCTATGTTGTCATTGTCTTTACAAATAAACATTTTATATATTAACTGCTATGATCATGTAGTTTTTTAAATTCTAACCGTATTTGAATTGATGTACGCGTTATACCCTAATCAAGTTACTTATCTATACGACTTGTGTAGAAGAAATTTTTACATTTACGTAATTAAACGCGAATTCAGAGTAGTAGAAGGCATAATAATATGATAATGATGATTACCAGTACTTGTGATGTATGTAATAGTAATTCTGACTCACAACAATGGTTGTAATTTGTATGTAACAGAAACTTGGTTTTAATGTAGAGTGTAATTAATAATAATGTCATGTGCCTACTTTTTAATATTATATAACAATGTATAGAGTCGGAAAATAGGATTGTTAAGGGGGTGTCGCTTCCCCAGGGATTATGGAAAATGTTGAAGCAATAATTTGTAGGGAATTTTGTTGTGCATTTAAAAACTTAATCCCATTAAAATCGGATGATGTTCATTAGGTAGGTCAAAGGCCAGGTTGAACAATACTAAAAGGACGAATTTTTGGGTTTTAGAAATAATTTTTTGAAAAATCCTTTTTGTATTTTATATTTTTATCTTTTATTTTTTGCCTTTTTGAGAATTTTGATCAAAATTCGCAAAAAAGTTGGAAATTCGACCTGCTTTGATAGTCATTAAATTGTTTTTAAATGTTGCTACTATAATCCTCTTTCAAAATGTAAAGTGGATTCTTCAAGAAAAATTTATTCCGAAAGCAAAAAAAATCGTCTTTCTGTTATTCAACCTGATCTTTGACATATAGTAAACACCAACCGATTTTGATGGGATTAAGTATATTGAATCCTCTTCCCTGCAAATTAGTAGCTTACATCATTTTCCATAGCACAAAGGAAAAGCCAAGCCTCCTTGACAGTACTGTTTTCCGACCCTGTAGATACCTTTACAGATCCTACTAACCTTTTCGTTAATCTCATGTTGTCAGGTGTCGTTTAAATAGATAACTGTTACCTGCCTACTAATATTGTATTGCAAATATTTCTGTTTACTGTTGTATCTGACTATATTTATTGATTTTACTAATATTCCTTACAAGTATTGTTCGTTTTAGTTAAATTATATTTAGCTTTCGCTTTAAATACTTTTACCTGATGTTAGCTAAGGTCAGTATAGGGAACCTATAATAATTATTACATTTATTACATTTAGGAACGAAAGTACTCGATGAACACACGAGCAGGAATTACATTCAAAAGTTCGTTAACTTTTATTTTAAATTTAAATGCACAAAATTACAATATATGCAAATCTCTATCTTCATAAATACCTAAGATTGCCAGTTAAAAACCCATCATGTATGTTATCTTCTGTAAGAGAACTAGTAAATACCTGCTGGTTGATTTAATTATTTTCATTTCCCTGTTACATGCAGTACTGCATAATTGAGAGCTTCCTAACATAAGTGCATAAGACTATTCCTGTAAATTTTCTGCTATACATTGAAAATCAACTATAACCTATATAGGAGTGTAAAATTGACTGCAAATTGTAAAGCTACCCCTAAATCGTCTAATTGAACTGATCCATTATATTCTGTATTCTGTAGTTGTTCTCTTTTAAAATTTTCTAATGCAACTAGGTCTTTTATGTAACCGATGCGTTCATTTACATTAATTTTTACTTGTTTATTTGATGTAATTTTTATGGCAAATAATTTTACATCAACTGTCAAAATCTTTCGTAATAGCTATATTAAACGATATGCATTGATTGCTTTATTTATATTTAGGTATACCCGGGATATAGTATATTTAGGTATACCTGTTTATGAAGGACTTAGCGCAGATTAATTAATAAGACTCTGCAAACTGTTACGCTTAAAATATTATGCATTGTCACTATTTGCCACTGATATGAAATGAATATTGTTCTTTACCTAATTAAAATTGTAAACGCAATTTACAGAGGCTATATAAGCTTTGGACTGTTTTTAATTTGCGGAAGCGAACAAGCTCTTGCTCTTTGAGCTCTCCAAACTAAAACAAAAGAGCATTCCAACTATACAAATATGCTAATGAAAAACATCCAGATAAGTGATGTGCAAAATTCCAAATATTTTGTTTTTTAGATAATCTACTTTACCTTGAAATTCAATTTCAGTCTTCATTTACAGATATAGTAGTACTCTTCCAAAACAATAATATTTTCGAACAAGTTAGCCAATTAAATACTACTGTGTAGTAGATTCTAGTAGCAGGCAAATCTAGCGATTCTGTAGACGAAAGGGTGAAAGTACGCATATTATACGGAAATGCTGATTGTACAATTTCAATTGTCTCTTTTGCAATAAGTTACGTTAAAACTTAATGAGAGAACATACTACGAAATACATACAATTCGCAACGAAGTACATATTTAAGTGGCAAAGCAATTTCATTCACTCATTGTCTGATTTGAAATGAATGAGCACAAAAGCGTGCAAATGTGAAGAAATTCTCTTCAAATCACACTAAGTTAGTATTACATACACACAAGCAACCATATAAAGGCCAGCAACAAACAAAATACCTGCACAATTTATACTTGGTACGTAAGAATGTATGTAGTATAATACATACACGTTCTTAATGTTAATAAATAACATACTACTGGTACATACTTAAAAGAGATTGCGAGTTTCTTTATTAGCATTTCTCTTTTAGTGCTCTACCGTAAAGACGCCATAAGATTCGCGTACAATATGAAATGGACCCGTTGAAATGAAAATATTGCATTTAAAAGGTTTATAAACTTTAAAGATGAATGGAGAAGAATAGAATGTAGGTAAGTGTGTGTTAATGTTTAATTATACTCGAAAAAGGTGCACAATATTGGTACCCTATTTATTTGTGGCTATAGAATTACAACGCTAAGCTTATATAATCGTTACTTACTTCCTCAGATGACTTTCATGGAGAAAGTTGGAGAAAGTGAATAAAGTTTACATTGGTACAGTACATTACAATATTGAATACTTGTCAATTGTCAACCTCGTTGTTGTTTTAATTCATTAAATTTTGGGTATGCTTAGGTCAGATAATTATATAAGTGATTTAATTAAGTTACAATCTTAAGATTAAGTCTTGTAATTTAAGTGCTACTAATAAACCTTAAATTGAAGTAAGAACTTCAGTTAGAGAAATGAAAGGAAAAGTATTATGCCTCAGCCTTATTTACATATTTATTTAATTTTTAGTTAACACTATTGTCAAAGTCGGAATGCAACTGTTTTGTTTTTGTGTACGCAAAAGGTCCATTTTAAACGCTTGTTTGTTGGATAAACACATTACGGATGCGAATAAAGATAAACGTGGGTAATAACCGATTAGTCAATCACAAGTTTCGTATAAACATGTACGTATAGTACCTACCTCCAATTATTATTGTTTTCGTTTTAATTCGTTCTATGCTCCTACATTTACTTAATTGTAGTCTAAATATACTTTCCCAGCATTATGTAACTACAAAGATATGTTATGTTTCCCGTATACTATTTATACGTAACATTGCAAATGCGTTTGTTTTGTGTGCTGTTAAGAACTTTACTATTAAGAACCTTAAGTTATTAGGTAAGAACTAATATAATTAGAAATAACTTTTAAGTTACTGTTTTACACTAATGTTATTACTTGTGTTTGTGTTCTTAAAACAATATTTTTACACAAATATCTAACCATTGTGTAAGTGCACAAAGTGTGCAATAAATTGGTTGTACAGTGCGCATAATTATAATGTTGTCTAACTTACCTAATACCATAATTTTAATGATCTAATTTTAATTTAACTAACTATTATGCTGCGTTACAAACATGCTATTTACAAGACAAGTTATACTATTGAATAAACCCACAATATTCTTTAATTTCATTACTCTTGACAGGTGCTAAATTACATTCATACTTTTCTACTTCAAGTTTCGGCAATCGGCATTATTGATTTTAATTTAAATGCATAATCTCCAGTAAATGATGACATGGCATGAACACATGAACTTTTTTGTGTCCGTGAAAATCCCAGAAGTTAAGAATCTGGGGCACTGCTTATGCGACCGTACTTTTGGCACAGCAAATAACATTCGATTGGGACCCTTATTCTGGATAAATTTGGGTATCTTCAGCTATCCTGGAAATATACATATTACCCATAATACCCTTTACATATTTTAGTCTAGTCTAGATACGTGAAAGAAACATTAGGCTGAAACTTGAAACTGAATGAAGCACAAGCACAAGAGCATAAAAGCACAATGCAATCGCAATCATGCAATGGCAGAGAACGGTTCACGGTTTACTTTTGATTTGACGTAAGCGATGAGTCCGTGACGTTATCAAACAGAAAAAGCGCAGCCGTCTGAATTTCTGTCCATCTGCAGAAGGAAGATAAATACATAATAGAAATATAAATAAGGACTTTTTCGTTTTCTTTTGTGTGCTGATCTGAAAAGGGTAAGGTAAATATTCCAAATATAGTACTGTAATAATAATATTTAACTTCTCCATTTCCTTCTTCATTAACATTTTCTTCACCTTGTTTTGTGTGCCAGTATTCTAAATAACTTGTTGGGTTTTATGTTTGAATTCTTGTCAATTAACACTTGCTAAACTTAGCAATTCACTGGAACCACAACTGTTTTTTGTCATGGATGTTCACTAAAGTTGGATTGTTGAATAAAGATGACCTTTTTGATATTTTGATGCTTATTGTTTAATGGTCAGCTTATTAAGACTACGGCTATCAAATACCAAAACTTTACATTTGTAGTACTGTAATTCTACCATTGACATTGGCAAATTAAATATTTTCGTGGAGTATCTAAAACTTCAAAGTAAACTTTAGATTTTATTAAAAAAGAAATACCGACTTTGTTACTTTATGTTACTGATGGTTAATTTAACGCAGCAAATTGAGGAATTGGTGTATTACAATAAGTATTGCAATTTGCAATACTGTACTGTTTATTATTTGTGATGGCCAGTAATTTTATTTAGCCAAAGCCAAAGCAATAATGATTTTACGTTTACTGCTCATTTAAATTAGAAAATGCAAACTGAATTTAGGTAAGACAATAAAGCATCTTTTTGTCAGCAATCTATAGATTGGCGTATAATATACAAGGAACTTTTTAAAAGATGAATGTATTACAGTATTTACACAGTAGTGTTTCATTACTACTAATACTAATTATTTCTTTTGGAGCTTGATAGTAAAAATGGTTTTGTTAGACTTAAACCTAGGCCAAAAGACATTTTATACCAACCAAAGACATTTTATAGAATAATAACCAACAAAATGTGAATTATGAATAATAGAACATTATTGTAATTAATTCATTTCTTTGGTTTACAAGAGGTTCTTAATGGAGAAGAAAGATTTGTATTTATAAATCATAATATGATTTAGTAATTTTAATGGTGTGTAATTTTGACACATTTTTGATACAGCTGTTGCCTTTATTGTCACCCAGAGAGTGACATGTAGTAAGACGTAATACATCACTGTGAGTGTGTATGCAACTATGTTCTCTTTGTAATAACGGGGTTACTCAGTTTCGTACTACATGGATTTCTCCGATTTCGATTTTCCTCTAGTTTATCAGAATCTTTATGGAACTCGGTTGCTGAACAACTCCATCGGGAAAGTGAATTTTATGCAAATTAAATTAAGGAAAAACGACTCTTTGCTTTCACTGCTATTTGAACTCAGTTTTCGTCAACAAATTGGAAAATGCCTTTTTTGAAAGGATTGCACCCGATAAGAAGAACATATGAGCATTTAAAAGACACTAATTTATTCTTGAAACCGTTCATACGAATATTTGCTTTTCACTACAATCCAAAACTGCCAAGTCATAAAGGAACGGTCGAGTTTGTACATTGGCATTCTGCTCAACTCCAGTACCACAATCCTGATGTTCAAGTTATCAGCTTTCGAAACTTAACTCCCACTCCTTTCTTCAGAATCTTTTTTGACAATGGTCAGGATATGTTAGTGGATGTCGACCGGCAATCAAAAGACGAAATTCATAAACGTGTTGCCGCTACACTGTGCAAGACAGAAGAAGGTTTTCATTTTTTCTCATACATATGTTCATAAATTGTTGTAGGTATACTAGATAATTAATTATATATATGCAGTAACTTTTATACATTTGGTTTATTTTAGAATTGAGAGAAGAAGGAAAAGCGTCAGCAGTTAAGCAGAACCCAGCTCATTTTGGATACGGTTGTCAGCGACATTGCATGTGTGAAATTCCTGGGCAGATCCCTTGTCCCGCTCTCGTTCCACTACCGTACCATATGCGAGGAAAGTACAGAATGGGATTTGCTGAATTAGACGAGTCCAAATACCTCTGAGGATAATTTTGTTCAGTGAACATTTCCAGTGAAATAAGTAGATAATAACTAGTAGTTTAACAGATCTTCTGCCTCAGTGCGATATTGTGAAAATAGTAGTAGTAGTTCTCAGTGAACTTCAGTTTTAGAAGATAATTCATTAATAATTTTAGTAATAGCCACAAATTCTACAAAGTGTGTTGCTTAATTCATGTAAGTTATACTATATAACTTACTTACGTACAATCATCAGTGTTGCATTTTGTTCACGACCAGTACCTTACAAACCCAAAATGTCGTGGTGCTGTTCGCGTACGGCGAAACTTTTATTCGATAGTGTTGTTGGCATCGGGGGAGCTGGCAATCTAACTGTTAGTGGTGATAACCATGGTGGAACATCTTCAGATACTTCGAAAAAGCAATCTGATATTGCTTTGGACAGTGGCTACATTGGTCACGAAGTTGTTGTTGTGAAAAATGGATTACGAGTCTGTGGATCCGGTGGCGCACTGGGCACAGCTCCATTGTTACAGACCAAAAGCTATTTTGAGGTTAAGTTTCAACAAGATGGAAAATGGGGCATTGGTTTAGCTACAAGAAATTCATCTCTGGATTCAGGACCATTAGGGAATGATCCTGATTCATGGGTTTTACGGCACACGGGTGACCTTTACTACAATGGGCAGACCATAGGGAAATTAGAACATGTACCTCAGGAAGGGGATATTATTGTAAGATTTTAAAAAATATCATTATAATGTTATGTTTTGATTACAATTGCATTATTTACTAAACAGGGTGTCAGCTATGATCATATTGAACTGAACTTTTATATAAACGGAGTAAAGGGATCCATTGCATTCAGTAATGTTAGAGGAACAGTTTTTCCTGCTCTCTATGGTAAGAACTTATTGTTTTCAAGTGAAAGGTTGAACGTAATACGTCAATTTTTGTCCTCCAATAATACTGATAATTTAAATTTTCAGTTCATGAAGGAGCTGTGCTGGATGTTATATTTGATGGATTTTCTTATCCTCCACCGATTGGGTTTGACAAAATTATGAAAGAAAAATCATTACTCTAAAACTTATACTGCAATTCCAATTTCACGGGAGGAATGACTTCTGTTTCCGTTTTACAAATAATATTATTCAAGAGTTTATTATAGTGACCTCTATTCTATCCTGCCATATTAGCATAATTACATGTTTTAATAAATCCTCTGTAATTTATTCATTAATATCGATTGTATTAGTTTTGTAGCTAGCTTTATATACTATTGCTAACGCTAAAATTGATGAATACGGTTTTGGCTTGGTATAAGTGTACACCCAAATTAATAAATCGTACACACAAGCTTCTACTTAAGATTGTCTGGATCATATACTATGCAAAACAAACCGAATATTGGTTTCATTGATTATGACAACCATTTGATTAAATGAAATTACATTTGCTTGACCTTAATATAATAATATTGTAATTGTACTTAAAAACGTGTACTGGGCCACACTCAAACATGTTCCAATAAATTAAACGGTTAGATGCATTTTCTTTTTTTGTCAGTTGATTAAAGATAACATTTTGTTTTTCATTATCTATCGGATAGGGCGTGGCCTGTTCATTGACACTAGTCTGATTCGAGTGTTAGGTCGGCGAAAGCTCTTACTGGGGTGTGGTAGATATAGGGATTTTTCTGGCTCGGTGATGTGCGGGGAACATTTTTGAGGTATCTGGTGGCTGCGAAACTTGACCCAAGACCCGATGGAATTCAAATAGGGTACAACTAATTTACTTTGCATTTCAAATCGTCATAATATGTTTATGTTTATTTCTATATCCTAGCTATTAGTTAGTTTGGACCGCTACATAACATCAAAAGTACAATGGCCAGTGACAAATATCAAAAAAATGCAATAAAAATATCAAATAGTACTGACTTTTATACTTGTCATTTGAGTTAAAATGTTTTTATTGATAATTTTTCTTTAGTTTTTAAGACTGTACTGTACAAGGTAACAAGTAGGAGTTATAAAAACTAATTTCATTCCATTAATTTAATTCGTACATGCCATATCCACCATCGTGGTATTTAATTTTATTAACCTGATGAGCAGGGCTCGGATATGTATTTTCGAAAAATCGTAAAATATTTAAATATATATTTCCTTAAAAACGCCAAATATTTTCCAAAATATTTTCTTAAAAAACCATTAAAATGTGTATTTTAATGTTTCAAGTTCTTTTAAATTTCTTGAAAAGTATGATAAAATTGTATTATAACGTTTAGAACGGCGTTTTTGCCAAAATAGATGTCATAAAGTCACACTCAAGAACAATGCCAAAAAATTTTTTTCAAAAAATTATTTTTCAGACACAAATAAAAGTATAATTGCACGTTTTTAGAAAAAAATTTGCATTTTACTGCGCATTTTTGCGGTAAAATCACAAAATTTTGGTGAAAACGCCAAAATATTTAAAAATATTTTCTTATCGGCCAAATATTTACCAAAATATGTTTTTAAATAAAAAATATGTTCTTAAATAATATATGTTCTAAAAATGGAAAATATTTTTTATATTTACTAAAAATATTCGCATACGTTCTTCATTTAGTATGAAACGCCTAGATCCTAAGTGTCCGATGTGTACGATCACACAGTAAAAATATTTTTATAAATACATATCCGAGCCCTGCTGATGAGTCCCACTTTTATTTACGATTATAAGATAATATTAAAAAGATAGATGTATGAATAGATTTTCTATCGATCGTTTATACCGTTTGTCCTAAGATTATGCCAAAATGTCATTACATTGTCTCTTATCATTCCTAAAGGACGGGCACCAAAGTAGCTGAAGACACTATAATTTAAAAAAATAAAATAATTTAATTTCGGAGAAAAACAAAAATCAAGGTACAATGGCAAAAAAATAATTTTACTTACATCCCAAATATACATCCGCTTAAGTGAGCAGCATGGTCCATAAACTGCCATCCTGCTAATATACCAGCTATATCTACAGCTAGGACACACTTAAGAGCCTGAAACCAAAATAAACAAATAAGATTTTCATGCATTAGAAAACTCCAATGAACCCAACACCCAAACAAAGTCTATAAGTTTATATCCATATCTATAAGTTTTCCCATATCACATCAATTACAGAATTATAGAAATATTTTCCTTGCTAGTCACTAACGGCATCCTAAACAACGACAAACTCATTTTGGGGAACACATATCTTATTGCTTTTGAAGATCAGACAAAAATTATCTATTGCGTTTATGTACACAATCGGAAGTAATATTTAATAAAAATCAAATACACTCACCGTATCTGCGCTAAATTGTACACCCGGAAGAAAAATTATTCCCAACTGTATGTCGGGCATCCTCGTACATACCATTCCCAAAATGCCCATTATTGCTCCGGACTAAATTAGGTTTTAACAGAAAGGAAAAGAAAGTGTTTAGATAGAAAAAGATTCAGAAATTAAAATTGAAATATTGGAAACTGCATTTATGAACTTTACTTACAGCTCCTAAAGATGGAATATTGCTGCCAATAAAAAGTTTATGAAGATGTGAACCAAAAGAAGCAACAACACCAGATGTCAAGTACATGGCTATGAAATTCTCCTTCCCTGTGATTGCAGCAGCAGCTACAAACCATATTTATCACAATTTAAATGGTATCATCACACATATTAACTTTTAGTAAAATTTGCTAATATAAATTTCAGTTTAGTTTTTTAGGTAAGGCTGGTAAGTCGGCAAGTGATAAGGTAACGTATATTTACGTAGGTTGTCAGATGTATATTAATTACCTGGAATAAATGAATGCAAGACGAACATATTGGCAAACAGATGCAAAAACGAGTAATGACTAAAAGTGGAGAACAGCATTGGCCAACAGACAGCTCCTGTAAAACAATGATTTAACCATTTTTAAATTCAGTCCAGTACGATTACATATGTAAGAATAAATAATTAAATCTCGGTAAACCAACTTGAAACAGGCGTAGAACTGAAATACTTGACCATCATAGGAGCCCATCCAGGTACCCTCCATGCAAAGTAAACCAACGTATTTATTGCGCAAATAGGCCAGAATAGTTTTTCTCCAGCAGATAAAGCCGACCACCATTCATCAAGCTTCTGAACAACTTCATTAGACTACTTACATCAAATTTGCTTTTTAGTTTTCATTTTATGGTAATACACAATTCGACTGCTTTTATGGTCTTCTATGAATACACATACCTGAGTACGAGGAGGCGAATTTATCCCAGGTATCGGTATTCTAAAATTTCCCAAAGAAAGACGCCTATCCTGGGCTATACTTCTACGGTAATCTTCATATTGCCAAATAGTACAACCAACTACACTGAAGCCTCCAACCTGTTGACAGAAGTATAAATTTAAAGCGTTTCTTTTCCATTTTTTACAAATCTAAAACTGGCAAACTAATTCGATAAAAGTAGTAACTATATTTACAATTTGGGAGAACTTACAAAGGCAGTGAAAGCCAATGGTTTAAAAATCAAATTGTAGCAATCGGACATGGAATAGCGGGGAGGTAGTGGAGGGAATTTATCTATTATTTGGTCCTGGATACTTTTCGGTTTGGTTTCCTTACTAGATCTACCACGTCTAAAATTTCTTGTTATACACCAATAAAAAGACGAAGAATTTTGCGAATTCGGCGGAGCAGAAAAATGTTTAAACAGATTGTGCAGAGGTAGTGTACTGCCCGTTGGTAATTTTCTCCATTTCGTCGATGAAGAAGAAAATGACTCGCTCTGCACGAAGTTACTGATATTTTTGCCAATGCATTTACTTCTATAATCAGAGAATTTTGATAGTACCCTAAAAGTAAACACATAATTAGATATCGTCAATATGGTCATTTAACTAAACAACCAGAATATTCATCGGTGCACACATTCATAAAGCATGCCTATAATAGGGTACAAAATAGTTAAGCTTACGAAAAAACAGAATGTGTTGCCAATTTCAGAAGTTTTAATAAAAAGATACTATTGCATTATGTATTTCACATAATTCACAACTTAATTTTTACCCGAATTTTGTGTGCAGTAATAGCTAAAGCTAATCATTCTTCATAAAATGCTAACCCTAAAACAAAGCTTATTACTGTAGGCTCGATCTACTATAAGAAACAAGAAATTTTGGTTGTAAGACTATCAAAATTAAGACAAAAAATCTGGTAACCATAGATTCAGGTTTCCATTGGAAAGAGCCAGTAGTACCATTACATAACATGTCTCTAGGACATCTTTTTGCTGGAACCAGCTGGAACATAATAATTTGTTCAAAAAAGCGAACAATGGTATAAAAGTTTCCATAAAATTAGGCATTGGGTCAAAATTTAATAATTACGAACGTAAAACTGGACGTGGCCCGCTCATGCATTATCTATTATATTTGAATTGAATAATGCTAAATCGGAACACAATATTCTCAATTCAAACCAAATCTCCAGAGGTATAAATTCTATTTAAAACGTAGTACTAAAATAACTTTCTTCGAGACTTTGGGGAAAGTCAAAAAACTTTCACCATCTCAAGCAGAACAGTATGTTGCGAACAGTTGGTGAAAGTTAATGAACTTTCACCAATAGTTTGCTTTCGGCGAATGCGAGTAATAGTAATGAGTGCTACGTGTAAAACAGGTATTTTCTTAAAAATCACACCGTAAATTTTAAAAAATTATCTATTTTAATTTTGCCAATAAAATAAATAGAAAAGGAATATTTTACTTTCAAAAGTTATCAAAATATCAATTCTTACCTTTTTGCAGTTTCCATTTTAAAAAATCGCCTAATTCTATTTCCATTCATTTTTACGAACAAAGTTATTGCCCTCAGTCGTGTTTGTATCAAAACGTGCTTTATCACGTAACTTTCAAGTTGTAAGTTTGTGTGAAATTCAGGAGTAGTTAGAGACAGACAATAGTATATGTTTGATTAGCCTTCTACAACTGATGAGTTGATAAAACTTTCAAACTTTTGCCAATTTTGTCACTAACCAGCCAACCACCACAATATGAAAACAATAACTGCAAAAGTTTATATCGAAAGTTTGGAGTGCAACTCTATATTAAGGCAATCTTTTTAAACTGGCGGGTGTTCTTCTAGATATTCATTGGGTAGAAGCAAGACCTGGAAATTTTAACTGTTTACAACTTATTGCAATACTGCGGTAGAACTTAAATCAAGATACTAATTTTTTGGTGTAACAATCTAACAATATTGCTAATATTTAGTTTTTTAGTTCAATTTGGAGGTTAAACATTTCCTAAACTGAACCGCTGACCGCTGGTAGGACAATTTTAAAACAAGTAATTCAAAACCCTAAGGGAAGGACCAAAGATGAGTCTGGCACTTATGGGATCGTGAGTATTTAAAAAATCTAAAATTTTTACAATAAAGGTAATAGATGTTCCTAGAAAGCAGAAATTTTATATAGGTAAAACTAATGTGAAACATCGGTTACGGAAAGCTCGGATAATGTAAAAAAAATTGATGAGTTTTATGTAATCCAAAGAGAAAATTTGGAAAACAGAAACTGGTCTTTCCTCTTGCAGTCTTAATAAGTTTGTATTGTGACCATTAATTGTGTTTTATGTTTCTAGTGTTTTTTGTCGCCGAGGCATGCAATCTTGTATGGGTCAACAATTGCGAATCGGTTATTCAAAATGGTAAGTCAACATGGAATTAGATCATTTGAAAGTAACGTATGATAAAATTGATGTCCATTAGACTTGTAAATATTTGTCATACTGTTACAAAAATAACTTATGCAAAATTTTAAAACTAAAAATGCAGGATCAATACATCTGTTTTGCACTTGCTTTTTCTGTACATCAGGGAGAAAGTTTTCCCTAAACTTTTACTAAACTTTCTCCTAATTCAACTTTTTAAATTTTAGTTGCCAGTGCGGCTGCATTTTGATGAGAGTGATATGAATATTATGATATACACTTTATAACATTATTGTAATAAAAAATAATAATACTCAACATACTCGCAGCAGTAGGAAAACCAATTTTTCGTTGTTATTATAGTTTGTAGAGAAACCCCGCGTTAAATGTTCTTTAACTCAGCTACATATGCCTTTAAACTTTGTTAATTTGGTAGTTAATTGTTTTCAATAGCATCATTCCTGATGATGATTTGTTTCATTGATTTTAGGCTAACCACATCAGCGGTAGCAAGAACAACCGCTTACAAGGAAGGTGAAGATTTTTGGGATAAAAACAAACGCCTCAACAGACCAACTTCGCCTCATTTGACAATCTACAAACCACAAATAACATCAATGTTGTCAATAACACACAGAGGAACTGGTCTAGCTCTTTCTGCTTTTACTTCCGGGTTTGCTATTACGATGTTGGTTTTGCCTGGTTCATTTCCCCATTACCTATCTGAACTAAGTGCAATGCAGTTTGGCGGTGGGATTATTTTCCTTACGAAATGCGCCTTGGCATTTCCTCTCATGTTTCATCTCAGTAATGGAGTCCGTCACTTGGCTTGGGACTTAGGAAAGGGATTTCAAATAAAATCTGTCTATGCTACCGGATACGCTGTTATGGGATTGGCAACAGTTCTCACATTGATAGTAGCCTGTATGTAATTGATGTTGGTCACATTCAAATTCTACTAAGGTAAATAGATTGGAGATATGAAAGTTTACCACTTCAGTCTTTAAACAGTTGAAAAATAGAATTGATGCGCAAAGTTATGTAAAAGATTGTTGGTAGTGTGTAGTAATATTGCCAATTAATGCCTTTATAAGTTACTTAAAATTATACAGCAAACATGCAGTTCGTAATTCAAGTCAATCAATTCTGTAATGCTGCTTCAATAATAAACTTGTACAGTAATTTATTGATTCACTTTGAAACAAAATTATTTATTGTTCTTTATATTTAGTGGCTACTCAAAATGTCTATCTCCGACAACTTTCTCGATCGGTCTAGGGAATTTACAAAACGGGCGGTTTAAATTTACATTGTAGTCATTATAACATTTAATTTCCTGATTGAAAACAATACGATTTAAGTATTCTCCAGTACTACAAATTAAATTCGATGTATATAACGTGCACATTAATTACAAAGATAAGAGATATTAATCCGAATCCTTAGGTACTATACATTCCGAAAGTACCCTTATAAATTAACTTCCTTTATTATCTTTTCAGTATACGACATACTTTTGAGGCAATAATAACAGTGTGGTAAACTGTAAACATAATTAGCTGAGATAAAGTTTCACAAACGTTGATGTAGTGCGCGAATTTAATCCTATTCGCTTTCTCCAAACAAATTATTCACAAAGTGGAGAAAACTAAGAGAACGTGGATAAGGACTACGTACGTGACACTGCTTCACAAAATCACAATGTTCCAAAAATCTAATGATTGTAGTATTAAAACAACATAAGTACAAAAACAACATGAGTACAAGACATGAGTCAATTAAGTTGTATTTCAGTCCGCTGAATCAGCATTACTGTTTTAATGTGTAGTAAACTACTTAGAAACAATTTAACCTAGTTAATACATACTAATCTATTTACAAAATAAGTCTGAGTTACACTTGAGTTTTCTAATCCTTTGAGACTAAGGCTATAGTTATTCAGTTTATCAACTGTACAAAAAGCTTCCATTCATATTTTTGTTTGAGTCATGATATAAATTCTTCATTTTAGTTTTGTCACTTCCTGTCTTGTTGGATTTTGATTCTGTTTTCGAAGAGTTACTATTAGCTGCTGATTTTCCTTTACCTTTACCTTGTGAGTTATTATTTTTTGCAAGACTGGCATTTGTCTGAGTTGGTGTTGGTGGTGTCGGCTTAAAATCGTCATCAGAAACGGAAGGGAAGAATACGGTTTCAGAAGGATTGTCTTTTATTTGTTCCAACTCAAGTCTCCACTCAATTCCCACATCGTCCAATTTTTGGAGGAGCCTCATTCGCAATTTACGAGCTTTACGTAAATTACGCTTAGATTGTAATATTTTGTGTGCTATTGTTTCATTTTCCTACAAACAGAAACAACCGTTTAAAGATTTATACTTTAGATTAACATTTTTAGTCAGTATTTATAATTGATCATTTGGATATGTGTAGAATTTTACCTTTTGCAGTTTTTCACAGCACGAAGACAAAAGGTTCAATTTCACCTTATATTTATCGTCAATTCCTTCTACCATTTTTCCTCATTTATTTGTGTAATATTGCTTGATTAATTTTACGGAAAACAGACTTCAGAACTTTATTGGAACTTCGAACATAAATTATAGAATTGTTTGACGTACGGGTACGGTACGACGTACATTCACCGTGCTTCGTTTAATATTCCATATATATTATACGTATACGTAATTAGGAAGGTCTAAACTTGATTATTGCATTAATAATATTGACAATCTAAGTGAACTACTTTCTTGAGACAGAGACTGAGACTTTAAGATATTTAAGCTCTTGATTTCACTTTTTAACGTTTAAGGACTAGAGTATTTAGTAATACTCACTTAAGTTAACTAAACTTAAACGGTACAATACAACTAAGGCAATAATATTATGCCCACTTAGCCTAATTTCTCGGGTAATAGTATAGTCTGTAGTCTGTACTGTACTATATGTACGTTTAATTGAATTACAATTTCAACAATGTTCTTTGGCTTTTACTGTCATATAAATGATTGCAAATAACTTTATTCGCCTGACCGCAGGACTTTTTGGCCTACAAACTGTGAAATACAATTTATACTATGCTGTAGTAAATTCTGCTACCGAAATTGCTAATTTTGTTATTGAGTCTATCAAATAGTAAATAATAAATAATAATAATAATAATTAATATTTGTTTACTTTTATTACAGCTCTCTGCGTTTCCAAATGTGAAATAGGTATTGAAGAAACTTAAACCTGGCTCATGTATAGAAATAAGAAGCGCGAAGAATTGGACATTTTAAGAAGACCTCAACCTAACATTTGTTGTGGAACGAAAAAGTGTTAAATTTTGGTTTTATCCAGCTCAGCAGACTACAGAGTGAGCACAAGAATCTTTATGGTATGCTGTTTTACTCTTTCTTTCTTGAAATCAAAATCAATAAGTTTTATCATTTTATCTATACTTTTTTGGTTAATATTGGCTATTAATTATTAATTTTCAGAAAGGTGAGTAAATACGCAGGAAAGGGGTAAAATTATAAGGTAACCATTTATTTCATTTTCCTATCCTATCCCTTGCAAATTGCAAGGCGAAATCATGTTAGCCTTGACATTATTTTTCTCTTCTTAAGAACGATCATGGTATGTACACTGCCAGATATTAAAAAACTAAAAAGAATGAAAAAGTGAGGCTTAGTTGCCCCGGTTAGTGTAAAAGAATACTTTCAAAAATAAGTATTTAGACTTTAGGCGGCCATAAAAAGTTAATACGATGACCATACATAAAAAACCTCATTAGCTTACTCTATTGACTCTATTCTAGTCACTAGTGTAAATTTATGCCACTCATCTCATCCAATTTAATTATTTGTCTATGGAGGTTTTCTAAAGATAACAGGTATCATTATTCTTTATCTGGGTAATAGATGTTCAAATAAGTAATAGAGTTTACCATGATCATTTACTTTATTATCCCCAGTTCTTAAGTGAAAAATTAAACGATAGCAAAGGCATTGGAGCCCTTTGTCTTTTAAGTCGTACATATTGTGAGGAGAGATTTTAATTGCCGTTCCCTTGACTGTTCTTAGGTAAAACCTCGACGTATCTAGTATTGCCATTGATATATGGACCAAGAAGCTGAAGTTGTAGAAAATGGCTGTAACGATGAAGACGGGGAAAAGCCGCCACTGTCCTTGTCAATTGGTGACGGCTGTAACGACGAGGACTCGAAGATGCCGTCACCTCCCTCGTCTTTTGCAGACGGCGGCAACGATGAAGACCTGGGAAAGCCGTCACCGTCCTGGTCGTTTGGAGAATGGAAGGATATGTACCTGGCGGAAGCTGAGCTGGTGGAGTACTACTCCAATCCGCCTAGGCCCTTAACACCTCTTCCAGCGGGCGCGACTAGGGAATTCGATGAAGATGAATGGGATGAAATGGTATCGACTCCATTTGCGCATTCCCTTTACTTATTAAATTTCATGGGAGAAGAAAGTTGTGCTCGCAAGGAGGAATCCAGTAATCGAACAGAAGATGGAGAAGTTTCCAAAAAGGGAAAAAAGAAAAAAATGCCAAGATGTCAAACAAAAGTAAGTATATTTTTATTTATGCTTTCATGGCATCCATGTTGGCGTGTTTATCTTTACTGCAGTTACACAATTAAACTGTTTGATAAAGAAGCGTTATCCGATGTATACTGTATTTGATTCTGATGATGATAAAAGTAAAATGTATGTATAGGTTGTGCTTCGTCGACTTCCTCCTACAATGACGGAAGGAGAGTTCACAGCAATAATGTCGCCATTTCCTCCATTTGACTATTTTCATTATTGTAAGGCAGATAGGAGCAAAGGTATACTATTATTGAGACAAGCCTTCTTTTCTAATCACTTTATATAAAAATAACATTATATAGAATAATTTTATGTGTATTTAAGGAATACATGAAAGATCTTACGCCATTATTAACTTCATTAGCGAGTTGGACGCTCACGATTTTATTGAACGCTTTCATGATTGCATATTTTACGATAGCAAGGGAAATGAATATGTATCAGTTTGCCACTTAGCTCCGAATCAGACCATTCCTAAGGAAAATGAAAAGCCAGATCCCCTAGCTGGAACGTTCAAAGATACTATGTCATATAAAATTTTCCTCTCTGCGTTTGAAGAGTCTCCCGAAACTTTGTTTGCCGTTCCTGTTAGTGAAGAGGGCCCTATAACGCCAGAAATGATGGCGGAAGAACTGGATTCGAAACCGAAGCATGGTAATAGATCAATTTTTGAAGAACACATTTATAATGATTTTCAGTTTTAGTAAAAAAACGCTGTATTGTGATAAGTATAGTTTGAGAAACGTTTTTGCAGGACCTGAGTCAACCCCACTTTTGGATTATATTAGAGAAACGATAATTAAACCGAGTAGGCAAGGTTCTTCTGGCGATTACAAAGAATCCGGCTTTTCCAAGAAGTCATCTATGGATAAGATGCGTACTATTAAAAAGGTACATTTTCTCAGTAACCGCAAATATTGCTTAGAACAACTGAACCTTAAGCATAATCTTGACAAACTAATGTATGTGTTTAGTATTTAAACGTTTAGACCACATTTTTAATAATTATCATATTTGATCATTTCAGGACAAAAGAAAAGAACGTCGTGATAGAGAACGCAAAGAAAAGAAAGAAAAGGATGCTAAAAGTAAAAAACTGAAGCCAAAACCTTATGGTGAAAAGAAGTATGAACCGGCTGCGGGCTGCAGTAAAGACCAGGTAAAACTAATTTTCAAATTCCATTTCAGAGCAAAATTTTTAAGCTTGCAAAATTACAAAATACGTAACACAGGCCAAAATTCGTGAAAGGACAAATTGTTTTTCATTTTTTCCAATTTGGTTTGCAGGATTCTAGTAACCCATCAAGCAAATCGGAGTCAATCGAAGCCTCTACTAGTACAAAATCCAGTAATCCTAGTGTTACAAGTACTAGTAAAAATTTAGAGGAGAAAAGGCCGTTAGACACATTTGCAACGAAAGAGTCAAAGTATGCGAAAGATATGAAGCCCAAGACATCACCGTCAGACAAAAAACCTCGGACTTTCAAGGGATCAGAGCTGTCGAGCAAAGTGAAAGATAAAACTCGATGGTCTAAAAACAGTGGCCTTAGAACTCATTATGATGACAAATATTTAGGAAAAGTATCTGATAAGAAACCTAATAGAAGCTCAAAACCTCCCGAAAAACCACGAAGACCGTCTTTGGGCTCCGGAAAGGAGGGAAATGATAAAATATTTACAATTCCAGAAGCAGACGAAGGAAATTCGGCAAACCGTTTAAAATCCAACAACAGTGAAGCAGGAAAACCGAGAGTGGCTACCGACAGCAAATCTTCCGAACCGGGTGTCAAAGATACATCAGATAGTGGAAAAGCTGAAAGTTCCGCTGGACCTTCCACCTCAACTGGAAAGAAAGTGATTGTAAAGAAAATTATCAAAAAAGTTAGGAGAGTTAAAGCAGACGATATTGACGCAACTGGAAAGTCTAATGACGAAAATTCTTTGGCTTCTAAGAAAGTTGTTTCTGTTAAAAAGATAACATCTGCAAAACCCAAAGAAGAAAGTCGCCCTGATAAAAGTGGCGCTGGTGATACGAAAGATACTGCTCCAGTAAAAAATCCTCCGTCTGATAAGCATGATAGCAATAAAGAAGTAGCAGCTTCAAGTAGCTCAAAAGAAAAGGAGAAAAGAGTTAGAAAAGGGCGCCCTGATTTACAAATTTACCGACCAGGAAGTTTGCGTTCATCTGTTACAACTAAGTCAGGAGAAAGTAATGCAAATGGAAATAGTGACACTGTGAAAACGGATAAATAGCCTTTTTTATTTCGAAATACGAGTATTAGGAAAAATAATGTTTATGTATTGGAGCAGATCCTATCTCCATATTTCAATGAACCGTCTAACTGTAGGTAACGTGAATCGGTCGATATTATCTATGAATTATCCATCCCATGCATGAATGTGCATTTTAATCGTGAGTCTTGTGTCAAGTATCTTTATTATAGAATTGATCATAGAGAATTTATTGTCTTAGGTAAAATTTAATGTGAATGCGTTAGCATTTTAGTCATATAATAACTCTCCGTCTTCTTCGAAAGGATCTTGTGTGGAAGACGGCCTGCTTACTGAATCTTGCTTTTCTTCTTCTTCATAACCCTCTTCGACGTCTTCGCCGAAACATTTGGTTTGATTAACGGGGAATAAGTATTCTAAGTGCACATCATATTGTCCGATTTTCTCGCGCAAATAGGCTGTTGTCAATTTATCAAGTCTCGGATTTCGGCTTAGCACAAAAGTAGACAGAAATTTCTTCTCCGATTCAGAGTCAGCGCAATGAAGAATTATTAACCAATTTGTGTAGTCCGTATCAATTACATCCGTGTTGTAAACCCCTTTGTCTGAAATTATCATGAAATTTGTCGATATTTTGATTGATTGCAATAGAGGAGTAATAAATTCAGTATATCTGTATATCAATTCAGAAAATACTCAGCTAACTCACAGTCATCTTCTGTATGTCTCCAGTGCTCTGGTCTTCTGGGATCCGGTATTTGCCATGTCATATTTCCTGTTTGGGCTTCTTGATCAGGGTCATTAGCATATCTAAATGTAAATAATTATTAATTGGACTTTTACCTTGTAATCAAGGCCCTTATGAATTTCCATTTCCTAATTGCGAGGTGATATTTTGAATCATCGATGTACTGTCATTAGTCATTACTATATCGTAGTAATTTAATTTAATGTACTTGCAACCATACATGTATGTCAGTTTCATTCTCATGTCCATATTTCCTCTGGATAATCCAAATTCAGCTCTCATACAAAGGTAAGTGATCGCCTCTTCTGAACTCGAGTAGTGTTGCACGATATACCATCTTCCTAGCATCTATTTTTAAAATTTACAATACAATACAATACAACAGTACTGTTAGTGATTTAGTGATGAACTTTGAATTTGTCTCACTATTAGCGTAAAATTCATTTGCGCTTTAATACGTTTCACAGTACTTACAGCAAAGATGTCAAAATTTTGCATAGGTCGAACTTCAGGGCACGAATCACGACGATATGCAGGTACAGTGTTGATTAGAAGACACAAGATGCTAATTAGTTTACAGCTTTGATAAATAGAACTTACTTCCTTGTGCACGATTATTGGAGGCATTGTGCAACCTTTTTTTGTCTTGCTATTGGTTTATGCTACAATTATATAGGATTATATACAATGTACCTTAAGTACGACTTACAAATCAATGGCAAATATTTTGTAATAATTTGTGTGATAATTTCATGTGACGATAATTTCATAATCAAGTAGTTTTGTAAAAAGTAAGGATAATAATGATAATAAATGTACCTAATTAATTAAATATACTATTTTTGTAACTTTTGTCTTAGAGTAAGTCTTCTAGTAATTGAATATGTAAAGGTAACATTCAGTTATGCTGAGCTGCTGAGTGTATTGTATATGCAATGGTAACTGAAAACCCGTGTAGATTGCGGATATTTGTTAGAGTGTGTTCCCCGCTGACAAAGAGGAGAAACACTTTTGCCCCAAAAGTAGTTTACTTTAACCAAATAATAAGTAACTTGAGGTTTGTTTTGGTGTGAGAGTGAGAGTTTGTTTCTTCAGGTTTCTATACTCTATATAAGTCAAATAAATAGAATAGAAATTGAAAAGGTGAAGAAATGTGTAACGACACATTTAGTCTTTGTTGTCTAGCAGTATACAGAATATTGATCAGACTCTTATACAAATACAATTCCAATGTAGCACATTACATCAATTCATTCTTTCATATTTCTTCAAACTGCGATAAATAGTATTCAACTGGAGTTGTACTATCGTTGTCTTCCTGTTTCCGTTTCCTCTGGCAATGAGATGAACACATCTAATTTTCTTTCTTATTACGCTGTGGAAAGCATTGCATATTGCATACTATGACGTTGTATGTTCAGCGGGTTATACTATGCTACTCTGACTATGGAAACTTATCAAAAAAGAGGTATTTGGACTGCACAACACACAAATATATTGTATTCTAGTAATTGATTTGGTGTGTCATAGGAAACATGGGATACTCCTAAAAATACATATCATGTATACATAATAGTTCATGTTTTACTGTACTGCAGTAATTTACTCATGGCTGATGATGGGGTTGCAGCTGGTATACCTTAAGCATAAGTAAAGTTTGTATCAAGTTTGCAAAATGACATAATGTGTAATTATATGAAAACCAATCACACTGGAGTACATTATATACTTGTTTAGCTGTACATTGTCCTAGTATTCTGACTGTTCTAGTAAACTGTCGCAAATTTACATATAGGCAATGTTTGGTTAGATAAATATTTTCTGCATCTCCATAAGTAATCAAATCGACACTATTATTATGCGGAACTACTATTTTTTGTTAATACGACCTTGATCGATAAATTCGATGAAAATATATGCATGCCAAACTTCCATATATGAATTCTGCATACAAAAAAATGCTACTTTATACAACAGTAAGCAATATTAAACAGTGCAATAGATATGTTAAATTGTGGCTTTGTAAACATTCTGGGTGCATGACAGCTAAAGTGCACGGACTTCCTGTTTTTTCTTGCAATTTTGCGTACGTTAAAACCCAAGAACCGAAGAACTTAAGGAACTTATGTAATAGTTGCAACGCTTAATCTCAATGGGAGCTATAAAAGTGAAAAAATTCAGTAAACTATTGCGGACCGCGAACGAAGGAGTCTTTTTTCATAACCATTTTTTAATGCTCAATACGCTTGTTATTTTCAAATTCACTAGAAGTGGAACTATACACAGAATGCACGAACAATTATTCATATATTATTTGTAGTTATATAGAAACTAGTCTATAGCTGTAGAAACATGTTAGCTGATCTAACTATATAGCTGTAGAAATATGTTAGAAACTTCTATATATAAGAATATGCCTGAAATCGACCGGAGTTTGGTAAGAATTTGCAATTTCGGAAATCATATTCATAATACCGTAATACTTGCATATTTTGCATAATAAAATGTTTTTAATCATGCTTTTGTCAAGCATTGTCCACAATTCTATTAAATGAGTAGTTTATTGCACACCAATATCCTAATGACAATTAATGACTGCTAAATATCAAATGGAGTATGTTTATATATGTAAACACGAATAACCAATACCTTTCACCAATAAGGTAATAAATTAAGTAGCTATATATTTGAATACGATTTGGCATTGTATTAGTTTATGTAAAGTTAACTTTTACATTAGACAATCTTGTGAAAAATCTAGTGTGATATTAGCAGTATTATACAGGATGGGTCATGGGTCTTATTACAAAGATTTGCTAAGCAATTCAACAATCCGTACAAATATATTTTTATTTATAAATGTTAAGTGATAAGAAAAACACAATAATGTGATTGTTACACACAGTGGTTAAGTTTATATTAAAAACCCCGTATATGCTCGTGTGCACTTTAAAATGAAAAAGCATAAATTCGTGCAGTGCATGCAACAATAAATTAAAAACGCGTATTGAAATAAGGAAGGTTAGATTAGATAAATATAAAACTAGTCAGAGTCCGAGTCATCTTGCCTTCCTCCCAGCTGCGACATCATGGCATCTTTAACCTTTGGTCTAGGATCTTTTTCTATCGTTGATTTTACAGCTCCGCTTTTTCCGAGAATGTACTCAAACTCTGTAAATTATGCAAAAAGGATTTATAGAAAAGGAAATCTTGACTATTTGGATAATACTTACTGGAAATAAAAAATTTCAGGGCACAACTGAATGAGGGAGATACCTTCTACAGTGAGTTTCATTCCTCGTAGCTCAATAGGTCCAATATATTGCTTTTTCAACTCTCCTTCGCAGTAAATGAAAATTGTCGGAACATTTTTGTCAGGGTAGTTTGGGATACATACAGTAGATATACTTTTGATGAATTTGGTACATGGAAATTTCATTGCCATTTGACTCATGAATTGGTTCAGAAGAGTGCACATGGGAATTCTATTTTCAAAAGCATAAAAAAATGTTTATAAATTGTGAAAATTGCAAATCACATTTGTGCTACAATGCTGTTCCTACCCTTGTTTATAAAGATGAAGTACCACCCATACACCTTCACCAGCCTTGTTAACTTCCTTAACATAATCTTGAGCTGAAATTTCAAGAACTTCACCAAATCTGGATTTAGCTAATTCAGATTTCAATTCCTGCAACCGCTTGGCTTTATATTCCAGTAAAATTCTTTCTTCCTCCTCATCTTCCAGCTCATCTAACTCATCCAGCGATAATTTTCCAAGGTTCCGTGCTACAACACAACGGGTACATATTATGTTCAAAATACTAACATTTTATGTAGCTTATGTTACGAAATCATATTGGTATATGAAAAATTGAAAAAACCCTTCAACTGAAATGAATCTACAAAATAGAAACGTGATTACATGAGGTGTCAGTTTTTTCTTGTATAGCGGCATCCACCATACTTAAAATCTGATCTTCGGTAACTTCCGTTTCGATTGGTTTGGGAGGTATAATCCCTTTGCTGCGTAAAACATCGTTCCATTGTGTATCTTCTGATGGATTCTACAGTTAAAATATTTATAGTTTCTTTTTATATACTTATATATATTTATATTAGTATACATTGTAAGCATGAGTAATTTGAGTTGTTATAAAGTGCTTAACTTAGGTTAAAAATACAACCTACAAGTTCTGAATTGGAACCTTTTACATAAAAAAGACTACAAGCTTCAGCATTTCATTGCAAACTTATATTATATTGTTACAGCGTATATACAAATGTATATCCGGATTCAATTTAGCATTTCTTAGAATTTTACCTGCATATTGCGAAGCTTCAGATTTTTAATTCAATGATTCCGTAAAGAACTCAAAATTCAGTTAAGGCCTGTATGTACACAAACAAAATATTCAGTGAGTAGTCAGCATAAATATAATATTAACATTATTGTGAAAAGGAAATGTTCACTAAACTTTCAATTCAATATCTATGAATTCATTGTTATTACTAAAAATGTAAAAACTTCTTACCTATGGTATTCCTAAATCTTCAGGAGACTGACTGACTAACCTAATATCACACCTGATGAAGCAAAATCACACTGCATGGATGAGCAAGTGAACCTTTTCGCCGAAATAAGTGTTACTTGTGTACCAAGGATTGCCGTTTGGATTTGTCTCATATTATGTGCTCAACATTTCTTTGTAAAATCACTTCGCAATTCGCATACAAGAACGTAGGTGAGTTGAGTTCTGCGAGTTCAGGCAAGTGGCCATTTTCTGTATTTTTAGTCTATCTGAACTCTCTGTCGGTAGTTCACTATAAATACAATACCTGTTGCTTGCTATACATCTTTCATGGCACTCAATTTCCACACCATCACTATATACTTAAGATAAACATGCAAAATAAATATTTATTGTTTGATAAAATATGGGACAGGCTTGTGATATGAATATGAGATGACAAAAATTAGTAATCATGATATTCCATAATGAATTTTAGCTCCCTTATATTGTTTTCTGGATACGAGCAATTTTTTTCTGTAGGGGACTGGTACTGTGGAGGGCCTAAGGACTCCAAGCCTAGGACACACCGACGCAGAGACCCAATTTATTAGTGAAGCTATATGAATCCATTCGGATGACAACCTTTGACCTTTCGGCATTAACAATAAGCAGCAATTCCAAGTAATACAAGAAGTTTGAAATGTCCCATTAGTGGAATGTGCACAGATCTTGCACTTCAAAGGGGAACACCATTTAACACACATACATACCTACATATTTCTGAATATAGGGGTCAATGAGTATTATAACTTCCAATACTTCTTCAGGAAAACAGCCCGTCCGGATTTATCATCGAACGAACAAATAACTTCTATGCTTCACCTAGTTATATGATCAGTTGAGTAAAGTTAAACTGAAGTTCAAACATACATTGGTTTGTTTCTTGCGCGTGTTATTTCGTTTTATTTGTTGATTCATTGCATGTTGCATCATAAAACCATAAATAAATGTTTTATAGATGTAGAGGCGCCGGATGCGCGTTTAGGGTGGCTATGTAAAATACAAATCAACACTACAAGTACAAGCAACCTGATTTTATGGTAATTTGTAAATCTATGTGCAACACAAATATTATTATTATTATTAATTTGTAATTCTAAGTTCAAAAATTACGTATTTTCATATGAGTATGCACTTTTTCATATTCAAGACAAACCAAACCACAGATGTAAATTATACTATTAATAAATGTTGTTTCAGTACATTACATGCTGCTCTGTGCTTTATTAAGATTATTTTACACTATTTCATGAGATTACACAAAGGTGGGTATTTTTAGTATTGATATGCAGAACCCAATGTCCACGAAATATGCATCATAGCTAGTTCATAAATGAATTCTTCAAAATAATAATTTCAACAATATTCGGGTTAATGCATCGTTTTAGTTTGTATGATGTTGGAGATAACGACCTCTTTTTTGGCAAAATATACTCCTTCTCTTTGATGTTCTTAAAACGTTTGCGAAAATTTAACTAGGTATCACGGCATCAGTCAAATCAGTTTGTACAATCATCTAGAATTCAACGTCTGCCCTTATTTGAACCGTATTGCTCATTACTGCCCATTCAAGCAACACGTGAACACGCATTCACTGTTATAAGTTTCTAATATATTTCGTTTCAATTATCCACCTACAAGCATTGATGTGCACTTTAGGTGTTCGAGAGATATCGTTTTGCCTACATTTTTTTCAATTAGTATTCATTCTTATCGGATATACCATGCAAATATTAATTCCCATGTAGGATTTACATTGGTAAGTTTTAAACGAAACTACACCGGTTGGAACGATTAACAAGTAAAGAGCACTAATTACTTTCTGAAATGCTCATTAATGCACATTTATTTTACTTATCCCTTCTTGGTTAAACTCCCAGTAATAATCGTAGTAAATCATCACTTGCATAGTTTGTAGTTTGTACATTTGTACGAGACCGGAAAGCATTGAGCAGTGTAAATTAATAATTATTACATCACAAACTGCCATTCCACTACGTAGGTATTCATTGCTTTATTACTTATTCGGTGATGCTTACACGTTTTAGATGTAGCTTTTCAATACGCAACGAATCATTGTTCAGATCAAGATCAAAAGAAATGGAAAACACCGACAACAAATATGAACATAATCCTCGTTAGGTAATATTATTCCATTTCCATCAATTGTTTACAGTTACTAGTCTCATGCTAAATGCCACGTAGGATAGGACATATATATGAAGATCTTATTATCTTGCTGTAATGCGCAGTGCAAACGATTTTTGTCTTCCTATGATGTCAAAAGTTCAATTACCTATATCCGTTTTCATATTAATTAATTGCATACGCCTATCTTTACTATTTCACTATCTTTTTTAATGTGCATACAATACAATGAGTTGTAATATAATATAGCATAACGCATTAGTTTTTTATAGTGAATAGTGAATTCAATATGGCAATTATAAAGAAATCTTCATTGTCATTGCCTGCACTGATAATATGGCAGATTTATTTGCACAGATTTACATGTTAATTCCCATTGATTTGCACATGTTCCGGATAAGCAAAACTTCAATTATTAATTTTGCTATTTGCTTATTACTATGTCAAACCGAGTCAAACCAACTGTCAGAAGCACTTAGGCATTGAACAAATAGCAGACCCACATGTCTCTCTAAACTCTCTATTCCATGGATTTATTGCATTAATAGCTTTTCACCGAAAAGTTAGATGAGCATCATTGGCTAATAAGTTTTTGTATAATGTAACTGATGTACTGAGGCAAATGAATTGCAATATCTGTATATGACGATTGTAAACAGAACAATGATATTCTACGCTAAAATAAATGGTACATAATGTAAGTAAACATTTGACTAAGACAGTAAAACCTCCTATGTAGAGATACGAGGGTTACGTAATAATACTAATTTATCTGTGAAGTCATATTAATGAGTAAACAATATACATTTTCAGAAAAGCAATATTCAAACACTTTCATCGTTCATTTATTTGACAGCTCAGAACGAACAAAGAACCAAAACTTTGAACTATTCTAGCAAAAACTTCATGTGTATTAGTTGAAATGGCTAGCGAAACGCGTTTTCAGCCGGAATGTGATTATGATTACTGTTTACCCTCTCAGTCAGATAACACAATAACTACTCAGGATTATGGTGATGAAGATCTTCAAGAAAGTGCATTGCTCAAATCCTATATTGGTAATGACCGTCTTTTACTTACAAATTATTGAAGCAATTAATGCCTAGTAAATAATAAATATTCCTATATTTCATAGACAGATCATGGGGACTAACTGGAGCGGTAAAATTCTTTCGGAAAACTAATTATTTAAGTTTTACTGAAGACACGGCTTATGGTAATTAACCCTCTTTTATTAGAGAAATATAATGATTTTATTAAGCTAATTGTACACATTTGTATTTAGTAATGACAATCAGAGCATTTGATAATTTAAGTACTATTTCATGAATATTATTTTGCTTTTACCTACAGAGAGCTGCTGTCCGTTTTCAAGATCTCAGTTGTCTTATCTAGGGTCTGACGAGTTAAAAGAAGAACGATTGAGAATTATTCCTACAAAAAGTTGTTTAAAACAATATACTTTGACAGATACCTCCGAAAATGTTTATAGTCAATTTACAATTAGCCACTTATCTAGCTCCAATAAGGTACAGTATTATCAATTTTATGAAGTACTCTAACACGCCAACAGTTATTGTTAACTATTTCGTCTCAGTCATAAAATTGCTTATAAATGTATTAATTTCAGAAAGTTATAACAAAATCTCCACATGGACATCGAATAGGAACGGTACTGTATATTTACGGAGGCTATACTTCAATGGATAGTTTTCGCGTTACAGATTCTAATGGAAAGTTGATTATGTTCATGAAACCTGAGCATATTAGTTTGCAAACTTTTGAATTTCCTGTAAGCTACTAGTTTTAATCAATAATCAATCAAAATCATTTACTACTCTATTAACACAGAGCAAGAAATCCGTAGTATTTATCTGTACTGCTATAATATAACTGTATTTTGGTAATAAAATAAGGAGCATTGTGGGAAATAAAATGTTTACATTATATTACACAGGTTAAAGATGCAAATAATGTATGTGTTGCAAATATATTTCACAAAGGCAGTACCACCGTGTTAGAAATGTCACCTAATCTTTCTCCAAAGCTAAAGCTGCTTCTGGTGCCATTAGTTGTTTTGCTGGTAAATTGTTTAGATCACATGATTTTTATACACAGTAGACAATAATTAATAATCCTTAGAAAATGAGTTTTTAAATAAAAGAATGTTTAATACATTTCAGATGAAAATCAAAGCAAAAATTAGAAGAAAGAATACGTTTTGAATCTTCTTAGCATTTGCAATCTACCACAAGAAAATACAAAAGTTTTCTTTAAAATATGGCATTCTATGAAATCGACTGATGAATATAAAGCTAAAATACAACTTAAAGTAGTTCAAATGAAAACTATCTCTCTTGCTGTGCATATGGGAAGTTCGAGTGATCTAAATTGATTCATGCTAAACTTAAAAAGTTGATGTATTTGTATTTACGTTGAAAGGAATAAAGAGATGAGAAATAATATGAGAAATAATAATATAAGAATTATTCTTTTTTGGAAAGTCAGTGATTTTTAAAGAGTAGCCTACACTCAGTAAAACTGCGATCATCTGCGATCGAATCGCGATGAAATCTATTGGGACGTTATGCGAATCGTATTAGGACTCTGATGAAGAAAGATCATCCCCTGACTACGTCTACTTGACCCTGGTTTATCCCCGGTAGAATTCGGTTTACATCCCAATAGAATTCATCAAAATTATGCGATTTCTCCTCCTACGGTGTAATAACTTACGGTAGTGACTAAGGTTACATTAGCGAACTAAAGGCTAACTAATGGAACCGTGTTGTCTGTCCATACGAATGAACGTACGTATACATGTCGTATACACCAAACCAAGATAAATCACTAAGGTTGTAAAGAGGAGGTGGTGACGGTTCAAAAATCTTCATATTAGGCTAATGGACTATTGGAATTATTGGAAGCGCCAAGCTAACATTTTCGGTGGTTCCAATTATAAATAGCGGTAAGTTGACTTTTTGGGTGTTTCCCATTGAAGCGATAAGCCAACTTTTTGTGTATTTCCTATTATATGAAGAAGTAAACTAACTTTTTGGGTGTTTCCCATTATAGGAAGCGCCGGAAGCGGCAAGCTATCTCTTTGGTGTTCCCCATTAACGGAAAGCCCACTTTTATAAAGTTCATATTAAAAACAGATTTACTTTTCTTTATCGGCTCTGACTCTGACTCGCTTCTGATACGGCTTGGTATTAGTTTTTATGAAATCCATTCTAATTAATTTTCAAACTTTTATCAGAATCCAGTTCCACTTTAGAAAGGTGTTTTCGATCGAAGATTTGTGGTCTACTAATTGGATCTAATAATATTCTGCTTTTATTTGTTTCAGAATTTTATTTGTCAGAATGGAGAAAAACGATGCTATCGTTAACCAACCGACATCAGATAGTAATTTTTAGCGTATTGTCTGAATTTATTTGAATTTGAAATCACAAATAAATATAATAACATAATAATATGATTGATTGATTTATTTATAGTGCCTACGGGAGGGATGGTAAATCCACAGTGGATGCCAATGATAGTACCAATAAATGTTCCCCCTGGACTGGAGTATTTGACAACAGTAAGTCAAATCTTCGTCAGGCAAAACTTTGAAGCTTTGGAAGGTACACATTTTTTAATTTTCAATATTAAAAACTAAAATACAGTTTTTGTGTTGTGTTATTTATTATTGATACATTTTTGATTTTTGTAAATTATCTTTTACCATGTGAAAGACATTTCAATTCAATCCACTCCTAACGATTTTTAGTGTTTTGTGGTTGCGAGACCAAAAATACATACGATGTACTGAACGGGCTGGGGCAGTTTCTATTCAAAGCCAGAGAACAATCAAACTGTTGTATAAGGTGGTGCTGTGATCATACCCGACCTTTTTACATGGAAATAAGAGATTTGCTAGGAAGAGAAATTATTCGCCTGGATCGACCATTGGCTTGTCAATCTGTGTGTTACCCGTGCTGCCTGCAGGTATTTGGTTCACAAACATAAACATTTTCTCAAGGTGTAGTACCAGGTTACTCTCACTTATTTTGCCATATATTATTATCATAGAGAAATATATGATGCAAATATACTTACAATACTAGGTTATGACAGTTTGTTCGCCACCAGGACAGATAGTAGGAAGCATTCATCAGCAATGGAGTTGCTGCCCGTCTTTTGTGGTGAAAGATAGTGCAGGACAAGTTGTCCTAAGAATTAAAGGCCCATTCTTTACGTCCTCATGCTGTTGCCAAGATGTTGTTTTTCAGGTGGTTGTCATTAATACTAAGTATTTATAGCCATGCCATGATATTCTGTAATCACATGATTGTGCAGGTTTTTTCTGCTGATGGTAACATTCAAGTTGGCCAAATATCAAAAAAATGGTCAGGTCTGTTAAAAGAAGCCTTTACAGATGCAGACAATTTTGGAATTTCTTTTCCTCAAAATTTGGACGTCCGTATCAAGGCAACTTTAATTGGAGCATGCTTTCTTATCGTAAGCATAAGCCTATATCGTGTCACAATATACACATAAAGAAAGCTTAGAGATGCATTTTCTGCAACTTGTTATATTATACATTTTCTTCCAGGATTTCATGTATTTTGAGGAAGCTGCTAACAAAAGTAATTAACATCTTCGTAGTTACCTCGTTCAACATTCAACCGGAACAGTACATTTATTATGCTTATACCACAGATATAATATACCATTATACTTGTGATTTCAAAACTTTTTATATATAACGTTTGAAAAATAAAAGTATATTATTGTTTTAAAGATTTGTCATAAGTAGAAGTACACATGAAATAATTATAAGTTTATTTTCTGAAGGGATATTTTCCAGATGTAATTGCGAAAAGCAGAATATTTTGTTTTTATTTATATGTAATTGAGAACAGGTTACATACCCTTGGCACAGCTTTCGTATTATGTTCTCCAAAATCTGCATAACTCATTCATAATATACCTAAATGCGATAAGTATGAAGACCTAAAAAATTTCGTCATAAAATCAAGTGGTTACTTATAAATACTACACTGTTGCGCGTACCACAACCACAGTTGTAATTAATTGTAGCAATGTTTATGATAGGTTTTGTGATATTATTAGTATTCAGATTTATTGGAAAACCTGTGAACTTTGTATTTATTCATTACGGAAGTATGAAGTATAATTGAAGACAATCGCGGGAAGACAAGTCAACTCCATAGCGAAATAAAATGCTTGGTAACTACGGGTCACTCTAGTTAGTAACTCTGTCCATTGAATAGGTTGACCCCAAGGAGTTTAAATTGCTGGCATGACGTTTCTTTGAGTTTACAAGGGGGTCAAATTCAGATTTCCACGCAGTCGATTTTCATATAAGACAGCAGTTCGGAAATTGTTTGTCATTAGAAGAGACAATAGAGTTTAAAATAGTTACTCCTATTTCTCTCGACTCCGTTTAGTAAAAGAGTCTACCGGAGCTAAATTGGAACGAATGTCCTTGGACTGCAATTCTCAAAAGATTGTAAAATCACTATTGTTGATTTCTGCGAAATCATTGGTTATCTTTATATCGTTACTAAGTTACTATGAAAATTAGCCAATGATTTTTCAGAAATCAACGATCGCAATTTTACGATTTTTTAAGAATTCCAGCCCCGTAGCGTATGTCAATGTCTGCAAAATCGTCCAGTAACCTATTATGAAGATTTTTGAACCTCCTTACACAGCCATGTTACCTTGGAGACCAATCTGGTCTCTACTAATGACAAATTATTATTTCCGAACTGCTGTCTTATACATGGAAATCTGAATTTGACCCCCCTTGTAAACCCAAAGAAACGCCATGCCAGCAGTTTAGACTCCTTGAGGTCAACCTATTCAATGGACACAGTTACTAACTAGAGTGCCCCGTAGTTACCAAAAATTTTATTTCACTATGGAGTTGACTTGTTTTCCAGCGATAGTCTTCAATTGAAATCATATAGCTTACATGGCTTATAAGAGTAATGTATGTACAATGTACATTAATACACAGATGGGATATTCCTTATATTAGTAAGTAACCATCAATAATTTTCATCCGTAATTCAGTTCGAAATGATTCGGTTCTATCAACCCTTTTAAATTAACTACCATAATAAGACACTTTTCCAAAGTAGTTAGTAATTAATGATGGATAATTAAAACGAAAGCAAAAAGGTCATCCATCCACAAGTCATACCAGAAAGAAAAAATATTTTTAAGAAAATTAACTTAAATGTGCCGGTAATACTATAGACATTATCTTACTTGAAGCATTTCCTATAGTAGACTTTTTCTGTAAATGTTTCTGCATTGCCTGTAATTTCGGATACTAAATGCAGACAAATTCAAATGAGAATTCAAACATATCTTAAATGATGATATTTTAATGCATCTAATCTATTCAAAAGTCCGTACTAATTTGACTGTAGGGTACTGCTCTGGAAAACATACTCATAAGTAGCTTTACATGTTATTTGAGTGATATTTCTGGATGACTTGGCTGATATAGGTTATGCTACATTATGTCTCTATATATAATATTGCTGTTGACAATACCTGGCTGTTTCAATGTGGCAGTATAGTAGTGGTGGTCGGAAGTCGAAATATTGTAAAAGGCAAGGGCTTAGTACACCAAAAATTTATCTTTTAGTGATTAGAGAATAAATATATGTGCGTTAGGCACTGTGACACATTTTGTCATATCCAATTTTATCTATGTATTTAGATTAGGCATTTTGTCCATAGACATTATATTGATACATGTACATATCCCTATCATATTGAAAAGTTTCCCTATGCCTGAAAAGGTAAATTGGGAACCACAATAACATTAAGTCGAATTCGTTTTATGCATGCATTTGAGAAAAATAGTTCAGTGGGATAAATATAAGCATATCAAATAGTATCACGATTGCCGGATGAGTATAAGAGCAAGCAGCTTGCATAAACAGTCTACACTCTACACCGAAGTGTAGAGTGAGTGATGCTTAAAATTAGAAGAATACGGATACGAATCTTATAATAAAAGTATTTGTATATACCGTTAAATATTTGTATTATGACATTCGAGAAATGATTTCCATACATACATTTCTTTGGATTCAGATTTGTTTGCTATTCAAAATACGTTGGGTTGCATTCTTGTTTACAGGCTTTGTGGATGACTTATAAACGTATATCTTGGGACATTTTTGCTGACCCTCGGATATCGATAACTATTTGTCGATGCTTCCAACAGGGTCCAACCGTCCAAAGTCACCGTCTGCCTCCATATTACCGTCATAGTTCAGCTACTGCATTCATCCTGTAACACACACAGCTAATAATTGTATACCTTAGCATAGTAAAAAGGAAACAAAGTACTTAAGCCGCCAATAAATCACCTCGTCAAAATTACAACAGATACTGGATAAGATATCTAACAGTCTTGATTTTGTCACTCCCCAGGCATTTTGTCGCACGTATTTGAACCTAAAACTTTCAACTTTCAGCAATTTTCAGTAATGCAATCTTACCTGTATTATTAAAATTTAGAAAGCAAGGTTTCTAAGCGTCATACTTCCAATCTGAGGTGTATGTAATATTGATATTGGCCGTGTGGAAATTTTAGGGAAAATAAGGAGAGTTTAAAAAATTACTTAATTCTTTTGTGGTATTGCTGGAAATCGGAATTTTTTAAATCGTGCAACCACAGTGGCGTATTGTAGGTATGCCTTTAGTTCCAAATGTCGGTTACATAACATGATTGGTGATTGTAGCAGAGAAGCTGATAATATATATGCGTAGCACACAACCTTCCTTAAGTTCATTATATATTATCATGTAAAATTCTTTGCACCTAGTGATCAAACCTGCAAATCTTCATTACTTATGCTAAAGTGGAAATTAAGTTAAATCAACAAGGATCTTTTTTGAGCACGAAAATCTAATACCTTTATCTGTTTCAGAATTTGAAATCGCAAAATGGATAAACCATCTATTGTTAACCAACCAACATCAAACAGTAATTTTTAAAATAATTATTAATTAAATATATTTACACTAAGCGTATATAAGCAATAATGAGTATAACGGACTAACTACAAGATTCATATGCTCGATTGACTTCTTTTTATCTGATGCTTTTAAGTACCCAGACTAACGAATTGATAGATTTTGTCTTTTCTGAGATTTATTTTTTATACCTAGTGCCTATGCCTATGGGAATGATGGCAAATTCGCAGTTTGGGGGAATGATGCCGATACCCTTAAATGTTCCATCTGGACTGGAGTATTTAACAACATTAAATCAAATCTTCGTCAAGCAAAAAATTGAACTTATGGAGGGTACACAGTGATAGTAGTATATATGGTAGTAAAATAAACCTAATAAATTCTAAATAGATATAAATATAAAATTTTGCAGCGATTTTTGGTTGCGAGACACAAAATAAATACGAAATACTAGACGGAATGGGCCAGCTTCTTTTCAAAGCAAAAGAAGAAACTGGCGTATGTACAAGAATTTGCTGTGGTCCAATACGACCTTTCGACATAGAAATAAAAGACATACAAGGAAGAGAAATTATTCATTTGGATCGACCCCTGGCTTGTCAATCTGTCTGTTGTCCTTGTTGGTTGCAGGTATTTACTTAGTATAACAGTATAAGCATAAACTTTAATATTCATCCATGTTATTTCATATTTAACGTAAATAGTACTAATAAAAATAAATACACTGAATCTGTGATATATTTACTTATTTTACAAGACCCTGAGTGTTTCTTCGCCACCGGGAAATATAGTGGGAACAATTGAGCAGCAATGGAGCTGCTTCCCGTCTTTTCTGGTTAAAGACCATACAGGACGAGTTGTTTTAAAAATCGAGGGTCCATTGTGTACCTTCTCATGTAAATGCGGAGATGTCGAGTTTAAGGTAGATTAAATGCTGTTATTATGAATCTCTAATATTTATCATTTATTAAATGATATTTGGCAATATTAAATAATTTTCAGGTTTTGACCGCCGACGGTAGCACTGAGGTCGGTCAAATATCGAAGAAATGGTCAGGTCTACTGAAGGAAGCTTTTACAGATACAGACAATTTTGGAATTTCTTTTCCTCAAGATTTGGATGTCCGTGTCAAAGCAACTTTAATTGGAGCATGCTTTCTTATCGTAAGTTTCTACAATCTTATTCCCATTCATAACTTTGATTACGCATGTAAAACAGTGGGGCTGAGGCTACAACTAATATTGACTTATCTTACAGGATTTCATGTATTTCGAGCATTCGGATAATTAACGTCATCTTTCATGAACACTTACACTTGCTCATCCGGGACCACCTGCCAAATGCCTTATTCATTGTATGATTCCCGCATACAAATTACATCATAGTGTTCCATTCCACGATATTTGCAATACTTGTGCTTATTCTTATTTATATTAATGTGTTAGAAATATCATTTGATTGTGGTTTACGTATATTGTAATCATTGACTCATCATACTCATCGCAGACCATTATTCCCTACAGTTTAAGTAGTTCGTATAAATTTTGTTCCTTATTTTTTGTTTTATTTGTTATAGTACTATGAGACAGTAGCGGAGATGCTTGCTTCATTTTTAATAACTTACAATTTTGATATAGGTAAAAGAGGTAATTGTGACTCAGACCTTTAATAAATCGGTTATATGTTAATTGCATCTCTTATGAGGAAAGGTAAAGGAATGGATTTTCCACTAATAGGCATATTGTATACCAGATGCAAATATGAATATTGATATATGAATATTGATATATACAGATGCAAATATAAATTGAATGAAATTAAAAGAGTCGCTTATAACCCTTTGTCTATCTCTGTATAGCATTTTAACTACTTTTACTGCTGACGTTCTGGGTTAAAATATATAATACATGTATAGTAATATTTTATGAATAAATAAGTTTAACCCAAATACGAAATTTTACTTATTATCAATTTCTGCTCGTAGAATAACTATTAAAGTGCAAGAGCTTCATCTTAATTGACTTATTACACCCCTAAAGACACCCCTATATGTCGTATGATTCAGAAGTAAGTAACGTCAAAAGATTTGTGAACTTAACTTGAGTATTGATAACCTTAATTTTCAAAACAATTGAAATTACAGGAAGTTGAGGTTTTCTGGTATCACTGTACTTAGTACTTAGTAATCATTAGACAAACCACTAAACCAAACAGAAAAAGCTTTTAAAGAAACTTTCTGCTTTCACCGAACCTTCTCCACTCTTTCACCACTTTTCACTAGATTTCAGCATTTTTGTATGCCTTTGGCGACTTTCTATGACTTTCGCTACGACGCCCTACCGCGCACCCTATTACCCTATTTTGCATATTATATGCTCAAAAAAACAATTATGTTAGAAGAAATCATTGGTTGTGCATTTGATCCTGAATAACACAAAATGCTCCCCTTATTAGTAACCGTGCTCGAAATAATTTATAGAAGAAAACGTGTAATGATTGGCCTCAAAAATTGTGATACAGAGAAAAAACTTCATCTGGATGTATTTTATTATACTGACTGTATTGTTTCCGTTTGGGTTTATAGATGCGGAAATTGTGCTAATATTTTTGGAGAATACAGTTAGTGACTATAATTTCTCTCTCAAGATTGAAATTCTTAAAGCTTGTTACATGATATCTTTACAATATTGAATTTCTAATTTTCATTATTTTTTATATAAGGGCTGAATTAAACTTGGCCGAATAAAAATGCAAAAGCATTTAGTCATATAAGATAAATAGAGCCAATTGCTACCAACTGGTAATTATTGCACGTGTAACATGATATGCAAATCAATATGATCCATTACTTACAATTTTAATTGATCTGAATAACTAATCTAGTTAGCAATCATATCCTGAATATTAATGTCCGAAAGCATGGATAGTAGCGGGCTGTAAAAAAGTGTTTAATTCCCATTTCCTAATGAAAATCTTGTAAACGTCAGGTTGTCACAAAGACAGGGAAGCAGAAAGCAATAAACGTGGAGACCCCAGGTGTTAATACAAAGCCTTTGGAGCGTTTACTCTTCAATCGTACTCCTCTGGATTCACGACGTTTCAAACAGAATTTTTGGCGTTCCATGTTTTTGGGCGGTTTCAAATAATGCTTGTTGGAATAATCGCAAATATGATCGGGATGTTCGCAATCACTTTTGTCACGACAGAGTCCATAATGAGCCACTTTACAAGTGTTGTTCTTGGTGCGGTGCAAACGGTGCAACCGATGTCGAAAAGCTTCCTGCTTCTTACACAAACAAACATGTGTCTTGTTTGCATCCAAATCGCAAACAGTGAATATATTCGAACACTCACATTCGTCTGGTACTGAAGAATTGAGATTCGGAGTGCAAGTATCTCCCCAGCGAAGATTCGATCTTGTTGAATTGCACATCTTGAAAACTTCGGGCTTATACCAGGTGTAATTGATGGGAGGATAGTGATTACGACCTTCCTTGGTGAAATAACTCTTTCCAAAGAAAAGACAAATACAGGCAAGAGCCACGCAAACAACTAATGCAAAGGATCTCTTCAGTCGTTCGAACGTAATAAATCCCATTTTAACCCTCGACTATTACTATACTTTCGAATTTCGATGGAAAGATATTAAAATATGCGAAACCATTCAAAAGGGGTATGAGTAAATCCAAGTGCTAAATTCCATGTAAAAGAAGGTGCAACCATTGACATAGCAATGGGGAAATAACAAGGTAACGGTTATATTTTTCTCCGTGAGAAATTCAAGCGAATTTCTCATTTCAATGTTCAATGAAATTGAAATAGTGATACAGGAAACGAATACATGCATTGTTTCTGCAACAGCAATAATTCACTCCAATTTCATCAATACTTTATAGGAGCGATAGAGGCAGATTAAATTTTTAATTATAAAATGTAATTGTCATATAATAAGAAATTGTAAGTGTAACCAGTTTAAACATGGAGGAATACGCAATTACCGGTCAACCTACTTATTACCGTAAATAATCTTCATGCAATTGTGCATTTAGTATATAGATTGCTTGCTTAAAGTTTGGATGAAAGACACTACGAATCTTAATTTAATTTTTGTATTTATTGATAATTTTTGGGTGTAACAGAACCTCAAGGTGCAGTATCATTTAGCCAGTTTCCTTCAAGTCATAGTGTGCATGTACAATCAACAGTGTACCCTCCACAAGGACTAAATGCGCTTGAGATGATTAACAGAATGTTTATTAGGCAACTTATGGAGCCTATGGAGGGTGATATTTATTTATATTTATTTATATTCTAATCACTTGTAAATTCAATTCAATTACTACAATTTAAAGAATGTTGCTTCAATTAAGTAATTTCTTGCTTCATTCTCATTGAACACAAGCTCAGTGCATGCAATCATGGTACATTAAGAGCGTAAATCTTTGTAATACAAGAATAAATTATTAATGCTCGTATTTCAATTTTGTATAGCCCGAGTCAACGTTTATTCTTTTTACAAAAATCCCTTGAGCACAGCAGTAGATAAGATATACTATTATATAAACCTTGATATTGACGGAATTAAACTCTAGTGAAACTTTAGTGAAGATGTCAGATTTGAGTGATTGAGCTAAGAAATCCACAGTAGTAAAGTGGAATTTAAACCTTTTTGAAAGCCTTAAGAAACTGACTCTGGGCAATAGTTTACAATTTTGCTGCTACTACTACATCCTACTAATCCATCACAGTACATGACATCTATGTGTTAATAAAATGGGAAGGGATGCATCAGATTTTAATTTCAATTTCTAATTTTGTACTGGTACGGCTTAATGTTTAATGGTCCAAGATTCTCAGATAAGGTGTATACCTATGTAAAGCAATACAGAAATTGGAAATTAATTGTTGCTTATGTTTGCCTTTATTTTATTTGACAGTACTATCTGGACATCAGACGAATAATAAATATGATGTTTTGAATGCTAATGGACATATTATATTTCGGGCACTTGAAAATACTACTGAATTTGCGAAACTATGCTGTGGTTCGAGTCGTACACTGAATTTTCAAGTGTATGATCTTCATGGAAGAGAGATAATGCACTTAAGTCGACCATACACTTGTTTCTCATCAGGAGTAAGCATTTTGGATTCACTTACAACGTTACAACTTACATTTTACATAATCTACTTTGATTTTTCGTGTGCAACATCTTTACTTTATTTACTTAACTATTTAGTTAGTTCCACATTTTTGTTAATGCATTCATTATCTTATTTTACACCTGTGTGAATCAGCTCAATTGCGTATCGAATTAAACTAAGTTTTGCGTATGTATTTGAAATGAGAATAAATACAACCTTCGAAGGTAACGAAGTCAATATTTCTCATATCTTGGTACCTTGTACAGTTGTACAACAGCAAGTCCATAGAAAAGTCATCCTTAAAACTGCCAAGTGTTAAGTGCTTCTTTTTTTAAATCTGGATTTATTATAATATTACAGACATTAAATATTACTTTGCCGCCAGGATGTAATGGAGAGAAAATAGGAACCGTAGAAAAACATTGTTGTGTGTCAAATTTTTCAGTGAAAAATGGTTCTGGACAACGTATTCTTCAAATCGAAGGTCCGATGTGCTGTACCCAACCCTGCTGTTGTGGCACTATTACTTTTAAAGTAAGGGTATTTTATTTCAAGCTATTTCATGTGATTCATTTTAACCTGTATGGTTGTATGGCTGTCTATGCCACATTGATTTTTGCATTGATTGCTTTTCTCTTCCCTCAGAAATTAAATTTCAAATGTAACTAGGAATTAGGACATATAAAATGCGTGTATATTTAAGATGTCTTTAGATGTCAGTTTATTATACACACTGTGAACATGTCTCACGGTCACTTTGATTTCCTTAGCAAATTTTCTATGCTGTTCTTCATGATAGGTGTGAGGGTGAGGTGACAATAAGTAGTGAAGCCTATTTACACATTTTTTAGCACTGTATTCATTCCAAAACTAGATTTTCAACGGAGACAGGACACAAAAAATTGGGAAAATAACAAGGGAAAGGGTTGACGCTGGGGATTTTCACGCTTCTGGTGATTGCTTTGATGTTTCTTACCCTGTCGAATTGGATATCAATACCAAAGCTTCGTTAATTGGAACTACTATACTAATCGTAAATATTATACTGTTCTCATGTACACATTTCAAGAATCGTAAAAAGCTAAATGGTATTCATTAAACGTAGAACATGTATCATGCAAATAAAAATATTTGTTAAATAATAATTGATGTTTATGTAATAGGATTTGCTGTACTATGAACAGGAGCCAGGACATAAGCATGGTCGTAATACTGCCGAACTTCATACTTAAATCTTTAGAAGATTTTTTACAGCTGAAGTTAAAACACATAGTATATCAAGTGTGAGCGAATAATTGCAGTTCAACAACAATCACCACGATGTATAGCAAAAACGCACGTAAATCTTCAATGTACCCCTTCTTCAGTTTCAGTCTTTTTTCGAATAAATGAGGCAATTTCCAAGATTTATTCAGTGAAAGTTTGATAACAGAACGTAAGCGATGCGAAAAAAATGGTTGGCATTTGCAATTACCTATTACTTTGTATCTTGCCTGAAAAATACTTTTTTATACGCTTTTGTCCAGAAGTAATTGAAGACAATCGCGGGAAGACAAGTCAACTCCATAGCGAAATAAAATGCTTGGTAACTACGGGTCACTCTAGTTAGTAACTCTGTCCATTGAATAGGTTGACCCCAAGGAGTTTAAATTTCTGGCATGACGTTTCTTTGAGTTTACAAGGGGGGTCAAATTCAGATTTCCAGAATTTCCACGCAGTCGATTTTCATATAAGACAGCAGTTCGGAAATTGTTTGTCATTAGAAGAGACAATAGAGTTTAAAATAGTTACTCCTATTTCTCTCGAATCCGTTTAGTAAAAGAGTCTACCGGAGCTAAATTGGAACGAATGTCCTTGGACTGCAATTCTCAAAAGACTGTAAAATCACTATTGTTGATTTCTGCGAAATCATTGGTTATCTTTATATCGTTACTAAGTTACTATGAAAATTAGCCAATGATTTTTCAGAAATCAACGATCGTAATTTTGCAATCTTTTGAGAATTCTAACCCTGACTTCCAATGATAGCACGTACTATTGAATTAAAAGTTGAGTTGGCTTGATGAAGAGAAGGTAAAATAATAGGGCTCTTGTCCGATTTAATAGTACCTGCTATCATTGGAAATCAGGGACATTCCTTATGATGAGTATACAGGTGGTAAGGATTGGAACCTTTTTACACTGGGTCTGCAAAGTAGGCTACGGGACCGTAACGAGGCAGCCAAGAAACTCCTTGAATAGTCCTTTTCCCGTAGCCTATGTCCATAGATATAGATAAACTAACATCCCGGGCTGGAATTCTCAAAAAATTGTAAAATTACGATCGTTAAATTCTTCAAAATAATTGGCTAATTTTTATAGTAACTTAGTAACGATAAAAACTAACCAGTGATTTTGCAGAAATCAACGATCGCAATTTTACGATTTTTTGAGAATTCCAGCCCCGTAGCGTATGTCAATGTCTGCAAAATCGTCCAGTAACCTATTATGAAGATTTTTGAACCTCCTTACATAGCCATGTTACCTTGGAGACCAACCTGGTCTCTACTAATGACAAATTATTATTTCCGAACTGCTGTCTTATATCAAAATCGACTACATGGAAATCTGAATTTGACCCCCCTTGTAAACCCAAAGAAACGCCATGCCAGCAGTTTAGACTCCTTGAGGTCAACCTATTCAATGGACACAGTTACTAACTAGAGTGCCCCGTAGTTACCAAAAATTTTATTTCACTATGGAGTTGACTTGTTTTCCAGCGATAGTCTTCAATTAAGGAATGCACTATCTTCAAATACTGGTCAATTGTAAATGAAATTAATAAAAGGGAAATTAATTCATTAATTTATATTTTGTCCTTTATTATTTTGGTATTTATCTTATCCAGTACTTAAGTTTATGCATAGTAGTTCAGGGTATAAGCATTATTTTCATGACAGGAAAGTTTTCATTTTCAGAGCACGTACTGTACTGTAGCACACCAATGCTTCAATAATTCCCTTTATCATCGACTAGGTAATAAACTTGTACAGAAATAAAAATGCAGTAAAGTATTCAAATGGAATGTACTGAATGGCAAGCTCCAAACTCCAAACTATCCAAATTGCGTTTATTAGCTTTTTTCATGGCTATCAAATGAATTCATTTTAGAAGAAATCAATGTCCTTTTGTCACTTCACATTTGGCACTTGTCATTTGAAGAAACGCACGGGTAACCTTGTCAACAATAATTGTTAAGCTCCACCCCTTCCTATTTGCAACAATCAGAACAAATAGATGTAGTTATTGAAAATTCATTTTCAGTTTGGCCATTCCTCATTTTCTTTCCGTCATGTTCGTACGCTAAAAGTTTTTCTCTCAAAATTCAAGTTTTCTAAATTTTCAGTCCTCTTTTCTTGCTGATTTTAACTGGAATACCTGGAAAGACATCAAAATCAGCATGCCGTGTGGTCCTAAAAACTGTTGCGCAGTAAGTTTTTGCTATTTTACTCCAGAAAAATGAACAATAAAATTAGTTGTTTCGTGAGCTGTCAATTGTCGCAAGGTGTCTCCTAATTGATTTCTTAATTTTGCATAGCCCATAGTCATTAAAACAAAGAGTCCGTGTCCTCCACCTCAATGTGTTCAAGTTCAAGTGCCTTCGCAAACTGTCACCTGTGGTAAGCACATTTTAAATTTCAAATTAAGCATTTTACAGTTTTCAATTTTCCCCCATAAGCATTAATATTTTATTTTCATGCATTATTTCAGAGGTACCTCCTCCACCCCGGGCCAAAAAAACAACATGCTGTAATATCCCGGTGGTAATTTGTGATGAACAAGAAAGATGTCCACCAAAGAGAAATAGCGGTAGTAATGGCGGTGGTTGTTGCCCTTCACCGTGCTGTCCACCTCCACCATGTTGTATTCCTGGATGCTCACCCTGCTGCCGTCCATCTTGCTGCATGCCACCAATAAATTTCAATTCTTCCAATATGATGAGAAATAATGATAACAATGGGGGCTGTGGGAAAAAGTATTTTACAATCGACATGAAAACATATATTTTAACAGTGACATTACGCTGATACTTTTCCTTATTTTGATTGCAGAGTCCGCAGAGAAAAGAGGTGGCCAATGTGCAATTTCATGAAGCCTTGTCTGGACACAAGAATATACCGTGATGGGGTACTTGAAATTATACTATCAGAATATAAAACATACCATGCTTATGAAATTAATTAACGTAGAGTATGTAGATTTAAATGAATGATTTTGGAGTCTGATTTCGACTATTTTCTTGCAGGAAGCAATGGTGATTTCTTATGCTGGTCATATTCCTGGAGAACAGTTTATTCATGGGCGAAATCTTCCTACAACGACAACATTCGCTAAAAGGTACACATTCATTTTATTACATTTAGTATACCTAACTGATATTTTAGTTCGTGCAACCTTAGACTTTATATGAATTGAATGAACTAATAAATTGTTTGTATATTTAATTCAGACGTCTGTGCCAATATACACCATACGAATTTATCGACCCTGACGGTTGCTGTACCTTTCCGTGAACAACCATAACGCTATTCCAGTTTTGTTCAAATCTACTTGCGTGATAGCCATTTTATATCAAAATCAAATTATGTGTTGAAAATTTTGTATCATTCTTCTCATTTTCAATATACTATATTAATGAGTCTTAAATTTTAATGTCCTACACACTTATGTAACAATTTGTAGTAGTAATTTCTGCCTTCACCAACTTTATGAATAAAATCATTGTCTCATTAAATTGGAAATTAATTATAGCAACTGTTTCACATATTATTTTTGTCAATAGCAGTTACGCTAATTTGTTATTCTTCTTGAAATAATTGGCTCATTTATGAAATCTAAAGTTTAGTTTAGTTATGCAAAATAACGATAATTAAGTGAAACCCTTTTTGCTTTTAAGGATTGCTTACTATGAAGTAATTGGGCTGTCGCGCAGTTCAAGGACTCTCTTCAAACTTCTCTAAGTTCTCTAGCATCACCACTCAACGACTCAACATCTTCGAAGGTGTTAATATTTTTAAGGTCAAGGTTTTCCTTGGTCATGAGTCATGATGCAACACCCATGGAAACTATTGCGGTATCCAATGCACTTCCCTAACCCTCCGTTTCGAATTTTAAAAGATCTGTGGAAGACTTTCTTTCATAGCTGGACAAATGGTGCAGTAAAATATATTGTTTGTACTCTTTTTACAAACACAAAAGTCGGTACTCTAGTAGTGTAGGCAATAAAGCAAATCATATCTCCAATAGGATGAGTGAAAGCGAACCCAGCATCAACACCCCTGTGATTACGAATCAGCCTACAAGTGGACGTGAGTACTGGACTGAAGTATTTATTATTATAACTTTAAAATAGTTATTGTACCTTTTGTGTAACCTTTGGAACCTAACTTCTTGTTTAATTATTAACTTTATATTATTATGCTTACGAAGAGCCACAAGGACTTCCAAACACCATGGGTCCTCAATATCAAATGGGAATGCCACTGGGGGCACCACTATATCCAATGGGGATGCCGCTTGTGGGACCGCAATATTGTATGGGAATGCCGCTTGGAGGACCTCAATATCTAATGGGAATGCCCTATGGGGGACCACAATATCCAATGGGAATGCCCTATGGGGGGCCGCAATATCAAATGGGAATGCCATTTGGGGGACAGCAATATCCAATTGGAATGGGAGTACCTCAAACCCAAATGGGAATGGTAAGGAATCCAGCACCCCAGATTCCACCGATACCTGGAGTGCCCCCCGGACTTGAATATCTCAGTGTTATTCAATCACTCTTTGTGAGACAACAAATTGAAGTACTGGAAGGTAAAACCGAATGCATTACTATTACTATTATCTAGCTGTTGATACTTTTCAAAATTATTTACTAGGCGAATATAACAAGATAATTATTTATTCTTGTAACGTACCATACGGACTCTGGTAGGCTATTTATTTTGGTTTGCGTCATTATTTTCTACTTAAAGTTCGGCGTGAACTGAAAGGCAAATCTTATACTCCGCGAACTTATATAGGTGCCATAATGTTATTGAAAGCTTCGACTAGTGGAATTATTTTTCAAAGGGTTGACTTATAAACACAAAATAACTGTCCATCATCCATTCTGGTGAATTATTTCGGCCTGTCGAATTATTCGATTTATTGTTTTAGCCTTTTTAAAAGCAAAGGCCTTTGAGTAAAGATCAGATTTATAACTCTGAAGATTGTATTTGCAGTGGTAACAGGTTATCATATGCCTAACAAATATGACGTTTTTAAAGGACATGGAGAACTTATCTATCGGGCCATTGAAATACCTGGTAATAGTGCAATTTGTGGTTCAAACAGAGAATTTCATATCGTCGTCTATGATTTGATGGGAAGGCAACTCATGAAATTTTATCGACCTACTGCCTGCTGTTTTCAAGAAGTGAATTCTTTTTACCTTTATTTCATTATTGCATCGCCTAACTTAGTTACGTAATAGTTACTTCTAATGAACAATTTGAATACGCTATTTTTGGAGCATTAACCCTATACTCATTTCAATTCGTATCAAAGTTCCCGTATTATTTTTCCATAGGCTGTCCAATATTAAACCAATTCTCATTATTTGTTCAATGTTCTATTTAAACTTTAGCATATTTTATTCACAGATTCTTACGGTGACGGGTCCTGGGGGTACACCTTTTGGCAGTATTGACCCTCAGTCTGATTGCAGTCCTACGTTCCTTGTTAAAAATGCATCTGGTCAAGCTGTCCTACAAATAACGGGATTGGGGTGTAACTGTTGTCATTGTGGAACCGTAGACTTTAACGTAAGTCAATATATAACACGCATCTAGTGTGGTGAAATATATCTTAGTTTTGATTAAACGGTTCAAAATCTGTGTTCTTGGATCTCATTGTATGATCTTAGTATTTTGTTTAGACATGGTTTAGACCATTAAAAAATTCATGGTATTTGTATCCTGGATGTATTTATTAAATTATTTGCATTGTATTACTTGTGTTCTCATGTGTTTAATTCAGGTGTACTCAATGGATGGCAAAAGCCAAGTCGGTAAAATTACAAAGCAGTGGGCCGGTTATTTTCAAGAAGTATACACCGCTGCAACCAATTTTGGTATGAATTTTCCATTAGACTTGGACGTTTGTGTAAAAGCAACTTTACTTGGAGCTTGTGTTCTTATGGTAAGGCTTGCCTATACCGTAAAAATATACTATTATAATAGTTTTTTGGTAAGAATGACTAGGTAAGTATTATCGGAAATTAATATTTAATTTACGTTTTTAGGATTTCATGTACTTTGAGAACGCTGAAAATAGTATTAACACATCAGGTTAGCACCGACCGCAACATGAACAGCAGTTTCAAATACGCTTTATTTCATTTTGAATAACACAACATATATAATACACAATTCAATCAAAAACTTTTCGACCATTTTAAATGGAAATAAAAACTAATTCTCTACTCTCTGTACTGAGACAAGATTTTTCAAGTCATAACGCGTCACATCGGAGATATATCACTGTCTAAAACCGATTGTCTTACACCATAGAAAGCTGATCTCTGTCCGATATATTTGTTTATTGTTTTCAGCAGTACAACCGTTGCAGAGGAGGGATCGACTAGTAGGATTGACATTTTAGTTAATGATAGTTAAAGTCTCATGCTTTTGCAATTGATACAACAATTCTAATGGAGTTTCATGTTGGATGTTGACCAGCCAAAAGAGGCAGAATGACTTTTATGAAAACAACATTATAATCCCTGCATTCCTTATGTAAAACATAAACATGGAGTTAAAAGTGTTGAGGCAGTAGAGCAAATAGAGCTTGATTGAAACTCGAGGATACCTGAGATTCGATTTGCTAAATAACCAGCAATCGAAGTAAGCATTTTGGACGTTGATATCAAAAAAGTAAATGATGATTTGCATGTAATTGATCGTCTCCCACAATTTTTGTGTTTGAAGGAAATGTCCTCATAAGAACATTTCCTGGTGCATTGAGGTAGTGTTGTCGCGCAGTTCAGAATCTTCAAATTCAATTATCATCCCTAAACAAAAGGTCTTCATCGAAAACATGGATATTTTTGAGGTCCAAAGGCTTTCTTTTAAAATGCAACACCCATGGAAACTATTGTTATATCCCAAGCCTGACCCCCTATTTCTGTTAGTGTAGGCTAATACACTCTTTCCAATCTAATCTAAAATAGGGGGTTCGAATTTTAAAAAAACATCTCTGGAAGATTTCCAGCTGTAACAGCAATCTTTCTGGTGAAAGGAACTATTAATTAAAACATATCAAGCTTAAGGAAGGGTGTATCACGTATTTCAAACAATTTCATTTTGCCGTTTTTATACAAAAAGAAACAGCCATTTCTAGCATCTATCCCTAAGGATGAGCCAACCCAACACCCCTGTGATTACGAATCAGCCTACAAGTGGGCGTGAGTCTAATTTTGTGTCAATTGTTATTTCAACTTTTACTATTGAATTTTTTTCAACTGTCGCGTTACCACGGATCCGGAAGGCTGGAAAAATTATCCTCAATGGGTTTTCCCGATATTAGGAAACCCGATCAATAACTTTCCGCATAATGTTTCCTCGACTTTCTATTTTCTCCACTTCAATAATTTCAAAAATACACTAAAAATCAAAATCAAAAAAATAAGTGACTGGCAGTGCATTTTAGTTACTTAACTCTATGGTAGCAACGCATGAGAACAATCCCTAAGTATACCAAACGATTAAATTTGTAGTCAAGGAATTGGGGAACGTTCATTGACGACAGAGCTAGTTTATATCTAGATATATGTATGAATGTATACAAGCTGCATAAATTATGCTTACGGATATAGTTGACATAATACGCATAAAAAATACGTATATTTGAACAATATAGAAAATATGTATGCATAATTGCACAATATAAAATATATGTCCACATATTTGGGCAATACAGAATGTACGCATATTTGGTAATATACAATATTTGTACGCATATATGACAATATACAGTATATGTACGCATATATGACAATATGCAATATGTGTACGCATATTTGTGCAGTATAGAATATATGTACACATATTTGGGCGGTATATAATATCCGCACGCATAAATATACACCATACAATATAATTATACATTATTTGCTGCACTCGACTGACAATCGACAAATTATAATGGGGAAGTTGTTCATGGATGGCCTTTGCCTTCTTTTTGGAATTGTAGCAGGTTACCTGAAAATTGGTGGCCTTATGGTGGCCAATTTGTGGTCTTATGGACACAAATTGGCATTTTGTGACAACTATCCTCTAGCTCTGTCATTGTTTTAATAATTTGAAATTTTTTTTGGAAAAGTATAGAGAAATTTTGGTTCGAGTATCTCGGAAATCATAAGAATAATAAATACATTATACCCCCAAAGGTACCGAGCTGTAAAAGTAGTAGAACTACATTTGTAGTCCTTTGGTAGAGCCAGGGTTAAGTAACTAAAATACATTTCCAGTCACTTATAGTTATAGTGAAGTGGAGAAAATAGAAAGTCGCGGAAATATTATGTGGAAAGTTATTGATCGGGTTTCCTAATATCGGGAAAACCCATTGAGGATAATTTTTCCAACTTTCGGGATCCGTGGTAACGCGACAGTTCAAAAAAATTCAATAGTAAGTACTTTGTTTAAATTTGCATAACCATCTTGAATAACTTACGTACACTCACGGCCTCAATTCGTGTTTAATTACTAATCCCCTATAATATTTATTAGCACTAGCATTTCGCTCTACCACTGCGCAGAACGAAACTAGTAGCAAGTATAGTTTACCGGTGATAAATACATATAAATAACAATTATTATTGAAGATATGCAAACTTAAACTTATGTTATGGTCCATAACATAAATACCACAAGAACAGAAAAGTAAAATATAGGTACTATCAAAACAATTTTCACGCGCCCCTAGCTACGGGGCTCTAAATTATCTATGCACCCGACATACGATATTAGGAAACCCGCTAAAAATAACTAATTCTTGAGTTACTTAATACTGTTAATAAATATGCTTGTTACTTTACTACCATTGTTAGCAAGAATTTGCAGTCAGATGTAGGTAATAAATGCAGCGAAAAGGGAATAATATTTTGGTGCCCAGCACAAGACAAGACTACACAATTTTATTTAAATACACGAGAAGAACCATAAGATATTTAACACACAATACATAGGAGGTACTTTAATAATTATGGCAATAGTGCAAAACACGCATCAAAAACCAACATAAGAATTCTTTAAATTCTAAGCACTTACCAACGAAGTAACTTTAAATGCATTCATTAAAAGGATTAGTTATAGGCAAATCACTGACGTTGTTTTCATTAGGGCCAATGCTTCCAATAACAAGACTTTTTTTTAAATATTTGTGATATTTAGCGAGTAAGAGGCAAGAGAATAGTTAAAAAGATTATTATTTAACATTGTTGGTAATTGTTGGTCCAACAACTGTATGAAATGCGTTGAAGAAGACAGTTATTTCGTAATCAGCTCATTTCTAAGTGCTTTAAGGAGGGGTTTACAGGTGAATTTTGATGATGTCAGTGCAAGGGGGAAATGGTGTATTTCAAAAAGTAGTGGAATAGACCCACAAGGAGCTCTGAAATGCAGTTTGTCTCTGTTTTCTAATTTGAGACTCACTCCTGCACGCGCTTCCCTCAACCATAGAGTATTATATTCTATGTAAAACTCCACTCGATCTGTACATATTTGCTCCGTTGAAGGTTTTATCACATTGCCATATATTTTACTCTATGACAAGCTCCTTTACATGAAATTTGCCGACGTTTTCGGAAAGATATGATTTTGGGATCTTGAAGCAACGTACGCGTTTCAAAAAAATGTTTAAAAAAGAAAAAAAAATTAGCAGCGGTTATGAAGCCGCTTTTTTTGAATTTCAGTTTGTAACTATGTAAGAAAAATAGAAATACATGTTTTCAATGTATTTCCCCCACTCCCAAGAACCCCAAATATTTCCTCCTTAAAAAGCATTTTTGAAAATCAAACCCTCATAGCCGCTAGAAAAATATGCGGCGATTTCAAAAATGTCTACCCCAAAACTCTCCGTTTAGTCATTCTCCCCCAATCAGGGATTTTAAAACCCAACACCCCTGCTTAACTTCACATATTTTTGAAAATTATATTTATCCTCGTAAGTTTTTTTTTACTTTTAATGATTAGATGTTAAAGAATTATATTTGCAGTTATTATATTTGGGTTTCCTAATATCGTATGTCGGGTGCATAGATAATTTAGAGCCCCGTAGCTAGGGGCGCGTGAAAATTATTAGTATAGTATTTAACAGAGCCACAAGGAGTTGCAACTACCGTTGGTCCTCAGTATCAAATGGGAATGCCGCCGGGTGGACCTCAATATCAAATGGGAATGCCGGCCGGGGGACCTCAGTATCAAATGGGAATGCCGCCGGGGGGACCTCAATATCAAATGGGAATGCCATTTGGAGGACAGCAATATCCCATGGGACTGGGAGGACCGCAAAACCAAATGAGAATGGCAATGAATCCAGCACCTCAGATCCAGCCCATACCTGGAGTACCACCAGGACTTGAATATCTCAGTGTTATTGATACGCTCTTTATTAGACAACAAATAGAAGTGCTAGAAGGTAAAATCTTTTTGTAAATAGGAGTATTATTATGTTACTATTGTTATTTATAGATATGATGAGTTTTCAGAAACTAGTTTTATGTGAATATGGGACTAGCTTACAATAAATCGAAATTTTTAAGCAAAATGACTGAATATAAAATTTACAATATGATACAGTTCGATTCACATTTTTAATTTTAAAAATTGTGTTTTCAGTGGTAACAGGTTATCATATGCCCAACAAATATGACGTCTTTAATGGACATGGAGAACTTATCTACCGGGCCATGGAAACACCTAATCAAAGTGGGATTTGGTTTGGCTCTGCACGAGACTTTAATATCGTCGTCCAGAGAATAACTATAAGCGCTTCGCTATATAGAGCAATTACACTCATAAGGCCTTGCATATTCGTGGAGGCGGAACTGCGAGTGGGGAGGATAGGAGGAATGAGTCTACAAAGGATATCTATAAGTGGTTGGTCACTCTGTGTCGTGAGACAAGGGACAACGCTGCATGAGCTTGAGACAAGCATAGAGTAGTGACTCTCAATGCATCGTGTTTACTACATTGAGGTATGAAAGTAGCGCGCTCGTCCATCATTGGAGACTAAGTCAGAAGCTCATTGGCGACTATGTCAACCCACGATTGGCTTAAAAATCTTCACGTTGGAAGATGCTTCTTGCGAGTTATATACCACAGTGTGGCTCCATCTCTATTATATGTCGTCGTCTATGATTTGATGGGAAGGCAACTCATGACATTTTTTCGCCCTAATGCCTGCTGTTCTCAAGAAGTGAACTCTATACTTTTATCCTTGGGGAGCGTTCATATACTACGAGGACCACTTTAGGGGGGGGTGGGGGTACCCAAAAAGTCTTCATCAAAGTCCTCACATAGAGAGGGGGGGTCTCACCAAGTCTTCGTTACATTATTTTTGTGCATATCACAAAGAATTAAATGGGGAAAAAATTCACCGTTATACCCGCTGGGTAGCCGATTTGTTTTTAATTCCTCCATTTCAAATATTAAATTATCAAATTCTTCCTTGATTTTTCTTTTCAATCTTTTACAGCAGTATTTTTTTGTGCTATTTTCATTTTGCAAAGGAGATGGTTTTTGAGTTTGCGGGGAAGAAGTTTCGCTTTTTAGAATACATTTTCTCTTCTAAGCTCCAATTCAATTTTTAAAAAATCTCCCCTGGTTGATGCTTTCTATTTCATTGTTGAAATTAATTTTTACGCACAACAGTTAGCCGTCAACAATTGCTTCTACTGTTCTACTACTTGTACAATTCCACTGAATTTAATAATACTTCAAGTGCACTCTTTCGGTACGGCCGTACTTCAATTGGTTATTCATAGATGGCGTTTTTTTTCATTTTGAGGTCTTCGAGGACAGGGAGGGGGGGGGGTCACGGATTGTCCTCAGTGTGCTCAAAGGGGGGGGGGGGTGGGGGTCAAAAATCGCCGAAAAAAAGTCCTCGTAGTATATGAACGCTCCCTTGAATGTTGTTTTTGGAGGATTAACCCTTATACGCATCCATATCCTTTATTTTTGCTTAGCCTCCTCAATGTTTATTGACGCATTTCGTATACGTCAGCGTTCAATCACAATGTAATAATATAATTGTACACTTTTATTCGCAGACTCTTACTGCGACTGGCTCTTCGGGACCTTTAGGCTGCATTGACCCTGAGTCCGTCTGCAGTCCTATATTCCTTGTTAAAAATGCAAGAGGTGAAGCTGTCTTAAAAATATCTGGCTTTGGATGCGGCTGCTGTAATTGCGGAACCGTAGATTTTAATGTATGTCAATAAAATATTTCTCACTATTGTGTACCATATGTTTGCATACCTAATACTAATAATGGGTCTAAAAGTCTTGAGTAAGGTTCAAGGTCTGGAAATATGTATCTGTTTGTCGTTTGATTCGTTTAATTTATTAGCATTGTGCTTAATGCAGGTGTATGCAATGGACGGCACAAGTCTAGTTGGTAAGATTACAAAGCAATGGGCGGGCTACGTCCAAGAAGCGTACACTGCTGCTACCAATTTTGGTATGAATTTTCCAAGAGATTTGGACGTTTGTATAAAGGCAACCTTACTTGGCGCTTGTATTTTAATGGTACTGACTTAAGCTTGTCTTCACTAGAAATAACATCATTATATTATTTCAAGACATTAACATTAATAACCTTATTAATTCACTTTTAGGATTTCATGTACTTTGAGAACGCTCAGAATAGTCGGAACACACACCATCACCATCACTCCTTCTAAATCTGGATAAAGTGCATGTACCTTTTTGAGTGCAACTATTTTGAGTATCTGTAATGTAGCTCCGTTTTATCTAGAAGCTCTATAAATGTGTTCCGCAATACGTTTTATGTAAATTCGCTCATGTATGTATGTACTTCCTGTGAGTGGACAAAATTTTTGTTCAACTACGTTTCATGTCCAACATGCTAATTAATGCATTCCATAGTATATTAGTGCATTTCATAATTAATTTCCGATTGTCATTAAATTATTTGCGAGGTTGCCTTTAGTAGGTTTCATGGAACATTCTGGATTTTAAAGTATAAGTGAAATTTATTTATTTATTGGTTTACAATTTATTCTTTGTGAGGCTCAATATTATATCTGTTACGAATATTATAACCCCTATTTTAGTTAACTGCAGCATTATACCCAGTTATGACAAGTAAAGGGCATCCTTGTTATTAAGAATAAGAATACTTGCACGACTGACCTTTGACTTTGGGAAAGGGATGAGACGATGAGACACAGTCAGTGGACAATACGCAGGCACAGGCAGTATATGTGTCACTTAAAAATGTGACCTATCTAAGTCTTGATGAATGTCATGGATACTCAATGACCGTATATGCTTTCGTTTTTGTATAAAGTAAGCTCTGTGAATGCTCATTGAATTTAGTGCAGGTTGTATCAAAACTGTACCTATACAGTGTCACATTTTGAAATATTGTTAGTATTGCCCTTTTTCTTATTATTTTTCACATATTTTATAAACTTGAAGGCAATGGATATTCAAAGTCTTACTATTTAGAATATTTCCGAACAAAAGTGAGGTAGACTTAGTACCATTATCAAGTTCATGAAATCTTAGACTAGCAGAACCATGAGCAATCCTCCAGTTATCTCTCAACAACCTACCAGCGGACGTGAGTGAATTTTTAATATTAGTGCATTTACATTTTTTCAGGGTTCCTTAACAAAGAAAAGCCTTCTAACAACTTTCCAATATCCAAAATACATATTAGCATGAAAAAATTTTTCTATTTGTAAAGTCTTTATGTAAGTTGTGTCAGGGCCAGTTAAAAATTGCCAGTTAAAAATATCCACAGTATTTCTGTGTCACTGCTATAACTTTTTGCTGATATTAGTTGGTAAATGGAAGAAGTGAAAGTTATTTTATTACACAAAGATTTTGTTATTTATTAAACAAAATGTATTAATGTAATAGAGCCACAAGGAGGCCTGTCAAATCAGCAAACTCAAGGAATGGGACAACAATATCAGTATCAGACAGGGAGACCAATGATGATGGGAGTGGGACCTCAATATCAAATGGGAATGCAAGGGTATGGGCCTCAATACCAAATGGGAATGCAAAGGTATGGTCCTCAAAACCAAATGGGAGTGCAAGGGTATGGTCCTCAAAACCAAATGGGAATGCAAGGGTATGGTCCTCCACACCAAATGGGAATGCCTGGAGTACCTCCGGGACTAGAGTATCTGAGTCTTCTAACCTCCCTATCAGTCAGACAGCAAATCGAAGTACTGGAGAGTAAGGCAATTACAATAATTTTCGGTTTATTCATATAATTCAATGCATTGAAGAATTTAATCCTACATTAGAAAAAATACGTGTGACATGTGTGATAGAGATAAAGTTATGTGGAATGTATTATTTACGTGTTAGCTTTGTATCATTGTTTAAAATACTCGATTTATATCGGAATAAAATTCCTTCTGTTTGCAGTAATATCCGGTATACATCAGCCCAACAGATATGATATTTTCAATGGACATGGAGAACTTGTATTCCGAGCTGTTGAAGTACCTAATACAGGTGGTGCTATTCTCTGTGGTGCTGCACGGGACTTCAACATCCTCGTTTATGATTTAATGGGACGGCAAATCATGAATTTCAATCGACCTACTGCTTGCTGTGGTGAAGAAGTGAAGTTCTTACCTTTCAACTAAAAAATAGGAACTAAATACAACTAATTTGAAAAACTATTTAAATTCTTAAACGAAAGCCCTATTATTTTTGCAGTTTCAAGCACAATGTTTATTTATAATTTTTATCTTACAAATCATTTTCCATTATCATTTTAAACCCTCATTTGCAGGCTCTTACCGTGACTGGTCCTTCGGGTACTCGTTTAGGCACTATTGATCCTCAGTCCATATGTGATCCTTTGTTCATTGTTACAAATGCGTTAGGGGAACCTGTTCTAAAAATGTCCGGTCTCGGATGCGGCTGCTGCAATTGCGGGACTGTAGATTTTAATGTATATTAAACAAATTCATTTTCTTACTCTTTTATATGTATTGTTAAGCTTATTTAGAAACAATGTACCTAAAATATAACGAATGGTAAGTAAAATATGGTAAGTGTTTTATTTACCTTGCTTTGCATAGGTGTATGGATTGGATGGCACAAGTCTAGTTGGTAGAATTACAAAACAGTGGAGCGGATTCGTTCAAGAAGCGTACTCTGCTGCTGACAGTTTTACAATTAATTTTCCAGTGGACTTGGACGTAAATATAAAGGCGACTTTACTTGGAGCTTGCGTTCTATTGGTACATACCTACTATGATAAATAGTTCAACTAAAATTATGAATACAAATGTTTTATGTAATCAATTTCTGTATGTACTAGGATTTCATGTACTTTGAGAACGTTGAAAATCAAAATCACCATCACCATCACCATCACCATTTTTAGACGTATATAGGTAGACATGGTGGTTTCGGCGGCGGATCGGATTGCAACCTAATAAGAATAAACAAATGGATTTTGCACGAAAATGCTATTATCTACTTTTGACTTTGCTATTTTTAGTATTACACATTCAAAAAAGACAAGTATTCTTATATAATAATATTCTTATAGATTAAGACGAAATAAAAGTAGAACCATTTTTGAGTAGTCTGAACTAAATTCATTGGCCTGTCATGTCATCGTAATCGTATCTTCTTAATCGGTGTAACCTTTACTAACGACGGTAATCATATTAATGTATTTGTTTATGACTTCCGAAATGGTATGCAATAAAGATTTTCATGAGTATTTATAATAACGATAATACGTACTCCCTTTATTGGTTTGGTCCACTTTCGAAGTAATTTTATAAAATTTAACGTACATCGTAAATAATTACTTTCAAATTGCATTATTTAAATTGCATACTTTGGGGTAATGGTAAGAAAAACCAAGAAAAATGAAAATGATCTTAGTATATTAGGTTTACTCTCACCTTATCAGCTAATTCTACTCGTAGTTTTGCATGTAACAATTTGTTTTCTCATATTGGCAATTAGTGCAGTTATATCGGTAGTTGTTTGTATTTATGTGACCACAAAGAGTTCATTAAGTTGAAGAGGAAAAATTTGATTCTTATATGTGTGTGTATTCTCTTATACGAACATCCATACACATCGTTTCTCTGTCGTCATTGGATTATCACGTTAAGTTAATTACCCTCATTAAAATACATTTCTGTTATGTCAAAACTAATTATGTATATAAGAACATTAATAAAGCCGTCTTCCCAGAAATTTTAAAATACAACTGTAATATTTTACTACTTGCTGCTGTAAAACGTAATTCAGTGCGGTTTTAGTAAAAATGTTGCTGATATTATTGATTTTTGTGCCTCTTGCAATGGCCAGACTTGATCTGGAACCTTTATTTGTCTCTGAGCCCGCTGTAACTTTCTGCATAGGATATGAATGCCCAAGTATCAGGTATTTATTATCAAATGTTCTTTGTATGTAAAACTACTAGATATACTAAGAAATTGTGAAATTCCTTTAACTTCTGTTGCATTTAAGGATTCCAGAGGATTCCCAAAGGGAGGTGATCAGTTGTAATGGTACAAACGAATATTTCATTCCAGACGAAAAAGATTGTCACAGCTACTATAAATGCAAAAATGGAAATGCCACAAGATCTGTAAGATCTACTATTACTACTATATAGCATTGTTCCTTTATTGTACCTATAGCATGTGATTAAATTACTTATCCCCATTTCAATCAGACTTGTCCTCCTGGCTATGGATTCTACAAATTAGGGCACTGGGGCTACTGCACTTTAGAAATTTATGTGAAATCTTGTAACGTTGTCGACTGCAGCGTCAACGGTATTGTACCAGATCCTAAGGATTGCACAAGGTTCTATATGTGTCTTAATGGCTACGCTCACCGATTCCGCTGCCCCAATGGAACATTTTTTGATGCGGAAGCTGGCCAATGTGTAGCTCTCCCTCAAGGAGCGGAACATCCTTGCCCAAACGGTAAATAATATTATCATATCATCTAAATCCTTGAACAGTATTTATCTTTGTTTCCCTCATCGCTGAGCCTAAATTATTTTATTCGTAGATCTTGTTCCAACAACAACGACTACTACAACCGTCGCCCCAATAACGTCAACTTCAAGTGAAACCCCCATTACTACTGAAGTTTCAAGCACTACACTACAAGAAGGGGGTGAATCAAAATCACCGGATACAACCAGCTCATCAAAAACATTGGCCAGCGAAGAAACAAAGTATAAAAAAGCTCATCGGTAACTTTGCGGCTGCTTTGTAAAAACTACTATATTTTATTGGGACATAAATGTATCATTGGTTTTAAAATCTGGGTAAAATAAAGCTTTTGAAGCCAGTGTGGGCGAAAAGTAGTGATTCCCAAACCTAATTAGGAATTTCTTTCCCATGGAGCGAAAAGAGAAGGCGTATGCTAATAGAAAGAAATTGAAGCTACAATCTTACTAAATGTGTGTTCTTAGGTGTGGTGTAGTAATGAGTACAATTCCATGAAAGGGGGGTAATACGCTACTTAACCAAAAATAGCAAGATCATTACCACAACTAAAGATAGTTGTTTTGGAATATTTCTCTGTGTAGATAATCGTGACAGTGTTAACTAATTATCAGTGCATATGGTTTGTTCACTATCACAAGCTGGTAACATTACTAGCATTACATAACTTATTATTGTTGCTGTTCATGACTCATGACATGATATTAGTTAGTTAGTTACACTACACTGTAATCATGTAATTAGTAATTCCTATAACTAGTTTCACCAAGTATTTACAATGTTAGCACATGTAAACTGCATGTTGTTTGCAGTATTATCAAATTATAGGTACATATTTTCCATCTTGTCTTTCTTAGTATCAAGCATTTTGTTTTTCCATCAATAACAGAGAGCAGGATATCAAGGATGTAGTTTCAAAATTCGCAATGGGCAATTCATCTCGATTAACTAGATGTACACTATTAACTAGGTATGCACTATTTTCATAGCAGCTAGTGCTATGCTAAGGGAATCATTATATAATAATAGTAATGCATTGCTACAGTTGAGCATAGATAGCGTACATAGAAGCAAACAATATAATATGTAATGCCAGGTATGTACAATAAATGGATTTATTGTGATGGATATAATTAAAAGAATGTTCATGATTGTAATATATTATCACAAATGATGATTGTGGGAATCTTACATGCAATAACCTAGTTAAATCCACATAACCGAAATTGACAAATTACTTATAAACGGAAACTTTCATAAAGGACACTATATATACATTGCAGTTAGCCACTCTACAAGATCATAATTGATTTGTGGTATTTCACTAATCAAATTACAACAATAGTGAACCTGTTCTTTAAATAAAATCTCATACATACTACATACACTATACCACAATGGTGCATTTAAATAATCGATTGTTTTACTTTCTCCTGTTGTGCATTGCTTTAATTAATTTATTTGTTTCGATCTCTGGGGAAGGAAGTGTGCAAAAAGTTTCTGTGGAAAGCAAGGCAGGAGTGCCGAAACCCAAATCTGTTTTTAAATGTCCAAATAAACATGCTTGGGGCGGATTTTACCCTGACCCAGAGGATTGCAGCATTTACTATTGGTGCATGAACGGCAAACCAACCAAATCAAGGTTATAAATCATTTTGTATCTTCCAACTCTTTGAAATCATTGAAAGCTTTCTTTTCAACCCCTTATTTAACTAAACATTCTTTAAAATCTATTATGCATTTTTAGCTGTGGTATGGGATTCGGTTATGACCAAAAACTCAAAAAATGTGTAGAAGCAAAACATATACCTGGATGTTCTAGTAAGCATTACATCATATCTTTTAATTTAGTAAACATTTCTGAAGATCAAAAATTTGAGCCCTAAAAATACTAAACTATTCGTTTACAGAGTTCAACTGCACAGAAGATGGTTCTTCTCCCGACCCATATAATTGCGATAAATATTACTTTTGCTTGAATGGCAATCCTTATTCATTCACTTGTCAACCAGGATACCACTTTGACCCTGTAGACAACTATTGCAAACCAAAGGCCAATGTCACTTGCTCTCCTCGTAAGTCTTTCTTTCCAGTCATCAGTAAACTTCATTTACACTCTAAAGTGTTATATTAAAATCGATGCAGAAGGTACATGGAGAACGAATATTTTTATCTTAGCTGCTGGTCTTTTGCCGTTGCCTATTTCATTGTTGAGTTTGGTAGTTTTGTTTCCCTAAAGCAGATATGGCTGGGAAGTGGGAATTAGATACAGAGAGATTTATCATTTTTCAATTCAGCACTTAAATTCAAATAAAATATAGATGCTTATGAAGGTTAGGTGTGGTTTGAAAACATTCGAAGTATAAAGGCAAAATTCTGTCGTCCCAAATTTCAAAATTCCAAACTCGTAAAAACTAGAACCTCCTTTTTAATACTAGTAATCTACCTTTAGAGAAGGACTCATAACTTGATTATTTTAATAAAAATACAGATGTTCCAGAACCAGTTTCAACTACAACCCTTAAGCCTACATCTTCCGAGGCTCCAGCATCAAGCCATGCTCCCGATACATCTTCAGTCCACCCCACAACCGGAGCCCCAGTGACATCAACAAATAGTCCTTCAAGTGTAGCTCCTCATTCTAGCGAAACTCCGTCAACTTCAACTGCTCACCCTTCTAGCGAAGCTCCATCAACTTTAACTACTCACCCTTCCAGTGAAATTCCTGCTTCATCAGAGGCTCCCGCAACTAGCGCAGCTCCAGCTTCGTCAGAAGCTCCTACAACTCTAACTACTACACCTTCGACTGAGACCCATTCTTCAACGGTAGCTCCAGTATCTTCGGAAGCTCCTCCTTCGTCTGAGAGTCCTTCATCAACGGCAGCTCCAGTCACTTCTGAAGCACCATCTTCCTCTGAGGCTCCTTCTTCAAGTGGAGCTCCATCTTCAAGCGAAGCTCCAGTCTCTTCCGAGGCCCCACATTCAAGTGAAGCACCAGCCTCTTCCGAGGCTCCACCTTCAAGCGAGGCTCCACCTTCAAGCGAGGCTCCACATTCAACTGAAGCACCAGCTTCATCCGAGGCTCCACCTTCAAGCGAGGCTCCACATTCAACTGAAGCACCAGCTTCATCCGAGGCTCCACCTTCAAGCGAGGCTCCACATTCTAGTGAAGCACCAGCCTCTTCCGAGGCTCCATCTTCAAGCGAGGCTCCACATTCAAGTGAAACACCAGCTTCATCCGAGGCTCCACATTCTAGTGAAGCACCAGCCTCTTCCGAGGCTCCACCCTCAAGCGAGGCTCCGCATTCTAGTGAAGCCCCTGCCTCTTCCGAGGCTCCACCCTCAAGCGAGGCTCCACATTCAAGTGAAGCACCAGCCTCTTCCGAGGCCCCACCTTCAAGCGAGGCTCCACATTCTAGTGAAGCACCAGCTTCATCCGAGGCTCCACCTGCAAGTGAAGCCCCTGCCTCTTCCGAGGCACCACATTCAAGCGAAGCACCCTCATCTGAGGCTCCGCCGTCCGTTTAACTTATTGAAGTATACATTTTGAAATAGAATAATGTAATAAAACCACAAGCAGCATTTTCGCAATAAGAATTTTTAAAAGAAGTTTATATTAGTATTAGAAAAATATATAAACTTCGATTTTGAAATAATAGATTTTCAATTTTTGTCGAACTATGCAATAAAAACATCATCTATTTGCATGCAAATAAGGTAGTATAAAAATTGAATTCTTTATGATTCTTTACTGCACCTTTTATGACCTTTTCGCTAATCAACGATGAGGTATAGAAGTACCTTACTTGTCTTGGATGTACCATGTACCCATGGGTGTCCATGGTAATTTATTTTTTCCCATGGTTGACTGCATGGACACTTCCTTTTGTTGTGATTATGGTTGTACTCAAGGAGTATAAACTTTCTTTGTCTTTAAAATTATTAACCAGCAACAAACGGGAGCCAAGGAAACCCCAAGTTTATACTCCTTGGTTGTACTGTGGTTTGTCGTCAGATTAGAATTTTAGACGCACCCGGAATTTTGCGTCTCAACCGTTTGGCTATTTCTGGGAGGAAAGTAAACCTTGAGAGGCACATTATGATTTTGAAGCAGATTTTTAGCTAGGTATATAATTTTTGCGTAGCACTCATCAGTTAATTTTAATTTTATTTCCCTGCAATCCTCACGTTAACTTAGCTTCTGCACCGTACCCAAGCTTCGGCAAAAAAATTACAAGTTACAATGAGCATCTGTAATACTTCCGCAAGAATTCTCAAATGCATAAATAATTGCACTTTATCAAAAGTTCACTTTTCCAACCGGGTGCTGAAATTAAAGCAAGGGCAAACAGGCAAGTGAAACATTTTAATTATAACAGTTCGATTTAACAGTTTATAACAGTTTTAATACAATTCGACATCTATGTTTACTTACACAAAACGTGCAATAAAAATGATTGTTATTGATATATGAAAGGCGTGCGATCAGCAAGTCGGTTCTCATTGACTTCGGACACACCAAATATACCATTAGACAAGGAAATTTCCCGGTTAGCCCAAGTTAATGAGCTGTACATCGAACAGAAACCGGTAGAAAACGTAGGCAAGTGCATGAAGTTTTGTTATTTCAACTTTAGCTTTCTTCCTATGGATATCCGATGACAAACATCTCAATTACAGTTATACATCACACTTATTTGTTTGGTAGGTTCTTTTGATGCAAAGATGACACAATGTGCTTATGACATTAAAGATGGCAAAGGCGAAAATATTTATACTTGCACTCATGTTCACGGACCCCGTGATCCGTTTTTCGATTTAAAAATTTTTGGATCCGATGGAGAACCTATTATAAGAAAGAAACTTTATCAGACCGTTCCATCTGGCTTGTTGGCAAGTTGTTATTGAAAAAAAGTCATTATGTAACATGCATGCAATGCATGTACCTCATCCTCATTAACATAAATGATATTTATATGAAATATTTTATAGCATATGCAAGTTTATAGTGCTAAGGGGCAGCTTGTTGGTGTAGTTCAAGAAAAGATTGTCGAAAATGGTGGCAAAAGATTCTTCGACATAAAAAATCCAGCAGATGAAACTGTTTGCCTCGTGAGCAATAGCCACTCTGGCAGAATTCTATCTCGACATCACAAAGTAATTAATACACCTGTTGTGCTGTTAATATAACAGCATTGAAGAAATTAACAATTATTGGAATTAATTTATGTAAAAATGAAATCAGGTTTATTTGGCATAGCACATAAGTTCTTAATAAGGTATAAAGTATAAACTCAAGCTCTACATTCAATAGAAATACAACTAAATAGCCTATATGAATCAACTCTCGTTTTAAAATATAAATCGCAAATAAATAAAATATAGCAGTGGGTACAATTTCAACAATATGCAATTTCAAATTACTGAACAACAATATTGTAATTATCCGCACAATCTGCAATGGATTGCTTTGGAAATATAGCTTTAAACCACTACGATAAATAACCTGAATGAATTGGAATGTTAATATTTATTTGGTTTTCAAACTAGATTTTATCCCCTGATGGTCATAGAGAGATAGGAAAAATATTCAAAAAGTGGAGTGGAATGTTTTCAGGAGATGACCTCAAAGTAACCATTGATGTACCACAGCATCTCAATCCACATATGAAAGTTTTATTGATTGGAGTTCCTATTTTATTAGTAAGGCTGGATTATCTTATGTCCTTGTACCAACGCACAAGTATTTTAGTATACCTATATATCAGCAAAATCAGCATTTTAATTTGATATTTGTCTGTTTGTCATATGCAGGGACAAAGATTCACTAAGTGAACCACCGGAAGCCAAACCGGAACCAGTAACCCTATGTATGAATTCTAAAGTTTTACATGGTTTTACTAATTCAAGCACTTTATGCGACATTCGAATTTAGGGTATTTTAGTAGCAGTTAAAAAATGTCTCCTTGATAGTTGACATTTGTAATCTACTGCAAACAATTATTGAAAATAGCAAATAGTGAATCCTATATACTTGAATTGCACTAAAATGTCGATCTGGAGATGAAGGTGAAGTATATCATGGCCACATCGCTTGTAAAATGTAAATCTGCAGTTTTAATATAATAACCATGTGTACATGCAAATGAAAACAATAAAGCAGCTAAATATTATTTGCACATTGCATATCACTAGTAAATCAAAATCATTCGATGCATTGAAAATGCATGTAAACTGTAAAAGTAAAGAGTAGTAATTCATGAATCATGAGTTTTTTAGTACACGATGCCATATTTAAATGAGCTACGTATATTCTGCTTGAGAATGCATAAGAATTTAATTTATTTTAGTGTAGCATTTTATGCGAGGCATATAATAAAATGCATACAAGAGGTAGGAAAAGAGCGTTTGTATTGCAATTTGCAAAAAAGCAGTTCATTTCAGTGGCTGTACTACAAGAAAAGAAGACATGTTTCTATGCTAACACAACACAGATATTCCCTGGAAGTGTGTCAAAAAATACGGATTTCAAATAAACTGCTCAGGAAATCATATTTGAGTTTTGTACAAAATGCAATTTTAACAGCGAATAACCTTTCACAAGGTCATTGGCTTTAGAATGTAAAAATAATATAAAATTCGCCGTTTAATAGATGAAAAAACAGTCACGGTCATAAAAAAATGTAAATAGAGTTAATCTACGTCTTCGCCTGCTTCTCCAGTTCTCGGTTTTTCAAAAATGTTTACTTTGGTAAAACACATAGCAGGAGGAAACAGACTCCTTTTAAGAACATCTGGAAATCTCATCTGCAATGGTAAATAACTTACTATTCTGTATACGGTCTTATTATAGTAGTCCGGATCATATTGGCAATATTGGTATGATTTGCTTTTTGACGTGTTTTCCTGCAGTTCAAAAATCGGATTATACGGGAGTTTCAAATTTTCAAAGATTTTCTACTAAACCTGCCGATTCATCTTCCGAATCAATGGTCCCTGTGCAATTCAACATTTTAAATGATGTAGGAATTTTGAATCTGGAACAGCGAAAATTAACAAACTTGGGTAAATGTACTCAAAATTATTGTGCACGCCACTGTTTACGATTATGCATTATATGGTGCAAAAGTTGAAATGCAATTTAATTTGACATTAAAGGATCGGGATATGGAAGATTGGCGGATTATACGGTCCAAACTAAGGACGGCAAGGTTTTATTTGTTGTTGAGCATTTCTATGGACCGAGTTCTCCATTTTTCTATATCAATATAAAAAACAAACTGGAAGATTCCCGTCCGATTTTATTAATGAATCTCATCAGGGATATTCATCATAAAATTCACGTAGAAAATTATTACAATACCTTTTATTACCAATGTCTCCTAATTTATGTATTAGAATAGCATTCATTTTGTAGTTATTGGCAGTAATTTTTATAATATTAACTGGAAAATTGATAATTTAGGGCATGACTTATTTCGTTCCACCTAACAAAATAATTGGTACCTTGGAACCTTTTGACATTGAAAATGTAAAAAACCGGTTTCAGTTGAAAACTGCGTCTGGAGAAGTTTATGCAGAATTAATGGGTAATGCGGAACATGGTTTGGCAACCAAAGTCAGAGTAAGGTCATATACCTTTACGAAATATTAATAAGCTTAACTATGTGGACTTCCAAAGGAAGTGCAGTATGCTAATGTAAATTAAAATTAAAATGTACAGTTTTTTAATTTGAAATCCCAATATAAGATCATGTCACCTGATGGGAAGAGGATTTTAGGAAAACTCACGAAAACAAAGCAACAGATCATACGCTCACGATTGGATGCGGAGCTGCATTATCCAGTTACAATGGATCTACTCGTGAAAGTACAACTTATTGGAGCTGCTATTTATTTGGTAAACATAAAAGCATGAAATAATATATGCATTTCGGGTATCTAAGTATGTGTTTACTGAAATAATCAGTAACCTTATTTTATTCAGCTATCTGATCGTATTTCATAATAATAATTGTTGTAACTTAAAGTGAAACATGAATATTATTAAATTCTTCTAGATGGGTCATCATGGGGAGCCTTTATAAACTGCCACAGTTAAATTCTTAACGTTATGGATGAACTTGTAGCGGTTCGTGTCCCAGATCAACTGTATTTAAGCATTTTAAGATAATATCTTTAGAAAACGAAAACTTTGATATGTTATTCCGATTATTATTAACATATGTAATACATTACAAATGTCGGGAATAGGTTTTCATGACATAAATAAATAAATGCAGTTCAATAGTCAAACTTTGTAATTTTTGTAATTAAATCCTACCTTATCAGCATAAAGGTTATTTTTGTTATTTTCTAGTTAGGACATGAAGCATACTTTATCACGGTAGCTAAAGTTCACCAAAAATTTAATGGTTCACTTTTGCATTTCAAAACATTAATCATTTTGTTAATATCCGTTGCATACGTAATCTGCTAAAGCGAGTTGAAAGATAACTGCAAGTTCATATTTTATGAATAATTATTGCAAATTACTTAATTCCGGTGGTATGTATAAATACTACTTGAATTTTTCTGTTAGCTAGGAAAACATGTATTACATTCGTCAGAATATTCTTTGTCTTTCGTGTCATTAATGTCATTTTAGAAAATTAGAACATTTTTCATGGTATACGTGAGCAAGATATCTGTTTTGATAACCTTACATGAGTTATTGATCCATTTTCTGGCCTTTAGTATACGATTTTGATATTCATGTCTAATAATTAATTTAAGTATTGTAAGGAGTTATTAGGTACTCAATTAATTCTATGTTTATATAAGTGTACACACCTAAAACAATAATAAAAGCTATGTATTTTCACTAGTGTCCACTCCACATTTCGTGATAAATAGCAGCCCATGAATTATTTATTTACTGATGTAATGTATGCCTTGACGTGTGGTTTTTCTATTCGCTACTTGATTTTGAATGATAATAATAAGCCTACTTACAAGAATTGTTTTAGTATATCACTTTATGATTTGTGACAAGTCATTTTCTTCTTTTGCTCTTTGCTGCTGATACCGCTAAACTATTTCTCCAGTTTTATGAAACAATGAGCGAAAAAAGTCGCCAGCCTGTTGCTAAAATTAATCGAGTTACATCAGTCAATCTTTCGTCCACATTTACTCCAACAGGTTCTTAAAGATATCCATTAATTCCTTAATTCGTTGTAAATTACTATATAATTACTTCGTTTCTTGCAGAACCTGCTGATAAAAGTGGAACCATCTTTGACGTTCTACAAAAGCTGGACAAAATTTTAGTCAAACAAAGTCATAATGGTAGACTTAAGAAAAATTTTGTAATTTCTAATATATTTTTTTACATCCTCTCAAAAATGCCATACCTATGTAGGAGGCATTCGGGGGGAGGGGGGGCCGTGAAACTAAAGTATTTTGATCATACTGAATTTCGGCTATTTTAAGTTTTGATGAAATTAAATTCTTGCATTGCAGCTGACTTGGCTAGAAAACGAACTCGGTACGACATTTATGATCAAAATGGATTTCCTTTGTTAAGAGGTTTTCAACGCTCTAGGAGACTTAGTATTGTTCCTAATCCAGTTAGGGTTTACAATACAGGTCTCCAGACACCACTACTAGAGATCAAGTTTGAATTTGTTATGTCTCGCTTTAAGGTGTAGTATTTGACAGTATTTTTTATAACAACTTTTCTACTTTTTCCAAGGTATTTTCGATATTAATCTTAAAACACGATTTGTAGAACGCTGAAATTTGTGCAACCAATAATATGATGATTGGTAGCGTGAAAAGATGTATGGATGCCAATGGATTTGTGCTATTTAATCAACGAGATGGATATTTATTTAATGTTCTCAAAGAACCCACCGAATCGGCAATTGAAATAAAATTCACCGTAAGAGAATGCCTTAAAAAATCTAAAAATTAAACATTTTTATAAACTTTTGATGCCCATATAAGTTAATTGAGCATTTCTGTGAAGATTTCCTCGCAGGAAAATAAATCTGAAGTAGCTGTCATCATTGGTAAATCTCAGGTTGACTACACATTGAAACTGAATGAGCATTATCATAACACAGCCAACACCAAGGCTTTACTCTTGGGATTCATTCTCTATTACGTAAGTGCTTACAACGCTTTTATTAATTTATTGCAGACTAGCACCTGTATTTTTACTAGTGGTAAGCATAATTTTTATTCTTTGTTCTACGCTTTTACTTTTCCGCCTGCAATTTAGGATACCATGCGTCGATAATCTATATACCTACACTACTTGTAGCTATGATGCCGCATTATGCTACTTGGAAAATTATGTGTACCTCTTACCTCATAATGTAAATGTGCTATGTAATTTTGTTGATAATTGTATTTCACGTTGTACAGTTAGTACTAATTAGTGATGTAGAAAAATATACAGTATTTCCATTTACTTACGTGAATTCATACTGTAATGTAAGTTATATAATATTTGGCAAAACAAAAGTTACAATTCTGTCTACATTGGTTGAACTATTGTAATTCATATTCATAAAATGCACCCTTTGACGTAATAAATATTATTATTGGGAGAACCGCAAAATGTAATGGTAAATTGTAATTAAATCAACACAAAGATTATATTGGCATACGGTGAAACTCGGTAGGACAAAACAAGAGCACGAACTAGTAAATAATTTAATGAATACAACGAATATTTAATGTTAGGCTAAGTAATCGAAAGGCTAAAGCATAAAGTCTTCAAGTCTCAAGACAGAGTGCTTGCGTGTCAGCATTTTAATCGATAGCCCAAAACATTTAGGCATATACATTTGTTTATCTAACGATAAGAAATGTATAGAAATCTCATGCGAAGAAATATGATGCACATACTGAAATAGATGTGGCTGCTAAACTAAAAATGAAGAGTAGAGTGTACAGTAAAGTTCAGCGTGTTGAGTAGATTTTCATACTACTCATCGTAATTTCGTGTATGTCTTCTTTGCAATTTCCTGAAGGAAGCCAGAAAGGAGAACAACTACAACGCAACTGTCAAAGAAACTTCTTCATTAAAAGGTAATGCACACTCTCGTAATAAGGACACTATTTTTGGTGTTCGCTATCAAACTATTTGATACATATAGGTTTATGAACTATACTTTTTATATACTTTCCATTAACATATAAGTTTTTTCAGTGCATACGTTGCTAATTGAAATGTAGACAAAATTGGTAAAGCAGTAGATCAATGATATGAAAATGGCTCGCCATGGAGTGAAGAAATTGAATGAGTTACGAGAAAACCCGATGATTATTGTAACAGAACCTGGTGGAGATGTCAGCGTGCTGTCTAAGTTTGCTGCACAAGGTATGGTACTTCATTTTACTTCATTTACTTTATCATTAGAATATATTAGTAAGGATATAAATATGGTTGTACTAAATAAGTACTTTTGCTAATTGTGTATTTAGAAATTACAATACAACACACAATATTTGATATACTGGCTGCCACAAATGAATTAACTGTCAAGCACGATCATTCAGGTAATTTTAATTTCTAAAATACTGCAATTCGCCGATTAATGAGTTCACTTGATATAAACAGATATAAAGCGGGTTGCGCAAGTCATTCTATAGGTCTAGTAATCAATATTTTATCTTTTGGTTTTCATAATGATGTAATCATGAATACGTTTCATCTGTGCAATTATTTAGCTGAGTGTTGCAGTTTTTCCAGCTTCTATGAAATTCTCGGGAAAAACCGACTGCCCATTCTTAAAGGACTACAAGCGAGTCATTTGTTCAAATTTTTTCCTGAGCCGGTGATAATTTGCAACAGTGAATTCGAAAATCCATTGATGGAGATTAAAGCTGAACGCTTAGGCTGCTGTTTTACATTTGAAGTGAGTATAAATGCTTCCCATTCATAGAGTTTTGTTTTCCAGTTCATTTTTATGCTTACATAGAAATCATCGAAGTGGACTGCTGTCATTTTTCCATTTAGAATTTTAGTTTGTTTTTTACAACTTTGCCCTCGTGGCATTTTATTTGAATTTTTTGACATCTGTAATGACAAATGATTTTCACCAGAGAGCAGATATTTCAGCACCACCAAATTTTCAAGTCGGCTATGTGCAGAAAACAAAAGGAAGAGGACTTTTGTCATCCTATTTTGAGATTGTAAGTGTAATTGAAGGACTGCACTTCAAAATTGAATCGGAATCCAGTTTCTTCAGTGGGACAAGTTTTGAAGTAAGCATTGCAATAAAAATAAAATATAAAAAATCAAATGTTTCAAATAGATTTTTTCCGTACTCAGTCTTACTTTATGAAATGTCTGTAATTCTAATTAATTTGAGATTTGAGAAAATACTTTATCGTCTTATTCCTTCTTATTCTCTGAAAATGTCTCAGATTTGTAAAGTATTGATATTCCCAGGTGAAGACCATTGATGGATCAATACAGATTGCCAATATACACGGGAAAGGACATACATATAATCTAGCAACAAGTAGTCGTCCCCCCGTTTCAGCAATAACTAAAGTGATGCTGCTGGGCTTTATAGTATTCCATGTGAGTTTACAATTTGTGGATTTTCGAGAGTTCTGGTTTACTAGCGATTTTGTACATAAATATTAGTGAATTTTTAAAAGTACTTCTAAATGATTTTCAGGACTTGATATTACGATACCAAAGACGCTCTGCGATGTGAAAATATCTTGAAAATTATAAAATTAAAGTGTGAATCCGGGAATTGTGGAATTAACCGTGTATGTGGCACCTCTAACACAAAAAAGTTGAATGAAGAGTTTACGCCAAAGAATTATGTGACGAAACTAAAAGTCCTATAATGTTCTACATTCTGCATTATTATCGAAATACTCACATGAATGTACACTAGCTTATTTTACTTGTCTTACATCAATAATTACCCTTATACCGTTTTTGATCCCTCCTAATATAAGTATTGATTGCAGTAATAGCATAATCAAGATCTGTGTAAATATCAATGCAAGTACACACCATAAAGTTGGAATTTTTCATGATTTCATTAACCTAGTTTTAGTTACAACATTACAAGTACGCTCATTTTCATACGTGTCTTTAAGCAACGAACGCCAACGATATATTTTGTATGTACTAAATACTTTTTGCATGTGCTTTTTAATTTTGAGAATTTATTTGAAGAACCAAATAATGTAAACAGTAATAACAGTAATGTGGTATTAGGTATGCATTTTTTATTTAGGACCCATTGCAATTTTTAGATTCTGGAGTTACACAGCTGCAACACTAAACTGCAACAAAATTACAGTTTTGCAAAATACCATATTTACCGAATTAATACTCACATGCGCATAATACCCCACGGGGGATTATTACCGATTTTTCTGTGTCAAAATTAATGGTTAAATCTATAATACCCCATCCATAAAAATCCACATTTTTGTCTTTACCAATCATGGCTTATCATCATTACTCCTTGGTAAATTCACACTCGAATTAACTATCTATAAAAAGCAAATTCGCATGTAACCATAATAGAATTCAAAAACGCCAACCTAAACAGACAAAACTACTTTGACAATTGCTCGTATAGCTATTTCTATTATTTTTTTACTCTTTAAGTTTGTGGACACTTCATTTTCTGTAACGACTAATTCGGATTAACTTCATTTGGTTTCTTTTGCTTTATTTTGTCCTCAAAATAAAAATGAAATTGTATAGCTAAAAATAATTGCTTTACCTTTACTTGATTTTGGATCACATATTGATATAACATATACACGTTCACAGTAGAAATATTTCTTTATTATTTTACTTTAGTTGATTTTTCCTTTACAAGTTTTACATACGTATTCTACAACAGCAATAGATGTAGCCAAAACTAAGCCTAAAATAAATAAATAAAATAGAGCAGATAGATGCTCAGTTGTCAAAACCTGTGGTCTTCCATGATCATCGTTTTCCGTGTTTGAACTTTTTAACTGAGACTTACTGTTTCTCAATTGCCGTACAATAGCCCTAGTTTTGTGAAAAGAATCAAATTTTTCGCACCACCGCACTATCCATAATATTATTCCCGAATCTCGTAAATACCTTACTAAACTCATGATTTGTGAGTGGTACATTCCATTTCTAATAAGCCAAGATAAGGCATTATTAACAGAATCGGCTGATTTCTTGTAGGAATTTTGTCCATTCTCCTTTTGCAAAACATTTAACATTGTTCTAATATGTGCAGAATCAGAGATGAAGTATTCATTGCGATTTTTCATAAATCGTAAATACGCGTCTTGTAGGGAGAAAGTACGAGCATTTGTTGAGTTCAACCTTTTTAAAATTTCTTTGTAGTAAGGTCTAGGCATGACAATATTCTCAACATTCAAAATCATGAAGGCATTTGTTACTGTATAATTGTTATGTGCATTTGTAAACACCGAGGACTGTGAATTTCCAAGATCTTCAAACGTTTGAGGTGGTGCTGATAAACTGGGTTTTAGAATGTAACCAATTAGTTCTCCTCTGTAAGTTTCGGATATAATTAGACAAAAGAATAGCCAAGGTAGAAAACACAGTCGGAAACTTATTGTCCTTGATATACACCTTTCCAGACATTGATCAAAAAGAGGTCGAAAAACCAACCCCATTGTCTGAAATAATATAGTAAAGTATTTCTTTGAATTAGCATCAGTTTCACTTATTTTAATAATTACGGCAATGACTTGCCACAGAACTACAGCGGATAGAAGTGTTCCAAGTAAAATTGTGGCATTAAAAGGTCCAAACATTCCTTTCCAGTGAATTTCAGAGTTGGTATAAGGGGAAATGAACTCCAAAGCATAGTATTCCCCATACGAAAACATATCCCCAAAATGAATATCTGTAGGTCGAAGTTTGAATATTCGAAAGGTTAAATCTGGAGGTGTTGGGCAGTATTTTTTATCAGGACAGGCGTAAACAGTAAGGTTGTACATTTCACATATATAGAAGCTTACGTAGAAGTCAATCGCCTGTAATTCTCGGTATAACCGAAAATCCTGTTGCATTTGAATTTTTGTGGAACGCAACGGTTTTATCACTCCGCGGAAGTATAAGAGATTCTGAATTATAATTGCAATTCTGTTAAAGTTTCTAATTGGTTCCCAAAGACTTTTGGTTGTTGTAAATAAAACCCACATAGTGTGTCGGTCTCTTCTGCAAAAGTAACACACTCGGAATATACTTCGTGACGTTATTTGCAAAATATACTTATATCGCTCGAAATATTTAGGGGTGTTGTTTTTCCAATTTTCATTGAATGAGATATCAATGCTTGGATGCATAACAAGCAAATCCTTAGGATTCCTAAATATAAGAGGCATTTTCAGCAAATAGTGCCTTTTAAAGTAATCAAGCAAGTTTGCAATAACATCCTTCGTTTTCAAAACCAAAATTTCGAATTTTGGTTTAGAATAGTAAGCCTCTCTTTCTGATGAGGTAGGGAAAACAGTATTGAATGTTAAATTGCCATAAATAATGAGGTCTCTCACAGAAACAGCGATTTGAACAGAAAACTGTATTTCATTGAGGTAGAATAACATTAAATTTATTTCTTCTACCATTGTTTCTAAAGTGGAAACATCTTCTTTGTCGTAATGGAACATGACGCTTTTAAAGTCAGATGATTTCAGAATTTTGAATAGCTTCTTAAAGTTTTCCATAGATTGTGTAACGTTTGTTGAAGTAGAAAATATTAAGTGAAAAAGCACTGTAGCTAATAATAGTTCCTTAAGGGGTTTCATTTTCACTGGACTTTTAAATGTCTATACTGTATCAACCAACAATAGTAGTTAATCTTATTAGGAGTTTTATCTTAAATCTTTTTCATATTCTAAGTTAAGGTAATAAAAGTAGCCATCAGAAGGTCTCATTTCCATGATTCTCATCAGCGAAACTTTCAATAAGCTTAATCAATATCGGGCAGCATAAAAATAAACTTTTGTGTCACTTTTAAAACTTTTAACAATAGGACCCTGTACTCTGTACCACCCTTTTCAAAAAATTCTTAAATTTTTTCCTTAGAAAGTCCGCATATGCACAGTTATCATTATATCCATTGTAATAAAAAGCATTTATCTATTTCATGCTGACCGATAAAATACATAAACCGATCGCTTGAGGGAAAACCATAGAGAAAAATAGTTTTTGTAAAGTTTTCTTAGTTTTCAAGTTTCTGGTTTGTGTAAAATCCCTTTACTTTCATGTTACTTTAAATGAATAATTACATATCATACCACCTACTATGCATATAAACAGGATCCCAACTTTTTCATAATAATATTTCGAGAAACTACACTTACAGCCACAATACCTTTATTATTATGCCATTGTCTATGGAAAAACTCTTTTTCCCTATTCATTCCATAGAAAAGCTCTTTTTCACTATTCCATGAAAAAATAATTTAGTATAGTAACGTTTAATAAATGAATGCCTATGTATCCCTTAATGTGATTGTAAAAATACTCCAAACAATTTAATTGGAAATAGTAACAATTTAATAGTAGATACTTTTTGGTATCTAATCTAGCATCTCAATCGCCAAAATTGTGGGGTCGGAGTATTTTGATTGTACCAAAGTTTGCAATAGTTTGCTTTTTTAATAGTTAGGAGTTGGTTTAACAGTAGGCAGGTTCCGTTCCATGTCCATGCAAGTGTGTTATCAAGTTCTACATTGTAAGTAGGCGACATTTAGAATAGGAGTAACAGCATTAGTGTAGTTGTACAAAATAAATACTGTTCTGTATACCTATCGGTACTAAGTTCATGTTGTAGTAAGGTGATAATGAATGCATACGACTCAATTACAAGTAAACGAACACTTGATAGCTTTTAGTTAGTTATAATGCACTTATCAATAAACAGAGCGAAAGCTAGTAGTAGAAGATAGTGAAATAACAAATAAAATGAAACATTTAGTAGTGTTAGCAGTAAACACATAGTATCATTTAAGAAAATGAAAATCTTCACTTTTACTTTACAGTATTTCGATTACGTTTTTACTCGTGTAGTATTTAGACTTGTACTTCAATTAGCTGATGTTAAATGAAAAGAAACAGAAATCCCATATCTTGCAAGAAGATACGGCAGAAGGTATGTAGGAAAGTAGTATAAATTAAAATAAGTATTCATTCATTAAGATGCAGTTGGGTGGCTTGGTTTAGTTTGGTTGTAAACAATACTACAACCACAGTACAACAATGGCATGCGATTCTAGTAATGAAAATATATTTATACCCACACATTACAGATAGTAATTTTTCAGAGTAATTAAACGATAGATTAACGATGATGAAAATTTCAGTTTGTTAGCATTGCTAATGCAAGGCAGGTATTACGTATAGCTGCACAAAAACAATGCTAAGAAAATGATTTATTCTTTAATCATTAGTAAATATTGCATCTCATAAATGAATGAGTGCACAATTAAATTGTTAAAACTATGTTGACATTAAAGTTTTCTCATGAAGTGGATATAGTCATAACAAAAGAAACGTAATGAAGATAACTACTTATACTTACTAATGAAAGAACGTAATCGCATAAACGTATAAAGACAATAGCATTACATTTACGTCAGAAGTGGCAAAGTACATAATTCACTTCAATGTCTGTTACAGGGACAGACTTGGTAAGAAAACACGTGTAGTATTTTACTTGCCTACCTGAAACTTCTCACACTCCACTGACAACAATCGTAGTTCGTGTATAAGAAAACTTTTGCCGTCATCGTCAAGTTAATATACTTAATATACATAAGCATTAATGTTTATTAGATAAAAGTTAAAGCATAACTAAAATCAGTTCATAGTATTACATACCTCACAATGCAAATATATATTAAGGTATACAAAGCAATCAGGGTAACCAACTTTTATGACTTTTTTTGAAAAATGTTAATTTTTCTAAATTTCTTAATCTGATTTAATTGTTGTGAAAATCGTATACTGTAAATAAGTTTCACCAATTCCATTTGGAATGAGATTTTATTGTATATCAGCAAATTGGGTTTCGAAAGGTTCAACAATTTGAATAAAATTTTTGCATATGGGTTGCCTTGTTTGTAATAAATACATTAAAAGCTATCTAGGAGGTATGCATTATTTTTACATTATTTCACTTATGGTTTCGCTTCGAGTTGTTACGTAGTACAAGTAATGTACATTAAACTAGCATTTACTATCAGTCAGCAAGTTTTAATGACGAGTTCAAGTCAAGCTTGTCTAGCATTGTATTCTAGTTAATAACTCATCTCTCATGTCATGTATGTATGTAGCAATTGTGCTGTTGTAGACGTAGACTGTACCTTTACATATTTATTATCCTACGGAACCCACATCTGAAGAGTCGAGTGGTTCTCTGCTATGTGCTTCTAAAGTTAGTTCTCGTTCTCATGTGTTCTTTGCTTCAGAAATACATTTACCTCTTACTTATTATTATACCTTACCTTGGCTTTCGTTTATTTTGCCTTTCCTTTGCTTAATACAATCACAACAACACAGTACTACCATCCAGTTGCAGTTACGTCACGATTCACGAATTTGTTCTGTATTTCAAATTCGTGTGATTCTGTGAATCTCAAGTGTTTTGACAATTGACACTTAGGATAAATATTTTACACACAATGTTCTTGATTAGTTGTAGATAGTTCAGAGAAAATCTGGATTAGTTACAACTTTGCAACGAAAGTTCGAAGCAAAAACTTGGAATTCATCGATAACTCAACTTATTGTGATTGTGAACATGGAGTACTCTAAATTTGGTGATTTAACTTTTACTTTTATTTAACGTTCTCATTACATTCATGTTATACTTAGTGAAGGTTTTGTGTCGTACGTGTGTATGAATGCCATGTTTGGTTTACTGGTTCTATTTAAAAAACCTAGTTTTTTAAATCCTAATTTCTTTATGTAGAAACTTATTTCGGCTTCGATGATTCCAAATGGACAACTCAAGTGAATGGAAACGAAGACAATAATTTAAATCTCTACTCGCAGTTAGATTGTTTGCAACTTCTAAGTAAAATAACCATTAAACATCAATCAAATTGTAAGTTTTTTATTATTACCAAAAACAACCAAACGCTATTTCAACCACCTATCTGTCCTGATTTAAAAATCATTTATTCAAACCAATAAAAAATGTAGTCAGGAATTATATTAAATAAATACTATCTAATGCAGTTAAAGATGCGTTCGGAAAAAAGACTCACTACCAAATTCTGGATGGCCATACGAAAGAATTGATATTATTAGGCGAGCAAAAAAACGGTTGGACTCATCGAAAACCCGTAACAATATTAGATTTAAATCGGTTAGATTTCCTAAAAATTGAATTTGAGCAGTCTACAGGATTTTTCAAATCGTTAGTCCCTCCAAAGGTAAGAGTTTTGTTTTGCTATACATCCTACAGAAAGATAATTGGTCAATAGTTAACCCAAAGTTTCTAGTTTCCACTCTTATCATATCAAGTTAAGTTAAAATATAAATTTTATTGCCAATAGAGAGTTAGAGTTTCTCTGGCGGATGGAACTAGGTTAGGATCTGTGGAAACTAAATCGAAATTGCTGAATAATGATTTTGAGATATACAGTGATGATGGTAACATCCAATTTATCGTCAAGTCGAAAGAGAAAGTTTTTAAACCGTCCGAGTATCCTGTAAGTACTGTGTGTTTATTTACTGACTTGCTTTGACTAACCAAACATTAAATGCTAAATTAAAGTTATGTTAAATTTATCAGTTGAAAAATCTGCGATGTTATTATAGATTATGACTGCTTCTGATGGCAAACTGATCGGCAGGATATATCGCAAAGGGTTTACAGGAACTCACTTCTCAGTTGAAACAATGGATACCCTAAGTCCAACGATAAAGGCTTTGTTAATTGGATTGGTGATGCTTTTGGACTGCATTGTCCGTGAAGGAAACAATTCTGCTAATGGTGCAACTTAAGTAAGAATAAATTGCACTTTAATTACAATAATAGCGAACCAATTTTGTATTGCAAGGCAATTTTCATGTAAGCAAGTAAAGACACCTGTCTCTAAACATATCTTCGTATATTATTATGTGGTTAAAATTTCTACCTGTGTGTAAAATACCCGTCTGTATAATTAAACTCAGAGGTAACTCTGTATTAAGGTTTTGTGAACTTTTGCGCAAATTAATATGACAATTTGTGCAAAAAACCAAAATATCAGCAATACAAGCTCTTCCTTTAACAGTGTTGTACTAATCATTGTAAAAAGCAATAACAAACTTTTGTATTTGAACTTTCTAGCTTAACTTACCGTACTATTACTTTATAGCAACGTCAAGTATACAAACATCATTACATTACTGTTATTTATTTTTTGCACTTTTATTACAATAAATGAAATTAATTATCGCCTGCTCTATGTGCATTAACACATTTATTTTGTTTCTCAAAGATCTCATGGTGTGAAGCGCAAAGTGTGATAAAGTTGATAAACAAACCAGATTATAAACACATTACTGCAAAGTATACAAGCAGTTTACAAAGCTTTATGCATCTGAACCTTCCTGCTTCCTGCAATGCAGCTACTACATTGCATTCTATTTTGTTACTTCCTTAAAAATGCAGACATGCATTTAACGATTAGTTAGGTAATACTGTATTACATATTTTGTGAAGCATAATACAATTAGCTGAAAGCATTCATTGCTAAAATAAAGAATCAACTGCTAGGAAGATTAGGAACTAAATGGACAAATCGAAAATTGAAATGGAGTCTCCCCATTAATGCCGTAGCATGTATTCTGATCTTGGCCTACATTATTAACCCAAACTTAATGGTGCAATTTCAAATTTGGAATTCGCTCTGTTCTTGATGTCAAATGATTTGACGAATGCCAAGTATATAAATGCTAATGTTATAATATAGATGTGTCGAAGTTGATTAATCTCATGTTTTCTTATGAAGCATTCACTACCGTATTAGGAGAAAGAAATCTGGTAAAATAATTATTGTAGTTCAAATACTAGAATTAAAAATGATAAATAGAGTATAATGAGATTTGCAATCCCACAAGATATGCATAATAATGCATTGGTATTGTGAAGTATTGTATTCATTGCTAACAATTTGAAATGAGTTATACTTGTACATACAAACTCATCATTATCACTAGCCTCAGTAGAATTAGAAATGTCATAGTACGTGCCTATGAATATATGACCAGGAAATACTGAAATACTATTACGTGTACGCAACTTCCCTACAGCTTTAACTATTGCATGACTACGATTGCATAACTACCCTCACACAGATCTCATGCAGTGAAACTAACTATCTACAACTGCCAACTGTAATGAAATGATGATATGTAATGGCTTGTGTTTGCATTGAAACGTAGTTAGACATTTTTCCTGCAATCAAAGTATATCATAGTAGTATTCCCTAAAAGTTTAACGAAGACCCAAAAATAAGAATTACAATTATTATTGCTTATTAGAGTGTCAAGGACGTATCTTTATGACATCCTGAAATGTTCAAGAATTATGCTTGAATTTATTGGTACAAGTTGTTAGACAAGGTTGTATTTCCAGAGGAGTTTCAAAAATTATGGAATAAAATAGAGCAGGATCGTTTTATGCGTATAGCTACCATATGCAGAGTTGTATGAAGAGTAAAATACACTCAGTGAGCAAAACAAGTAAATTGTGGTGTTTGTAATATTCGATCCACAACCGTCATCATTCATAAATTTTATTGGGTGAATAGTATACACAGTACACAAACATGACTTTGAGATACAATCTTTATTAGGTATAGTATATGGGTAATAACAATCTTTAACAATAATTTTATCATCCGTTCATTGTCTCGATAAATAAATCATTTATTAAGTATACATTTTAGTATATCGTTACCTTTATTGCGCGAAAAGACAGTTAGAAAGCGTGTGAGTCATTATTGTTAGTTGATTGTAGTAAGTGTTTACTTATTAAAGGTAGTGTATTAAGATTACAATTAACAATCATCCTAAGTTTCATCTCCTGGAATCCACGGCTTGACTTGTCCTGCATGCTTAAAAAATGGCAACCTATCGCATGGAAGTCTTGTAAATTCTATCATCGCAAGGAAAATTGAACCTCTTCCCAAAAATATTAAATAGGCATATCATAAGTATATACTTATACGGGATTTAAGAATTTCTTTAAAAAATCAGGTAATAAATACCCCACAATGCGTTAGTAGCACCAAATATTTTTAGGAGTGCAAAGATCAACTTTTGCTACTTTATAATGTTCTACAAACCAGTACAAAATATTCGAAAACAGGTGCAGCAATATCAAAAGGCAAAGAAAATTGGTAACCGACTTGTTACAACAATAAGGAGTGCTATTAGGCTATAATCTCAGTCTAATACAGCCAGCTGTGGGTAAATTAGTACTAGTAGACCATTGATCTACGGATGAACAGGCTGGAGATTTAGTAAACTTGTAAATCTAACAAGAAATGTCAATGTAGTCAGTAATAGAGCTAATCTACGAAAATATATGAGTGAATGTTATATTAGAAATAAATTATTCAACAAGAATATTAGCAAGCTTATTGTAATACAGAGTAACATTGTAATCATATAATTAATATTCGTGTTCAGAGTGTGCTAACTAATCTCTACTAAACTATCCACGACTACAGCATACAACTTCTAGTAAACAAAACTAAATTCTAATTATTCTATATTACGTTTACGGCTACCTAATTTCCACTAATGAGCGAAAACTATTGCAATCCGTTAGTGTTATTGTTGTTTCTCTTTGCATTCAGCACTTGTTCTTTACGACTGCACTTTGCTGCTTCGATTTTGTTACAGTAAGATTCATTTCATTTATTACGTGCTTATACATAATTAATTAGCTACATTCTTCATCCATTATTGCAAAATTACTTATTCATACTCTAAACTTTAACCTAAATAACACTGTCATTCAGTGGTACTAGTAATGCTTTCACATAATGGCTTTCGATTAGAAATGTTTTACAGTACATTTGTGTTTGTATAGTTTCGCGGTGTTTCATTACATCGTAAATACATCTTTACCTGTAATAATAACTTATTTGCATATCATCAAATACATAAGATCTCCATACTTTATAACTAATATACTAACAATACCAACAATCATTATCCTTTAATACCTTAAGTAACACTTTTATAACCTAAGGGTTAATTGTTGCGAAGTTTTTATATGAGACCAAATCCCTCAGAACCTTCGTTAATCGCTATCCGGACAGACTTCTCAAAACCTGAAAATATAAATTAGTATTAGGATTGGGGATTCGTCACTTAAATGTACTTATAATATGTATTCTACCACTTGTCTTGTATTACAGAAGTTTTATTGTAAGCGCATTAGGAGTGTTAGATAAAACTCACTCTCATAGCTATCGTAATCCGGAAGGCATAATTGGTTGAAACACGTATGAGCTGTAGGCAGGATGCCAAAAGTAGGAGCAGGTGTTATTTGAAAAAGTGGAGAAAGTTCTTTAAAGCCGCCGGGAGGAAGGAGAGAGCAACCCGTTGTGAATTGTAGAAGACGAGCCTTTTCTTCTTCAGTCATGTTCGCAACAGCAGTCCAAAACCAGTCCAGAATCCGGCGAAAATCGCCAGTAGCCCCACAAACTACATGATGTTCTCGTAATTCTGTTACACTATATTCACTGGTTCCGCACATAAGTAACTGCAAATAAGGTTAGCATATACACGTATTAAATTAATTAATTAATATTTAAACATGTTTTCGAGTAGAAATGTAAATCATTAAACAACAGAACTTTCAAAAACAGAAATATTGCATGATGCTTTACCTCCAGTTCATTCTCGTCAAATATTGTTAAAAGTTCATCAGGCACGACTTCATTAAGGCCTTTAAGAAAGGCATCCACTTCTGTCTTAACTTTTGTTGCAAGTTTGTATTGTGCCAAGGCATTCAAATATTCACGTTTATTTTCATTAGTCACAGGAATTTTAGAACCATCTTGGACCAGATCGACTGTCTGTTATATCAAAAAGAGATTTATTTTAACTTTAGATTCTTCCTTTACTGTATTTAAATGTTATGTACAGTATGCATACATTTATTAAAGTATGATACACAGTACCTTAAGTAGTTTTCCGGTTGGATCATATTCTTCCTCAGTAAAATTTAATTCCATTGGTTCTACATCATTTTCCAAAATAAACTTAACTTTTCTCAGGTACAATTCTGGATCATCTTGTTCAAAATACTAAAAAGAATATAAAAGAAATATTAATTTCCCAGTATTTTTAAATTAGAATTCAACTTAAAGTAAAACCTTCAAGCAATAAGGAAAATCAGCTGATAATAGAGGGACGAATGACACAATTACAACCAACTATATCTTTAAGAAAGTTTTCTCAAACATCTTTTGTACTTAGATCTCGTTCTATCTAACCCGTGAAATTGATCTTTAACTCAAGTGCAGTGTAACATTTAAACTACAAAACAAATTACTCGACTGACAAGAGCAGCTCTAGGGAAAACTTTGTTCATGCAGAATTGATGTTGCATGGGCCAAAAATGTTAGCCCTTCAACGTGCTTTAGTGAAGGGTTTATGAAGCTAACAAACTTACTTTAAAATTCACTCGCAGTCCGATTAATTGTGCTAAGAACGAACGAGTAAACCGAGCTTTAACCATTTGCCTGTACGCTGAGCCTAAGGAAGATTCATACAAACATTTTCCAACTATTCTGCCAGCCATTTCATAATGCTTCGGCTTCCATCGGGAATTAGGATTCGGATGTACCAAGCGAGATTCCCCAAATGACGAGAACATTCCAACGGGATTTCCACTCTCAAACATTTTCGAACACACTTGTTCGAACCACTCTCTTCGCAATCCACCCCAGTCAATTCCTAAGTAAATAAAATTATATCATTTCGCTTACAAATGAAGTTCAAATAATTAAATCTGAGGAGACTTATTACTCGAAACCTAACTAAATACCAACGTTCAACATACTACATCATGCATTCGAAATGTAGTCATTTATTTGAAACTTTTACCTTGCTCTCCTACAAAATTTATCTCAAAGTTTCGGCACCAGTCATTTGCAGAAAGACCTTTAGTTGACTTCCATGTCTGTGACACCAAAATATACAAAAATATTATCATTCAATAGACACAGTAACACGAAATTATGAAATCTTCTGAAATATATTTCTTACACTCTCAACAATATTTTCTCGCGTAATTTTTACTGTCAATCTGAAATAGTAATAGAATAGACCCATTAGATAAGAATGAAACATTGAGAAAACATTATTATTTAAAAGTTTCTTACTTGTCCCTTGGATGCTTTCTGTGTACGTCTCTCAATTCCCTGAAAAAATGTTCCTGCTTGTCTTGGAAAGTTTCCGATCCCCCTGTACCAGGTTATAAAAATTGAACTGCTTAATAAAATGAAGACGGCGACAGTTTTTGTGATATCGATATGATTAGAAGCATTCATAGGAGATTATATTTTATAAGATATGTTTTAAAATTAATTACCAATATTCCTCAACAAAAAATGTGTAAAGGTAGCCACGATGATTTTGGCATCCCGAATAGCAACTTTAACAGACGGCTGACTTCCGTCATCGATCAAAATAGTTGGCAAGCCGTACTGATTGTTTGTCATCAAAAATTGCAACTTCAAAGAAAAACTTTGTTAGACCTTAGTATTCGTATGTCAAACGTAAATGGACCTTATCTCCTCATGCACTACTAGACTTTTATGTAAAAACCTCCAAAGAAATCTTTGGTTTTTCAATCCAGAGTATAAGGGTAAACATTAGATAAAATCAAAATAGCTAAAAGTTAGAAATACCTTAGTATTTGGTGAAAGACGAAAAGTAGCAACTCGTATAGGCAGAAGTTTCAGAAAATATTCTTTAATGACCAACTGTTTCGAAGACACAGACACATAGACCTTTCGAACTTTTGTTTGAACATCACTCCCGATTGCCAAAAGTTTTCCCTCGTAGTAAGCATTCGCACTTTTCGCCGCCACATTTTTTTGTACAGCAGCTGCCTCCGTTGAGTTTAAGGCCACTATTTCAAATCGACCATTCTGTACAGGCTTATTGTCATACACAAGAGTGCCATGAAAAACTCCTGGCTCTGGGAATCGGGTTAGCAAAGCAACGCGCCCAGACTCCGAGTTATTCGATGAAACATTGCCAACAGCCGCATTCAAAATGCTTCCAGTAACATTCAAGTTGGTGTTCGGAGATGAACTGGAAGTCAAACTATTTGCATCATGAGAAAACTGAACTGAACAATTTTGAAATGTTTGGCTGCCAGTGTTCTCGTCAATCTAAAATATGGATAAAATTTATTTTAAACATTTTGAGGTACGCAATTGGCATTTTACTGCAAAACCTGTAATATTATATACTACCTATGCTGATAATTTTATGCATTCAATAATCAAAAGCATGTCAAACACACTATTTATACTATAAATACATCTAATGATCAAAAATTGAACCACAATGCAGCTTTATCCTTTTATTGACAAAAAACATAAAGCAAGCAGTTTCTACTGCATCTAATATATGTATTATTATAACCTCGAATATGAATATACTTTAATATACCATAATTACGCATAAACACACTATGTACAACCTTATTATCTCAATGGGAAAGGTGCAATTTTATATTGTACTTAAACCACGTAAGTATGGAGTATGAATTTCAATTTATCTTTGTTTCCAATAATGCAGTTTCTATTCTTTCCCATATTTTACCTGATAGAAACATGCAAAGTAAAACAAACATGTTTTCATTTTACCAGTTAGCAATATGAACTTTAGAAGGTACATTGTAAATAAGCCTTGTCTAATTTACACTACACCACAGTGACACACCCTGCTAAGTAGACAATAAACTCGTTTACAAGCTGTTTCTGATTTTACATGATAAAAGCTATGCCGAAATAGCTAAATACCTACACAATACAACGATACTATAATATCTTTAGACTAAGTATCCCTGGCCGTCCGTCCGTTCGTTCGTTCGTTCGTCCGTGATCACTTTCCATCTGTTTCTTCATATACACACACATATCATACACACACACACTACACACAACACAATAAGTACATTACGTGTAGGTAGTGTACTACTGTATTATGCGAAGTGGTGATGAGATGCATAACAGAAACCCAAGGTGATCACCGTGCACCAAAACCAAAAACAGAGAACCTACAATCAACGTATTACGACGTGAGAATTTTTTAGGGAAACTGCATTTACGATGGGAGAATTTTTTAGGGAAACTGCATTTACAACGGGAGAATTTTTTTTACTTTTAGGGATGCTGCATTTACGGCCGGAGATTTTTTTACTTTTAGGGAAACTGCATTTACAACGAGAATTTTTTTTACTTTTAGGGAAACTGCGTTTACGACGGGAAAATTTTTCTTTTTTAGGAAAACTGCATTTACGACGGGAAAATTTTTCTTTTTTAGGAAAACTGCATTTACTACGGGATAAATTTTTGCCTTTAGGAAAACTGCATTTACGACGGGAGAATTTTTTTTAGGAAAACTGCATTTACTACGGGATAAATTTTTGCCTTTAGGAAAACTGCATTTACGATGGGAGTATATTATCTGTTTGGGAAGCTGCATTTACGACGGGAGAATTTTTTCTTTTATGGAAACTGCATTTACGACGGGAGAATTTTTTCTTTTATGGAAACTGCATTTAGGACGCGAGAAGTTTTTCTTTTATGGAAACTGCATTTAGGACGCGAGAAGTTTTTCTTTTATGGAAACTGCATTTAGGACGCGAGAAGTTTTTCTTTTATGGAAACTGCATTTAGGACGCGAGAAGTTTTTCTTTTATGGAAACTGCATTTAGGACGCGAGAATTTTTTCCTTCTATGGAAACTGCATTTACGACGGGAGAATTTATTTCTTTTATAGAAACTGCAATTACTGCGGGAGAATTTCTTCCTTTTAGGGAAACTGCATTTACGACGGGAGAATTTTTTTATGGAAACTGTACTTACGACGGGAAATTCTTTAAAGGCATAACATACCTTTGAATTCTAGACCTTAAGGCAATTAGTTTATTCAACAAACAGACACACACTCAATGTTTGGTTATCGCTAGATATTGTGACGGCCCCGTCCGTAGGACGGGTGGTTTTCTAGTACTATATATACAGAGGAACGAATAAATGTAATGAAAGTGTATATTGCATGGTGTTTATTTAAGTGGATCAGTGGATCTGTCTACCTGTTCTGCAGTGAAACGGAACAAATCGAGATGAAAGTCTTGCGAACGGCAAATATTTCCAAAGGTGTCCCTGGGCTCAATGATCAATTTGTGATGCTGACCGGTGACGCAGACTACTGTTGATGTCTGTTTTAGAAATAACGTTTTGTGCGGATCAATACTTCCTGGCAAAAATATTTTCTGGAATGGACTTCCTTTAACATGGCTATTTTCAACAAGTACATTGACAGAGTACTGGCCCGATTTTCGCACAGAGAATTTTACTACAACTAAATTCGCATCGTTCGGATCCTTCCCTCCAAATTCAGTAACAACTGCAACTTTTTGTGCATCTTTCTTTACTTCGATTAGTACATTATCACGATCGCAAATTGGATACGGTCGACCTCCTCTTTGAAAGAACTAAAAATAAAACGAAACATTCACAGTCCAGTGGAAACCAGTGGAAAATTATTCCTCTCGCCTACTAACAATAAGTAAAGTTCCATAATAAATTACACCGCACATAAAGAATAAATCTGTCAAAAACTGACATGTGAATTATTAATGATTGAACGAAAATGGATGCAATTTACCCGGATACTGAAGCTCACAGTTTGGCCAACAGGAACTGGATCATAATCGAATTCAACCTGACAGTTGCTGGCTAGAGAAAACTTTCCAGACACATACTGCAAAATGGCTTGTTTGGCATCCAGCATCTGAGGAAAATATGACGCAACCGCTCCAAACCCCGTAACACTTAATGTTACCAACAACATCGTGCCTGTAGACAAAGGAATATCACAATTAACTTATCAAAACCATAATATGTCACTTATTGAAGTTTTAATTTATCATTATGTCACTGTACAATAAGAAGTTACATAAAATTAGTATTATGGAAAAAAATAGACAGTGTCTCTTCTATTCTCTACCATCATATCATTTATAATGGAAATGATTTGTCATTTATTATTTATTGATAATGCTACTATTACTATTTACTCTAGTAATATAACTCTACCCTCGTATTCGACTTGAAAATATTCGTTTTCATCCCCACCAGAAGATTCCATGATCGTCTAATGTTACTAATTTACTGGAAAACTGCTCAGCAAATAATTTTCTTTCAAACACGGTTTTCGTATATCTTCTAATTATGCCAAAGTAAACTGTGGTTATTGTAAATAGGATAAAATTATGCAAATAGTAAATAGTATCAATATAATCGGACAGCAGACTATAGATCTCACAATTCATCACAATAGCTACAAATGGCAGTTCACTATAAAAGAAAATATACAGAGAAGCGTACAGCAAAACTAAATGCAAAATCAATTATATTATAAATCTCAAGTTGTTTTTCGTGTAAGTTTTCTTATCTTGTTTGAAATTAGGCTTAATTAGGTAATACCAAACAGTAAATACTTTATAGTTTACAATAAAGTACGATCAAGCCGTCATAGTGCATTTGTAGTTTAAATAAACAACTGAATTTTTGTAATTCGCAAATTAATAGACATAGGAGGAAGCATCTAAAATATTTAGCCCATAATAGAATTGAACATTGAAAAGGCATGAAGCTAACTTTACGTTACGTTAGTACCTTAAACTTGTGTCTTGAGGTGAAGTAAATATCGATCAGAAGTAATAGTAAGTGACTATGTGGATTAATAAATCCAGCAAAATGCCTAACCGAGAACTTTATAGATTTGCAGTAAGTTTCATTAAAAATTTGCACTGTAATTATTGAATACTATGTGGGAAATGAATTTTAGCTTGCTTTGGGAAGGTCAGATAATTGTAAAAGCAAATCTTACTAGTAAACAATGAAAATACTTCTGAAAATGTTGACCACATTAAATTCGTAATCGTTTGTTGTTTATTTATGGAGTTAGCAATACGGGTTACATAAATAATGAAAATTCGAAGCTTAAAATGTTTGTGACTGATTGAATCCATGTTAGTCTTGTCAAGTGTGAAAATGAACTAGGTAGTAGTATTTGCATTATTTATATGCGTAGTAGTTTGCTCGTTGTTAATAAAAGGGTAGAGGAAAAGGTAGGAATAATAATAACTTTACGTACGTAATGAATTCTATTCATAGTTATGTATATGTCAAGTTGACCCCACCAATGTGAGGTCACCTTACATAAAAGGTATTTTGAACAATCATAAACAAGCTTATACATCAATGTACCTCTAAAACGTGATATAAAACTGAAATATACATGAGATACCTGTACACTACACTACATTGCATTGGTATTCTCTTTCCGTGCATAGTAGGTAATGTATAGGTACATTTCGGATTGAAATAGTATACAGGTAGTACAGTCAAAATTGTACAAACTATACAAACTTACAAATAATGATGCAGAAAATCAGAAATCCCGATAAATAAAGGAAAATGTCTTCGTGGAAATTCATGTCTTCTAATTAAACGACAGATTTTTGTAGAATTGAGGTAAATGATAGTCAACTAATTCTAAACTGAAATTAGAAAGGAATAAGCTGACAGGAACAATAATGGCAAACAATCAATACGCAATTACAAAACATATCAAAACACCATTCCCTAGTAACATTCTGTGGTGACTAAATTAAAATTGACAGTATAATAAATGCAAAGCAAATTCCTCTTGTCAGTGGAAAACTCGAAGAGGTATTTTCTAAACTAAGAAGCATTTTTGTTAAATCGAAGACAGTTTCCTTTAATTGGGGCCACATTATAATTTAAGCAAAGCAAATGCAAACTATTGAAAATAAATTGGACTATTAATTTTTATATTTATGCAGAGATTGTTAACCTAAGGAAGGATTACGCCAAAACAGGCTGGATAGACTCCTTGCTTTTAATCCTTACATTGAATAACGCAGTATCAGTTTAAATATTAACAGTTTATCAAGTTAATTATTTGTCAGCCTTTTAACTGGGTTGCTGTATGTAACAGACGTTACTAAAATTCCTACGCAATTAAGAACTTAAAGAAGAGCAAAACCGTACCTTGTAATATTCTCTAAAATGCAACTGATGGTCTCACATGTCAGATTATGCATACCATCGCACATTTGGTAATACTACTGAAACGATTTCTGTACTGTACACCATAATATAGTCAGAGACACTATTTAAGAATTTACTATCATATTCTTCTATGTATATTACAAGTTGATACCTTAATGAAAATATACAGCAGCGTATGTATTTCCAAGTGATGCTCGTCGGTCAGAACAGTGCAATACAAATGATCACCAAAATTATGATGGTAGTATGACGCGAATAATGCCAACAGCAAAGTAATAAAAAATGTTGACAAAATCAAAGTAATTATTCCACTGAGTCACACAGAGTAGCAAAACAAGTCGAACAAAACAATAAAACAATTAATATCACATTTTGCTTCTGAAGAGCAAAATCCAAGAAATACTTTTTCCGTTTCTAGCTTTGGTGCTGACCGATTCATTGGAATGAACTGAAATTAGATTTTCTTATCAATCTGAAATGAGAGACGGGGAATGATAAGCAAACCAAGCAAAGTTCACACACCAAGCCAAGCCATAAGTGCAATCTCAGTATTCATTCGCCTTCGTATTTACTTGTGCCACACACTATACACACGTTTGCCTGATTTACAGTGACAACAACATAAATAATAACGCAAATAAAACTGTTCACTTCAATCTCATGTTGTACAAATACATACATTTACTATACTTGTAGTGATAGTAGTGAACAGAAGTGGAAACTTATTTGTTTACATATTTCGATGAACTAGAATTGAGAATAATCTACAGCAAAATGAGTTTGGCTACAAAATCACTGTACTGCTATGTATCATGTGGTTTAGCGTACGCGTTCTCTTCCACATATGTATTTATATAGGTATACATTGAAACACAAAGGATTTACACAAAAGAATCGGAATGTACTTTGTCCTTTGTGTATTGTATTTAATTAACCTATTCACATGCATACTAGCAAAAGTCGATTATGTATCCACAGAAATATGTGTTCACGTTATTCCATGTTTTTCTGTATGAACTATGTGTACAACATTCCATAGGATACCATTTCACAATTATATTTTGAATGGAATACCAACCACAGATAACTTAGCGTAGATATGTTTCTAATGCATAATGAATTCCATCAAAATTATAGATTTTTTCGATAACGTTTGCTACTGATAATAGATTTATAAATGGATTTACCCCAAGTATTCCAAATAGACTGATGATCCAAATTGACAAGTCGATTCCACAAGCTTGCTTTGAGACTCTCTAAACCTGCAAGTCCAGATGGGAGCGACTGCCGAGCTACTGTCCACATCGGTACTATTTTTTCCCCTATGGAATCCTGGAGTCTTCCAAAATCTTCAAACCAATAAGCGTCTTCGATAGAGTTCACTCCTAAACTGTTAAATCTGCATAACACAACACAAACACAACATAGTAAGTACAAGGTCGTGAATTAATTAGCTTTGAACTGGTATACTCTGTTTTTAGTTGTGGTTTGCTTGTTTTGTTTACAACCACAGAGAGGCTTGGTTAGATTCCAGCATCTTATTCGTAACATCATACTTCTAAAACTGTCAGAAGACAGAGATAGACATAATAAGACATAAAACTTATCAGCAAGCGCTTAATTTATTTTGCCTACACAATTATGCAACTTGCCTTCATATTCTCTAATAAATGTTGAAGACTACATGATCATACGTATGACAACATTGTTACATAGATATCTTATGCAGATAGTCGTATCTCATATACCTAATTTACATTTCTGCAACAAAGGTGTGTTCCTAGACGAGACACGCCACAAACAAACTACCTACATGTACATAATGTATTGGCTGTAAAATGATATTGTGCATCCTTAATCACTCGTAACTTTTTCTTTGCTTAAGAGATTATGTTCACTTTTCAGTTATGCTTTAGAGGAAAAACATTTTAGCACCATAATTGTGTCACATCTAAAGAACAAGCTACCTACATGTTTGTTTACTTTTTAAGAGATGGGAAATTCCTGAAAAAACCTAACACAAAGAGCGTAGTACACAGTACACACATTTACTTAAAAAGGATAAAAATATTGGATTTGAATTGACGTGTATTTAGTATGTCTACCTACTACGTATCACAATGACTGCCAAATAAGAATTTGTGCCTATTGTCAGTAAAAATGTCGTTCTTGGTTTAAAAAGGCTGTAGGAGGTACGGTGTAAATAAATAGTAGTATAGGATCTACTTTGCTAGTAGGAAGGTAAGAAATGGGTTTAAATTAATTGAAAAATATTACTGGCCTTCTGAAAACGCTCATGAATCATAAAACAACAATATCTTAAGTTTGAAGGAAGCTATTCTCAATGGGGCTTTGCTGGCTAGCCGTAAAGTTGACTTGACTCCATTTGGTTGAGCATGATAACTGAAAGTTTTTAAATTTAATGAAATTCTTGAACAATGTAAAGGCGAAAGACGAACGAGCGCTTCTTAGCATCTTTATCTTCTTCATCTTAAGGCAAAAGACGGAGGAAACTAGGTAATGTATTCTGTTCGGTTCTGACGATAAAACCCTTGAAAATGCTTCGAGTGCTTGAACAATAGCTATTAGGGCAAGTAATAGTTTACCTTACGTTAGTTCACTTCACCTACAACTTCAACTCGTCCTGCTAAGAATATATTTAAGATAAGTAGCATTATAGAATGCAATATCCTGGACTTGGTTAGGTTGGTCATGTCCACGTCCTAGTAAACTAGACTACAAAGGGATAGGCATGCATGAAAACAAGCATTTCTTACTTTGCTGCCAAAGTAAATTACAAATTAGACACGTTTGTGTTGTTTCGTAGACATGCAGTCTGCATTTTGCTTTTTGGCTCTTGCTTTAATATAAGCCATAGTATAAGAGGAGATGAACACTTTATTCTCATTTCTGACACCACGAAATCCAATAGGGCCGCAGTATAATATACCAGAATACATTTTCCGCATAAAGGAGCACTAATGGAATAACATGTTCAAAATAGGAAAACAAGGAGATGGGCAGTATATCTGCATTATACTAAAGTAGATAAAGAAAGACAATAACGATGTGTATGGTACAAGGAACAGATGGGTAAGAAAATGTACTGCAGAGACAACCTATATACTCTGTGAGGAATAAATCAAAAGAAGCAGACGACAAGGTAAATCCAATAAGATGTAATAAATTGGGTCGTCAAGCTCGAATTCGGACAGTTAGAAAGAAAACGTACTTAGGGGCATATTCCAGGAGGCCGTGATCATCAAGCCAGAGACGAAGAATTAGTCTTTGTCTCAAAATAAGAGCTGCACGCTTCAGTCGCTCTTTGTCTTGAGCTGGAAGGTTCAAAGAAGGAGGATTCGGAAGGTTTTCTGCTGACGCTGGGTAATCTTCTTCCTCCAATTTAGATCTATCAATTCCGACACCGTCCTGAGTCAAATGGTCAAGCTGGACCACTGACACTAATGTCACGACACCTGAAAAACATCAAACACACGTTCTGGATCAACAATTGTCCACTTTTAATAACTATCTTCTCCCAACTCCATTTGTAAACACATACACACTAAAATACTTACCTACCTAATACCTTGTGAACCTTTTCCTAGAAACGATGAAAGTGAACAGTTACATACAGTATTTACAGCTAGCCGAACTTTACCTACGATAATTACTGTATTATTATTTCCCGGCAATAAGTATAAACACTGCAATTTAATACGGAAGCGCTGTGCTATCGATCTACATTTACACAAAGTACTTCGTCCTTACTTCGTCAACTCACTTTTTATATCTACCTAATGGTATTGCACAGGAACAATGTGAGAAATCCTAAATGACTATGTTTCCAAGACATGTACATAATAATTACCTGTACTTTACCCCATGAGACTTGGGATTTATCTTTATCTACACACTAGACCGTAATCTTTAATAAAAATAATTTGAGGATTGGGCAAATATGTTTTAATTAAAAGGAAAATGTAGCGTGTACTACGGGGAATTAGTTCTTTTATAGCTAATCGTTATTATTAGGTTTAGGAAATCATTTTCGTAGAAGTAAACCACACCCTTACTGCAGGAGTGGTAGCGTTGTGAAAAAATCTATAAAGACACGAAGATAATAAATGTAAAGCAGAAAAGTGACAATACATGTATATTGACTAGGTAAAACTAGATTTTATACAAGAAATGAAGTATTATTATGGTAAGGGATGTAATATCGGAAAACCTACCATGAGTGCCAATTGGCCGTACACCTATCATACTTAGCAGGTGTTTTAGTAGACGAGGTAGTGGCAGTAGTAGTTGGTAGTGTGTTTAATACAAGTTTCAATTAGTGGCAGGTATGTCAGTACATATTTTGCTAATTATAAGTTATGCAGGTGATTATTGAATTATTATGCATGTAGGTTGGAATCCAGCACTCCTTTCGTTACACTAATATTTAATGAGCTCATGAATTTCAATCAACTAAAGTAGTAAAGTATTTAACTTGATGGTGCATTATTGTACGTTAATTGTCCGTATTATACTTAGTAGAGTAAAATGTGCAATTGTGAAAACACATTTTATCAGTTTTTTATCAGTGTTGTATTAATACTCGCAATTGTTACGTTATGTTAATTAGTAAATCTTTGTGGATGTTTTGTAGAACGGTAGTAGGTGAATGATTTGTATTATAATACTTTTCGTTGTAGTAGTAGTAGGATGAGTAATTACATTTTACTTCTAAAAGCTCCCTTGTCTGACTGAATGAGCGTTATGTTGTGTAACATCATTAGATTACTTAGCATTAGAATTAGAATAGGTTCCGTGCGATTGCAGTAGTGGATTCCATCAAAATGGAATTACGGGATTACTGTTATTACCGACATTACGTCATGTCAGTTCACCAAGGATCATTCATTCGTTCTTACACAATCACAATAAGAGTCGTTCATTTTTAAATGTTTTTCTGTTCCTGCTTGTAAATTATTTGTATGCGTGTCTCTGCTACGTTTCAGTTTGTGCTTATACTGAAACAAGTGTATTAAAATCTGTATCAGATTTTGAGAATTCATAATTCATGTTATTACGTTGTACAGAACACTGCGAAGCACTGTTGGGTTGTGTTATTATGTTAGGTAGATAGTAGATACTAGAAAACGGTACACTATGCAGGTATTTAATTTGCTGGTGGGTTTTCTGGTCGAATTCCCGTGCTTTATAGTAAGTGAGTTGAGTTTTCTTGTGGTTGCTTGGCTGAGATAAGGAAGGCAATGGATATTATGGACAAGCCATCCTTTTGTGCGTTTTATGATTAAAGGTTGATCATAGAGGAACGTAGTAATGTACAATATACTTTAGTTATGGAGGTACTTGCTAAGTTTCAGTAATACATGGTTTGACACGCAATGAATTAAACTTGGTAGCAAAAGAGAATAAAAATCATATTTTATAGCTTAGCTCGTTGTGTATTGTGTTGTACATAGTAAATTGGAGTTCTGGTTAGGTTTTCTATGAGTAGACTAGGTATGGAGCAATAAATTAGCATTATATCAGCTATATAGACGGTTTCACACACAATATTTCATTATTACAAATTGTATTGCACGGGTAGTACAAAGGCAATAGCAGGCTAGGCCAGGGCACGAAAGGCAAGCGAACTCTTTATGACTGATCGTGAGTGAAGGAGCATTGTCTATTAATTAACTTTTACTCTGTTCTCCTCTTTTTCATTGTCCGCACACCCAATAGCTACATTATTCATTATGTTCGGATCTTGCAAAAGAGTCTCTGCTTTTAGACCATTAATGGGAGAGGGCAAGCAATAAGACAGACCAGAAACCAAAACCAAACCAGTGAATTCCATTTATTGAGCTTTTTTCTCTTTCCTTCTTAGCGCTCCTTCCAAGTCCCAAGTTCGAATTGCTTTGGCTATTATTTATTCATGAATGGTTCCCGTTTCACATTTGTTGACGGCCATATAATAATACAACTCACAACACAAACCAGAGGGATGGGATCTATATTTACTACAATATAGGGTTGAACTGAGTCACGCAAGAAATGCTGTATTATTATTGCATAACACAAAGTACAATACAATCCACTCACATTCACATCACATCATATCACATAAGTTAAAGGGAGGGGAAAGGAGCACGGCACGGGTCTTTTATGGCTCACTATTAATATACATACTAAACACAGAATATTTCTATATTGCACACGACGATTCAAATTATATTAGTATAAATGTATTGTATGTGTCTACTACACATAAATCTATAACTAGAAACGTAACAAGAACACTATGGTGCATTCACAACACAACGGCAGACAACGGATCCGGTTCAATGTAAACACGTAATCATTTTCTCATTTCACTTTGCTTTCTCCCTTTCATTTCATGTTCTGTTCCTTTTTCGGTTCATCGTGATTTACTCCTCTATTATAAACCTACTGGTATAATACCCGAGTTAGTTCACTATTAATAATCTAGTGTTGTTGTAAATAAAAGTGGACTGACTTGACTTTGACTCAAACGGAACGTACTGCGAGAAAGGAAACTTTTACATACGGATAATAAGTACATTATATCATTCAGTATAATATGTGGCGCGGCTTTTCTATGTATCTGCACACTTTGTATACGAAGGTGTGTATAGTAAATTAGGGAAAGTCATAATATATAGTAGCTAACTTTTTTACTTCCAGTATTGCAAATGGGTTGTGCTACTGAGCGGGTCACATTGTTAACTATTATGGAGATAAGAAGAAATTGGAGTAAAAGTTACTATTTTAGATTTATTGTGATGTGAATGTCTGGGAGGTTTTGCAGCAGAAGTATCAGGCACCGGCACCATTACGTATGCAGCACAATTCCCTAATTCAAGGAGCTACTATTTCCACAGAAAATAGAACAAAGGGAAAACTTTCAAACCCAACCTGCTTGTGGTTTTAAAATATGTCGTGGTTACTGGAACTATGTATTCACAATCTAACTGCATTTTTCTAGTCGCCAACTAATACCTTTATTATTATCTCTACATAAATTACTTTCCCTCTATGTCCCCATTGGTTAGCTTATATTTTATATATTGATCTATTTAGATGACACAATTACTTATTAAAAGGTTTTTCGCAAAAGTCTGCTATAATATTTATCTGGGTTAGTAGTTAGAGGTTTGGAAGAGGATAATGACAATGCGGTGTTATCTGTAACAGTATTTTCTGCACCGCTTATTTCAGTATTTGTAAATAGCAGGAGCAGAGTAGGCAAGGTTAGTTCTGTTGTTGTCTTTCGTTGTTTACGTAGAGCATAAATAGGTACACGGATTTTTAGATCAAAAAGAACTGTAACTTGAGGAGGAAGCCCCTGCGTCACAAATGCAGTAAGATTCTACTTATAACAGTAACTGTGAAACCAACACACCAACATTTGTTTTCGTAAACATCGAAATGGGATTAGACAATTGGATAGAATGAGATATTTTATTCTATCACTGCACACTCGGCTGTGACTTTACTTGCTTTACTTACGTATTCCGAAGTTCTGTCTCTTGCTTTACTGTACTCCACTTCGTACAAACTACAATGTAATGTAACATATAGGACAGTATAATTTCTGCCTGCTCGTTTTATCGTAGTAGCTATAGCCTACCTACTTTGTATGTATACATACACAAATCACAAATGCGAAAGCCCTGTCTTGTCTTGTATAAATTACAAAGAAGTGCACATGTGAGCCAAATCACAGAATAATCAAGTTAGTTTTTTGCAGCAAAATATATTTTAGCATTATGCGAAACAACTGGAAGAATCTAATCTGCTTCAATACTAACTACAGTATTGTTGTGAAGTTAACTGTATATTTTATATATACGGTTGAAAATAAACTGTACGAAAATGTTTTACAATTCCATTCGGTAAACTTTAATTTCTCTGGTTTGAGTTACGTAGCATATTTTAATACGTTGTGGGGAGATTACAGATTACTCAATAGTACCGAAAAAGTGCACAATTTGTATGTCAAGTGTAACTGTTATAGGTATATCTTTCTGTCAATGAAAAGTACAATATTTATGCAGTACTAAGGATACAAAGAATAATGCAATTTTAATAAAGAGAGAGTATCTTTTTTGTGCACTACAGTTTGCAGGCAAAATGCTTCTGAAATGATGTAGAGAGTGTACACAAGAGTAGGGAGATAAAATGCAAGAGAAGAATGTTAGTAGTGGCAGTATATAAAAATAATGTGTCTACATATACGAAGAAGAGTTAGTGGAAGGTATTTGCTATAGTTAAGTATGTTAGTCGTAAGAGTGTCAGTAAAAGTGTAAATAGTTATTGTAATAAAGTTGAAAGAAGCAGAATGTTTGAGTCTGGGCTATAACCTGGTGTCTATCTATTCACTTCACTTTATAAGATGAAGAGATGCTATTGGAGTATAGAGAACAAGTAAGTAGCAGGGTTAAGTGGCTTGTTGAGAAAACACAAAAGCTTTCCATTCCTCCCTTATTTCTCCTGTGTAGAAAGTAAAGGTTCAGAGTAGAGCTTTCTTTTTTACTTGGGAGCTAGTGGTTTGGTTTGGTTGGGTTGGTAGGTTTTCTTTGCAGAGAAAGTTTCTCTAATGGGATGAATCGACTTATTGTTTGTGTTCTTTGATTTGGTTTGCTGAATTGAACTGTAAGCCTTGCTTTTGATTTAACAAGGCCGTAGTCGTCGTCACATGCCTCTAATGGTACATAAGTGTGCGTTTGTACAAACGTTGCGTTTTGACCGAAAACAGAAGTGAGAGCGGAGAAACCCGGTCACAGTGCAGTGCCGAGTGCTCCAACAAACTGATTGTGAATTAGACTAGGCAGCTAATACTGAAGGAATGTCTAGAGCAGAAAACTAAGGCAGTGAAGCCAGGCCAGATCTAAAGGAGACCAGTAGTAGTTGTACTACTGGAGAAAGAATGCAAAATGCTTTGGAACACACTGAGTCGGCTCAACTACATTTATACTGAACAGAACTACTATAATAATATAATACCTTGGCTATATGTATATATATTACCGAACAACAAAACTAAATAAATGAGAATGAGTGAGTCTACGGACGAAAATGTGACTCAGAGGATTTGAGGTACGACTCACTCACTGTACCACTAGCAACCAACTGAATGACTGACTGACTTAAGTTCCCTGTCTTGCTTGTCTATGTGTACATACAATGAAATAGGCACGAACATACCTAATGGAATAGAATAGGAAGTAAGGAGTAGCAAACAAACCATCAAATAATGCGCTGCATACAATGGTATGTACTATTATGTATGTATATTGAAACAGAATTTACAGAGGACTTATAAAGAGTCTCTAAAGTTAATGAAATACTGTTGTAATGTAAGTGATAGCCTTGCGAATTGCATACTGTTTCCTTACTAAGCTCTTCCTTGCTATTCCTCCCTCAGTTACTACTAGAATGTTAGAAAGGAAGAGAGCCGTTCTGTTTTGTTGTTGATTGCGTCTGTTTTCTAGTAGTTATGTGAAATTCTAAGACAATGTCAGACAATGCAGTTAACTGGGATAGTGAATTATGCACTATGTACTATATTTTATGTATATCTTTACTTTAGACTTTAGTTAAGTTTTAGTTTAACTTAACTTTGTTTAGTTACATAGGAAGACATAGACACTTATCTTTATATGCTAATAGATTTTGTACTATGTTATGTACTCGTACTGGCACTCTTTTGGTTACTCCTCTGGTTAGCTAGTTAAGATATCTATGTCATGCAATGTAAAACAAAGCATAGAGGAAAGAAATGTGTTTTTCTCATCTAAAACAATGGTTTAGTTTGTGAGTTATGTAGGTATGTAACTGTAACTGTGTGGAGTGGAAGGCAAGGACATGACAGGACAGACCCAAACAGAAGAGACAAGACAGGAAGGACTGGGGAAAGCAAGCAATGCCGTAGTTTTAGCATTGTAACATTCAACGTATAGCACAAGACATAGGATACCACCCAAACTAAAGATACCAACGAAGATACATTAAAAGGCAAATACTAATACATACAGTAACTGTTCTATGCATTATATTCGAGGACTAATACTTACTAACATCAATCCAACATCGAATCCAGTCAGCTCTGGAAAATAAGTCTTATATGATAAAAAGTCGGGTTGCTCATTCGACAGAGTAGCAGTAATGCGAATTCGCTACGCGATCACAACTACTATTGTGCTGTGTGCCATGACTTGCTAATACAGTATTACCCCTCTAAACCTAAGACTTACATTGTCTGGAATATGGAAAAGACATTGTAAGAAGGATGTACAATGTATACATATTACTCCACTTAAATAGCTATTTTCTCAGTGAAGGTATACTACTTTACAAGACATAAAACTATATTCCCTCGATTGGAAACCCTACTGTTCCATATATTGTCCGCATAAGAAGGGAGTGATATGATAACATTATGTAAATGACTGTGAGAGAAAGGATGGTTTTCAATGGTGGGAATACGTTACACGTATCTCTACTATATTAGATAGGTACAAGTACAAGACAACATGAGATTCGAAGTAGTGGAGTTTGAATTATATGCTGCAGCAGTAAGTGTAAGAGTGAGTATATAAAATATAACATTATTCGGAATAGCACAGGGGAAAAGAGTATGAGTACATAGTAAGTAGTAGGAGTACATACCGAAAGAAAACCAAACAAACCCAAAGTTCTGTGAGCTGGATTGGACGGAATACTGTGGAGTGCCTAAGCTGTACATTACATGGCTACTGATAGACAAAACTGGAGACTTTCTACGCTACGCTGGAATGGATTGGAAGAAAGGGCCTTAATACAGTCCTTTATGTATGTCTGTAGCACACATAAGTACAGCAGCGGAGAACCGTACTAAACGAAACTTTTGCTAAGGGAAGTAGTAGCAGTAGAATTCCGCGTTGGCTTATATCATAGAATTCTTGCTAAAATCGATGGAAAAACTGGCGTTGCGTGTTTGAGTCTCCTTTATTGCTCACAGCTCACACGCCTGATCACCAATTCAATCGACGTGTCCCTCCTTTCATTTCTACTTTGCTGGAAAATGTGATAGGAAACCGGTCAGAGTTGTTGCCTGGGCATATCCATGTCATAATCCTTTTATGTTCCTCCAGACTTCACATGACCTTGTTAGCTTATTCAAGGCAAAGCAAGTAGGGTGCCATGATCTCCGTCTGAATATGCTTCACCTTATACCCCGCACAAAAACGACTGTATTATCCCTAATGTGAATGAGAAGTCAAGTCACCTATATTAGTGTCATATACTTTTGTGTACACTTATAAATTCACTCTCTCCACCAAATCACTATCAACTATATTCCAAACATATCGCAACCAAACTCGCAAAAAATTATTTGGGAGTGGATACGGAAGTTTAGTTCTTTATCTTCCATGCCCTACATGGCATGGCATGCCATGCCATGGCTAGAGATTGCTAACCCAATATTCCGCTCTAATCGAAATAGAAAGAAAATACTTTTAGTTTATTAGTTTCTCAGGAGAAACTCTTCCTCTCGTGAATTCATCCGTACTTACCTACAACATAATATTACTTTCGCTACTTTCTCCTTTCCATTAGGACTACATTTTTTACCGCAACTTTCAACTAACGATAACTGAAGCACTAGTACTTTTTCTTTGATTACATGCTACAACTAAATTCATAAGTAATCTAAGTAGTAATCTTTTCTACGGAGCACATCAAGGTTTTACCTAATTTTTATTAATTGCTTCTACACAAGACAGATACATAATGGCTTTACTTAGAAATGAACATTCATATTTACAATCCCATGTTTAAGTAACGAGAAATCCTGGATTTATTTTTCACACTGAAAAGAACGAATTATTTAGGTTTTAATTAAACTTCCCAGTAATCTCACCTTTGCACAGAAACCAATGTAGTGTACTAATGCACGTTTAATAACTGACGAGGGAAACAATACCAGTTAATAATGGTTAATGAACGGAAAACTGAATATTGACTCAAAAAAGGCATAGCCTAGAAGCATACAAGTAATTCCAATAAAATGTTTCACGATTGTCTAGAGTAATTAATGAGTTGGCTGCGGGTGGTTGCTTTCCGATGAATTATGAATTCCAGAGATTCAACTATGATATAATATTTCATTTAATTAACTTCCAGATTACAAACGCAAGCAATACCATTTTCCATCAGCACGCGTGTGGAAATAAGTTACTGCACAATTCTCCGTAAATTCCCATCAACTAAAGTACCTACCTATGCACTAGGTTATCATCGTATCGCATGCATGCTGGTGTTAACATGGGAAAACAAGCAACTAGTAAACAAATGCATTAACAGCAACTGTAAACTTGTGTTGAGCTGACAGTTTCCGTCTGTGTCTTCTCTATTCATTCAACTGTAACATCCAATATCTGATGTAATCTTTGAACAAATCAGCATAAACAAATAGTGATGCATTCTTTCCCAATGTACATTTAATGGTATCGTAAGCAAAACGTGTTATACTAGTATGCATTTGACCGTACCCCTGTTTACAGTGAATTAGGTACGTATTCTACTTCGGAAATGATGGGGAACATATTTCGCAGACCTAAATTAGATATTAATCAGTTGTGTTACTGCTGGCATATATTTACTAAAAGAAGCGATACAAAAACTCTATTGCACAAATAATTGGTATTTATCACATATATCTAAACTTTAGAATTCCTTCAGGAAATGGAACTGTACGTAGTTGTATACAAATACAAAACACCTACATATATAGACTGTTTTATCTCCACCTTTATCTGTATTGTAATTTACAGATAAACCAAAGGAAGAGTTTTTTAAAATCTGTGTCCTGTGACATTTCAAGCATTACATGCACTGTCTGTAGACGTAATAAACAACTTGCAGAAAGCACTTACAAAACCAGCTAGGGTCATTATTATGGTGAAACATAAGACTTTCAGCTTTTAAAGTACTGGTACTGAATGGATTGTATTGCTTGTAAGGACATAAAGCGGAACTTTTGTATTGCATTGCATTAATAATTCCTTGAAAGTATTTCTTTTGTAAAAGAATGTCCATTAACGCAACTGCAGATACAAGAAGACTGCAAAATAGCATAGTGTACCGAAGACGTTAGGTGTGGAGACCAAAAATTATGGCATTACATACGTATACTAACCTAACCTCTGTACTACCCCACCAAGGCTAAGGTAATGGCAGTGTTCGGGAAAACGTCAAAGCAAAGTACTCCTTTTATCCACATTATTAAGTTCAGTCACTACTCCAATTCATTTCTATTGAAATTACAGAGGTGAGGTTTTATTCCAGTTATTCAAGTAAGTGTTTACACTTTGGATTTAGATTTGTGTTGTGCTTGTTGTTAGACTTCCCTTTGATCTCCGCTTGGTCTGCTTATCAATTTTCTTAAAAGTGGGTCTATTATTCATATTCTGAACTGATATTTGAAACTACGAACTCTGCCCACCCTTTCTATTTCAATGGTTTTTAAAGGTATAATTATTATACTTGAGGTTTTCATTTCCAATGTATGTATCCGGTATGTATAGCGAACCAAATACTTAATAGCTTTTGGAATAGATCTGGATTAGAGTACAACAGAAAGGCATTTCGACTACAAAATTAGTTTGCGTTGCTAAATCTGACTTATTTTAAGAATTCATCAGACAACCTTATTATTAACACAGAAGCTAGACACGCTATTCAGCTAGACCCATACTAATATTAATTTAGGTATAAATCTACTTAATTTTTCAATTTATGCCTTTGCACTACTGGAATTTGGAAATTTTAATATTTTAGTTTCATTGTCAGTAGTATTACATGATGCATGTACCTACTCTACTGTGTAATATTTTATCGAAAATCTTTTGACGTCAGTGACACAACATCATTTTCTTTGATATCATTTGCCACTTCAGTGCAATTACTTATTGATTAAAGTCCATTATTGTAAATTATCAAATGGCTTAGCTTAGTTAATTGAGCAAAGTATTATTGAATGGTGATTGTAGTCAAATGGAATACATACCATTACATGAAATAGCAAGACCAAGTTCCAGGATATTTTGGTTTAACAGGTGCGAGTAATATGCAGTAAACTTTTGCATTTTCGACAATCACCTGTAGTGCCGTATTCATGCAACTTCAAGCAGTAAATCATAAATATTCATAGGTGACACTACAGTTAAATCAGTAAAAATAAACCACAGGTACCACATCAGCAGAATGACTACACTTTAACTACTAGTACTTGTGACGGTCACTTTAAAGTTTCTAGAGGATACAAAGAAGCAGACTCAGACTGTGTGTCCATCGTTTGTTGTAAGTGACGTCTTGAACTTTAAAGTGACCGTCCATTTTCCTTATCTAAAAATATCCGTTAAAGCGAAAAATATTGTATGTAATTGGCAACATTAAAAGAACCAACTTATGTAAACAATGTATGCTTACAACAATAATATGTGGTTGTGTTATGCTTAATATACCACAAACTCCGATAAAAAATTGGAATTCACCATTAAGGTTTTTAGTCCACCACAAAGTAGTTTAGATATTGAGTAAAAATAAGACAGTTTTTTTCCGGAAAATAATACAAAACTGAAATCAGAAATATGCAAAACAAATGTAGAAACTACATTAAACTACATACTTCACTTATCTGTATAATGCATAAAAAGATATGTACTTTAGCTCTGTCGCTGTCAAATAATTGTGGAAAAGTTTAATATGCAATTGTTAAATGAATCCACAGAAGTTTCCAAGTAATTTTCTAATCATTTAAATTACTGCAATTAATAAAAGCATTCTATCAAATGAAAATTATGGGTAAAAGTAACCCTTGCACATACACAATTGCAAGTGTATGTGTGTCTGTGCAAAAAATATTCCCAGTTTATTAATAAATCGAAGGCATAGCTGATTACTGTTGCATGCAATAGTGCATATATATTTCTATGCTGTAACACGAACCTAAGGACAAGAACTTTGGACTAATAACATAATTACCCATAATAGTGTTCATGTACCTTACTTTAGCCTTAGCTACCGCAGTTATTTCAGGTATATTTATTTAGTCTTCCATACCCAATTTAAGTATAAATGCAAGCTTAAGCTTGTTTAACCACACGGACATTTCCTGCAAGTTAAAATCGATATCAGCAAACACTAAACACGGAGTACATGTTACATACAACCTAGAATCAGCAACTTTAGCAGTACTTAAGTATCGGAAGTAAAATATTGACAGTTTACCCTAGAACGCAAAAATGTTTGCTTATTAATTCATTTCCTTTTCAACTTGTGAATTTCTTGTCTGAATATTCTTGTAGTTAGAAGTTGAATGTTTTAACCCTTGCTAGATATGTATGCATCATTTCAACACTTAAATGCAAATGTTACACTCTGACAGTACATCACAGTACATTTCAAGGGGTAATTGAATTTAACTAGTACCTAACACAGTTTAGAGATTCCCTGAAATTAAAGTATTCTCTGTCAATATTTAGTAAATGCAGACATCCAAATTGTGTATGTTCACCATATAAATATAAAGAAAGCAGTAGAATTACATTACAATACAAGGAACGTTGATTTTTGGTTACTTGGGATACTGGCGGGGGTGGTACCTTACCACCCCCGCCAGTATCCCAAGTAACCAAAAATCAACGTTCCTTGATTACAATACCATATATATTTTGTAATGAAATGCACACTATTTAGCTAATATTAATATTGCAAACTAATGTTGGTGTGAATTAATTATCTCGTTAAGAATTCTCATTGCATATTTAAAGAAGCACTTACCTAATTGTTTGAATAAAGCAGAATGTTGAATTAAGTCGTTGTCAATTAGCCAAGTCTTAAGGTCATCACTAAAATCCTGATTTGTTTTTGATTGTCGTTTCAGAAGTGGCGATCCAATATTCTTAAGTTTTGAACCGAGATAATTTGATGAGATCACTAAGTCACATAAAAGTAGACAACCAAGAATAATAATTAGAACTAAAACAACCCACTTAATTCCTACCAAATAGTTCCAGTACGGCTTTTCTATTTCTGAACTTTTGTCAGTTCTGGTTGCAGTGACACTTCTTGAGCTACTTTCTGTTGCTGACAGGGCGTTGACACTGGGATTATTACTTAAATTACGAACTGTACATGGAGATTCTTCAGCGAAAGTTTCTGGTGAGATCGTTGACATTTTATTATTGAGCTGAAACTCCTCGAGAGTAGTTTCGTAGTGGATGGCTCTCCTCGGTCATTAATTTAATTATTGCTCGATTAAGGTAATTTGATGGATGAGTCTTCTTTTTTCAATCTGTCATGCACCCTGACAGAGATCTTTTATTACATACAATATTACAGATATAATGTGTTCCGTCTTTTAGGGTTCAATATTCAGTTTCAATGTGTATTTACGGAATCGATATTGCTAAAGGGCAGGTTGCTAATAATATTCGAAATAATCGTTCGATTCGATGTACTTGTCTGTAATGTATTAATCCTTCAAAGCAAGACAGCAAATGAAGTTGGAGGGATATTTTATTCGTTATTGGTTGTCAATTTTCGGAATAATCAGTCAGTAAATGAAGAATTGTGCTAGATTTTTTCCAATCTGAAATAAAAGCAAACAGAAACAGTTAATGAACAAGATATTTAACGTAGTGAGTATTAAATAACAGTAATAAAAGGAAAATTAACTACAAGAATTTTCGTAAACTGCCCAAAACAAACATTAGATTGGCACATTTATTTTTACAGCGATTGTACCATTTATAAACACATCTAATCCTCTATTTTTAACAGCGATAAAAGTCTTTATACCCTCACCATGTGTTTCCTTTCCGCATGATATCACACAGTAGGATATTCATTTACTTCTGCATTGTTATTGCTTAAACTATTTGCATTCGATTGTTATTACAAGTAGAATGGTTTAAATATACAAAGTACTTTAAAGTTGCAAGCTTTGCAATTGAAATAACACCAGTACATGTGTAAGAAACATACAGAGTAATTTTTTTCTTTCGGTCTGTAGCATTTAAGAGTACACGTACGTGATAATATTTGCGTATCGGTTAGCACAACTTAAATTATGTTATGTATTGTAAGTGCTTAAACTTGTAATTTGATTTATGTAAAAACTATGTAAGTACTTTTAGTACAAATAGAACCAACAAAGTAAATAATTAACAGAAAATGGGAAACTAAACTGTTTAATTAAAAGACAACATACACTAGAACTGAATTCGATTAAAGCATTCGAAATTTCGGATCGACAGCCGCAAGTAAACTAGACGAAGAACAAGACAGTGTAAACTGCCAGGACTGGAACTATAAGTAAAACTAAATTGCAAAGAAGGAGCAAATGTAAATGTCAAAATCAGCAGGAGCAAAAGCAACCCAAGTTCAGTCTGTGAAGGAAGGTATGAACTAAATTCCTCGGGTAGGAGAACCAGAGATGGACTTTCCGTCAGTTCATTAGATACGCACTATACAGTACACTATAATATAATGCAATGAGGTCAACTAATGCAGTATCATTTTATAATAACGATCTAAGAAGAAGCCGAAGCTAGTCAAGTCAAATATGCTAGTCCTCAGATGCATAAGACATGGAGGCAGGATAATCACATTATATAAGCTCGTAACTTAATTTCGTACACTCACACTATTTATATGATGGGGTAATTGAATATGTTTGCAAAGCTTTGAAAATGTTTGCTACGGAGTTACATAAAATACTTCATGTCTTGGCACAATGTCATTTGAAATGCAGTCAACTTAAGTCTACTAAATGTGTAGACACGACACACGAGACAAACAGTGGGTATAATGACGAAAATTATGGTGCCTGTTTATTTCACGTTGTGCATATCTAAAGATATATTTAGAAACAGCATTTTTGATTATTGTTATATTGTAATTTGCTTCTTAGTTATCGTATTTTTTATAAATTAAGCATTCTTTTTAAATTAAAATCTAAATTTACAGCAGTGTGTCACAACATTTTCCTTAGGCGGTATAACACTATAGACAAATGCTTATAAAATTCTTAAAAGTTGCTAAAAATCCTTTCATTTATTATTTAGACAATCTAAGCGTAGGAAGAAGTTGCTTTCTATAATTCATGTCTCCACAAATCGTCGCTGTATTTACAAATTGGACCTCGTTAGACTAGTGACCCATTTACAGTGTCCTTAAATAAATTTGAAAGGAAAACAAGCAATTTCTTTATTTTTCTTTGCCATTTTTTCTTGTGGATTTTTCCGCATTCCGTACTATTTTTAAGGGTGCTCTTGTTTTTCCTGCATGGAAATTTACTGAGTTAATTTAGTTTACTGTCCCCTTGTTTTAATCTCTTCAAGAGTTTTAATACAAAAGCAAAATTAGATTATTACATAGAAATATTTAACTATGTATTATGTACTTTTTATTTTAAGATGTAAGCCATTCCGTGTTGACTTGCGGACGATGTTAAAATACATTCTTTCAAAGGGAAAGCTACAACACATTATTGGTACAAGTCGTCTTTGCATAAATATATGTTTAAGTGTCATATGTGCAATATGTTGGCAGATAAGCAATTACAAATTACAATACGAAATCAATTTTTAACAAATATTTATTTATAGCTTCAGTTTTACTTCAGAAAATGGCTTTTTATTTAGAGAATTCCATTTCTTTAAGAATTTCTGTCCAAAAATCAATTGTCTTCTGTACATTCCAAGAACCTTGTTACTAGAGTCGTAAATCTGTGGCACAGTCTAAATAACAAAAATAACCAATAATACTAGTACTTACAGGAATGAATTACAAAATCTCTAAGTAATACTTTTCTAACAAATTCAATCTACTTAATTATTCAATAGATGTAAGCATTAACATTATCTATTTTTTAATTTTAGGGCTTACATTTTTCTCATTTGCTTCTTTAAGAAGAGGAGATTCCCATGTAAATTGCATTTGGAAATCTAAATCTCCAGATATTTTGCTACAACCATCTAAATCTAATTCTGCAAATTCAAATATATCAGCTTCGCTAAAATTTGAGCTAACGCTAATTTCATTATCCACGAGCGGTGTTGGAAATTCATCCTCGCCCTCGGCATATAAATTCTGTTCATCATTAGTTAAATTGTTTGATGGTGTGATTTCTAAGGGAAGAAAGAAATATAGTTATCACAACAAAATTTGTGACAAAATCCAAATATTGCATGGGGAGAACTACTTTACCTAAAAATCCCGAAGACGGAGATTCTATTCTGGATAAACTAGATTTCGGTGTACTACAGAATACTACTGGCTGTGTGACTTTACTACAGTTAGTAAAACCGGACGTGTTGTGAGTATTATTCTGACGAGACGAATGGCGATGACGAATTGGAGGTAGAGATTTCTGAGCAAAGTCAAATGGCTTGTAAGGCTCTTTCTTTTGCAGTTGCTTGATGTTTTCCAGAAGCTTGTTTGCTCTATTTGTAACATGTTGCAATTAAAAGCAAATGTAAAGGTAAAACTATAATAACGTAGTATTTTTCCAATAGTTGTCTTACAAGAACACGGGATCTTGACCAATATATTTAAATTCCCCAAAAGGTTCCATTAATCTGTCTCTAATTAATTTGTCTACCCTCTGCTTTTCGTTTTGTATTCTTGTTTCATCCTTAGTGGCAATGATTTGATGTAGCCATTCGTCAAACTTGACATACACGTTTCTTCTCGCTGTATTCAAATTATTTTCCACATTTTCCTCTGATTTTGGAACTATATAGCTTCTAATTTCAAGAATAAAATAAATTGTATCATAAATTATGCTAGTGAAATTGTAAAGAATGGTTTCCTTTTTTTCCACTTGCCTCCTAGAACGGTACTGAAGATAGCTTTGTATGTAATCAGAAACTTGTTCGCGAATAAATGCTTCCGTTGGCCCACCAATTAATCCCGAGAAAATTAACTCTTCACTTAAATTGTGGTCTTCCCAAATTCTCGACAATATCTTTTGACCAGCACGACTAAAGAAACACATTGGAGTTGAGTTACAAGGCAATACTTCCTTTTTCTTTCTTGGCCGACGGAATGGTACTTCCTCTTTGGGCAACATTTCTTACGCAAGAGAAAGAGTGGCTTTCCTGAGAAGTTCGACAAGTGAAAGCTGAAGAATGAAGATTATTCTGCAATACCGTTCCTTTTATATTCCAAAAGGAAAGTAGTCCGTCGAATTTTATTCTCTGCATGAAAAAAGTTATTTTCATTATTGTAAAACTCGGTTGGTAGTGTTAGTAGGCATTGAGTGAAGAATGATAGATTTTTGCACGAGAGACTTGATTGGATCCTTGTTTCCTGCTGAAATTGTAAGAGTTTCGTCAAGTGCCTATTCTATTGTACTTTAACTTCATTAAAGATTGAATAGGATTTATATCGTATAGAACCAACTGATTTGTAATGTTTCTTTTTATATAATCTATTGTACTGTGTATGAGTATTCTTGACAAATAGTATAACAGCATAGTAATAAAATTCGAATTTGTTTTGTCTGCAGCTTGCATGATTCTATCCCTAAAATTTTTGATTCTTTGTACAATTTGAGAGGTGAATTACATAGGTTCCTATAAGTAAATAATAGAGAAAATTTATTGAATTTGTGGATAGTCACAGCTTTGTACTCACATGCAGCAAATAATATATTATTTTTCATGTAAGCATACGAAATACAAAGAGGACCGCAAAAGCACTTCTTGCCTATTGCCGAGCTTTGGCATACATCTGCAGAAGCACAAGTGTAAGTGACAGGAAATGAAGAAAAATGACAAATGGATTTTCGTGTGAAAATGTACACCGGAATCTGCTTTTCGACATTGATTGTGCTTTAACAATGAGACCCCTCTTGGTCAAGGCTAAATGAAGACATATTTTTACTCAGCAGATATCGAACAGTCAAAGACGTATATCGCCCCACTGGTAAAATGTGCAAATATTACAATTTGTAAGCACGAAAACATTCTACATTTCTGTGAAAATGTAAGTACTTCACCTCCTGAGAATAATAGTAACTTGGAAGTGAAAATCAATAGATGGTAATTTTATACATATACGTATTTATTTTACATACTTTGTTGCGCATACAAATCCGATTTGTATACTGTATTTGTGACAATTTTAGTGTTATGATGAAATTGCAACTTAAATAAAAGCATGTGAATCTTCAATACTATAGTACTATATAATAATTAGTTATGATGAGAAATAGAAATATATGGTAATAAGGGTAAATAAAGGTGTTTCATTAATTGTACATTGTTTATTTATTACAGTATTCCGCTTGGTGCATATCAAGAAATGTTTGCCACCAGAGAAAATCTTACTTAGGATCTAGGTGTCCTATACTTTGCATTAAGGAAATTCTATAAAGCAAGCTGATGCTATTTACAGACATTTACAAGTATTGAGATTTCACAGAATTCCTTTTAGATTCCAATTGACCTTCTGCAACAGTTAATGGCAATTAGGTTTCTTTTGTCATCTGGAATTTCCAGCTTTTGCTCGTGGGTACTAGAATTTTAATTGGAAATGAAGAAGCGGAGTCATAGGATCAAAAGCTGTCTTTTCATTCGAAAATTGTTTTTCGATTGGAGTAATGAGCATATCTCCAATACCATTAAATTGTTCTTTGTTACGCTAGCGTTGTGGTGCCCAACCGAATTTCCAGGTACGATCTGTGGAATTGGCACAAATAATGCATAAAATTCCTCATCCTTCCGAAAATGTTGTTCTGGTCATTTCGTAGCTGCCTACACCTATTATTTCACATTTTAAAGATTATAGGAATTTATATTCAGTAATCCGTAAAGCCAATAAAAAAAGAACTAACCAAATTGATGCGGCAGCCATTTTTCTCTTGATAGTGGTCTCCAACCACAGAAACATTACGCATACCACGTAAAACAACAATTTGATTGCAAACAAGAAAACTAGGACGCTACCCTTTGCGCTGTGAACGAAATGCACTAAATTTTGTGTTATCTTATATTTCAAAAGCGTTTTGTAAAAGTCATCCATTGAAGCAGATTCCGATAAATTCAGGTTTTAATGCAACGAAAATTAGAACAACTGACAGAGCTGAACTCAATTTCGTATTTACTAAGTCAATTTTTCTTTTAAGAAGCTTTTTCTTAATCTGTTATATGCTTACGAATATTTTGTGTTATAGGCTGCAGTCTACATAATATTACTATTTTTTTTCAGTCTATAATCAAATCAAGTCGAAGAAAACTAGTCACAGTTAATAATACACAAATGAGACAGGAACTGAAGAGCTTGTTCAACCAATGAGACGTCAACAGGTACTGTCTCAATTCTTACTGCAGCTGAAATTATATGGGCGTTCAAATATTTCCTAAATTGCATGCTTCACCTGGTTAACTCATGAGAAGGACTTGTCCTTCTGAATTCGGATGTTCAATTATTTCCCGTGCCCCAAATTATTACTTTTACTGTCAATACACAGTACACCATTTAATACACAGTTATTTGGAAATGCTTATAAAAGTATAATTTCCGAAACAAAATAAATAACACAATTGTTCATGTGTCGTTTCAAACTCCTTTGGATTTCCTGAAGGTCAAATAGACATTTTGTCCTGTGTACTATTGTGAGTGCCAAGTATTTTCCGTACAAAGCATTTTTATTCTATGCTTTCGTTTTTATTTGGCTAGTATTGTTCGTTATATTTTAAGGTTCGCAGAAAATTGCAACACAAATATTGTTGTAGTATAAAACTTTTATGATCAATCCCTATACATTTCCTAGAATGTAAATGTTAGTATAACGTAATTGTTTTGTCCTTTACATCATAAAAGTGATTTGTATACTTCTATCTCAAATGCTACATTAAGTACAGTGGATGTTGTTATTCTTACTATTGAATTGTACTACAGTCCAGAACCAAATGAGACTTTATTGCTATCAGTTATTTGGTAAACAAGAAAACTGATGGGCAATATCAAAAAGAATTTATGCTTTTAATCCTACGTCAGAAAACTTACATATTTTGTTTACATACTATATATATAAAAGTAGGCTACGAAGCACCGTACCGTAATGCTACCGACTTGTATGTGTACCTGCTTAGCTAAGGTACTAATAATATTGCGGAATCCCTAAAATAAATTTAATTGATGGCTAATGTGCTTGATTCATTAATAAACAGATCCTATTAGTTTGGGCAATTCTATCAATTGGAAATGTCTCAAAATGCTGAGAATACTCAGAAAATATCTTTATGTACGCAAGAACACGTAACACGTAACAAAGATATTAATAAGTTGTATTCCCTGTTAATTGCATGGCTGATTTGAGCCTATATATGTATTTTAAATATTGTTGTATAGCTATGTTACAAAACAAGGGGAAAATTTGTGTACGAATAATTAATGATTATTACAGCTTTATTATTCTTATATATATACTTTCAGTGACGACTTATGTGACACGAAATCATTAGATGATTGCTATAAATCCTCAGTAAAGGTTGCTTCGGCCTTTTATACCTATATAATTTGCAGAATACATATAGGTACATACGACATTTTTACACTCGTACACCAGCATGAGTTTATTACGTATTTATGTAGATGTGAGTTTTACACTTACAATAGTATATTGAAGTGTATAGACAATATTAATATGGATAAGATTTAGGTTACTATATTATGTAATGTTATTAAATATTCTAAAGCAAACACTTTAGATTGTAAATGTAACAGGAAAACACGGTATCCAATTTGTAAGAGTATTCTTATGAATAAATAAACATCAGTCTGATCCATAAGGTTCTCTTATTTTTAGTCATTCAACGTGCTAAAAATGGATATTACTGGATAACCTATAGTATTTAAATACTAAGGTACTCAGCAAAATAAAAATTACCGTCTTCTCTTTGGAAATCTACATGGATGAAATATACAATGAGGTACGCTAATTTTAATAGTTTGCAAAATACATAATTATATAACACATTAGATATGGTTCCACGTCAAATCACCGAAATTTTCTCACCGAACGCACAGTCACCGAAAGTAACTCACCGTAAAGACAACCCACCGAAGTCACATCTCACCGAAAACATGCCACCGAAAACAACTCACCGAAAACACCCCACCGACATTCACTCACCGAAAACATACCACCGAAAACAACTCACCGAAAAAAAAACTGAATCCAGCCCATCGTCGGTATTTACTTGTTAACTAACCTAACAGGAAATCACTTTTTAAATAAATGATAGAACCTAACCTAATGAAAAATAAAGAAATCTTTTTTTAAACATTTTATAGAACCTAACCTAATGAAAAATAAAGAAATCACTTTTTAAACAATTTATAGAACCTAACCTAATAAAAATTATAGAAATCACTTTGTGTAGCTTTCCAATTTCGCCATTATGATTAATAATTTCCTGGAATAGCAATAAGTTATTGTTGATATTTGTGTTTTCGGTGAGTAGTTTTCGGTAGGATGTTTTCGGTGAGTTGTTTTCGATGAAATGTTTTCGGAGGAATGTTTTCGGTGAGTTGTTTTCGGTGGGATTGAATTTCGGTAGGTTTTGTTTTCGGGGAGTTGTTTTCGATGAGTTGTTTTCGGTGAGATGTCTTTCGGTGATTGGACGCGATACGATTAGATATATATGAATTTTACCTTTCGGGCTACAATATTGACTTTAAAAAATCAATATCCCTTTCATAGTGTCATACTACTGAAGAAGAGCGTATTTGATAACCTAGGACATCGATCCATTAACAGGTATTGTGTGTAAGTGATAGTTAACAACCAATCTGCAAATAATTGTTCATGTGATGAGCTGTTCTTATGACTGTAATTTAATTTATTCCATAAATGATTGTCAACTCTCAAGAGAAGAGAAATATAGTTATCAGCCACATCTTACAATGAACGCATCATTTCCCGATATAATGGATTTGGTGACAGTGGCGTAGCAAAACTATTGATTTTTCAATGATTGATTACTGAACCGGCAAAATTGTTCTTAAATGATGAGGTATCCGAGCATATTTGCCAAGCCAAAACCAAACAGTAGCATTCTTTGTCATTGGCAGACATGTCTTTGGAATTTGACCTTACAGTCCTTGGTATATATGCCCGTAAATCAATGATGTTACTCAAAGAAAACGCAACATTTGAAAAACAAGTTTCATTTATTGCATGATGCATTGATAAAATATACATTGCTTTGCCTAAAAAACAGTTTAAAATTAGAATTTTTCTTAAACGTTTTGGCTTTTTAATTTTTCTGCATAAATCCACTCGAAATCTATATGGTACAGCTTCCAGATAGCAATTAGAATTGTTTTACTGACAGACGTTTTTTACTTTTTTTATCAGCAATTTCTACTTAAGAGTACCAAGCTAATAATAGTATGTCAGTCAGTGCTGCATTCTTTCATGATTTTGATCATTGTATTAAACCAATAACCTAGTATTGACATTGAGCACACTATATACCTACTGAGCCAATACTTTGTTGATAAAAATGCAGGAAAATCGATATACTTGAGAAACAATAATTTGCAAAGTGAATCAGCAATGCATGATAACTGATAAGCACACAGGAACAATTTGCACTTTCAATTGACAGTCAGGACACGGACATTTTGTTCCTCTTGATAATGCACATTGACAATGGGCAAATTGATGGTTCTACTTTGTTTTCTGTCAGTTGAGTTGAAACATATTTTAATTAACAACTACTACATAGATAATCGAGATTTTTTAAGTGTATACCTATTAGAATCAAGTTTATAAAAAGGGAAACTACAGGATTCTTCTCCTTCAGTAAGGCTATTTTATTTATTGTAGTACCCCGTTGCGCAATTCAAAAGTGTTAAAATGGCAAAGTTGAATATATTAAGTGTAGTTGTGTTATCTATAGCAATTTATTCGGTTCAAAGTCAGGTAAATATACATGATATGTGATATTCACAAATTAGTAAATATCAAATAATGAAATTTTATATTTGATTTCTTTAAGGAGCCAAATTGTCCACCAGATGAAAGCCAGCCGATATTCTTTCCAGATCCATTAGATTGTTCCATGTACTATATGTGCAGCGATGGTGTTGCACACCATTTGTCATGTCCTCCACCACTTGTATGGGATCAAAGTGTTAAAGCATGCAATCATCCAGGGTAAGAATTTGCTAAAAACATACGTATATGTTGAAGGCGTATTATTTGCATATAGTTATTTAGCAGATGCAATACATTTATGCTACATCATTATATTATTACCCTGAAGATAATAATTACTATGTATTGCTTATAATTAAAGATTTTAAGTTTGTACTTTGATATAAATGCAAATTGAATTGCTCAATAGTATCGTCCAGTGCAGACCGTCAACAACAACTACTACAACACAAAGAACTACAACAACTACAAGACCTCCTACAACTACTACAACTGGAACTACTACTACTACTGCCCCTCCTACAACTACAACTACTCGGGCCCCTCGTTATGATATCTAGGTTGTCACTAATTTTGGAAAACTAATTATTGCAGTAAGCCACCGTTCTCACTTCATTAACATTTTACCTATAAGCGTCTATTATTTACATGGCCATCAGCATAAGCAAAGTCAATAAGAGATATTAATGCGAAATAAATAAAATAAGACGAAACATTCATATAACGAAAAATTAAGTCAAAAAAGACGAGAAATTAAGACTTTAAGACGAAACTTTAATTCATACGTATGTAAATTATTGATGCAATTTGTTTTGTTTTGTCATAATCTGAGGATTTAAATAAAGTTGAAATCTCAATTAACATACCTCGTGAGTTTAAAATTATTCTTACATATGCAAAACTGCCACAATAAAAAAACAACAATATAGTTTCATCTAGTTACTTTACTCTCCACTTACTTTCACATTATATCTACTGTCAAAATACGGAAGCACTCCATACTTTAGTACATAAACATGTGACGTTTCTAGCTAGTTAGCAACTTCAGAATGTCTTCTACATTCATAAGTAGGCTTAAAACTTTATGATATTGACATAGTTCATAGATGTGGAATACTGAAAGGAGAGGAGCGAAAGTAGTCGGGAAAAAAAAAGAAAACAAGCAGAGGAAATTTATTTTTATTATCATGCAAGGATTAAATGAAGACTGGAAAACTCGGTATTAATATGACAAACAATTAATTGTTTGTTCTGCAACATCTGCGTGTAATATAATTAAGCTTGTAATAATAAAAATCTGACAATTAATGACATACAGTATGCCACAGTGGTATAGGTTGCAGTTGTCATTCTTTAATTCATTCTTGGCAGATCAAATAAAAGTTTAAAGTATATGTGGAGTAATCCTAAAGTAATTCTAATTGTTTTCAATTCCTCATTAGAATGACATTTGGATGTGAATAGAGATCTAATAAGAGAATTTTTAAGCCAGTTTTATTTGAGCTGTGCCCATTTCACTACTTATATTTTATTTTACTCTGAAAGAAGCTATCAGAATTGTTTCAATCAAGTGTTTGGAAAATGAAATTAATTGTTGCGTTCGCGGTTGGTTTGCTATGTTGCATATTCGTTGATGGCAAATCATTCGAAATAAGGAATTATATACCGCAATACTCAGATGAACGAGAAGTAAGTTCTTTTCAAACAATCCGTAATTCTTTTGCTTTCATTTTGTGGAGTTATATGAATATTATGAATATTTTTCTTTTTTACACAGGAAATGATGGATATAAATCAGCTAGGGTTAGTTGCATTAATTATTCCTTTGTTTCATTGTTTCTCCTAATAAGCTAAAATCTACAATCAACTTGTAGGGTGATTCTATGAATCATGCCAGCAAATAGTATTTGCGGCTAGATTTTATTTCCTGTCTCAGCATGTAATATTTATATGCCTAGCCAATTCATTAGAATCAGTTAATTACATTATTAACAGATTTAAATCGAAATGGGTAAATTTTTTGAAGTAAAATAATACTTTATAGAGATGATTATCCAACGACTACATCTTCACCGATGACATATCCAACTACAAAATATCAAACTACAGCATATCCGACGACAAGATATCCGACGACGACTGAATATTGGCCAAGGGAGTCAACAACAACACCCCCGACCACATATTGGCCGCCAACAACTACAGGTGCTCCAATTACCAATTGTGACATCGCTAACATTGAAGTGCACCACTACCCAGGTCCCTGCCGAGCTACCATAACATGCGAAAATAATTCAGTGTTTACAGTTGACGGGTGCCTCAATACCCTCACATTTGTATCCCATTTTACTCCAAATATTCCTTTGTCTTAGATTTAAAAATTCTGTGTAATATCGATTTTTAAGCATATCATATGAATGACTATAATAATGAAATGTGTGTATGCATAAATATATGGTATCTCATTTGTAAATCAAATACATGAAATTCAGAAGACAAAATGGGATACCTCTAAGGTAAATGTTATAATTTTAAGTAAACCTAAATGTAAAAGGTTCTTAGTAGCAAAGCTGTATAACATAATTTTAACTACGGTCTGTAAACCAGTAGCACTTCAGTTTACTTGATTTGAATACCTTTATGTGCATGATAAACCATACACGATGAGACATTTAGCGAAATATATACTTTGTTGCTGATGTACTACGCGATATCAATAATAATTATTACATGTGGACAACAGAAGATGAGTGTGGTGGAGCAAAAGATGTTGCAAATGGAAATGGTGTGCATAGTATAGCAAAATCAACAAAGCTGTTATATAAATAAGGGTCGAGAGCAGAGCTCATATTCATTATAACATAACCATCGTTATCAAACGCTATAGGAAAGCAAAGTCTCGAACACTGACCAAGTTAACGCAGGTGAGTTGGCATTGTGGGTTTTCACAGAATTATATCTGCTACGTATTTAGTATAACGTATTGATAAGGACCTATAGTGCTCTCAATTTCTAAATTTCTTATTTTATTTTCTGTTCGATTACAAGAGGAAAATTTCCATGTCTCATATCTTTCTTTTTTTTTGCTGTGCACGTGCATACATCTACCTAGGCATTTAAAAATCCTTAAATTGTAATTTATACTTTTACTTCGCAAAACTGTTTTTTGATCATAAAGTAAGTTATTTCAAATTAAGACTTGTCCATAGTGCAAAAGAGATTTTCAATTCATTTAGCATTAAAAGCAACAAAATGTATGGTACTTTCTTTTAAAATTTTTGCTTGTAGAATACCAATTGGTATGGAGTGGTATATAATTCTGCGACTGAATTTTGTTATAATCATGGCAGTAATCCGAGTTAAGTCATATCGATCAATCCGCAGTCTGCATTTTTCTTAGCTAAAGCTAACAAATCTTTATCAACCAATTTTATTGATATCGCAAATTAGTATTTCGGCCGCACAGAAAAGATTTACGTTATCTACGGCATAATGCTAATCCGGATTATTTTGAATGTTTTGATGGTTTTGACGTATTACTTAATACTGTAATTCCCATACTGAAGATGAGTGCAGTACGTAAAATGAGAACTGCAAAATGCATAACGTCGGGTTATGTGATAAGTTCACAGTCGCAATTGGGTTTACTGCATTACATGTTTGCTTACATCTACTTACCGAGGAGTATTACGCAAGTGAACATATTATAATGTAAGCATTTTTCATGTGCGTAATTGTGTAACGTAATGAGTTGTGCGTATACGATTGCAAAAACATTCGTTTGAGTAGCTAAATTAATTAATCGTAATTCATACTACGCTGAAAATAAGCTTAAAGACGATTAGCAATCTAAATCCTGATGTCAACAGCAAATGACGAGGTACACATCCCTTTCTGTCAATCAACTAATAATCCCTTAAAGTTCACGCTCAGCAAACAACAACTTAAATATTGCCTTAAAACCCGTCGTAATTCATATTCAAGCTCATTTGCGACTGCACCAGTCGTAGATAAATAATTATTGCATTTTAAAATTGGCAAATTAAAATTTCACGATGTTCCGAGTAATAAACACTTTTGTGGTTGCCCTAAGTTTGACTTCTTTTGTAGTCAGTCTTCCCAGCAATTCACATTTCCAAGTAAATAAATATAATACATTCAAATTCTAAATTCGCATTAATTCGCATCAATTATTAATTTCATTTTTCCCTTTCAACTTATTCAGAGTAAAGAAAATGGAGTATGCCCAGGAGGATTCACAGGTCTTCTTCCACATCCCTCGGATTGTACATTGTTTTACCATTGTAATGATGGACATGACAATATAAAGAACTGTCCGAGTGGTCTCTACTTCAACCCAGTTACAAAATCATGTGATTGGCCTTATAATGTTCCCGAATGTGTTGGCGGAACAAAACCACCAGCAACAACTACTACAACTACAACTACAGAAAGACCAACTCCACCTGAAACAGAAATCTGTTCTCCAGGAGTTTTTGGTTATCAACGCTTTCCAGGTAGGTTTGAACTCTAAGACAAAAAGTTCACAAACATGCTTTAACCCACTTTGCATATTTCAGAATTTTCTTACGATGTACATAATTGCCTACATTTGGTTGAAGTACTTAATTAGCAAAAGTTGAGCTGTGTATATATAATTAATCCAAAAAGCGGTTCACACTTTTTGTACTATTTCAGAGAGCTGCAGTTATTATGTTGCCTGTGCGGATGGAACTGCTATTTTAAAGAAATGTGAGTCGGGTTCTTCCTTTGATAGCAAAGATTCGTCTTGCAAAGATTCCAATTTAGTTGAAGGCTGTGGAGACGAAGATCCAATTACCACTACGACTACTCCAGTTCCAATTACACGTACTACAACTGAAGTAACTACAAAAGCAACAACTACAACAGAAGACAGTGCCACGGAGGGTCCAACTTCCACAAGTCGACCTACAGATGCTACAACAACAACTCGACGCACTACAGTATCCACTACAACGACTACCGAAGCACCTGTTACAACAACGAGACCTACTGCACCCCCTGGAGAATACCCCTGTCCTGCAGTGGACCAAATCTACATGCCACATCCTGATGATTGTAACAGGTTTTATTTGTGTAGAAACGGTCACTTCATATCCGTAAACAGGTGTGGCGTGGGTTTGTGGTTCCACTATGATGACCAAATTTGCATACGTCCATGGGGCTCAAGTTGCAGATAACTAAAATACTAATTAGCGATTTTTGAGTAAGTGTATGATCATAACTGTACTTTGTATCAAATAAAATCTGAGTAGGCAAATTAGGGCATACTGTGTTAAAACTTTTCTTCAGGGATGAACAGTTGTGAAAAAGATACTTCGTGGATTCTTTGTAAAAAGAATTACCGAATTTTGGCAGCTGCACTTCATACAGATCATTTTTATTTTTATTGCACATTGCATTTCAAGCATTTGCATTGTATTGCACATCAAGCTCCGAAGAATAAAATATTCCGCTTGTACCTATTTGGCTATTGACAGTACCAATTAATTTATAACTGAAGTTGCACCTGAGCTTAAGGTTAACTTGCCCACAATATACATCGAATTAAAAAATGTGCAAGCTTGTCTCTCGTTTCTGTCATATCACAAAAGTGTTATCTCGGTAAAACATTTTGATAACGATTAGCACAATGTACACTGGCTTTATATGTTACATACAGGCAGTTCATATGAAAAGTAAGGAAAGTTGCCTTTGCATACATTTATGACATTTTTTCACCCAATATCGCCAATGTCACTAATCCAATAGGCCAGACAGATCGAAAAATTTATCCATCTGCTTTAATTGTAGTAAATTTGCAATTGAAAATCCAATACACTATTGTAATTCTATGCATCATTTATACAAATTCGTTAATTATTGCGATTTATTTTGCATGTGGGACTCGATCACATTTTTTTGTGATAAACAATTTTGCAGCGTGCTTAAGCGGTGGCATCATACTTTTCAAGACCAACCTTGTATCTGACAGATACGACGACATGAGTCATTAATTGAAATATCTGTATATCATAGGTTATTACAGTACTTTAGGTAATTTACAAGGCATTACGCATTCCATGGATAATAGTTTTACAAATAGGTGTATTAATGACATTAATTATATATCATCCATTTGACAGCTTAATTTTTTCCGGAATTACGCATTCCATGGATAATAGTTTTACAAATAGGTGTATTAATGACATTAATTTTATATCATCCATTTGACAGCTTAATTTTTTCCGGAATTGTATGTATAATTTATAACTTACACATTATGTAAACACGTAGATATAATATTTTTAAGCATATTTATATACACAAAGTACATGACCGTTTCAAGCAAAAATACCCATTAAGTACAGATTATCTTGTCTGAAACTTTTTCATTTGCAGGATTACTTAAAGAACATTAGCTAGTGCTTAGTTATCTTTTAAATTCTAACTATAAATAGTAGAATGAAATTCTACTGCGTACACAAATCATAAATATTAGCCATTTTCAATCATGGAAATTGGAAATATATTATTGGTAGAGAAAATAGCTTAGGAAAGCTACATGATGATACAGGAAAAGCTATGGAGAAAGTAAACTCTTTCTCTGCTAAAAGCTGGCGCGGTTGTTCCTGTCTTTTCTCTTGTGTTGCAATAAATCATTTTCAACACTTTCACCCACCTTTCCCCATCCTACATTATACTAGGATAAAAAACTGAATACAGTCTCCTGAAATATTGATACTGGGCTGGAATTCTCAAAAAATCGTAAAATTACGATCGTTAAATTCTGCAAAATCATTGGCTAACTTTTATAGTAACTTAGTAACGATAAAAAACTACGAGATAGCAATGTAAAGCAAACTTAATATTTTTGTCGGGGCAGTCAAGACAAATTCGTAACATGGCACATCCGTAATCAGTGGTAGTAATTCCTTTACTACATTGCTATTTAGGGTTGTTGCACGAAAGTGTCAGCCATAAATCTAAATTTTTCAGTGAACAAGAACGCATTTTTCTGTGCATAGGAGGGAAAATGTCTGGTAACGATAAGACAGATATAGTGAAGCAATTCAACTCTGTTGAGTATGAAACGGACGAGAGAACTCCGGCAGAAAAAGCTACCGCTTGGGTGACAAAATTCGAAAACTTTACATGTCGATTTCTAGATCTTATGTTTAGTAACACTTCGGATCCTGGTGCCACTAGTCATTTGGAGACTGAGGTGGATAATCTCAATGCTATTCTAAATGAGTACGTAAATAGAAATGAAAAAATGGCTAAATAATGCAACTTAGCGCTCCATACTATGAAAGACAACCTCTGTGAAAGACAGTTACACAGTATTCACAGTATTATGTTTTATTTTCTAGCTTGACAGAAGTTATGCATCATTTGGAGCCAGCATTGTTGACACGAACATTGCCAATGATGGCAGATTTGGTGTTCATGAAAAAACAGGCAATCAACAAAGTTCCCAATGATGAGGCGGTTAAAATGATAGCAGAATACAGATTGCTTAAAGATTCTCCAGGGCACATAGCAAAAGGCTTCGATTATCGTTTGGAAGCATTAGTGCGCTTTGTTGATAATATTCGAAGATATTCTGAAGTCATGATGAATTCGGCAGGTTGTAAAGAGTACGCTATCACTTCTATTACTCACTTATATGAAATGCACTTTGATCAATAGAATTTTAAAAACTAACGTCGTTTATTTTTGGAAAAGCTTCGGAGCCTCCCCCAGAAAAATATGCAGGCAGTTACGAAGAAAGGAAGCAGAGCGAGCCAAAAAAGCAGTCGTTACCTCGAGATCAAAATCTAGATCTAAAGGCCCTAGAAGAGATCCAAGATCAACCGACGGGAACAACAAGAACAAGGCCGGATCTGACAGAAAACCAGCCTCAGACAACGGAAACGGAACAGCGCCGAATAAGCCAGGACCCAGCAACGGGACAACGACGAAGCCTCCCACCCCAACCCCAGCCCCAGTCCCAATTCCAGCCCCAAGTAACCCAACATCAGGAGCAGCTCATAAACCAGCAACAAGCCCAGCGAAAGTCAGCTCCCCAACCGGAGGCTCTAGACCTAGACGCAGCTCCTCTCACCACCATCATGACAGCGGAGGAGCAGGCAAAAAATCAACTTTTCACTCGGCAAATGCATCAAACGAACGAGGATCGAAAAGATTATCAAACGAACCAAGACGAGAAAGCTCAACTCCAGGAAGCAGAAAACACAGCAATGAATCCGAAAACTGAAATCCCAACTAATTATCCAATTACAGCTTATCTTCCTGGTCATACTGCAGAAAATATATCAAATCTTCCTCCTCTACAACAAAATATTAACATGCATGCATGTGGGGAAGACAATAAGGGTCCAGATCTTCAAATTCTTGCTGGGATAAGAAATATTAGAAGTTCCAAAAGTAACACTTCAATTTTCAAAACAAAATACAAATGCAGCCAAAAAATTACGTAGGTTCTTTCGGAAAAAGTTACATCTTTATTGAAAGGAATTTAATATGATGCACTTGAGTCAAATTTCAGTTTTCCTTTATCTTGTTCGTATTGTTGTTATTTGCAGATTCACTTTAGGGGAAGGAATGGACGAAATGTTTCAAAATAATTGTAAACTTAAAAATAGAAGCCGAAATGCTCGTTCCGGCTGCTTAAATCGGAAAAACTGTGAACGACTACTGAATCAAGGGTGTGAAACCGAAAATGTAACCTATAAACAAAGAAAACCCATGTGCAACGAAAATGTGAAAAGTACTCAAAAACAATGGGATCGTACGCGGAAACCCTGTGAAAAAATAAACCCAATTTGCGAAGGTGGAGTAAAACCAGTGAAATGTAAACCTTGTCCGAAAGAGTGTTCTGATAAAGCAGGAAAAAATGGTAACAGAATAAAAACAGCACCTCAGTGCGTCGGAAATGTTTTACTAGTGACTGGAAATGGATTACGAGGTAACGAAGTTCCTTCAATGACAAATTTTAGAGGGCGACGACCTTTGAACGGTAATTTCAAAAGCGAACGGTTGAATTACAGATTTAAAGTACATATTGTAAAGTAATTTTGATTCGGGATAACTATATGGCTTTCTTTTAGTTCCTGGAAATAGGCTCTATGATATGACAACAACATGCGACACAACAAATAATGGCCAAAATATTGTTGGAGGAGGATATGGATGTGCAGGACACTATCAAACTAATCAACCAGGTGTCCCTTACACCAACCAACCGGGTGTCCCCTTAACCAACCAACCTGGTGTCCCCTTAACCAACCATCCTGGTGTCCCCTTAACCAACCAACCTGGTGTTCCCTTCACTAACCAACCGGGTGTTCCCTTCACCAATCAACCGGGTGTTCCCTTCACCAATCAACCTGGTGTTCCCTTCACCAATCAGCCTGGTGTCCCCTTCCCTAACCAAACTGGTGTCCCCTTCTATAATCAGCCTCGTTGTCCCAATGTTAGCCCATACCGTTTCCGCCGAACGAATCATAAAGCTCGTTACCCTACGACTAATCAACCCCATTTAGTAAAGAAAAAACCAAGGAAGCTTCCAGCTTGTGCTTATGAAAATAAAGATGGTATGAACGCGAATAGACACAAACAAAAAGGAGTTGAAGTTGGGACAGTCATTTCAGTTCGTGATCAGTGTTGCTCAACTTCCCAATTAGACAAAATGTGTAAGGAGTATTACAAAGGACGTGGGGAACATAAAAATTGTTGGAGTGAAGACGAAATGGATACTAGTGCGAACGTTATTGGGGATGTTTCGAGGGACATGGGGATGAAAAGAACTCTCGTGGATAGAGGGAGCAGTGTTCACCATATAATTACGAAAAGAGATCAGGAAACTCACGCTCACGTAGCTCACAACCACATTGATATTCAGACTGATCATGTAGTAGTTTTAGAGCGTCCTTACCACGAAGATTTGGTGCACGATGAAACGCAAACTGATATACATCAATTGCAAGAAACTGAGTCTCAAACTCTTCTAGAAACACAAAGTGCAGCTTGCCAAGCTAGCGTTGAAACAGCCGAATGTGAAATGCAAACCGATCCGACCGAGTGGGAAGATCTGGGTGACCAAAAAGAACTTTTGCAAACAATGATGCACTTGCTACCTTTGCCTGCTACTGCTCATGAAGAAAGTCAAACATATTACCAGAAGATTTCAGATGCATCCGATAAGAGCCATATGAAACCGTTATGCTCCAGTCGATCCTTTAGACCGGGTAGTGCTGGATCACAACAGTTGCAACATGACGGACAACCTGGGAATGGAGAATCAAAATCATCAATGAGATCTAATAAACGTACCATGAAAAATGGTAAAGTTGTTCGTCCGAAGTTAACCTGTGGTCCACCTGCACTAGCTCGTGATGGTAACTGCACTAGAGGTAGACCAGAGATTTGCAATGTGTGCAAGAAATACATTCCAGAAAAAGGTGGTCTTGCAGCTAACTACTTTACTCATCCCATGTGTACTTGTAAGTTACCTGGATCATTCAAGCCCCCTGAACAGTATTTAGATCCAGTTGAACATCAAAAATACATCAAAGAAATAAACAGGCCTCCAACATTCTGTAAACCGTCTGTAATGCTTCAACCAACATATCAGGATCCCAATTTCTTAGCAAGACAAAAGGAAATTAAAATGTGTGAAGGGTTCACCAACGATGTAAACCTCAATGCAGGGTTCAAGAATCTCCCTTTGTCTGCTCTCAACTGCCCTACTATTCCACTAGCTTTCCAAAACCCTCATGTGTGCCGAAAAGCTCCTCAACCGCATCCCATATTTGTACCGCAAGAATATGGTGAGCCACTTCTGTATAAAATTCTTTTCTTTGTGTACTTAAATCCTCTTACTTGGTTTTCTTTAATTTTCACTCTTTGTATATACAGCTGCTCCCCAATATTGTGAACCTCCACCAAGAAGACGACGACCTAAACGGAACCGACGTTGTTAAATGACGTACAATTTTGATTTTCGCCCTGTTACTTCATTTTACCACCAAAAAATGAGAAAATGTTAATTCTTTCAAAGATTGATCCTATAATTGAAACTTTCCAATGCATCATCCTTCCCTTCTCGATTACTAAAATTTATGTGTAATAAAGTAATAACTGTCTTATTCGGAATAATCCAAACTGCTATATTATAGTGGAAGGGATTTAATTTTGGTGCTAAGATGATGAATTTAAAAATGCAATTTTTCACCACAATTCAATGAAGCATTTCTAATCCAATTACCACTCCGTCTCTAAATATTCATTAATCCATATTGTCAACATTCTTGTCTTAGTCACCCAACTACATTTTTAATATTTTACCCCCACGTCATAAAACACGCTATAAAAGAATTTTTCCACCAACGCAATAAATGTGGCAGTTTCATTTCCTGAATGTGTATTAGAAAACATGAAGGCGTGATATGAATGAGCATTTGTAATACCAAGAAATGGGAGAGTTTCAAGAGAAACGAACTGACATGAACATGACACAATTCTAATATTACTGCGCCAGCTATCAAATAATGTGCCTACTCATGATGAATACTTTGAATCGGTTCAATTAAAAGAGTAAATACTACATATGAGACGGAAAGTACAATGTGCCAAAAATAGCCGAGTACGACAATTTAGACTTTATGTAATATTACGCAATTATCTGCTGGTTTGGGACTAGACCAGGATGAATTAAAAGTGGGTTCGAAGTTATTACATGTAGGTACGTATTATTTGTACTGGTAAAGTGTGTTATGAAAAAGCTTTCTCCGTCATCGTACAGGAATGATAGCCCACGCTGAATTGTGTCGTATGTTTTCTCTTTAGTAACAGGAAATTCAAAGGAATTTGGTTTCGCTGTTTCTTGCATGCTAAATACAGTTGGTGGCAGGGGCAGAGTAGGCATGAATATTAAAGTGACACTAATGCAAAAGGAGCCGAAGCCAAAGACCAGACATTAAAACTATCATTTGGAAGTTTCTGCGTACACTTACATGGCAGAGTTAACAAAAGACTACTTTCCTTTGCTGTAGTAGTGATTTAACAATACGAGTGTAAGTGTAGGCAGGTCAGGCCAACCGGCACGAGAGCCTACTAGTGTGTATGACAGAAGACAAACCTTTGGCTTATTAGCAGTACTTTACCGTACCTGACTTCACCCTCCCTGGAGTTTCTTTACTAATACTGGTTCGAAAATTCCGTGAAAGGAAATATACTGCCGTAAAAGTATTCTTGTTCCCTGTGTGTACATATTCACTACATTAATAGCTTCGATTCGTTTCATGGCTACTACTATGTAGGCATGACGTAAAATATTCCTATGTGGGCATAAAATGAATGAAAATATATAGCCTTTAGTTTTTGGTATTTGCTTTATAGGGTATTACAAGTGAGAAGGGCAAAGGCGAGTCGAATGGCCCGGAAGCGTGAAGGAGAAGTACATCAGAGTGAAGGAGTGCTAAGAATCCAAATTTGGCAAATGTCCTACTTTCTTGTACAGGATGTCAGTCTCCGTCGTTCGGTTGGGCTCCGCTTAGTTTGCTACTATTTCATTTCTGAAACCCTTGCTTTCCATTCCAGCAGTTCAGTTGAGTTGAGCCCAGCCCAGATAGTGTTACGGCTCCCGGATTAGTAACACCAACCTTGTAGATTGAATGACACATTCCTTTAAGGATTGGACGTTTCAAATACCCTAAAAGCCCCTTCCCTCTCTAGAATTCATCAAAAGGGAAACCTACTCATTTCTTTTACTCTTTTTTACTTTTTGGTAGTCAAATTCATTGAAATTGAAGCATTTGTATTTTTCGCTGAACCAATCTAGTAAGCAATGCTCATAGAAGTTTTCTACAGTTGTTAATGTTGCGAAAAGATCGTCACTCTCCTGGAGTCAATGAGATGAGACTTTTAGCGAGTATCGCATGAGAGCTGAACAGATCACTTTAACACTAATCTCGATCTGGTCTCATCTGAACTGAACTTTCTCCAGAATGTGAAGTGGCAAAGCAAGTTGAAATTTTGACCTTTATTCTGCCTTCCAGTCGGAATCTATCAGAGTGCTAGGCCACCCACGCCGAGGACATGCCAACCAATGATAAGACTCTGCCCTCCTCCTAGATGACGCATGTTCCTTCTACCAAGGATAGGCTACTGGCTATGGAAAGAGCTACGGAATTCCTTACTAGGCTTGTCTTGGTCAATATGTGTCGTATAACGAGCGTTTCATGGTATAAACCAGCTGGAACACCTTTATACTACACTGTAGGAAGCACATTTATACTTTTGTGCTTTCTCTACATGCTTTGCTTTCTCTTTTCTTTCTATATGCCACATACATACGAAAGGTACAATACGTAGAGAAGTACGTTTTTGAAATTATGGTCTCAAATAGCCAAGTATAGGTTAACATATATCAACTTACTATAGAAAAGCTGTGTCAATGTGACTGTTGAAGGCTGTTCTGTAAAAGAAAGCCAAATTACATGAAACCGAAGCAAACTGGAGAAAAGTTTGTTTCTGTCTATCTATCTTCTCCTTCAACTTGCAATGTTAGCTTTCCCTTGGCCAAGGAAGCCACACAGAAACTGTAGATATGTATGTATGTTATACGAGTAGCACACTTTTCCTAAGTAGTAGCTGTCAAAGTATACAAAGTATATATGGTTTAGTTTCCAGGTAGGTACTTACATCCTATGTGGAAGTGAAACCGACGAGGACGTTGAAAACGAGGACGAGGATCGATATTTGTTTACCCACTGCATACTTATATTACAAATGTATAACACTGCAAATGTTGCTGTATGCCGTATCTATTCTATGCATATTAGTTCGGATATATCAACTATAGCCTATTTATGTATAAAATATACTCCTGCTTGGCTCCGGTTACTCCCGTCTCGTCACAACTATACTAATAATAAGCAAGGGTGTATTATTAGATTGTAGTAAAGCTGGTGGACATTCCTAACTCTTCTGAGTTCCTGGAATCGAATCCGATAAAGTGAAAGACATATTAATAAATTTATTTTATCCTCTATTAGGAATTTCAGCAGTTTGGACATTTTTAAGCAAATTTTTCATAATTCTTTTCTTATCCGTAATTTTTTTTCAAGTTTTCTCTTTTATTCCGTATTTCTTATTCATTTTACTCTTTTTTCATCTTATCTTGATTTTTCTTTCCTCTCATTTCCCCTAAATTTCCCCGATTCTTGTATATTTTCCCCCTTTCTTTATCTGAAATCCCAACTAGTAGAATTCCAAGGTCTTTCCACCACCACCACCAAGTATGGGATACATATACACATTCTAAGAAGCATATAAGGGATACCCCACATAGTACAGTAATATTTAACGATGTGTAATGCTGTATGCTATATTTACGTGTATAACTTTCGATTCCTGGAGGACTCACTTGACTACTGTTTTTGTAGGGCCTAGGCTGAGAAAGCATAGTACGAAGTTAAAATATTGTGCTTTAGGTTGGAGGAAGCAAATGCATGTGCTTCCAGTTCCATGTAACTTGTATTTACTTACAGTACGTAATAGCATTTTCCGACTGTACACTGCATATTCCCCTATTCTGTTGAAGCGAGGGAGAAGAACCCGGGTAGTAAGGTAAAACCTGACAGCAGCACTAGTCAACGAAAGGAAAGTCGTGTGCTGGAAGACAGAATTTCATCTGTTCAGTTGAAGCAGTCAGGCCCTTTCTATTCTATTCGAAATTCATTGGAATCGCAATTCCATACTCTACTTATTGATAAGTATCCAATCGAAGGGAATTTATCGGGGGAATTCTACTAACGACTGAACTCATCTACATCTGCAGGTCGATAGCTAATATTGCACCAGTATAAGATATACAATTACAGCGTATTCATGTTAGCAGAAGAACAAATACAGGTGAAAATTGCGGATTCTTTGTTGCTGATTGAAAATCTAAAATTGACAAGATATCGATTGCATTAACAGTGCATGAAAATAACCTCCTTTACCCACAAAATATCCACAATGAGACGTTGAGGCAGTTTTCAAGCGGCAACATTACCGTTTTCTCTTATCCAGTGATATCTCCGGAAATGCAGATGAATTTTCCAATTGCAACGCATGCTATCAGTTGAGAACAAAGGACATTGACATATCTGAGTGGTGTTCATTGGTGTGCAGTTTTCTCAGCTCACTGCAGTTTGAATAAAATTTTCCCTAAATGCGGGTGTGTTTAAGAAAACGGTGCAAAAAGTGTAGATGTTTGGCCTGAGATTCAAAACGAGGAACACTCCATCCCAGAAAACTTCTTTGCGCTGGGGCGACTATTGCCTAATTTTCGCATAATTTTCCACCTCTTTTGTTCATCTAGACCCCATTGTTTTCGAGTTAACTCTATCGTCTGAGAAATTATCGTAGAAATACTTTGTTTTCCACATAAATATTTTACAGTATATAAATAGACACTAGTTAAATCTACTAAGAGTATTGTTATTTTGTACAAGGGAAGCCTTCCTCAAGAGATATAAATCATCAAATCAATCAAAAAGTATTTATTTTTAGATTTATCTACTTGGACTCTACTGTACTAATCTTTATTGTTCGCTACTAGAAAATCTGCTTGTCAGTGAATCATCTTATTTCACGATAAATACAATTGAACTGTAATTTATTACCCGATAGCGCAAAGGAGAAAATCTCGTACAAAGAAAAGCATTCAGATCCTAGGTTCGGAATACCCAAATCATATTTAGAATACCATATCTTAACGTAAATACCACTGAGCAAGTCAAAATACGATAACAAATAGAGACAATACAACAATCAAATGTATTTTTCACGTTTTCTCAAATACAACTCAACTGACTAATTAATCTAGTTGGAGGTACTAGGACTACACTTCACGACAACCACAGGGAAGAGGGGAGAACAAGGAAGTCAAATTAACGGGAAGAAACAGAACCATCCAACCACAGCCAAAGTAGGTTCCTAACAATTAAATCATCCAAATTATCTAAAGCAAGGAGGAAATTACTTCATTCATTCCAATTAACTGTCAAATCTAATTGCTTCTCTCCTCACACGTTTTTAGCGCAGTAATAACTTTTTTCTCATCTGTACTGTCAAGAGAAAATTGTACTAATCTTACGTCTGAAAGGAGAAAGTGTTTTCCCCTTCTCTTTGTCTTATGTCAACATATCCATGCATCATAAACCCTAATTGTTTCCGTGCAATACTACTAATTTTACAAATTCAGAGTCAACAGACTTAATGAATCCGATTTTGCTCTTGAACTAACTGATTGATACAAAATGTTCATTGATTGATTGATTGATTCTAAGCAAGTCTTCCGACAAATACACAAGTATAAATATACCAATAATACTGTATTTAACACAACAAACAAATTATATACAATATATACATCCCTTATACCCACATCCCTTTACTAATAAGACTTCAAGAAAGAAATGCCCTATTGTGCGCACATTACAATATGGGAACGTAAACATTAGAATTATCCTGATAAATAGTCTACATGACTCCGGGTGCTTGTTCAACAAAAGTGTGATTGAAATTACTTTGTGGTAACATTTACATCAACGAACGGTGCTATAATATCTCTCAATTTCAATATAAGTACCTAACTATATTAAGTATATCCGTATTGGAAGGCATACCTGTAATTGCTCTTTTCAATAATACCCCACGGTAAAGTATACTACATAGACCCTCTTCAAGATCCATTCGGCAACACAATAAGAAATAATATATCTCAGGTAAGAAACGTCATTTTATTAAAATGTATCATCTTAATTAAAAATAAAAATAATCATGGATTATTTACTACTGTATTATATCATACAGGGTTATCAACTAGGAAGGGTAGCATTTTTTCATCTGCTGACAATATTCTTATAATAAGACACACATATTATAAGCTGTGATTCGTGATGCTTTAACATTAATTTCCCATATCCAAATAAATATGGTGCACAAGGAATGCCATTCTGGTATACGGTACGGTAAGAGCACAGGTCACATCAATAAAGATACACATGAGGTAAAGATTATTATTGATGGATCGTTTATTAATTGTCTGTAAAGTCTACGAAATACAAAACTATACAAATACACTTTTTTGTAGTAACATTAGATTCGATAATACAATTGGTAAAGAACCTATTGATTCATCGCCATATATCATTCATATCTGGATTGGGATATTTGTTTAAGTTTAGCACAAAACACAAATTACATATAGGTAGAAAACTTGCACAAAGAGTACAGAAGCCTTACCTTACCAGCCTTACCTTGACCGATCAATACACAAGACATGCCTTTAGTGTGCCACACATATAGTACAGTTCTGACATTAGACAAAGGCTGCTGCACACCTTTTCAGTAGAAAAACGTATGTAGGGCTTACCACACCGGTAGCTTTACAAGTGTTCATTGAAAAGTATTGTATCATTCCGAATTTCCTTTCTATTGTAACGCACCGTAATAAATAATTGTATCCACGCGATGACTCCAAGCATTTGCGTAGGTTGGAGGTAGACTTCATATCTAAAATTAATTGTAAATACGTAGTCACAATACCACTGCTCGTGGCATGCGGTTCTCTAGCATACCATCAAAGTGATTGTATAGCAAACCAACATAACACACCTACTTTACATTCCCAGCTATTTATTTATGCAAAATACTTACTAAATGGATGGTAATACTCAAAAGTCATGAATGAATCACATATACTAATGATTTATTTTATACAGGACTGCACATTTCATTTAATTTATAAACTAATTGATGGTTCAAAGATTGTGCTAGAATTTTTCTAAATCGTAAAGTATCCCTGGATGTTGGTATTTGATTTATTTGCTGTTTTGGTCGAAAAGTCAGCTCACTTCTTTTGATTTTTACGAAGAATATATTAGAACATAGAAGTATCATGTTTTATAAAAACTGGTATATTTACCGTAAGACAATTTTAGGCTCATAAGAACTCCGAATGCACGGTAAGAGTAATATGGAATTACGACCCCTTTATGAAAAGAGCTGTTGCGAAGAGTATAGGTATATTCCTGATTGTCCTTTACGATGCTAGTCATGGCAGACAAAGTTTACGTACTGTAACAACTCTAATTTTGTTTCCATCATAAATTATAATTCATATGTAGATGTAATTGAACTGGCAATTACCTACTTGATGTAATTCATACATGCAAGTACATTTTTATACTCAAGAGTTTCTTTAATACAAGAACTTATTGCTTCATAAATTCATAACGTCGTATTAAATGTGGTGCACTTACTAGGTCTGAGTGGCTTGGGTACCTAATTACAGTTTACTGATATTCTGAACTCTAAACCTTCCTCAGTATTTAATACTGACTATATTTACTTGATTAAAAACCCAACATGGTTTTCCGTCCTATCATTTCGCTACAGTTCCCCTTAATTACCAATCTTATAACCGAAGTCTGCAGGCAAATGATGGGAATCTTTTATGCAATTACAACCCTAGATAGAGTCAAAGTTGACACACGTGATATCTTATCCATTAAACACAAATAAGGAGATGAAATAATGGAAAGTGAAGTTTTCCAGTCGAGTTTCTCCTCCAAGCTACGTTATTTTATGAATAATTAGATAGGCCATTCCAGTTTCGTCATGCTGAAGTAAGTGCAATTTGTAGTACTCCGAGAAATGATACAATGCAAAGGTAATGGGCCTTGTAATTGAACCGAACTTAACTTGACCACTGGTCTGCAATTGTTTTACCTACTTACAAACTATGCAATTTATGTATACACTATTGTTCATGTCTTGCGTGAGCATAATTTATCTGGAACTTCTACTAACTTGTGCTTGTGCGAAGAAACCTCGCTTGACAAAAGCAAATAATAATTCCTACAAGTAGAAACAGCGGAAAAGATAACACTGCGCTTCCTACATGTAGAAACATCGAAAAAGATAGCAGTGCGCTTCCTATACGTAGAAACATTGAAAAAGATAGCAGTGCGCTTCCTATACGTAGAAACATTGAAAAAGATAGCAGTGCGCTTCCTATACGTAGAAACATTGAAAAAGATAGCTTGGTGCTTCTTACAAGTATAAACACCGAAAACGTAAGCTAGAAGCTTTTCTAATTGAAACGTCAATTTTGAAAGCGTAAAAGCAGTGTACTTATACTTACACCTTAAAACCCATTTTTCTATCTTATGTATTATAAAATGGTAGCAGAGTAAAATTATTTTTACGTTCCGCTATCAAAGGAGTAGAAGCTGCCTAAAACCCCTTTTCCTATCTTATTCCATAACGGAGAGCACAGTATCTCAGAAAGGATTGATGGACCATGCCCATTTTCAATAGGGTTATAAATTAAATCGAGATAAGTTCAGATCCGAGGTTTTATCCAAATCGGTCAATGCATTCGGAAGTTATTGGGCTAACATAATGAGAGACAACATGGTTCCATAAGTGAGCCTCTGGATCCCTTAAACTAATTTACAAATTGTACAGCACAGCAAAGAACAAATAGTAATATTATACATATTGGGACCTTAAATGATATTTACAAGCTAATAACATGGAACATGTTGTAATGGTTGCTACCTATGGAACTTAGAATAACAATATGCAAACAAGGAAATACGAAATAGTATTCAAACGACAATACCTACATATCAAATTATTAAATAAAATACTGTTTCATATTTAAATGATCTGCATACATAGTAGAAGGATATACTTAAGAAAATAGATAATTAAACTACCGGAGTAGCAATCAATATACTCTGGTTTACTTTCAGGAAATAATTTATTCCGGAGGCTAAAAATAAGTCAGACAAGAAGACTGGAGATAACAACTTACATAAGCCCTAATCATAAACAAACCAGTCAAAGAGAAATCATTCTGAAGTATACCAACTACTACTACCTCTTGAGAATATATTAAAATTTGAAGCATTCTCGTGGTGAGATCCGTAGCAGAAAATTGTAATTTCATCCTGCAGTTCTTCCGTTACTCCACTGTAAGAGAAATTCCATTTCCCCATCATAGCCAAAGAGATATACAAGTTTTCCGCGAAAGCCAACTGAAGCAGTAAAAGGAGCTCAACGAAGCGTGCCCTCTAATAAAGAGCGCATTACCTGGAGAAAGTTCTGTTTGCATTGTCAAGGGAGAGCAAGAAACCTTGATTTTTAAGATGTTGAATATTTGGGGAGTGCTTTCTATCGTTCTCTTTTATATTATGATTTTGGCCGTTGGGATCTGGGCCGGTCAAAAGAAAGGATCTGGAAATGATTCGGAAGAAGAAGTTATGTTGGCGGGGAGAAACATTGGTATGTTTGTCGGTATTTTCACCATGACTGCCACATGGGTGGGTGGAGGCTACATTAATGGAACAGCTGAGGCTATCTACACAACTGGCCTCATTTGGTGTCAAGCTCCATTCGGATATTCCTTGTCACTTGTCATGGGTAACCAATTTCTCATTACTATTTCTTTTCCACAACTACTTTACAAACTTTGGAATGAAGAGAAAGATGCATACATACTGCTAGAAAGCAGATATATTTCTTATTTGACAAGTATTTAGCATTTTCCAAGTCCAGTTTCCAATTTCTATAATGAAGGTTCAAAGAAATTTGTCTTGAAATTTTCTTATTTCTGTTTGGTTGACAATTTGAAATTACAGTGACGTCTACGAAGTATATGTTCAAGAAATCTTAAACTTGAAAATTGTAATGTGATAATATTATGAACGATTATTAATTGAAGTTACATAGCTGTGTAATAATTATGTGGTTGTGTTAACAGTTTGTTGTAGTGTTTATGGAACTCAAATTACAACAAAAGTGTTCCACTGTAAAGCGACACCAAACTATAATAATAATGCACGAATGCATGAAACACAAAGCATAATGCCATGTGTTTCATTAGCGATATACGCCCACGTAGTTAAACGTAATGAAAGGCTTGCATGTAGCGAGGTAATTATTTTCACGCATAACTTTTTCCCTATTCAGGTGGAATATTTTTCGCTAATGAGATGAGAAGACAAGGTTATGTGACAATGTTGGATCCTTTGCAAGATGTGTTTGGACAACGAATGGGAGGACTCCTATTTCTGCCAGCTCTTTGTGGTGAGGTATTCTGGGCTGCTGGGATTTTAGCTGCCTTAGGTGCAACTCTCTCTGTCATCATTGATATGGACAAAAACACGAGCGTAATTCTCTCAGCATGTATTGCCGTGTTCTACACATTATTCGGAGGACTCTACGCTGTCGCTTACACTGATGTTATTCAACTCTTCTGCATTTTCGTTGGATTGGTACTATTTTCAGTTTCTATTGAATGCCAAGCGCTTTGTTAGCACTAGTGAAAGCTTTTGCTGATGCACACGTATGTGTACGTGATTAATTATTGAAATTTTGTTTAGTGGCTGTGTATTCCATTCGCATTGTACCATCCGGCCGTGGGCTCATTATCTGAAGGAGAAATTGATTGGATAGGACATCTGAAACCAGAGGACTATGGTCAATACGTAGACTACGCTCTTCTTCTAATATTTGGTGGAATACCATGGCAGGTAAAAATGGCTTTGCTTTTTTAAATAAAGTTTCATGTATTCCTAGAGATTAAGGATTGATGTAAACGTATCCTCCCCTTGGTCTCCCTACGAAAGTGCCACTAACGACAACTGCACATTTTTGGTGTTTAAAATGTTTGAGTTACAGGAGAATAGGGTATAATATAGAAGCGTACTGACAGACACACTTACAATGTAAATTGCTCTTTAATAATTTAAGGAAAGTGTTTTCAATGTAAAAGTATATTTCTCATTGCCATGAATAATTTAATGCTCCGCAATGCCTAATGTCGTCCAAAAACGTCAATTACGAAAGCATTAACAATAAACACTGTTTTTGGGAGGATAGTAAAGTATCAGTTTCAAGTATTTTATGATAACGAAGCATCATTCTTTAAAGTTATGCTGCATTTTTTATGCCTGTGCTTTCAAAGTTCTCTCTAATAATTTTCCTTCCCCTGTTGACACAATCTAATGAATAATAATGGGGATCTTTACAAATGTATAATTATGAGTTTTCTTTAGAGGAATAGTTAAGAAGTTAGGAAAGTTATTTATATGTATAATGTTTCTATGTTATATAAGATCAGCATAACTAATGGGAATCTTCAGGGTTCTTTAAATGTATTTGTAATCCCTTGTGTTTCATCACTGTCGTCTACTTACGTGTATTTACATATCTTCTCAGTGCATATAAAGAACACATTCCAAGAAGCTTTTGTAGAACTGAGTTTGAGCTGAGGTAAAACAAAGATAAGTTTATCTTTATTTCTCAACCTTTACAAAAACGACTTTGAGATTTCCTTGCAAAGGCGAAAGTGGTGTATAGCGTAATAATGAAAAGTAATTGCCTGCTTTTATTTTTAGGTGTACGTACTCTATTGTCGAAGTGTCTATAGAGACTTTCTCCTTGTGGAAAAGAAGAAAATACTTGCCACAGGCATAAACTCCTGTCGCACGAGAAGAATATTTTATAACTCTTGGAATTTTCATATAAACTTGACAAATAGGTGCTTATAGTGTACTTATCCTCAGAGCGGGGAATCATGATATGGTAGAATTTGTCTCGTCTCTTGGGTAGTGAGTACTCCTTATATTGTACATTTATGGTTCCTATTCTAATAAGTAGCTTATCTACATAAGTTTGAGAAATAGTACAAGAAAGTCTGAAAGATCGTTAGGCAAAAGGAAATAGGAAATTCCCTCAGCTGCCATATCGCATCTCGCTTTTCCATTCCAACAAAAATAGGAACAGTTAGATAAATTGGTAGAGCGAATAGTACATGGAAAGCATATCTGGAGAAAGCATTTCTGGAAATTGTTGAATTGGATTTCGTGAGATAAATATTAGGATTGATGTTGAATTTTTTTGTTTCCCACTATTACAAATACATTGTATTTCACAGGTCTATTTTCAACGAGTCCTCTCCAGTAAAACTGCCATCGGAGCTCAAATCTTATCTTATGTCGCTGCTGTCGGTTGCTTCCTTATGGCACTACCTCCTGTACTCATTGGAGCCATCGCCAAAGTCACAGGTACATAAAAAATTCATTTTCTTCCACATTTTAAGTGCTTCCTACATTTAAGTACTATTCATCTATCTTCTTGTGAGAGTCATAGGCATAACTAGCATAAAATATATTTATAGAATGTTATCATCCACATTTCGGTCCATAATATACTAAAGTACTTATATCCTTACGAATATTAAAAGACGTAAGAAAATATGGTAGCTCTCTTGAAACAATTTCACTTGAAATCTGCAGATTGGAACAATACTGACTATGGAAGGATGTACGGAGGTGATCCAGCTGCCAGGAAAGAAACGGAAATGGTTCTCCCATTAGTAATGCATCATTTGACCCCCGATATAGTCTCCTTCTTTGGTTTGGGTGCTGTATCAGCTGCTGTCATGTCATCTGCAGATTCCAGTGTTTTGTCTGCCTCATCCATGTTTGCACGAAATATTTATCGGCTAATCTTTCGACTTCAGGTCAATAAAACCTATGAATTATCATATATGCTCATGTATCACAGGAAATAAGGTCATGGTGTAATGGCTAATAAATGGTGGGATAAATAGAGAAGATGTTCGTTTTCATTTTAGGCATCGGAAATGGAGATTATTTGGGTAATGCGCGTTTCCATTCTTGTTGTCGGAACTTTAGCAACTATTATGGCTCTCACAGTTCCCACTATTTACGGTCTTTGGTAAGAAACTACTAAATGTATAATTTTTCTTTCTTATGCAAGCCTAATCCTCTTAATACAAGTTCAAACTATTGAAATGACAGATGGAAATGCTTTTTATAAAACTTGAATTTCCAATTACGCATAATATTATTCGTGGATAATGGGTACTTAAGTTTAAGTAATGGAAGATGTGTTGTACAACAATTTACGTAAAACTGTTTTATTTTTCAGGACAATGTGTTCGGATTTGGTATACGTAATTCTGTTTCCTCAGCTGTTAATGGTGGTGCATTTCAGACACTACTGTAACACATACGGAAGTCTTGCAGCGTATGTAACGGCGTTCTTCTTCCGGTTAGGAGGAGGAGAGGACCTCCTTCACCTCCCGCCTCTGATTCATTATCCGTGGTATGATCATGAGGCCGGAGTCCAAAGATTTCCATTCCGCACATTCTGTATGCTCCTATCGCTTTTGGTGCTGGCCGTCGTCTCAAAAATTGCAGACTGGCTCTTCCATTCTGGACGGTTACACCCAAAATACGACTATTTCCATTGTGTTGTTAATATTCCTGAGGATCGTCTCCAGGTAATAGGGGGACATTGGGGACATGTGAGAAAACCTTTTCTACCCTCTCGTTTAACTTCGCTTGCTTTCTATTTCTGCATGAATATTATTTTGTAGAGATGCTGTATCTTAATTTTTCTACTCATCGATTAACATTTTAAGTTTCACTTTCTAGTCTGCCACTCTTAAACCGAATTTTAAATCTCTTGCTGCTTTATGCGTTCGATAATCCACTACAATACGTAGTTCTCGTGTATCCCTATTATTAACATTACTGTTCGCAAGAAGAAGAGTGGAGTAAATGCTAAGTTATTTCCTTCTGTACTGTGTACTTGCTTTCACTTCTGAGCACATTTAGGTATTCTCCACAATTCTACCCTAAATTCTATCCTCACTTAGCGAAAGTCCATTACCCTGGTATACCTATACTTACTTATATTACATTGATGACATGAAACATACTTATCTACTTTTCTTAATTCTTTTCTCCAGCAAAAGCTGTACTCATTGTTATATTTAATGGAAAAGGATGATTAAGTAATCTCACAGTTAGGTACTTAAACCTTTATCCAGACTAATGTGGTTCTCCTTTTAAATAATACATCATTTTGGCTAAAGCATTTGCCTTAGTCGATACTTAGAACTGCTACAATTGGTTGCAATTAAATTAAAACTTGTCCCATTGTTCCTACGCATTACTACTTAAAACGAATAGGTATTTTAGCAAAAGGTACCATGCCATGAACTTATCCTGATAGATACTCATTTCTTCCTAGTAGGTATCACTTTTATTTTGCGAAATGTAGCTGCATCAAATATTTGCTAGCCTTTAGAGTTTTGTCTGTACTTATGGGCCATTAGAAATAGTAGAGGTAGTTGGTTATATTTAGAGCAGCATGAAAGCAATTTCTATGTTACTATTTATACGGAAGCAATGGACTGGATAGTTAGAAAGCACGGAATGAAAGACGCTACTGTTCCGAAAAGTGAAGCCCTACTAAAATGCTGGATGTATTTTCTGTACTCGGAATTCCGTAGGTAGACGATCCAGATCCGCACCAAGGAGAAATGACGGTGATGACGGCAGCAATGGTAGCCAAATATTGCGCCATGGAGGAAATGAATGGTCGGGTCAATCCAGCTATGTCAGACTCTGATGAAGAGTCTAATGGCAAGACTGGAGGTGGAACTGGAGGTGCTGGACAGGGTGCTGCGACTGGAACGGGTACTCCGGCCGCAGGAGGAAGGAAACCTTCCGCTACTGGAAATACGGGTGCTGCACGTCCGGCTACGGCAAGTCGACCTCAAACTCAACCTCAGAGTGAAGACGAAAGCGAAAAGAAACCTGCTGGAGTGAAGAGTGTCAAACAGTATCAAACTAAACTGTAAATAATTAGGAAATACCTGCTCTCGTTACGTACAAGAAAATCGTCACTTGATTACAGTTTGTCCATGAAAAATCAAAACAAACGATTCCCTTGTCTCACATTATATGAGACTCGGCGGAATAGAATCCAAGTGCAATCCATCAATTCATTACTCCCAAATTTCATAGCTTTCCCTGCTGCGCTATACAAGCAAACACCATACATACCTTACCATTCCGTGACTTTGCTGTGCTACTTAACTTATGCCAAGCCAACCACACTGTGTAAGTAAGCATAAAGTAAAGCAAACGTAAATGCAAGCTATACATGACACATAAACAGTACAGATACGAAGGACTGATTTTTTATTAATTTATTTATGAACTTAAGTTGAAAAAGAGGAAAACTTTCCCCACATTCATTAATAATCAATTTTATCAATGAGAATATGTGGCATTACCTATTTATAAACTTTATGTATGTAGAACAATAAACTAGTACTTACCGTTAGGTTTTATAAGTTCATGACCTGACCTCTTCTATTTAATGCGACTTTCTGACCTTCTCTGTCTATTACCTAAATTCGTATTTATCGATTTCCTTCTACTGGACTTGACATTTCCTAGTTCTACATGTACATATAAGTTCAATGCAATAGGATTTGTAGTTTCTCATATCCTACATTATATATGTATGAGCTTTTGCAAGGTAGATAGATTGAATTGGACATAAAAGATACCGTGAAGCAAAGTCTATCTCAAGCAAAGCATCTTTTATTTATCGGAGTCGACTGGTAGATACTTATAAGGAGCATGCAATATGCTATTTAAATCAATCAGGGATAAGCATCAAACAAGCAATAAACTCCGAACGATAAATTAGGTACATTCAATTACATTAAAAAGTGTAACTTTATTAAGTGCAGTTGTACATACTTTTATAGGTAATGGAAACACTATTGCTCACTCTAGATATTTTCTAATGGCATTTCCTTTCCAGGAGTTCTGTGTTTGGCATAAATGTCCTTCATTAATCTACTGAACTGACTCAACTCTTTAGTTTTCATCCATCTTCATCATGAATCAGTTTCACACGAAAAACTGTGAAGTTAAAATGTTAGAGATAAGCATTCTGGTCAAAACATAGTAGCTTATATACGTGTAGCTGTAACGTTATCGTGTGCCATGCTAGTCTAAAGTGTAAGTACTTAGCTTAACTTACAAATGCAACAACAACGCGGTGAACCAACTTGTCTAAGAGTATTTATGGAGCTGAATTCCTGCTTAACACATTAACTTCAAACTTTACATACATACTGGCATTATAACATAACCTACCTAAATGTGAACATCGATTTAAAAATACATACACACATTTAGACCTTACTCAGTTAGCAAATGCATGTAATTCTGTCAGCAGTCTTTTATATTTATTTATTTTACAATAAGAAATCCAAAATATACGTATTTCGTAATGTTTTACTTTGAAGAAAGTCTTGCAGCTAGCATTGACAGTTAACGTATAATTTTAAAATAGCTGCAAATTCATCTTCTTTCACTAATTTATTGCCTTTAAAGAATCAAATTTTTCTGAAATACAAACAATTACAATAAATAGGTTTCTTGGAAGTAAGGTCTGAAGTTGTTTGTTTTCATTAAAACTTTGCAGTATCTTTACGTTACGCTTACACATATCTACGTATTCTGCTGTACAAATACCTATAGAACTGAGTATTCATCGCGCTCGTGCAAAAATAAATGTAAATCAAGAAACTCTTGAGTTGGTTTACGTTGTCGCTTTAAATTGCTTGTTGTACATACAGAAAGGAGATGCTCGAGAACTTTGTTACATAGGTTTTCATCTCATTGCTGGAAGAGTTTAATTTCTGAGAAATCGAAAGGTTCCGTTGTATTTACATTGTCCAATTGGGAATAAGAATGGAAAGAAGAAAAAAATGGGATTAGAGACTCTTTAGGTAGTATCTAATGCTAGAACAGCCGTATTTGGGGTACCTTGCCTACTAAATGCAAAGTAATCGGGAAAAGGAAAGTTAAACCTAGCTGGTGTGCATTTAAAAGTGTGTGTATAGGAAAAGTATATGGACACACACGTCTTCAATGCAGACAGCATGCAATATATTAAGTGCAGTGAAAGTGGCAGGAATATTTAACGTCAAGTCAAATTCGGGTAGGGAGCTAAAGGTGAGGTTTGTTGAGCACACGTTCCATGTACACTTCTATAGCTTATTTCTTTATTACTCCAAACTTTGTATACATATGTAGTGCATTTGTAAGATGGATTAGATAAGGTCCACCTTATTGAGCGTCTACTGCATTCAGTTCACTCTTTTGGGTCTATCTTCATAGGTGCATGTTCACCTACTTCGTATTGTACACTATTATTCGCGTTATAGCGCTTTGCTAGGGCAATATAGGTTGCCTTCCCCTTGAAATCGACGGTTTATCAACCGGATTGACGTCAATGCATATTTGAGTGGTTTTTGACTTCTACTACGCAAATTGGTTCCAGTAAAAACTTTCTAGCTGTGTTGATATGCAGGGATATTATCAGAATTAGTAGCTCCAGTATATGCGGGTGTTTAAAACAAGATGGAAAGAGAATTATTAGGGCAGTTCAGTTCTACATGGTCTTTGTTGAGCTAAATTCTAGGAATGCTATTTATTAATTCAGTACAGTACTTGCATTGGTATACCAAGAGCTTTTATAAGGGAGAGGAAATAGTAATTGAAATATAAACATAGTACAGGAATCTGAATGTATTTTATTTTTGCATTCATTCATTAATATTTAAGGCGCGTACTAAAATGCGAACTTGGTGTTCGTAAGTAAGTAAAGGTACACCAAAGGAACATTCTTTTCAATCTAAAAATGGTTAGGTTCTAAATGATTTCTGTTGAAGCTGCTGACTTAATACTAAACTTACAAACCTATAAATCATCGTTTCCTTAAAAACTGTCTTACCTTGTACTGACTTGATGTTGACCTATGCAGTATAATTTCCTACAACTATTTGCAGACCCTGACTGCTGTCTATCTCTACCACTAATGTATCACACGACTAATAAATCATCATACCAAATAAATATTAATAAAAATGAACCAGTCAATGTAACGTGACATATCATGAAATGTAGCCTAAATGGTGATACAATGTATAATAACTAGCCAATATATGCTAAATGTAAATAGTACTTTAGTAAAGGTAATGTAAATTCATTTAAGCAATGATTTACTAAAAATTGGAGAAATTGGAGATGGTTACTGTTGTATATATTGTACATACAATCACTAAGGATAAGTGTGTGTTTAGGTAATGCAAGCAATGAATTATAATTATAACGATAATTTAACCATCTAAATGTTCTACTTGTATTGAATTGATGTACTGTACATTAACTTGTGTAGTTAATCCTAAAATGGACCTAGTAGCAGGGAAAGTAAAGTAAAGCAGGATGTCCATGAAGTTTATGTGGGCACGGAGAACTTTAAGAGCTCTGTTCGGTTCAATTATAGAGGCACGACATGGAAACGGAAGAAAGAATATTAGATAAGCGGATGTTCACAATGCTGGTCATGTAATGTAATAATGCGTAGTAGGCGTACCAAAATATTATACATTGTGATTGTTATGTAACTATATTAATAATAAATGTTTACTGGAGACTCGGTGATTAGTATATAGTAATACCTAATAAATATTATATTACTATTTGATCCTGAGTCCTGAGTTAGTCAAGATATTGTATAGTGAAGAGTATAACAATAAAAAGTAATAGCCGATTAAGTGTAATAGGTAAAAGTTCAATCAAATCCGTTTAGGACGTGTATTGTATAAGAAAAATCGATTGTCTCAGATGAGATGGGATTTTTAGTGTATTAGAGCAATATGTTGAATTGCATTACAGTACTGTATTGTCATTGTCAAAGAATCATATTATCATGTACGGTACTATATGTGTCTAGAGTTTGGACTCAGAAGGAAAATCAATTGAGCCAAGATCGATAATATAACCCATATGCAAAAAACATGAGTACCTACTAATCGCAGGGCTAAAATAGAGGTGAAATACGATCAACCCTGTATCATATTTCGACTTACATGGCAAATGGTTACTCAGATTGATATATACTACAGATACAGTGTACATATGTTATATATAGCTTATTAAAGTTCGTTTTATATGTACATACATACATTAATAGTTAAAAAGAAAGTAATACAAATTGTATAACAATCTTAAGTAGAATAATATTGATTCAATTGGACTGTCTAAGTAATTGTCTAAAATATATTTCCCTATCTACTCTGTTATTTATTATAAGTGTGTATTACTAAATTCTTTCTAAGGCTGGCCCTTTAATGGAAACGATTGAATCTGTGAGGAAAGGGAAAACAATATTCTGTAATGAGAGATGCTATCTGTAACCAATCAAATAATATCCATTCAAGTACCTGTACCCGTTTAGTATATACTTGTCTCGTACGAGTTTCTTGATTTGGAGGTGCTTTCTATAATTGTAGATTTTCAAGAGTCTTAGAAGACTTTCTTGTTTGTGCTTCTCGTGTCTTGATTTAGTAACTAGAAATTGACTAACAAGATACTGGAGTAATAAAACTCATGTCAAGTCCAGTCAGCCAAGATCATTATAAGAAAAGTACTCTATACTTGAAAAATTGACTAACCTGTTAAAAATAATGTACGTACCCTTAGAGAAAGTGATCTGTAGTAAAATCAAGTAGAGATAATAAAATATTTAAGTAGCTAGAAAACAAATGTGTCCTAGTATTAGAGGAATAGTAAAACAATAAATGGATAAATATATTAATGTGTGGATTAGTCTACTGTAAAGATATCGTGAACTTAAATAGGTGATAGACATAGAAACTATTTTCATGTTGTCTGAATGTTGTGACGTGACGTGTTCTAAAGTATAATTGATGTGTTGATGTTTACATAGAATCACTACTGTGAAGAAAAGAATATAACAAATAATTAATATCTTTAAATGTGTATCTTTTAGAAAACTATGGTAAAACTTGAATTATCTGTACAACCTGGCAGAGTCCTAATGTAATGTTAAACCTTATCAGTAAAAAATGCGGGATAGAAATTACTATGTAACAAGCAATTATGAATTGTTAAAGAAAGTCTGCTGCTGGCTTGGCTATTTACACACATAGATACACAGATGATCTCCAAACAGATAATTCTGTGTCAAAAATGGATAAAGCCACACAAGTCGTAGTCACAAAGAGAAATTCACTATGTAGAGAAATACAATGAAAAATATTATTTAGAGTACTCAATACTGATGTATGTAAATGTAAAACTGTAGTGTGAATAGCCCTGAAGTACAGAAAATTGATGTTCTTTAGTAAAACTGAAATTGACTTGAGTATAACTTACCTAAACAACAAATAAGATACCATGGTTGAAGATGAACACAAAAACAGTAAAAAAGTAAAGATAAATATTAGAATAGTTTACTAGTTCCAAATATACATATTAAATTACATATGCGTACGTAACTATACTTATATACGGGGAGATACAGGTTTAAATGCTGGCAAAGATAAAGAGAAGTATTAAACCCGAAACCTAAATTCGAACCGAGCAAGGTTCGAAGAAAACTATACTGTAACGAAATAAATGATGCGCACATCGTGCAAGCAATCACGCTATTCTTCATGTCTACCATTATTTTCATTTTATGCATCAGTTCATGTTTCCCCTCGAGTCCAAAGTCTCACTATCACAGTAAAAACAATACAAGTCATCAGATTTGCCCTAGGTTTTCAAAATAACCATTTCTCTTTCAGTTCTAACATTTGTCTAAACCTCATTTCTTCTCGTGAAATTCTAAACTCAACGCATCCTCTTCGACTTAAACTCAGTCTGGGCATATTTACCAGATTTACAATTTATTAGGCTAATAATTTATCAGGATAATTTTATGTACCACTTTATACAACAAATGTTATTGTTCTTCAGGTTAAACCAATTTAGCGAGATTAAAAGCAGAATAACTATCGACATGCATGTGAATAGGAATTACATATAATTGAATACAAATATTTTCCGTTGGTCTAAACGCATGAAAACGGAAAGTTCATAAGTCGGTCTGGCCTACATTCCATAACACTGAAATGAAATTTCGTTATCTACAGGAGACATCTGCTTTCCTGGGAACATACGTATACCAAATTACATGTAATATCAAACTTATGCCTACGAACCTTGAGTAGCTAAAGCGTGCTTTGCTTAACTATGCCATAATTACAACAGTACAAACAGAACGCCAGCAGTTTACACGGAAGATGCTTACACGCTGTACTCAGTACACACACTACACAAACTAGATACCTAGAGGAGCAGTAGTAAAAGTAATACCAAAGTTGTAGGAATGCGATTTTGTCACGACAAAAAATCATAATACTGTCTAGATATTTCTCAAAGCTGAAAAACGTTGCGCTCTCGTTATTAAATTAGTTATGTGTGACACATTATACACTTGAGTGGATTGGCTTGTCTATGTGAACGTGCGGTTGAATTCATACAGCAATTTACAAGTAGGTAACACAATATTATCGTGAAAGAACCATAAGACGTTGGTGTATGGGTGAACAAGAGCGAGGACAGAGAGTCCAATCTAATCGTGTATTGTATGAATTGTGTTATTGTTTTCTTACCTTGCCATTGACCTTCTTTACTCTTTATAACGAACTAATGTCCTGTTCTCCCTCTGCTGCTCAGTATGTTTTTCTCTGTAGCTTCATCATCTTCTCTAATGTAAGTTCCTAAAACTTTGGTATTAAATTCACGTCGAGTTTGCCGTTTAGGCTCATGTCACGTTGAGATCTTTGTCTACTTATTTACTTACAAAATGAGAAATACAGTAGCATTGCCACACTGCGGGTCTAGGACTACATATCTACTGAAATTGCCACTTCTTATACAATGCACGTAGATGATACAGTTTACTACATTCTGTTTTGCACTCTTGTCCTGGGTGATTGATCTTGTTTATACTGAGTTGCTGGCTCTATCAATACTTTCCGTATATCTATGTCTCACTTCCCTATATACCAATATCTTGTGCATTTATGTCAATATTTACCTGCCTTGGTTTTATAAAGAGAAAAACGTTACTATTCCTTGACCTTGTAGTTAAGTCATGTCAGATCACTTGTTTTATTAGTTGGTAGGCAATTGAAAATGCTTAAGTGTGCCTTCGTGTTCGTACTTACCACATTAGTGTGCGCCTTTAATTGAGTTTTTGCTACTATAAGCAATAATTTGTTAATACCATTTTTGAACTTAAACTATGCATACCAACATACTTATACTCAGTCCTAAATCATTCTTTCTTTTCTACGCGAGATTACAGATCAGCAAAAAATTACAAGCAATGAGTTGACTACCCACGTTTCATTTTTTAGTATCCATTACTAGATGTAGAACAAAGAAACTTGAATTTAATTTCCCGTATTAGCCTACTACGTCCACGCATATAATTTGTAACATCTCCATACGATTGCTAACTAGCTTTAAGCGAATGCAATGCAATTTAATCTTTGTGATATCTCTCAGGTTTCAGTCTCCCTTACATACGTAGAAAATCATAAAGTAAGACAAATGCTTAAAGAAATGCACAGAATATTTTTCCATTTGAAGCATTCTTTGTGAAATTAGGGTAACTAGAACTAAATGATTTGTACAAAGTACGAACATGGAGTTTTCTTAATTGAACAAATTGGATAACTTACCTGTGGTTTGTGTGCACCCTTGTTCCCTACTTGTTTATCAGTGCAAAAATAATTTATAAACATGCATGATCGAATGATACTAATAAATGCACTCACTGCACTGTTGTAATACGATAATGAAGAATTAATTTGCATCATCTGAAGCCGTAATTGGTAAAAAAGAAATGTACATTTTCTATTTTTATATGTATAATATTTGCACAAGGCTTTCTTTTATTTATAAATTGGGTAACCAGACCCACAACAACGTCTTTAATTAGTAATACACTCTTCTCATGTTCATTTGATATCATGTCATTCAGTCATTTATATTAAATATATTATCCCTATCTGTATCCACATCTGTACATGTACTCCATAATCATTCATATCTACATCTTTAATATTTAACAACAGTTACAGTATAAAGCAAAAAATAAACAAGCCTTTAGTGTAATGTACAATGTATATCACTACATTATTGCATAGTAGTAAATACCAAGTACCAGTTACACATTATTTAAATACCTCACTAGCATTTTTTACTGCACTGTGCGCATGTATTTGTTTAATTTTAATTAGGAGCGTTGTGTATTTGTTTCTACTATTAAATATGGTTTCTTATACAACACGGTAAAAAAGTAATCTAATGCTAATGATAAGTTTCCTTCACAAACTTGCGAACACAATTATTTTACATTCATTCCCATCTGTAGCTCTTTACACCACAACTAAGTAGGTATTAACAAACCAACAACTACAGCAATATCTTAATTACAATAGAAACACAACATTTGATGTAATCTACATAAATAACATTTTACAATGAAATCCCTTAGACAGAGTCAACAAAATTACTCAATTCAGATATCTGAATATTTAGCATTGTACATACAGTTAGCGTGTGTGATATTAAGTTGTACATATAATATTGTGGTATGTAGTGCTCTATTCTGTATGTACTATGTAAGTTGAAATAGAAAATTAATTGAAACGAACCCGTACTGGGAAAACCTGTGTAGTACAATAGAAGTTACTATTTTGCTCACTTAGAATCTATAATGTCGATAGTAATTAAATCAACGCTAGCAAACTAATTACAATTGCTAAACTCATTTCAACAAAGCGCATTTTTAGTTTCTACTATTTAATCACACAACTTGGTATTGTTGAAACGTTGCAGAGTTGCTTATCTACTTGTTACAATTACAAGGAGAAGAAACCACATCGTACGTACTTATTAGTATTCTAGTAATAAAAGAAAGCACTCTACGAACTTGAAAATATTTGGCATCAAAAATCCTTCTACAGGTAATGAGAATGTAAAAGTTTGTCTAAAGCTGATTCAGCCTAGTAATTTTGGTCTAGTCTGGTTTGGGTCATGTCAAGCATTTCAACGAAAGTAAGATTTCTCATTTTTTCTGCAATTCTGTTTTCGTGTAATGCAAATGGCATTGTTTATGAAGCATGTCTCTTGTACGTATGTGTAGAAGTAACACTTAAGTCTCACATAGCAAATCCATGAAACTGACAATGAGCTTCATTGTTGAATCGGGACAAGAGAATCTTGATTTGAGAAAACCTGATTTGATAATGCAAAATTGCCATACCTGTAGATACTTTGGCAGTTGGCACCACCGTATTATATGACGTTCTTGCTTAGCTTCAGGTGATATATCCAAAGTCATCGTGTTATTATCACAAGACATTAGTACATTGCTGTTGTATTGTCTGCGTATACTAAATCAGTTGAAATGAAACCAAGTTTTCTGGGCTTGTCTCGCCGTGCCACTGCAAGTTAGTTGTATTTGTATATGCGGCTCAGTTGAATGGTGTCACGCTAGTGGATAATCCAAGCCGATCCTATCTGTATGTGGCTTTTCAACTTTTCTTTATGAAACAGTAACTTCCTAAGCTTCAATATTATCGTAAGCGTAAACAATCTTGACTTGAATTCATTAGTTTCATTCAATCGCAAAATGCTTTGCAAGTATATACAAAAGATTCCTATATGATGTGTAAGAAATTTTTTGCTTCTTTTCTTCCTAAACTTCTCTCTGGGTCAGCGTAAACCAAGTCACAGTCAACGTATAGTAAAAAGAATGAAATGAACTTGCTCAGCGTGTACATGCATACATATAAAATGAAGACACATTGACTCATATGCCTAATACATGATGGAAGGTTACTCTACAAGTTTGGGTAGTTTATTTCCCAATTGCACATACTTATGTGCAATATATCAGAGGAATACTAACCCATTGACTGCAGACCGACGCTGGTTAGTTTTCTTGGCCTGGGCTGACATACTACTTATTCACACATGCAGAATGCAGAAATGAAAGAGAAAATGGAAGGAAGAGGTCAATTTGATGGTAAAAAACTTTCACGATTTACATAGTAAACAGGCAATAAGAGCATAGACGTGAGTAGATCACAACTAGCAGAATTATATTAATGTACTTAAATGCAGCAGTAGAAATTGATAAAACAGGTTGTTCCCATCCTCCTGAGAAAAACACCAATGAGTACAGTAGAACAGAGTAGAAGTATCATATTTTATAGCAGTCATGCTATGCCATGCTATGCTACAATTATAGCTACTAGCGGAAAAGTCTTTTTCTTCCACATTCTACATCATATCATGTCACCTTCAGAATAGAACTCTATCGTCATTCGTATCACCAGGTAAAATAAATAGTGGAAATGCATCATGATTACAATTACTTAGAGTATACAATCACATTGCACCTAGTAACACTGATAACGAAAGGAATTCCATTTTGATGTGTAAGTGTGTACAGTTTCTTTTCTATTCCGTATCTACCGGTACCTAAAGTTGAGATTTGTGATGTTGATGTCATTAGTGTGCGCGTACCTGTAGTACAAAGTATCTATATGGTACAAAATAGAATACGTATTTTTTGAGGCATTTGAATTTGATTAGTTCCTTCCTTCCCATGAGTTAATAGTTAGTGTAATGTAAACTAGTGTTTGGCTTTGGTATGCATGCATGTGTTTAGTGTTTACTTAAATACAGAATGTAAAGAAGTATAGGTTAAGTAGTAAGTGATGTTGATAAAAATTAAGTATTCATTAGTAGTTGAGCTTGATAATGAGAGCATGAGACGATTTGCAATGTTGAAAATTGTAAAAGAGCGCTTCTTAAGAGACAAAGGATGTTTCAAACACAGTGATAGCAGGAATAATTTTAGAGTCTTCAGCAGATGGGAGATTGACTGTAAGAGTAGAAGGGAGGGAAGAGGAACCCACAACAACACCAGAAGAAGGTACAACAATACCACTATCTTTATCAAGCTGAGGAGGACTCACATTATTGCAATCAGAAGGGTCGTCATCTTCCATAATGAGGACTGGAGTTAATAGTGAACTCTCGTTAGCGGATCTGTGCGGCCTGTCATTTCTGTAGACATACTCTGGTAGAGTTGAATAGATTTCTCGAGGTTGCTCAGGTTCCCTCGTCCTTTGCTTGCCCCGGACTCCGTGATGAGCTCGCCGGGAAGCCCCGAGCTTACTTTTCGGATTGGCAGCGATATTTGGACGGTCATCGATTTGCCCTCTTCGAGGGGGATGCTCAGTCCACCTGTGTTTATGGGGATTATATGATTCTTTATAAACTGGTTTGACACGTTTTTTGTGCCGATCTTCCCTAGAGTCATAAGGTGAACTGATAACGTGTCTTTCCTCCTCATCATGATTATTTGAATTGGAAGACCACTCACGTTTGTCAACTGAATCCTCTACATCCTCGTCATCGTCTTGTCTCGTGTAATATCTGTTCGGCTCTCCTCCTTTCCGCGAGCTTTGGTTGTTGCGGGGACCACCGTTGTTGAACCGGGAATGTCCTTGGAAGTTATTGCTATTAGCGTTGATGTTGTTATTGTTGCGATTTAAATTGTTGCCGTCAAACGGGTTTCTATTGAAGTTGTTGTTATTGTTGCGGTTATCGTAAAAAGGACGATTATTGCTATTGCTATTGTAATTGTCATTGTTGTTAAAACGGTTATCATTGTTATTGTATCTGTTGTAGTTATTGTTGTGGAAATTATTGTTGACATTTGATGGCGCGGCATCGAAATTAAAAGGTCGATTTAGATGCGAATTTCCGTACCCACCAAAACCGTTGGGTGCACCTTGGGGTCCGAAATTTTGGTTTGGTCCTGCGTAGGACGATGATGGTGGACCGCTACCAAAGGGCGGCGGCGGGCCCGAATAAGAGTTCGCCTCAGGGGAATTGTAAGGCGGTCCAGGATTGTGGAAATTCTGTGGCGCATTTCCTGGGTATTGATTTCCTGACGCCGGTGTTGATGGGTGGTAATGTGTGTTGGGATAACCTGGGGAAACTCCGGATGGACTATTAAAGTTTCCTGGCGGCGGACCGGAGTAGCCCTGCCCATTCTGTGGATAAGCATGTGATCCGGCTGGCTGAGAATGCTGTCCACTAACATATCCAGGGCTGGGTCCGGTTCCACCCACTGGGGAATTTCTGTTGTTGTTGTAGTTGTTGTTGAAGTTGTTGGAGTTTCCGCCGTTGTTAAAGGCATTGGTATTTGCGTTGTATCCTCCATAGTTCTGCGCTGGAGGAAATTGTCCTTGGCTATTGTATGAGTTTCCTGGAGGCGCTGGAGAATATTGTGGAGCATTGTTGGTGTTAGCTGTGGCACCGAAAGAATTGCCTGCAGAGTTGAAAGAGCCAGAATTGGCTTGGGAGTTGTAGTTTGACTGGGGTACAGCATTTCCTGGAATACCCGCTGAACCTGGAGCTGCACTAACAATAAGAAAAAAATCAAAAAATAAGTTACAGTAAAATTAATATTTTTCTCCGAAGTCCTCTCAAAATCTATGTAACATAATTTTCTAAAAGGTAGAGTATAACCTTGATTCAGGTTGCTGGGAGCTGCAATGAGCGGTTGACTAAAAGTATTCCCTGCTGGATTGTTAAAATTATTTGCGAGAGGGTTATTGTAATTATTTGCTGGGGGAGTGTTATAATTATTGTTAGCACCAAGGTTGTTGAAGTTGTTTTGATTGTTGTATAATGTATTGGGAGCTTGTTGTTGCTGCTGCTGTTGCAATAACTGTTGTTGTTGTTGCTGCTGCTGTTGCTGTTGATATTGAGCGTATGATGGGTGATAACTATTCTGTGGTTGCTGAACAGTTGCTTGTCGGTATTGATTGTTAATTTGTGACGCTTGAGTGAATGGAGTTATAATACTGTTAGCGTTTTGCGTGGCTGCTGCTGGAAGAGATGCATAAGTATTTTGCTGATTGGAATACCATCCCTGAAGAAGATTTGCGTTCGTGTGCTTGATCGCATCTTCTACTGCATGAGGTGTTTGGTGAACAGCATTGGCAACTGTATTTGTAACAGCTTGAGCAGCAGCCGATGCTGCGGCAGCCTTGGCTGCTGCATCTGCAGCTGCCTGAACAATAGCCGCTGTGCTTATAGACTGAATTTGTTTGAACAGTTCTCCCTTGACCCCTGCGAGACCTGTCACTCCATTTGTAACTTGACTTAGATGCGGAATAAGTCTTTGTTTCGTAGATAACAATGCACTAAGCTGACTTAAAGCGTTGCTGTTCCAACCACCGTTCCATCCGCTTCCTCCGTACTCTCTTCCTGGAACGGAAGCTACAATGTTACTGGCAAGATTGAATGTCTTTGGCTCGGGATTTTTCACCAACGGATGATTTGGGGGCACGTTTCCTGGCATTCAAAATATTTTGTTAAAGAAATTTCGCCTTCTTTAATTTTCATGATAAACTAAACACATTTAAAATGAAGGCACTAACCACCCAGTAATAGTCGTGCAATATTCCCGATGCTTCTCTTTTCAAGTAATGCTTCTCTCTCCAGTTTTACAACCTCTTCTCCAGTTGTTTCTGAACGAGATCTCGGTCCTTGTAAAGCAAATTCCCATTGTTCAATTAAATATCGATTTCAATTAACGAATGCTTAGATCAGTTCTAATCTAACTTCAGCTTTTCAGTTTACTTAATTGTTCCTACCTAGCAATTTTGCGTAACGCTCTGTTTAACCTAGCTCTTTAATTCTTTACTGATATCTTTAGATAGATAAAAGGTAAAATAGCAAAATTTTCTAATCTTCATACTTCCGAAATTTTTTAGGAAAATAAATTTAATATAACTTCCATACATAAATATCCCTGTAACACTAGTAAAACTACCACCTTAAGTAATGCAGATATCTCTCTCTCTCGATTTTTCCCTTGAATACGGTTAGTAGTTCTCACCTTTTTCCTCAACGAGTATTTGTACAATTTCTTGTGTTTCATTAGGTGACACTTGTGATACATTTTCAGTTACTCCTGGAATTTCGGTACTATTTTCTGATGTATCAACACTAGAGTCTGTTGGCTTTTCCACTGTTTCTGAAGTTGCAAGTGCAACTAGGAGAATCTAAAGAAGGAATTACAGGTAATTGTCGAATTCGAAGTGTGTCATTGAATCGATAGTGGTTTAACTACAACTTGTGCATATTTTCATTGTTGAAAGAAATAAATCAAGGTAAGTTGTAACTTTATGTGAAGTAAAAAACTTTTCTAAAACACTTACCAGCATAAAAGATCCAATTTTAATTACCCGCATGTTGAATATAATTGGGATACTAAACTGACTACTAAATTGATATCAGGAAATTTGGCTTGCAAAGGACAATCAAAACAAAGGAACAGAGATCTCACTGTACTGACTGACACCCAGATGAAAACAAAATCGGATGACCGAAGTAACACGCCACTGCCACACTCTCACTAATTGGCCCACTTTTCCTCAGCCGTGGAATTTTGCAAGAAAATTTTCTATCATACAAACGACAACTGTAGTAATAACAGACCAAGCATGAAAAAAGCAAACCACATGAAGAAAACCAAATTGCGGATGTACTGTATTAGTACTTCCGTCCGCAAATTGAAAAAGCTTGACTGAGGATGACCACTTTGTTCCTGTTCTGTTGTAGCAGATGATGTCTTCTCGTCAAGATATTAAACTGAACTGGTAGTTGACCGGTGAAAGTGAGTGCCTTTTAAACAATGGGGCCAACCAACCCCCCTTTCTACTTAACTGACATGACAGAGAACGAAACTCTTTACTTTATTGTTGTTTATGTTATGTTCTCTATGTTTACCTACCTACTCTTGTTTTCATACATTCTTATAGTGTACACCTTACTACTACAAAACAGAAAACCAATACAAAGTACAAAATGTGTTCTCTTCTAGTAACATACTTTTACTAAGGATTGTTCACTAGTAGTAGTAAGGAGTGTAAGGAGTGGAGTAAGGAGTAGTTAGTAAGGATAGTAAGGAAGGTGGTAATTTATTACTAATGGATCAATCACAGATATGGTAAAGGTAAGTAAGGTAAGAGTAATAGTAATGAAAATCGTAACCAAAGTACGTGTCTTTCTAACATGGATATTTTATATGGAAAATAGCATTACTTGTTTGTATCTATCTGCTTACAGATCATACTGAACGTTTGTAATACAGATATTTTGCATTATCAAGATAAAAACACTGTGGGATTGATCCAACCTTAGACATCTGTCACTAGCGTACATTTACTAACACTGACAAGCGCAAGAATTTCTTTCCATGCAGTAAAGGTACGCACAGTACGGCCACGAGGTTAAAGAGTTGAAGTCAAATCTTGCATTGACTTTGCTTTTGGCTTGATCCCCAGTGCAACTAGATTTGGCATTTTGTTGTTCAGCAAAAGAGAATTTCGAGAGAATACTTTATTCAATCATATTACATGTAATACATACATTTACACGTATACAACTCATCCTAGCCTACTTGAAGACCTGTTCTTTGTTCCTTGTTGTGTTGCCCTGTACGTGCAGTAAATGCATTTAATTTCTTTACCCAATAATAAAGGAAATTTTAGGTAATACAGCTATGAGCAGGACAACAGATTTTTATACATGATTTATACATGTGCATATTGTAAGTCTTTTGTAAACTGAACTGTATCCTTGTAAACACTATCCAAGTACTTGGTGAATTGGTGTAATCTGTAGAAAGCGAAACTATAAATAATGCCATAATAATATCTTCTCCGTTTGCATGTCCTTATGGTGTAGATTGCATGCTAGATGTTCCATAGATGCAATGTACTCGTAGTACTCATGCATATTCTTCTCTAAAAGTATAGAATGCACTTAAAAAGCGATTTCCTTTTCGTTATTTCATTGACATCCAATCAATCGTAATAAAGTTTCTTACTCAATGCCAGGTAGAGCAGAATGACTCAGAATATTTATCTCATCGCTCCTGTGGATACCTAATTAAATGTCTTTCGCTTACTTTCCTTTTATTAACGTATGCCTACTTTTTACAGCTACATAACACTTGATGTTACATTTTATCGCACTACTTGAACAGATGCTTAATCAAATGTCCGTTATGCGTATGAAATACAAAATTCTAGCTGTACTGCATACTAATAGAGCTAGTTATGCACTTTTTCTACCTTTTTGAATGCTTGTGAAAGTCTTTTTTATTACAGCGAAGATTGATCTCGTATTTGTTTTTGTGCGCATATCTTATACCATAAGAACAAAAAGACTAATTTGTTTCATTTCGATTAATCAAATTTTATGTGAGATTTTATTAGCCAATTTAACAAGTTTCGGCACATAATCTTTACATCTGCAGTTTGTATTGAAAGTTTCTTTGATAAATCTTTTTAATCTTATTGAGTTTAGTTTACTTTTCACTTATTTGTACAGAAGTATGAAAACCCTAAATTTCCATTGCCACATTAACATCACATTACCACTTAAGCACCCTGTTTACTGATAAAGTACGGTTTTTCTTAAAGGGATTTATTTATTCGCTGGTACATTGCTTAAGCGATCCTTGGTTAAATTACTCCTATGTTTTGCGTTGATAGTGATTGTGCGCTTTATTTATGGCCAATAAGATTAACAAGTATATAGGACGAAAGGAAATGCAATGAAGTAGCGAAGAGAGTTTCCCTGATAGTGATAGACAACTAGTTAGAGATACAAAGATACGGCTTTACTTTTCCTTACAGTATGCTTATTGTAAATGTGTGTGTATAAAGAAAAAGTGAAGATGAGCAAAGAAAACTGAATGACAGTGGATATGACAATGCAGTTACTTGATATACAATGCTAATTTACTTTCGACATTTTGCATTTTCGATTTTAGTGTTTTGATGTTGAAAATAGTTTCCTTTGTTAATGAGACAAGGCAGAAAGTCAGAGTCACGTTGGTTATTGTTGTTTTATTTTGACTTGTGCCTTGTAAACCCATAATACAGCATTTTTAACTTGGCTAAAGTGGTACCACTAAATTATTACAGTAGGTAATATTATTAAAATACATGACCTTTTACGTGCATATATCGTTTGAATTGCAGTTAGTGTTTGTTTGTATATTGTAGTATCAATATCATTGTAGGAACGATAAGTGTGCTGCAATAAGAATATATCATGTCATTTCAGGCATTCTCTATAATTTAACTGCTTTCCCTCATGCACAAAGACAATGACTTGTGGAAAGGTGCACATTATAATTTACAGTCCGTTTTATAATGGGTTGTAAACATGTAAATGTTAAATTAATAAATATTAAAATATTATTGTATATATATTCTTAGCAGATGCACTTTTCACCTAATTTGTCCAATATGCAATATCTGTAAGAATTGGTATATTACTCACGATTTCTGTATAGGAATAATGTGTGGAGTTGAAGAAATTTCTAATTTTGATTTCATCTCATTCTTATTCTTCCTCTTAACCTTTTAAGGTTCCCTTGTATGATACATTGCTGCAATACCTATTTAGTTTATCCCACGATCACATTAAATTAACCCTGTCAAGATAAAACACGTACGTACACCTGCTTACGTTTATCCATTTTGTATTTAACTAAGTTTCTTAAAATTATTTTCGTTGAAGTCATTAAGCATTCATTGAAAATCCTAAATAGTATGGTGTGTTAAATTGTTTACGAAACTTTGACATGAATACAATTTGCAACCACCTACTGTCTAGTATATTGTAAGAACGTGAGAAATTAAAAATTGAGGTACGATCACCATGTTGTGTTCAACTGTGTCCTAGCTTTGGTTTGCCTGGCGCCTCACCAGACTCACCACTTACAGATCTCTTCCTATGATCATAAACTTGTTTGCTTATTCTGCTTCATTTTCCCTCTAGCTTCAAGCACAGTCGATATTATAATTATTTGCACTTGCCTATATGTAAAACCAGTATGCACCAGCTAATATTATATTATTAATATAAAATGTAATGTAATGTGACTAGGCTATGTTGTCAGCTCTGTAATTTATCTGATTGATGTATGCATCTACAAATTTGAATAACAATACAAGCATATTTAGCTATCTTAGTACTTCTGTGCTAGCTTCCGAAGTATTGATTATTGGCACAAGTTGATAGAGTGTGAAGAAATACTTGATATTAACGCATGTGATATCAGTGGAACGAAAGAAAAACCTTCCTTCTTAATAATGCAATTATCACGTGGATATTTAAAGTTAGCAGTGCACTACTGTAAGCAACTCATATATACTCTTGTTTTGTGACAGGAATGGAAATTTTAAATTTTATCACTTCATTATGAAGGAGTTGAGTTACAAGATATTAAATGTAATGACCGCAAGAACTTTTTGAATCCCATACTGAGCCGAGTTTCAAACTGCGAGTCCTCCAGTGGAATTCCTTTTAGTATTCCCAATTTATTTAATTTTCTCCTTATTGATAAACTTGGCAGAACAATTTACATATTCTTGTAGTTACTGAGAGAAATATGTACGTAAAATAGTATTGTCCACTTAATGCTTTTGAAGATCAAAAGTGAATGCATGGGCGTTAATAGCTATAATACCAATGAATAGCATTTCATACTTCTTTACATGGGCAAGCAAAATTTGAATTCACAATTGAATAGAATTGAATTAAATGTGAACCCAATGTTGTATTATGAGTAGTAACATTGTTAGTCATAATTGGGACAAAAAATACATTGGTAAATCAACAAATAGTTATTATTATAGAAACGTACTAGAATGCAAAGAGCAAACTACCGACTGTTAGCGTAGGTACTTTCATTCTCGTTAGAAGATAAATCTGAATTCTTTACTTCCAGTAATAAAAATGATAATAATCAATTCATTCAATTAAGAGTGTAATATAAGCTAAATAGATCCGTTTCCTGTTTTAGCGATTGTCATTACCTAGGTACTTTTAACTAAAAATGGAGCACATATTTTCCTTAGGTAAAGAGCCGGAAAGACGACGCGTTTATTACTTGATGAGAGGAAAAGTACAAACAATCAAGAAACTATTTATAAGTCATAGAAAACACATATCGGTACAGCTAAGTGCAATGGGGGCACACTTGGAGTTGTGTTGTACTGCCGCTATTGTTTTCAAGAATCTATTGTCTTGGTGGTGCTGCCGAGGAAAGTAAGCCGATTAGGATTAGCGATCCCTTCTTGAGCTAGTGAAGGGTTGAAGCAGGTAATAATCCCAAACCTCATGTCACACAGGGAGAACTAAAAGACTGCGTACCCACAAAGCAGTGCACATTGTACAACACATTAAATTGTACACTTAAAGTTACAATTTCAAAAAGTGTAGGAATGTTTTCTATAATATATCCAATACCATTCGTATGCATAAACATTGTATACAACTAGCGTGTAAATAAACTAAACTAACATATGTTTGGTTTTATTTACATGTTATCCACAATACACATATTCATGTTTATGAAGTTTAACTGCAGTGAAATGCAACTTATACAAATAATAGTATTATTTTGATGAACTGAAATTTAAACATGTTTGGCTAGCATAAAGAAGAAATCAATTTGAAATTCTTCTACTGCAAGTACAATAAATAAATTCTAAGCTAAGCAATAGCAATAGCAAAACAATATTTTTGTTTTTCATTAATAATTTTTCTCCTTTATTAAAGCTAGCAATTCATAGTCAAGATTTCTAAAAATTAACTGCTAAACTATATAAGCTAGAATAGTATACCTATAGAAATCTTGACTATGAATTGCTAGCTTTAATAAAGGAGGAAAATTATTAATGAAAAACAAAAATATTGTTTTGCTATTGCTATTGCTTAGCTTAGAATTTATTTATTGTACTTGCAGTAGAAGAATTTCAAATTGATTTCTTCTTTATGCTAGCCAAACATGTTTAAATTTCAGTTCATCAAAATAATACTATTATTTGTATAAGTTGCATTTCACTGCAGTTAAACTTCATAAACATGAATATGTGTATTGTGGATAACATGTAAATAAAACCAAACATATGTTAGTTTAGTTTATTTACACGCTAGTTGTATACAATGTTTATGCATACGAATGGTATTGGATATATTATAGAAAACATTCCTACACTTTTTGAAATTGTAACTTTAAGTGTACAATTTAATGTGTTGTACAATGTGCACTACTTTGTGGGTACGCAGTCTTTTAGTTCTCCCTGTGTGACATGAGGTTTGGGATTATTACCTGCTTCAACCCTTCACTAGCTCAAGAAGGGATCGCTAATCCTAATCGGCTTACTTTCCTCGGCAGCACCACCAAGACAATAGATTCTTGAAAACAATAGCGGCACAACTGAACACGTCCGGCACACTTACCACTCTTGTTACTTAAGAAAGGAGGGAAGCCGAGATAAGACCACAAAGCGGGATGTTCGTGGTAGGTGCGTCACTGTACTAAGCACAGTAAACTTAAGCATCAGTTTATAGCTTATTGTTAACAAATCAAGATTGCGAAGCAGTGATAGGAAGCGAAAGGAACTGTTTACGCATTCCGTGTAGTATTTAGTTTTTACCTCTGAGATTCTTTTTAACACTAATTGGAGATTGCGATTTGCGACTCTAAGGGGGGTCATTAGGATAATTGGAAATCTGCGCTTATATGAACTTCTGCGTGGGATTTTATTAATATAACAATTGATGTCTTGGTAAGAATTTTCACAATAAAGTGCAATCTAGCTCACGTATGTACATATCATTATACCTATCATTCCCAAATATCCTCTTCGTTTTTATTCAGATTGTAATGAAGTTATTGATAGTGCACATTGGTTTATTTTTACTGTCCTAATGCGGCACTTAGTTTACATACTCTTAAAGCAAAGCACAAAGTATTGTGCGATTGTAAACGCGCCGTAGGTATACCGTCGGTAGGAGTGGATAAGTGTAGTTGTTATTGCCCTTGGTTTGGTTGAACATATTTTGATTCAGACAGCAATAATTGCTACAGTACTATTTATTTATTTTAAAGCAATTTACAGATAACTAGGATGGATAAAGATGACTAGGTTATTTATGCTAAGACGAATTTCTAATAGTAAGAAATGGATGGCAGCTCATGAAGTGAAATGCTTATTTGAATTTCGCTTAAAATTGTTTATGAGAACAATCTCTTTGATCGTTTACACATGAAATTAAAGTGAAGCAAAGAGCACAGGAATGTGTAAATAATGTGCTACAATTCTGTGTGTGCGACCTTCTTGGGTTAATTGTATCATAAAGTAAACTTAAGTGCTCTTCTTAGACACACCTTTGACTTTGGCTGTACCAAGTATATCATTCCTCTGGTCTCTCCTAAAAATTAATATTCAAATTAACTAGCTATGTGCTACTGTATAAAGGTAGGAACATTAATCTACAAATAACAGTCACATTTAGTCATTTAGTAGGAATTATCCTCGTCAAAAATTTATACAAGACTAACTTACTTAAACATAGACGGTTTGCATGGTAAAATATTCAGAAATTTACCATCGTTTGTCTTTGAAATACTGTAATTTATGAATTTTATGATTGTTTTACAAGGGCTGCCTTCACATTTTATACTTTGTCATGTACTGCAAAATTAATGGCATTTAGCAGTTTATTTACTGCTTCGCCCAACTATTAATTGAATATTTAATGTTCTTTACCACAAAACGAGACATTTACTTTGAACTGCGGTTTCTTAATAATTGGTTTTTGCAAGAAATACATGTTTAGCAAACAGATTATTATGCACCAACCGATTAATTACTAAAAAATTCTAAATGTTATGTTAGTACTTCAGAGAAAAGTGACATTCACTTTTTGATTAATGAGTTTGATCCTTACATATAAAACTTCTAGTTATCTTGAAATATGTATCTAATGCTAATAAGTGGAGGAGTGGAAAAATTCTCACAGTCGGTAAAAAAGAAAAGTTTCCCTTTCCGTTTTGTGTGATTATGCACGTTGTGATTGAAATTTGTGCATTTCTGCTGGTGTCTTATAATATCCTTGCCTTTGTTGTGACATAAACTAGTGAGATTTATGCAACTGCCAATCAAAGTGATTAGTGGCCAATTTCCTTTTCTAAAATTGTTTAATATTCATATGTGATTCTATTGTAATTAAATAACTCCTTTATTATATTATAATTGAGAATAACAATCTCTACAAAGATAGCGGTTAGGTAAATTCGCGTTTTAAAGGCAGTAGAAAAAATGTTTGTTAGATGAAGCGTGTTAAGATTATTAATTATGTATCTATGTATGTATTTGCGAACCTAGATTCGCTACGTAATCTTATTCTGACATAAGTGCTGGTATCGTTATCTGTTGATAAGTTGCATTTAGACAGCTAATATAAAAGTTCAGTGGTTAGACAGAGTGGTTACACATTCTGCTCTGACTCTGATTGCTGTAATGCAGTAGATTGTGTAGCGATTGAATATATTTTCGCCTTTCGTTAAATAAGTTGGGGAGTACTTGTCATAGTGGATTTCATTGTGCCGAGGTACATTTTGGCGAGTTCAACAGGTCAATATATATGATACTTACCCATATGCATAAAAGCCATGTAAGATACGAATTCATTTTACGTATGTAAATGGCAGACAAACAAACTGTGGATGTGGTAGATGCACAACTCTCCTCTGTAACGTATTCAACTTTTAAATATTTTACACCAATGATGAATGTAAACCACAGATATTTTGATTTTACTAAGCTTTTAAATTGATGTTTACTTCTTTATGAACAAATGAGCAGCCTAACTTCTACTTGCAGTATATGCCAGCAATATTACAAGAATTACATTAATAATAAGAAATGCAAAATGACTTTCTCCCAATGAAAAGATTAGCACACATGGAATAAAAACTCGTTCTACCTGGGATGAAAACATGTTTGCAAGGTGACTGCTTTTAATAAGTGAAGCGAAAGTGCTTCTGTACAATCCGTATTATTTCTGTGTATATCATAATGTACATATCCGTATATACATGCATGTATATACCATAACTTGTAATGCAGAAGGAAGATTTACTTTAAGTAGTGAATTCTATCGGTCTCCCTGTACACATACTACCAGTACAGTTAAAGTATTTTTTACAATAAATACGTGATGCATGGAGAATCCCACAAATTATAGATTTTAGTATGACCTTACAAACAGTTACATTGACATCTTCCTCAAGTTCAATAAGCAAAATGATTTCATTGTATCTAATAATTGCGTGTGCAACCACACACAAAGCGCAAAGTGTGTTCCAACGCATATCCTTTTACATACTTTCCTATAATAAAAGCTCATCATGTACCCTTAATTTTACTAAAACTAATTGAAGAAAATACACTTCATAACGATCTTTAATTGGTTTATATTATTTCAATCAAAGGAACAAGAAAGGTTTGAAGTATTTAATGTCAATGCACTAGAACAGTGGGAAACTTTACTATGTAATTTATGTGAAAACACGTCATCTTTCCTAAAGCACGTTAAATTGCACAAGCACTAATGTTCATGTAAGAATTCAATATCTCATGTGGGCAAACGTATAGCGTATGCGTTTCAATAATGAATTATCCGGTTTGCTTAGAGTTTAGAAAAGTGCAAATCATGTGGAATCAATTTCTCTTCAATTCTAAGTTGTTTTGCAGTCTTCTAGAGAGCAAGGTCAAGGTTTTTGTACAAATAATAGTTTTAGGGTATTTAGCTTTAAACGAATGGGAATGCGTTGAATTTTCTCTTTAGCTCTTACTCACAAAATAATGGTTTCTTTTCACTTGCATGCTCATAATTATTTTACTATTGCCAGCTAACCAATAATATTATTGCAATCGCGGTAGCGTTTTTAATGCAAATGCAATTAAAAGAGCCACATTATAGCTTGCTCAATGTAATAATACTATACAGTGCAATCGCACTTATTGTTAATTATTCAGAAGTTGTAGCGTAATTTTTATGACAACTTTTGGTAATTAAAAACAAACAAACGTATTTTATAGGCTCACTGTGTGTAATCGGACTAATGCATCCTTTGCAAATCTCAAATGAATTTACAATTAATTGTTAAACAAAGTAGTTTTGAGGAGAAAATCCTGGAGTAAAATTCCTGTTCAGTTTATTTACAATAAGTCGTATACTTACTGCCTACTACATAAAAACTGGACAAAAAGGGATTTTCATGGTACTTTTTCAGTAATTATAACCAAATAGAACAGATAATTGATTGTCGTTTATAATCAGTGAGCTTTACTAAATAAATTAAGCACACTTATTGAAAATGCCAATACAGCATATAGTTGGCAGTGTTTAACTGCTGAATATAATAATGTAGCAAGTGTGAGTATATAATAAATGGTACAATAAAACGATCTTATTATCTTACATTACATTACTGGTTTATCGTGGGAATCATTTTAATTCAATGAGTCTTCAGTAGCCGATTGTCATTATTAACTTCACGAACAATATATATCTGCTGTTCTATAGCTAGACTACTTACCACTAAATTGTTCGTTTAATACTACTGCATTGAAAATATCCTTTCAATTTTTATTCGCGTACCAAAGTATAATGTCTAATGTAGTTACAGATAAAGTCATGTGTAATAAAGCTACTGGAATACAAGATAATTCTGACTGCTACGGCCCTACGGCTACATTAGCACCCCTACTAACGCAGACACTATCTCCTTAAAAATCAAACCAGTTCTTTGTTATGATTACTAACGACAACTGTGCCTGGAGTGTCGTTAATGTACTACAGAGTGTACATCTTGCAAGAAAACATAGGCATTGACAAAAAATAATACGCACAGTTAGTTGTAACTGCTGTAATGTCAGTAAACTAGAACTGAATCCATCATGTCAACATTACCATACAAAATGAGTGTCTATCCTAACTTTGTCATTTTTATTTTCCCATAAATAATCAAGATGGACAGTAAATTTCAATTATTGCTCCCTTTGAAATTGTCTTTGTCAAAAACCCCACAGTATCTACAGCTCCATTACTTTCTTATTATTGTTCTTCGTATCAGTTCAGTACGCAATAAGGTCTGAAGAATTTCTAACAAAAGATCGTTATTTCAAAAAAACTACTAACTATCTGTCTTTGAATTCATTTGCATAATTAAGTACGTGCAAGCAAATTTTAGAAAATTAGGTCGGCTCTATTGTGTTTTATTATATGCGTTTGCGTGCAATAAACACACTCACAAACAATGATAAGTAACACATACTAACTAACTGCATTTCCTTTGATTTCAGTTGACCAGCTTATCTGACTAAATTACCAGTTCTGCATGTAAAGTATAGGATGTTGGGCTTTCTCGAAATGTCTCTACATGCATTTCTAGTCTTTATATATTCTTTAGCATACAGAAGTAATATGATAAATTTTCGTAGTTGGTAAATGCCATACCATGTGTAAGACAAATTAAATGTGTCGTGTAAGGAAATAATTCAGCCCACATAAATGCATTGTATATTCATAATTGTTCATTACAGGTGTTATGTATGGGCAATATTTCTCAAAGGAATACCCAGCTATATTCAAGGCAAAAGTCTATCCTTCTTACAAAAGCATTTACACGAGGGAAACATGAGGTCTTTATATTAATTATGTAGTGCGCACTGTGCGTACTTTATTTTTTTAGAGTAGAATGTAAACACATTTATACTTTCCAATTCATGCTCAGTATCCGAAGAAATAAAAGGAAATTACTAAATGACAAGTCTTTTCTAAAATTCACTTGTTGTAAATCTCGGGATAAATTGTTTCCATATTTCTCCTAAAGTAGGCGGTAACCAGTGGATCAACCTTTGTTAATATTGAAGAGTAATCTTCAATGTGGTTTAATTCCTTAATTATATATTTTTCTGTTCTTGCAAATATTCTCATATATGTACGCCATTAAAGTTATCTAAATTGAATGCACATTAGTGAAGTCTTATCGAATCATTAGGTCTTGCAAAGTGTTGTACTGTATTTTATTATAAATTTCCTAATCGAATCGATTAAAAAAGTTAGAACAATACTACAGATTAATTTCGTGCAAAATTGGTACTAAAACGCCTATTTTAGTAATTAAAGTAGTCCATGGTATGCTATATTTTATGCAAAATACTACAACTAATCCGTGTGAGTAGTATGAATAGGAAAAATCAAATGCAATAAGAAAGTGAGTCGAATGGGATGTATAAGAGGTCTGTATCGATCTCCTGGCTTCCTCCTGCAAAGGCGTGGCCCTGTATAAGATTGATGAGTGAAAATCGTGTCTCACCTATATGACCATTTTCTCCTCATTAACAATGGTGAGGAAAGGTGTAATGCTAAGGTATACAATGCTAAGGTATCATTGGTATACAAATTTTGGAGTATATTATATTGTAATACTAATCATTTAACCACCATGTTTAAGGCTAGCTATTCAGAAGATACCATGAAACTGTTATCATTAGTTTTATTTACTGCTAATGTATACTTGGTAAATATCAATTGCAAGTTTGACTTACAAAGCAAAATTTTGTTAAATTCTTTCATTCTTTTGTATAGTTTGGTAATAGTACTATGATTTCACATGAATACAATAATAGCAATAAGCGCCTGTAATTTAATTGACAAAGTAGTATTCATCTTTCAATTTTTATATAGTGCATTTAGAAACCAAAATATATCTCTCAAGATTTTTATGGGTATTTAACCCAAAAGCAAGCTAAGGTATGTTTTTACATAAAAGTGAACTCAAATCGGATGATCTATGTACTAGTGAATGTTAGATATTTCAGATAGGTAGATGAATTTGTTCAAAGTTTAACGACTAAGGTACGTGTATGGACAATCATTGAGAAATTTGGACGGAGAATGAATAAACGAAAGCATGAATGGAGTCTATAGGTACCAGAGCAGAAGCGTACTCATCAAGCACTCAGTAAAAAATACGGTATAGCAATCCATAGCTGGCTAGAATCTCGAAGGTCCGGTACAATAAGGTATAGGTATGTATGTTGTAAGCAAAGTTTTCTAAGGAGCACTTAACAAGACTTTCGCTAAAGTAGAATTTCTAAGTCTCCTATAACATGGAAAGGATGAAGAGGTAGAGTCTAGATATGTGTTCTATTGAAAAGGGCTCTCTTTGCAATTCTGTGTCAGTTTCTCTAAATTTGGGGCGAGGATATGAAAATATAGCTCTTGATCGTATATATACATTGCAAATACTTATATTCTATGACCCAATCCTAAGAAAAAGTTGGGGGAAAAGCAAAACCAGACAGCAGAATGGGACAGGTCATCCATTATTCTAGCTTGCGTTTTGTAGGTAGGGAGCGAAGCGAAAACTTTTACAGTTTCAGTCCTAAATCCAACAGTAAGATAGCTGCGGAGAGAGATGTGATAAAGAAAAGGATGACACTATAGACGAACACTCCTGTCCTGACATCGTAGATGAAGAAATGTAGAATTTCTTTGAAAAGTTTCCCTTTAAAACCCTTCCGTAAGAAATACGAATAAAACTTTTTTGAACTTTTATATTAGTACCCTTGTGTCGTATTCATCTATATTATGAAATGAATACAGATACCTAAAGCCTACAATATGCATAATGTCAATTCTGGTTTTTATTTCGTTTTACTTGATACTCAGCCACGTAGTATAAATTTCAAGATAAATTTTTGTGCCACGCATATATGTAAGTTTCCTGGATGTTCTCCTAAAAACAAAAATAGTAAAAACCACTTTTATAGAAGATCTATCTGGTCCGAATATGCATGTCACACTTACATCTTACGATTAGCTACTGAATGATATAGTAGGACAGATTTTATGAGAGGGGATGCAAACGGGCTCTACACTCACAGCTTAAGGCACAAACGGTAAATGGGTTTAAAGAAATGATGCAAGACACACTATAGCTGTCCAAAAAGCGAGACTTGGTGGGTACGCGTACGGTGACATTGATTTATATATATACCGAGGTGTCCCACCTTGTTCTCTCATCTGTCTTTCTACAAACCTTTATGGTTTTTAGTTTGACCCTTGCCGTTTATTTCCGCTGAATCAGATACCCAATGTTGTGTTGAGACGATCATAGGTATATATTGCAGTACATATTATACAGCGCAATACATGCCACCACATTAGACGATCATACTTGAGCCATAATATTTAATCTCATTTGTTGTGGCGATATACAATATACACAGTTACAAAGGAAATAAAGTAGTTTCACTGCTTAATAAATGAACACCAGATATCCAGTTTTTCAGAAAAATTCGATTTTGAAAGTTGGGTGACCAGCGTCTTGTGCTGTTTAACCCCTCACTTTTGAGAGATTAAAGTCCATATCATGGTGTTTGATTTTGTGCAAACTCTTTCATCTCCTACTATATTTTTATTCAAAATTAGAACAGGAAAGTCGGAAATGTCAATACTTTTTGGTTTTCCTCAAAAATAATGAAACGTTATTACACATTACACATCTGCACGAATGTGAGTCCAACAGCTTAAGCCTTTCAACTTGAATAAGTATTTTATAAATTCTCATGAGATTGGTATAGTGGACCATTCTGATAACTTGGACAGGTAAGAGATATGATATACTGCATGATTATAATTTCCAAAAGGAAATTGCCTCAAATTCTGTTCCTCAGCGATTTTTATAATTATGCAAAACTTTTAAGTAATACTTTTATTCATGAACAAAACGCAAATGCACGGATATTGCATGAATGATATACTTTATAAACTAAATATTATATTCATGTAAGAGTTTGTCAATCCTTTTTGACGCAAGTGTAACATGTTTCCCAGCTTTTTTCAATGTTATTGGATACTGTAAAAAATCGACGGTTTTTCACTATAAAATGTGGAAAATCAGCTGATACATTAATTAAACTACACACACTCAAACTGCATTATAATTTTTAGAGTGGGAAAATCAAGTAAACAAAACACTGAATAGCATTAGGGGACCCATTGTTGATTGCAGGTTGCATTATATTATAACTATTATTTTGACATCGGACTGGTGCCTTTTCTATTCTTCAGTGTGCTGTGAACTGGATAATAAGAAACTCTTCAATAAACCGTAAGCAACCGAATAAACGAATGATAGGATGTGAGTAATAATATGTAGATTTTATTATCCCTGTTTCTATATTATTTTATTGCCCTATTTATCTTCCTATATCATTTTATTGTTTCTCTGTTTATCTACATTATTTTTATTTTATCGTCCCTATTTATCTGCTATTTTATAGTCCAATTTATTGTTGTAATTCTAGGTTCTTTTATAGAACTAATCAGTTCCTCAAACGACTGATATCACTGACATGATAATTGGTGTAGAAAACACTACGTAATCCGCTACTAGACAAGGAAATATACTAGAACCAATAATTTCACCATTTATTGTAAATTTTTGAAACCCCTTTTATTAGGTCCTGTCATCCCTGCCTCCATTCTTCTTCTGGTCCGTGATTCTGGTAATTCCATTACTTCTACAATCCAGTCCATTTATTGCAGAACAATGAGAAAGGAAAATCAGTTAAACAAGTATGTGCAGCCAATTCGGGCATTTGCGATCGACTCCATGCGATTTCTGAAGAGATGTACAAAGCCCGACAGAAAAGAGTTTCAAAAAATTGCAATAGCGACAGCAATCGGATTCGGCCTCATGGGATTTCTTGGATTTTTTGTAAAACTCATCCACATTCCAATTAATAACATTATTGTTGCTTAAGAATCTATTGTACGTATTCGGTATTACATACCCAATATGCCCTAATATGAATATAATGTATCTCAAATAGATGTTATAGTTTTGCTTTTAAACTGATGAGTTGGTTTGTGTATCTGTAAAAGTGGCTGGATAAATGATAAATAAACGTCAGTTGTAGTTACCAAGTTAAGGATAACAAAATGTATACGGTTGTAGGCGATTGTACTGTACTGCATTTTCCTTTTCATAGGAAGTAGAAAAACTTTCATAGGATTTACCTTTCCCTTGAAAGAAACCCTTTCGGACTTAATTTTAAATTCACATGCATCATTTCTGCTGGTGAAAATGGCTACTGAGACCCTTGGGGGAGTTGTGCTGCTTTATTTATTACAATTAACACCTACCTGTGGCACAATATGTATTGACTAGACAATATATAATAGTAAACTGAACATGACTGAACATCCCATGACATACGCACTTAAATTCTATTTCACATTGCAAGTACTTACCTTTGCGACACCCTTGCAGATTTGGCTCATTCATTCCTCAAAAGTACAGATCTATTGTTTGGATTTTGGATTATACACTTGGTAAGAATCATTATTTAGTTTTCATTTGACTCTACAAGTTAGTTTATTGTTGAAGGCAAGTCTGTAAAGGTCCGTTATTTATTTATTCATGTTCATCCGTTACTCATATTTTGTATTCTATTAGTGCAGGAAGAGCCAGAGTAAAGAATGGAAGAACGGTAAGAACAGGTGCACACTTCCCACGTTTGTAATAACGTTTCATGGTCGAGTCGAAGACAAAATAATAGCATAGTAGAAGAGCTAGACAAAGATTGTAAATGCAAATTGAGAAGGCTTGAAAACAAGCAGAGTAGAATTCGTTTATATGCAATTTCAGGGTGAGTATAAGAAAAAAAGTATTGCAACTAGTACTTTTTGTAAATGGTAAACTACGGTAAATATGTTATTTGAAAAGCAGAAGGCCACGGCTACATTGACGAAAAGGTTCTGGAAAACTCAAATAAAGATAACATGCGTGGGTTCCTCCAGTATTATTTCTCAAGTTTTGTGAACTGAAACATTACAAAAATAGATAACTGGAAAATTTAGTTGGCCCAGAATGTACCTGCGAGGTATAAATGTAATTGGCATAATAATAATTCTTATTTACTTATGATTAGTATGTCTCTGCAAAAATAAAGTCTTCTGGAACTGTAAAACCGATAGCATAAAATTGTAACAATTGCATTGAGATTTGTCTGGCTGCAAAATAGATGAACAAGTTCATTGAGGCATGAAAAAATTTAGCACGATAAAATATACACATAAAGGATGCATGAGTGGACTCATATGTGTGTAAACCCATGAAATATTATTAGAATAATAATAGGGGAGTGATTCACTCACTCTCCACTCCAGTGGGCATAGTTTCTCCACGGACATCAAGGCAATAAGAGGCATCAAGAGATCTACCAATAGTCCATCATGCTATCTCTTGTGTATGCCTGTCTCTTTACTATACCAGAACCAAAGACATTACACTGCCTATTACTCTATATTTGAATTCATGTATTTGAGTGCATTATTCTAAAGAATTGTCTTCAATCCTGCTGATACACTTACGTTTGTGTACCTAATATGCTACATAGATACGTTAGGCGGTACCCATATGCTAATATCATAAATACGAAAACAGGCATATAACTGTAAATTCTATCAACACCACATTTATTTGTTTTGTTTTATACTATAAAATGTTACAGATACTTTATGCTATAACTTAGGGAGTAAGCTTATGATAATAGAAGCGTAGAGAGCACTCCTGAACCAGGCAAGTGAAATATAAACATTTCTTTGTACCAAGGACGAAAGGCAAATACAAACCGAAAGGAAGGCTATAAAGTACACAAGTGTAAGTTGGCGTAGCGTAAAGCGAACCATTCATATGGAAGTTATAGAGGAGCTGCAAATCCTAGCGTAACGACCCTCATTCATGGATAAATTGCTCACCAAGTCCCATTCTCTCTTGCCAAGTGCTGGTTCTCATTAACTCCGATTCTGCTGTTCCTCTATCTCCCCTTTTATTATTGTACCACCTTGTAATGCAATAGTACGAATCGAATCGGTGGTTATTGGCCTGGTCCGGAATTGTCATTTCTTAACTGTCATTCATGTAACAAAACAAACCTTTAACAAAAGTATAATAAACAACTGCCCATTACCATATTCACTGCCAGTTTGTAAAGATATCGGCAATGGCATGTCATTTTCCTTAATGATACCTAAATATCTAATGATAGTGCCAATTTTTCCGATTTCATTGGGGACGCTTACCAAGTAATCATATAATGTCCATATGAAAATAGAAAATGAACGGTCTAATCTATTCATTGGATCAATTTGTTGGTTCAAATTATTCATACACACAAATATTTTTATATTTTGGTTTTAATATATTTCTGTATAGGTGAAATAGACGAAAAGTTGAAAACGGGAGAATGGCTAGATCTTTTACTGGAATCTAAATGAATATGAGACTGACAAGGCAGTATTGTTTTTGGGAATACAGATTATGGCGATTCGCAATGAAGCAGTAAAAAATATGTTAGATTTTCTGGTTCATGGAGAAAAATGCTTAATGAAATTTTGATACCTGCATTGAAATACAGTATTCATTAGACATCGAGATATTTTAATCAGGTAGGTTATTAGAATGGCTTCAGACATCATAGCAAATAGCTAATTGCGAGTACAGTCTGTAAATCATGTAAGCCTTAGACTGAAATATATATTACTGAATATTGAAATTAGAAATAATAGAGAGCATAAAAATGTTGTGTATCTTTCTCCTGTTTCGTGTGTCTGAAAATGCACTCATGCAGTAGAAGTGTATGGCCAACAGAAATATTTAGGTTCACCTATTGCTGCATGTACAAAGCAGGATTCGACTTTTTCATCATCTTTCATCTTCCATTTCTCGCTTTGGCACTTTTCGGATTCCCTTTGATAGCTGCCGATAAATCTGGTGGAAAAGTAATTCTGTGGGATTTCCGTATTGGTATCGTGAATGTTTGTTGCATTTTTGGTACTTGCTACCTACATTTCCGCGTACATTAACGATTTGTAAGGTTACATGCATGCATACACAGGATTTCTTTAAATGTTGTTAGTATTTGGTCAGTTATATAATATTTATACGTAACATAATTATGTTTAACCGAGTATTGTAACATTTTTTCAACTGAAGATTATCGAATATTATTTATTATTTGGGATACATAACATCAATTACAGAAGCAAGTGCTGCAGACCCGAAGTAACAAGGCAAAACTGAAATCGTATGATTAACATAGTATAGATAGGTCATCAGGTAAAGGAGACTCAAAAAATCATGGTCATGGTCCATTTAGTGAAAAGCTACAACTTGAATAAAAGTAAATTATGACATTGAATTCCGCATTTTGTTATGAGAATCATATTACGCAATGTAATTATTACATAAGGAATTAACCTTGCTACACAGATAGGTACGCATTTAGCTTTTGGGATTGAAATAAGAATCCTTTTATACCTGGACTACTGTATAATTATAGCGTACATTATGAACGCGTTGACTACTACGTTCATAACTTTCTAATGATGTTCCGGGTACGTAAGTTACAAAAGCTAGTTACACAAGCTTATACAACCTTGCAAGAAAGAGGTTTGTAAATTTTGAGAAAAACGCAAAAGGGTGGGTTTTGTATGTTGACGGATTGGCTTGTTATTTCTGTTCGATCCAAGCATGAAATCGAGGGGATCCAAGTGGAGTCGAGTGCATTCAAGTGTAGTTCAAGTTGGAGTTTGCCTTCCAAATTTTCGTTCACTCATGTATTCCTTCCTCCAGTATACGCACTGCTCTGGATTTGTCAACTTTTACTAACGAATTTAACGCTGAACGCACCGTTTCTACAATAATGACGAAGACCTGTGCTACAACACGACTGGAACTCCAAACATTCAGTAGTCACACATTCATTCTGCAATTTATTCAAACTTTCTTTCCCTTCTGCTTTCAACTTTAATGAGCACTTCACCTTTTTATTCAAACCAACTTCTTCATTAATGATATTTTTGTGAAGTGTGCAAAACTCATATAGTATTTTTTATCGTTTATCAGTTTCATCTTTAGTAATTAATATTTGGTATGCAAAACCAGACTTTGTCATTAGTATGACCATTGGAAATTATTTTTGGGATGTTAATGCAAAGGAAACGAAGTTAAAATTACTGCGATTGCCAGACGTAATTTGTGGTACTACATAATGCATAATGTAACTTAAAACTTACGCACTGCTCATTGCATTTGTGGTACGGCGGAGCCTATATGCACAACCTTTAAATTGTGCATTCATTTCAATCATCCCTTTATGATTTAATATCCTTTCTCGCTCTTTCTTGTTCTGTTCTGAAAATCTTTCGCATTAGCTTTTCATTTCCGGTTCTGCACTGAAAATCTTCTAACGTTCATTTCATTAAATACCTCTGACTTCCATCGGAAATGCGATTAAGTTATTCCGTACGCATTTCTTACTCTTGAAAGTTGTAAATCTTGAATCCCTCCTTCGACCAAATTTTTTCCTAGATGTAATAGTGAATCCTTCATCCATGAGTTGTGTCAACTTTTAAAAAGAGCTGCCATTTGTAGCTTCAATGGCATTTATCGATGCTGTATGCGCATCATCTAATTCAGTTTAGTCATTTAAGATTATAGAATAGCGCAATATGAAAGAAAAGCTAATAATTTGTTATTGTTAGTAATATCAAAATTAATATCCAATTTTGATGATTAAATTCAAATAGTTGATTTTCACTGTCGTCTCCGGCGTTATAATTTTTACAGATGGCGAAAACGATACTTTTTTCTGCCCAATATTTGTTACTGACTAATCTTTGTTAGATATTAGATGTTCAACATCCTGTATAAAATCGCAAATAACGCCTATACACATTTGAAATAATACTTTCAGTACCATTTTTCCTAAGTAATAATTGTAACTTGCTGTATGCTTACCTTCTACCTACATAAAATCTATAGCTCACAAGGATTTCAAAGAAAAGGTTACTGTGTAATACAATGGTAGAATATAACTTACACAGGTGTGGCAGTTTTCACCAGTTTCACACATATTTTAACATCTCAGCGAATGAACAAAAATCGTGTTTACTGCAGAATTAATTTTAGTGTATTTGCGTGTCCTAGCAGTTCATGAATTTCAATTTAATTGTAAATTTTATAGACTGCTTGTTTGGAGGTGTATAATATTTCTCTAGTTGGTATATACGTGTATTACAGGTACGAGGAAGTCAGTAATGTAAATTAACGATATACAAAGCTAAGGAATTTGTATACCTAAGAAAAGACTTAATCAAAGTTGAGAGTGAAAGAATAGAAGTCAAACTACGACTATGATTTCTGTTCCATATTAAATTGCCCGTTTATCATTTGTAATTCGCATGCATGATATCCGAATTACCAAGTCTCATTGCTATTGCCATAAGGAATGTGCATCGACTATTGCAGCTGCATTTTGCAATGTATGCTTACTGCAGAAATTAAATTCCTTCTGTTTCTCTTTAGGTATGAGTTGCATGTTTTCCTGTACTTAATACTATGTACTGTAAAAGTTACTGTGAATAGCATTTATTATGCATGTTACCTACTTAATCACATTTATGTTTCTTATTCTTTCATTCAAGTTTAAGAATGTGGAACTACAGGGCCACAATATTAATGGAATTTAAACGAACTTGGAGAAATTGTATTCTGTATATCAGAGTAGGCAGTTGAAAAGTTTGAAATAATATTGTGTCAATATACTTATGCAATACTCACTCATGTACTTACTTAGAATTTACCAGTGGCCAAACAAACTTTAGCAACACTAGGGAAACTACTTAAGTGGGGCATAAGTACGTTTCATGTCGCAAATCTCTCTATCTGAATGTACTGTGGAAGGCGTGGGTGTTGTGTTGCACAATTTTGCAATGGTCCAGAAAATAAAGGTTCAAAACCGAATGTCAAACAAGGTAGCTGAGTTAAAGGAAGTTATATGTGTGCTAAGATAGGTCCTGAATGCACACCTTCTTCCTTGGCTCCTTCTTACTCTTGTAAGTGTAAATACATTCAGGCATAAAGGATAAGCTAGTAGATACCAGAGAAAACCAATTCAAAGTAAGTGGAAAGGATATACTGTACTACTTAAGTGTAAGCTCGTGTTGAAGGATCTACACGCTGTAAAGTCATACTGGTTAACGCCCGCCCGCGCCTGGGTTCACGAAAACGAGGTCACGGTAGGGTATATAATGTATATGTAATATTCTTACATATCTATAGTAAATATAGTATATAGTATTCAAGACGTTTCTTACTACTGCGGTTGTACGTATCCGTAAGTACGTTATAAAAGTATCCATAACCGACGGCACAATATACAAATTCTACGGAAGTAAAAGCCTATAGCTAGGGAAAACCCAGAGAAACACAGGAGGAAATTATATGTTGTTAAAAATTGCAAATATTCTAATTTTGCAAAGTACTGGTGCTTATCACTAGAATAACTGATTTAACGTAAACTGCGGCCATAGTCACAAAGCTTTCACTAAATTCGATACTTTTGGATTAAAAAGTTAAACTCACAGCACAATGAGAAGAAAATTCTTATAGGAAATTTCCTTCAAGGATGTATGATTTCTTAATGGTATTTACATAGAAGAAAAATTGGAGTACCGTTGGGAAAGAAAAGCAAAATTATAATGTGTTTATTCAGCGGGAAGAAATTGGTAAAGAGAAAAGTCTAGTAGGCAGTGTTGAGAAAATACTTGCGGATTCCTGATTTAAACATTACCGAACGGATGGATTTAAACATCTATTTGTGTAGATATCGTAAATAGCATTGAAAAGCAATTCGTCAATTCTATACATAGAGAGCAGCTGTACATACCAATAGTAAAATTAATTTGAAAGAAGTGTACCTCACGTATTATGCAATATTTCTTGAACACAGGTGAGTACGGTGAAAGTAGACCATTATGCATAATGTAGAAATATACTGGACTACCTTTAAGAATTGGTGGATGGGTTTTCCCTTTTGCCATAGCTTAACTTTCTTTTGTTCTTTATGTGAAATCAAGTGAAGTCACTTTTCATATCCTTGCCTTGCATTGAATATTGAAGTTGAATTGTCTCTAAGTGAAACTTCTTATGGAACTTTATATTTAAGTTTGGGTTTTCTATTGAAAGTTTGCTTATCCTTCCCGTTCTATTTCTCGCTTTCTTGTGATAACAAAGAGGTATATGTGGGAGAGGATTCCAATCCGAGAGCGACTTGAGAAATGAAACTCCTCCTTGCACCATTCGGGTCGAGCCAGTGCTTTGCAGGGTGCCCGCCTGCCAAGGACGGATCGACCGGTGCAAAAGCCAGGCTTTACACTTGCGCCCGAACTAAAACTCTTTAGTAAGGAAGCCCGACTGACATTCGGATAGTACCTAAGCAGAGGAGTAGGTACGGGATATTGCATGTACCGTGTAATGCAAGATATGTAGGGATATATGTTTTCGGTGTTATTCTCATATTACACGGACTGCTCTGCTATAGAGTGCTCTACAGTGTCTTTTACCTTCTAAAGTATACACGGTATGTGTATCTGAATGTACCATGCTACCCGAACCGGGTGTTATGTTTCTCCTGGTCTGGCTATTGTGTCTAGCCTACTTTCACCGAATTTCCTTCCCTCATGCATCCTACATCCTACCTTAGAGCTACCTTTCTTGGTAATGCTGTAGGATAGAGGAGAGTTCGGGTCCCTTTTCTGCAAGTAGCATTGAGTTGCGTTCAGTTTATTCTTGTTCATATCAAATTGTCCGGTCTGGTCTGCCTTCTCTTTTCCTAGCCTGCCGAACGTGGCTTGGCTTGGCTTTGGCTTCGTGTGGCTCGGCTCCCGTTCATACGATTTTCATCCCATCCTGCCTGGCCAAGCTGGCCTCCTCTCAATTGACTTGACCTGACTTGAATCAATCCTATCGTCCATAATTTCTTGGTTCCATTCTATTCTATTACACTGTAAATAATATTTTATTTTTATTTCAGTCATTTACATTACCCTTTTTTATTTCTTTGTCTTCACATTAGGCGACTCTCTTGTACATATGTGTAAATATATTTCGAATATCGCCACAATGTCGTATTGAAGGTGCAGAGGGGTTAAATATCTATCTGTGATCAGAAATCAATCATATCTCTGGGGGAAATACATATAAGGGGTTCTATACTAAATATAATTAGTCACTAATCTATATAGACAACAGTGTTTGTGTCCTTTGTGGTGTCTGTCTATACAAAAGCCGTCAAAATTTCACGATTCGTGCAGCAGAATTTGGGGGGATTGAGGGACTACTGGAACAGCCGTGTAGGACCCGTCATCAACGAAGTCTCAAGTAAGCCAATAACTTTCTATTAATTCTTACACAATTGCAACCAAACATTCCACGACTATTTAAATCCATAAGAATAGTGTGCAGAGAAAAGAGAATACATTAGCTATTTCTCTCCGGTTGTACCGTATTCTACTTCTAAATCAAACACAAAACAATAACAGAGATTTTACTGTTTCATCACATAATACCATTTCTAACTATGGCAAAAATATGGCCCATATTGTTACGTTATCTATCAATTCTCTGCTTCATCATTTTAACTAAAAAGGAATTTTTGAATGAACAGAATTATAGCTCGAGAAGCATTAAAAAATCCGCCTAAAGAAAAATAAACCCTAGTATTTAGTTTTCATCGATATTAAGGATGATATATTTTACGATATGAACAAAATCTGTTAAAAAAGAGTGTAACTAACTCCCCTTACATAATATTTCTGCTCCCTACCCGAGGTTATCCTGAAAAATAATGAGATTAGATGGCGAATTCTGGAAAGAAATTTAAAATGTGGTTAGGTTTAAGGCTGTAAGCGATTTGTGCGACTGGAACATTTTGTATTATAAAGGGTGAATTTGTTTGGCGTGGTTTGGGAAAGATAGGAAGAACAGTTTATATCTATAGTCATGATAAGTCTAAGTATCTTTCTATCTGATCATTTGCGATGTACTGATGGTTTGGTGAGTGGTTAGGGATGGCTGGAAGGGAAAGAAAAAAATTACTTGAGATGTTGTGAACGAATCGGTGAGAAAACGATGAAACGAAAAGGAACTGGGGTTGAACGCTGTATTACGAACGTAGGAAAGCTGCGGTTAAGGTTAAGAGGAGGAAATGTGACTGGAGCGAGGCATGACATGCTGGAGAAAATACACGGTGTGTTGGTAAGGGAGTTTAGCTACATAAAAATAGTCAACTTAAAGTCAAGTGGATTTGTAAATGGATAGTTTGGTTAGTTAGGTACAAGATGAGAAAGGATAAAGAGAGAAATTGAAGAATGGAAAGAGGAATTTCGAGTGACACGTGTAAATCACAAAAGCCTGGATTCGGGTATTAGCCTATTACATGATGGTTGATTTGATGGTCAGTTGAGTCAGGGCTAGTTGGCTTATTGGCCGGCTCCGTGTTGAAAGGAGATTCTTGATCTCTTCACTCATGGTTGATTTAGCCTAATCCCTCGCTCTATTGTCAGCAATTCTCCTCTTTATGTACTCCAGTGCAGTCCAACAACGTTTACCTAACGATTCCTTCGTGCACAACTTCAACACAACTCCTCTTCCTTGTTATTTCTTACTCCCTTCAATCCTCGACTTTTTCATTGTAATTGTATAACTCTATTTTATATCTGCTTTTACTTTATATTATTATCATATCAAATGCTCAAGGTCCAGACAAACTTTTCCAAAAGCTATATATTACTATAGGACCTTGTAGAAAGAACAGTACCCTGGAATGAAACTGCATAAACCTACTTACAAACATAAAGGTGTAAGCAAAGCTAGGATCTTTTGTTCAAAGTGACACTAAACGGTTACATTGTTATTAAGGTACTCTATTTTTACTTGTAGAAAACCAACTACGGAAAAGCATCTCTATTAAAGATAATAACTTCCAGCCAAGTCAGCTATTATAGAATCGTAGTAAAAGCAAAGCGCATCAGGAAGAAAATTGACTTTTCTTCATAAAAGGAAAATTGTAACCTATGTAAACATGATTGTATTGAGTTATGTACTTTTTCCCCAGTTCTATTATGTATTGTGTAGTATTTGGACAGAACTAGTTTTCTTTGTAACTGTTTGGAACTTGGTGTACTATGCGCATATCAAGTTTTCGATGAAAAACTCCCCAATTTTCTTTAACAACGGATCAAGTGTTTCTTTTCTCCAGGGCTAACGATTACGTATACATGTACTGCTATATATAATACGGAAATAAAATACTATGATCAATTCAAACCAGTATATTTCTTCATTTTTCTGGAATCTGTGGAAAACATTCTAGTTTGTATGGTCTAGCGTATTCTGTACGTTCCATTTTGTTTTTCTTTCCATCTGCAACAACAATTTACAGGGTTCCCTGTAAACATTTTCTTAGGTCGACTACAGAAGACTGTATTAGCATATAAAATTGGTAAAACTAACTTTTTATGTGTAACATAAGTTGGTTAGGTTAGGTTAGGTACTTACTTATTTCACTTGGTAATTTCAAAGAATTCGCTATTTAAATTGTTGGAAAGCGGAAAAGAGAAATATTGCTGAATTTCATGGCTAGCGAAAGAAAACCGAACACAAACAATTTAGGAACCCAACAACCCACTTGACATTTATGGTAAAGGAAACTTCGATGTAGCTTAGCAGGTACGTACGTGTGTGTATTAACCATTCAACTCAACCCTTTATTTCATCTGAGCTAGAAATGAAAGTTTGAATAGGCTGACTCGACTAGATTGCAATTTGATACAATAATGTAATACAATGATGTACATATAGTAATACCGCATACACTATATGTGTATAATACAGAAATCCCTTTGAAATGAGATCTTTCCTCTTCTTATGCCTACTAATACTAGTATAATACTTTCAGGGTACCCGTACCTTTTCACAATAACCGAACCATCCACTCCACAAAACCAAGACAGGGTCAGAAAATCCACTTGAGTAGGGTAGAGTGGAAAGAGAAGAGACGAAGACTGTGCTGATACGCGTTCAACTTCAAATTCTAAACAAGTCACAATCACAAGTACCTAGTACTAGTGCAGACTGTGTGACTTTGGGTTCCCTATCCATGTCCTTTAGACGGAAATGGTATTCATGGAGAAAATACATATTATTTTATGCATTTTCCATTCCTTCAAAGTTATACCCAAAGTTTTCCAATGCCTGTGTGCATGAGAAACTTTCTTGCTCTCTGCTGATTCTAATTCTGTTCTCATCAGGGGGCATGAGCATGCGAATGACATTAGATTTGATTTTCAATCGTTGTCTCTGTCCGCGTCCCGCTATTTTCCACCAAACTAATAGCCTTCCCTTACAAAAACTTTCTTCGCTTATCCTAACCACTGTGGTGCTACAAAGCTTTCTTTGCCACGTGTACAACTGTTATTATACAACTTATCGCAACTCTCTATTACACATACAGTTATACAAACTGCTTCAGACTTAATACCACAGCGCAAGTACAGCCAGACCTTCACTACATAATCATTGAGTTAATGTTAGTTGGTATTTGTATGTACGTAAAGATAAGTCTGGATTAAAACCAGAAGCTAGCATGCAATCCTCCCATTTTCACTATTTATCATCAGTGTTAGTGTCAGAAGACTATTTTAATCTTACCACTATTTTCTTGCTTGCAATGCAATGCTCAGGATAAGCCCAATGCAATAATGCACTCTCAAATAAGAAAGTGCACAACTGTACCAATTAGTTACCTAATTATGAGTAAGCTACGTTTCGTCATAACCATGCTATACTTTTATTATTTCATTAATGGAAATTCTGTTACTTCGCATTATCTTTTGTAATGAGACAAAAGCTGTCATTGAATGCTAAAATGAAGCAATGCATAATAAATTTGTTATAATACAGAGATAAAATATCCAGAATATACCAGGGGTAGTTCACTGCTGAATGTAGCTTAGCTCCTAAAAGTACCCCGCAATTAAAATGCTGGGCGTGGAACGAAGCACACGGCAATTCTCACGGGGACTCACATTTATATGCGAGAGAGCAAAAGGGTTTCGATTTTTATTTTGGTTTATGTGTTTGTCTCGAAGGGTTTTCCATTCCATAAATTCGTTGTGGTATCCATAATAAATCAATGTTTCTTACATTTATCGATATAAAGGAAAATTGGAGATCGAATGTGCATGTGCATAATAAGATTAGAGAAAAAATATACAATAAGTGATAAGGGCATGTACACTCCTGTATTTCTCTACCCTAACATACACGCAAAAGAATTATTGCGACATATTATCCTTGTAAAAAGATTTTGATACTTACCATTGCACAGTCAATACACACCATTGAAGATAACATAACATAACAGTTGAAACAAAGTAAATAAATACCTTATTGGTATATTACTATTACTATAGTGTTGATACTCTGTCGTGTATGGCTAACTTTAGGAAAACATACAACGATAGAACTGAGTAGGTGCTCAGATCAAATCAGCTCTAGTACATCTACAGCAACTCGCCCTCGTTTGTCAAGTCCTTAGGGATTTTTGCTAGAACCTGATTTGCATTATAAATCAGGTCGATCCATTATTTATACAAATCTAAATGCAGTCTTCCTTGCATGCATGTGCTAAGTATATAGGGAGAGGGTGTATTTACGAACTGTGCGTCTGCCTTACAAAATATTCATGACTGTGACAGCACTGTACAGAAGAGCGTACACACTGCTAAGAATATGGTCCTGGGCCTAGGTACACAGTTTACTCTCCAGGATAGAAAATCGAATTTCTAGAACGAACTGATGTGATGTGAACCCTAAAGCAAAATATGCTTAAATTTATTTAATGGCTGAAACCGACAGGCCAAATATGGTAACACTAGTAGTTTCAAAGTTTCAACTAGTATAGAGCACATCCTACTTGAAAAGGAAACATTTTTGGAATGACCATATAGCGAAGTACTAGTGCAGGAGGAAATACCTATACAGGGACTTATTTACCTTAAGGTAATGCACTCCACTTTGGTGGTACATCCCAAGTCGAACGAGATAAATGTGCACTTTCACTTATTGCGAATTGTTCCAACTTGAAACGTGGAACATGAGCTTTGCATCTCATAAAAAATTTGCACAGCTAAAGTCCATTAATCCCTCTCGGTCTTAACTTGAGCCATCCTTCATCACTACATAAAACATTAGCTGTGTGCACACTGAATTGCAATTGCAAATTAGGTGGGAGGATAGAGATAGCTTCAAGGCATCACTATTAACAAGAATCTAGTATCTCCATCCTTTTGCGTAATATCAAATTCTGAATAAACCTGCTGCAATGTGTCATGTCATAAAAATTTTTATGTGCCTATGCAATCTGCTACTTCTTTACATTTACTTTATTTTCCCTGAAATTGTTTTTACTACTAGTCACGTTTACTGTAAGCATTTTTAAATACTTCGGATTGCAGACGCAATTAACATTTCCTAATCAATGAGCGTACAATAAGGAGGTACTTCAGTATAGCAGACCAACGTGAAAGTTCCTTTTATCTCCACGAGCAATAATTAAACTGGAAATTCTGTTACGACAACAAATGCAAACATTTGTCTTTGATGATTAATTAGTTAAAAGCTACATATTCACTGATGCGAGGTTAAATGAGACACTCCAGACTGGAGAGCTAGGGAAGACGACACCTTAATTGTTCCTCTTCCTAATTAGTAATGAGAAAAGCATCAGACTATGTACTAATGCGTTTAATAAGGACCTAAACTCTATCAAATTCTATAGACAAAGTAAGGTATATGAGTTATTACATTAAAAGTGTGTGTATTTCGTAAGGGTAACTAAAATTCCCTCAAGTAAGGCTTTCCATTCATTTCTCTCTTTTAGTGTTAACTCAAAGTGCGTAAAGTGGAAATAATGCAATAATAAAATATTATTACGTTAGTTACACTATAATAAAAGCTGTATAGTTAGCTCTGAGAAAATAATATGTGCCCTTTCTATACAAAACAGTGACACTGGTATGAAGAATATACAGAAGCTGGGATGAAACTAATACTGAAACTTTCCCAAATGTTAACTCATGCATTTTAATTAAGATTACCTTCTCTCAACCTTTATATAGTAATTGCCGTGCTTTACTATCTAACAGTATTGTGGCAACAGTATCTTGTGGTTTTTGATTTCTCACTCACTTGTATAAAACAGTACAGATTAAATTCAAGCGAATATCAGTATTTCTTATCAGAGTTCCAAAGTATATCCTTATGACATGACGGATACATTCTATTGTCTTTCTATCCTTTTGTCCCATACTGCAACGCTACTATTACATATATATCAGTCATTCAAAACCTGCGATTGCAATGTAAAACGGTATTCAGATATTGTCAGAGGGAAAGTGAGAGGATCAACTTGAATAGTCAAGCAACTTGAATGTGTGTGGTGTGAAAAGAATCCTCTTCAAAGGATCAACGAGATTTTCTCAAGTTTCCCTTTCCAGAGGCAAAGCAGCCAATCTAGAATCCACCCCCAGTTGTATTTCATTCATTTCTCTCGTGTACTTGTTTCACTTTCCCTTGTATTAGTCATGTCATATTACCCTATATTCACATTGCTAACAATTGATGGCTACCTGGATGCACAATGCACACAACGTTTCTGCATTAGTAAAGATGAAAATTTTTTGTTCAAAAAATTATTCTGCATAAGAAATTCATTTTGTAATCTGTATAGTAAAGTACTATATCATTTTGTTATTCTGAATTGTTTTTTACTAAGTGAATTGGACTTATAAGAGGCACAAGGTACATGAATTTGCAATCGTTCATATTCATGAAAGAACACAAAAAAGTACGGTTATTCATCCAATGTTATTAGGAATTGGTATGCCCGTGCATATTGCATTAAAATTTTATTTCTTGAGAGTAGTATCCCTTTGCGAATTTTCTTCTTAGACATGTGCTATAAATGTGTTTTATTATAAACATAAGATTGGTACGGATTGTAGTGCAGTGTCATACCAATGTCTCTCTTTTGTTATATATTACCTATGCAAACAGTCCATTTACCAAGAAATGCCTACAGCTAGTTTCACCTTTTATAGTATAAGTATCGTAATCTGTTTGTGGACCAATGTGCCTACGCTATACACTAAAGTGCATCTCTCTGTGCCTAGAGAAGTTGGCACAAAAGAGAATGGGCAGAAAATTGTATTATACATAAAGTACAAAAGACGGTTTCATTACTCGAGGATGCTATTTAGTTCCATGATATATTTCTACTTTAGTGCATTGTTAAAGTAGTAGTGGGTATGTGTTTCTTTTCCTTCATACTTGATTACGTGTTCTGTACTAATACTGTATACAGAATTCTGCATGGATATAACGGAAGAACCACTAAAGTTGAAACGGGAGCAGTAAAGGAACCATTGTCGTTGAGTTTAAGTTTGGAAGAGCGAGATCAAGAGAGCTGAACTCAAGTAGGGTGAAATCCTTAGGGAAAGGTAGACCAAAGTGAAAGTGGCAGTTAGCGAAAAGAAAGATGTCGGAGAGGAGAGAGAAATGTGAGAGTTGAGCAGAATTGAGATGTGAGATGAGACGAAGAGGAAAGAAAGTGAGAGAACATATGTAAGATCTTATCTTGGTCACATAGCCACCATTTTTCACCCTGACTTTGGCTGCAACGTGGAACAATGGCGGACTTCTATTGTAGCCAAAGTCAAGTCACCTGCATCCATGTACTTTTCTTGTCTGGCAAGGAAAAAATATTGGATTTTCAGTTTATCCATCGATTTTCAGATAAATATGTAAATCCTAAGCACATACTTGGATTTGGGAATACTTTTTCACCGTTTCTGCATCTGTTTTCCTTCACTTGTTTGCAGAGTTAGCATTATTATTAACTATCTGCAAGATAGTTAATACTTATTGAAGCTGCACTAAGAAAAATGTTTTGGCACTGTGAACACGTATCTCAGGGACTAGAATCTTGTCTTCAGCTACACGCGAGCGGTGCTTACCTAAGCACATAGAAATAAATGACTACTATTTCTACTGGAAATCCAAAGAGAATATTTGACAGTGTTTTCTTTCATCTTCCATTTCTCTAAGCTACACCACCTACATAATACGAGAATGCACTTAAATAATGGCTTCAGTTGTAATCATAATTTAATATTGAGGGGAAAGTAGCGAAACTACAAACCATCAGTTAGGGATGTTCTGCTTTAGGAGAACAGAACACAAAACACTACAAAAAACGGATGAGCGAAATCGATGGGATTAACTGGGATTGGCTTCTCTCATTTTTCTTGCTTTTTCCTGGCCTCTGCTAATCAAATATCACCCTCTTGCGCCGACACAAAGATTACATGGGACAAGATGAACATTTTTATGAAATATTGATGATAGAAATATACTTGGGCTCAAAATATTATCACTCATCCAATTCCAAGAATTTCAAATCACAAATCTAATTTCACCTGCAATTCTCAAGACTCACAAACTAATGCTTAAATAAATTCAACGAACTTTCTCTAAGGATAACGGTTGTGTCACTTTCCTATGTATCAGATAGTAAAGAAAAAGTTTTCTTTGTACGCCTAAATTCTTGTTTGCAAAATATGTGAACAAAAATGAAGTTTTGATAATAGTTATTTACAATAAAGTGAAAATCTTAAGGAGTGACATGTTTTATGTGAAACTTGGATTTGAAATGTATTGACTAAGCATTGCATTCGCTCTTGAACTGTTTAGTGTAGTTGAAAAAAAACAGAAACTGGTTATTTCTGCTGCGGTTGTATATCACAGGAATGGTGTATTCACATTTCGGGTGACACATTCAACTACAATGCAATGACACTTTCAATATAGCAAACTGGAACGAATGTGTACATTTATGAGTTAGATTCATTGTGTCTTTAAGCCGAAAACACATTAGAAGGAAGCTGTGGACAAGAATTTTGCATCACACTCAATTTCCATAGCATTAAATATATCTTCTAGCGATTGTAACTGAAGTAATAATATCTATGTGAGAAGGAAGGAGGTGGTGAACGATACATAGTGCCATTATTATTCTTAGACAAGGTCTGTAAGGGAGACAATGTATTTACCGAACGGTGGTGGTGGCTTATATGTGTATAATATTGTCAACGAAGGCATAACATGATGGCAGGGAAGCAATAACAGAGTGGGATCCACAAAGTAAATGTGTGAGTGAGGAAAGTAAAGGACATCCAGACTATGTAACGTAACAGCTAGTGGAGGACTTATTGTTAGGTATTATAGAAGTTGAGGTTGAGAAATAAACCCGAGGATTTTCTTAGTGATCCGGGGAGCTTTACTGTTAGTGTAGAAGCTCCGCTTATTTTTTAGATCGGGAAATCAGCGGGTGTTCTTCCAATTATCTCTCCAACTTCCATTTCTTCTCCCCATTTATTATTTTCTCTTCAATACATTTCATAATGTACTAGATCCGTTGTTTTCACCCTGTGTAGCCAACAATACTTGCAAACAACCAATTTCCATACAAATATTAATACGCAAAACTAAAATCGCACATCTACACAAAATTAAAACACAAATGTACGTACAATTCGAAAACTCTCAGAAATTTTACTTGCATATAAAATACAAGTGTACACAAATTATCAGGTTGACAGTTTATGCCTTGTTAACATACGGAAAAGAATTTCAGAATTTTGCATTGTGGATAATAATTAGTGTCCAGATTAAACAAATAATTTGGTAACTGCGTAATTGGAGATGAATTTGTTCCGTGTAGTATATATTAGGACAATTAACTTTCCCTTTGCCTTTCCTCCTTTTCATTTTGCAGTCTTATTTGCTTTCCCAATTTTCATCATGATTCGATCTAATCTAATGGATGAGTCAGTCAGGAGCAGAAAGACTCGGAGAGAAATGCAAAGGCAAATTATTCTGTCTCTAGGCTACATACAACACATACACATCTACGACAGAATAGAATCCTAACTAAAATATCTGACAAAACTAAACTAGCAATTTCCTCCCAGCCAACGCTCACGTCTCTTCGTCGTCAGCTTTACGTGAGCTGTGAAAGGGAAAGAGAACAGAGAGTTCGATAAGGCCTTAAGGCTTTCTACTACTCTTACCCGTGTCTAGTTAAAATAATGTTCTGCCTTGATTCGTCGACCTCGAAACGACTTGCTTTATTTTCCTAACCCAAAGTAAACTAAAGCCACACAGAACCAAACATATCACACCACAACGCACCATCTCACTCACTCACAGTCGAGGCACCTCATCAAAATATGTATTACATTTACTACGCGACACATAATTTACAATCCAATGTGACCCAAAACGTGACGCAGATATCAAAGTAAAACAGACGGATTCCTACATAAAACCAGACGGGCATCAGGGGATAACTAACTAATTAGTGTTCCAATTTCAAAACTAATTCTCCTAAATACGCATCCAACCCACGCCAAACTCACAATAAACCATCGGAAATTTCTCTCTTTCTGCATACAATACTTTCAGGCAGATTTCCAGCAAATACAGATACCTAACAAGTTGTGGTAATACTTCTAAACACAACATTGAATAGAAACCAAATTCTACTCATCTTAAGCAATACATATACCATGATTAGTTCGTATAGTACATTTGCTTACATTACGAGTTACAGTTACAGAAATGGTTCAGTAAAGTTTCAATTAATAATCGAGAAATTCTAATGTTCACTCCTTCACACCTACCTTGCTCATGATGATTTTAGTTTGTACCCGCGCGGAAACTCTTATTAAATTATTCAATGGCTAGACCACGGAAAACGATCTACCATACGAAATTTCAATTCTCTTGAAGAGGAATTAACTGACTGTGTGCTTGGCGAGCAGTATAACTGTCACGTAACTTTCAGATCCCAACGGATAAATTTCCTTGATTAACTCCTGTACTCGTATTATCTTCTCTTACATGAATAGGAGTATTTTATTCTACATAGTCATACTAGATATAGCTTATGTCACAAACTATGCTATGTATAACACGTTCACAGATGAGTTTGTGATAAAAGTAACATCAGATCCGGAGTGATAGTAAAGTATATATTGATCAACCATGCCACTGAGATACATCAGTAGTACATGGTCCACTTTACTATACTGTTTGCATAAGGGAAAGTTCTGTCGTATCATCTTCATCAGTTCATGTTTGTTACCGTGTGAGGTATCTTCCCCAACAGAGTGTACATCATTTTTCATTAAGTGCTTCTTGGTCAAAGTTGCACTAACATAGAGACAGAAACACTCCTGACTGCACTGTCATGTTACCATTTTGTATTTCATCATCTTCATCATCATTCATCACTCTAGACCTAACCAAACTCTTTGTCCTTTTATCCTTTCAGCCGACCTCTTTGTTAATGAAAAAGAGATTCGTTTCATTTACTCTGCTATTTATACATGGAAAACTATTAACATGCGTGTTGAACGATAGACGATAGAAATCTGTCTGAACCAAGACTAAATTAAATTAAGCCAGAGTTACTTCTTCCGAACCTGTCAACTTTCCACTTTCATCACAATATCACTAATCCATCTTTCTTGTACTACCTCAAAGTTCGACTGTAATGTAATTCCATCCAAAAATCTTTTGCCAACTTACTAAGCCTACCGCTGTTATTATTGCCTCGCCATAATAACGAATCATATTATTATCCATCTAGATAGCTTCAGCCTCTAAACTATTTATGTTAGTAGTAACTTGTTTAACATTTAAACACTGTATTTTGTGATACAAAGAATAAATTAATAATAAATTGTTTGAGATAAAGATCCCAAATTCAAATATTTTAAGATAATATTCAAAATATGTACAGAAAAAGCCTGGGCAAGAAAATTTAAGCACGAAAATATTTTATGAAAAACTTTTCCTTGCACAGATAAGCAGTAGCAAGCAGTAGTACAAGGGTTGCACATTTTCTTAAGGTACTGTACCAATTGTACATCTACGTTGCTGTATAAATAGAATAGGGAAGGCAGTTTACAATAGATGAGTGTTAGAGAAAGGAAAGGTTTGCGTTTGGTTGCTTTTGCATTAGATGAACTACACACAAGGAAACTTTGTGAGACGGAAATGTCCGAATCGATATTTCGATAAGGGGCAAATTTCGTGACTGACGAATATAGTACTACAGTCACGCAATAGTTGAAGCTTACCTGATAAATGTTATCATAATGCATTCAGCGAAACTAGGTAGGCTTACTCTTTGAACGTAACCGGTATGCACAGTTACAATAATACACTAAAGGTTAGATTCTTTGCTTTCTATTTAGAATTGACCGTGTCCCCTCATGTCCTTTGTCCTTCACTTACTGCCAAACTTCAAACTGTGGAGTTAATGGGATACATAAATACATAGTAATTATAACAATAGAAATTAAAAACAGTTTTTAGTTTGAAGTTGGAAGTTTGAGGTTAGTTTAATTAAAACAGTTTGAATTTAGTAATTCTTTCTAAATAGTTAAATGTAATATATTTAATTACGAATACATTTTTGTATGCAAATTAAAAGAATTAATTAAAAATCATATCTAAAATTAAAATACAAAATATTCCAGTTTGATTAGACCATTAGGAAAACTATATTTTGATACCTTATGTATGAATTTGTTGCGTAGACTAAGGAAAACAAGAGAGCAAAATGAATTTGTTGTTTCGTATCCCACCTAACTAACTCGTTCTACGATGAGGTTGAGTGCGTATGAGAAAACAGACATTGTGCGTGCAAATACTGAATAATGCAAGACAACATTTGCTGTGTACGTAGTCACGGCATAGAGTCTATTCAGTCTATATATAACGTAAGTGTATACTTAGCGGTGCGGTAATGGTGATGCCTGGATCTATCGAGCGAACTCATTCCATCAAAATTCTCTTTCTGCCTCGCCTTGCTTTCTTTCTTTCTTTCTCCCCACTATTATTACTACGACTACTACCTAGCATCTACTAGAACACAGTATATCTTTAACTGTGTCGAGAACGAACTTTTAGCGTAGTTATTATTACTAGGAGTACCGAGTGGCATGCTCTGTGTATGTATAGTGGGTGGCATATGAAACAGACCTTTACAACGAGTTATTCTATATCTGCGTGTCATGTCGTGTGGAGTTCACATAATAGTAGATGTAGAAAATGTACTTTATTTTACCTTTACTTTCATTTCCTCTTTGCGTTCTCTCTTAGTTTAAGTACTTGCACACGGACAGGCCAACGCTCACCCATTCATTTCCTTCCTAACGATTTTTAACCGGCCAGTTTCGTAAATAGTCGGGGCCTCTAAAAGAAACTACATATCTACTTTATTCTACAACGTGTAAATGTAAGAAAACTCTGCAAGATCCCTAAGAAAAGAATTGCAGAGAAACGCTCGATAGTGTCACCTAGTTTTTCAACCAACGAGCAAAGCACTATTCAGCTACACCTTAACAAAAACTATAGGGCCAGATTTTACAATCGAAAGTGCCAAATAAGCGATTCTCTCTTTTACTTCTCTGACTCTTGGTATTTATGGAGAAAGTCGTAATGCGGAATGCTGGCACTAGGTACACAATTTTTCTACTGGCTATGTACAAATTAGGTGACACTTTTCTGGCTTTATACCACACAGAGAAAATTGAACCACAGGAGATGGTGATGATAATTAAAATGATGTGTACACATAAAACAGTCGTTATCAGTGTATTTTTCCCTTTTGAACCGTAGCGTCGATGCGTGTTTTATGGTTATGTAGTTCCATAGAGAAATAAAAGTGACTGTCATGTTATCTAGTAAGTGGTAAGTAAATAGGTACACTAATCACGATGATTGTAAATTGTGGCTTCATTTGCGACATTTGCGTCATGCTTGTTAGCACCTTTGAATAGCTCATATTGATAACATTTTCTAACTAAATTGCCATTATATTTGTCTATGCAAACTATGCATCACAATCACGAAAGGAACAACTGCACATACTCCGTCAGATATAACTGGAACTTATCAATCATTAATATTACTTACTAGGTATTGATTATTATGAACTGACTCAGCTCCTTGGGTATTTGGAATGGAGCTTTCTGGGCCAATTTGCATGGCTAATTAAACTATTTCTTAACTGCTTGCATTTCCAAAAACACGATATTTAGGTTGTACATGCATTTTTCTAGCCTAAAAGTTGTTTCTCGATAATTAGTTGCAACAATAGAAAATAGGTTATTTTAACCGTAATTACCAATTGCATCCAATTTGCACTCAGAAGAAAACAATCTGAACATAGTCTTATTCACCATTCACCATTGATAGGATGCATCTGATCTTATACTCTTACTTCTTAATGCTACAAACGATTATTTGGTACACTTGTTAACTGGGAAAAATTGAAGTTTATTGAGAATTTTCAATAAAACACATTTGCAAACTACTATAGGTAGATGTGTGTGTAAAATTTTAATAAAACTATAATGAATATGTATGGACATATACAGATCATTCTTAATGGTGTAATTTCTTTTGTATACCTTTATTGTACAGAGCGTTTACCTAATTGTAACTGTCAAACAACGGTTGCTGCTAGGTTGAATGTGTGTATTCCACTTCTTACTTTTTGCATTATTATTCATTGATAAAACCTGTATACAAGCCTAAATGTAAAGTAGTTGGTTTTTGAAAAGAATTTTAAACCCGTACTCAAGCCTTGAATCGAGATGTACTGAAATTGTTGTTTCTTTGTATTGTTTTATAGGGTGATTGATTAGTGGGATTGATTGGGAACAAGGCAAAGAGAGATAAAAGAAAAGAAAGCTGTGAAAGAACAGAAGGATGGGGACATAGCAGATCGAGCAGCATCCGTTGTAACGGCAGCAACCGCCTCCTTGTCCTCAAAGTCAAACCAGACAGCTCAAAAGAGCTTTTCCATCTGGACAATTCATATTTTTAGCTCTCCATGTCAGGAAGAAAACCAAAACAGGCTCAAGTCAAATCATCGCCACCTAAAATACAAATGCATCATAGTGAAATGTCTCTAACGAAATACAGACAAACTCTACGGTTGAGTGACATGGAAAATCATCACTGCGAGCTAAAGGAAGAAACTTCATTAAGTCAACTGATGTAGTAAGTCTACATAATCCGAAGATTGGAATTGGAAGAGAAAGGTTCTTACGTTGTAAGAAAAGATTCTGTCTTGTCTGTCTTATTGTTATTTAAAGAAATGAGAGCCCCGAAGCTACCTATTCAGCAACTTAACGAACACCCTTATTGCAATAAGTGTGAGTGAACAATCCGGCTTTTCATTCGCTAATCGGATTACAAATACCTACTTATATAACTCTTCTCCAGTTCTAATAAGGTACCTATTTAATATTTATAATGTATTTTCAAATTTTCCATAGTTTTTAGATTGATTAGTCCCTGTGAACTGAATGTATTTGTAGTGGGTAGAGACAATTTCGTTTTCCCTTTTGAGAGCGAGGTGAAGAAACTACTTTTGATTGGAAAATTTAGTTTTTTGTCTTCGTATCTTAGGTAAAAATTGCATTTTAGTAGTGTATAGTGCACATAAAATGTAGAATGCGCTCGACTTGGAATTTACTATTTTCTGACGACATTAGAGATGTAATGTGCGAGCTGAAGAAAAAACTAGCGAGGAAAACTAACTCGTAAAGAAACTTGCAGAGAATTAAATTATTTCTCCCCTTTCCCAGATATGTATGTAAGTTTAACTTTTCATCGCTTACCTTCTTCCTGAGCAAATATTCTCCCATCTATCTCTCCTGACTAGTTCAAGCTGTATTCTCTACCTTTCCTTTATTTTTCGTACACAGCCAGTTTCTTCACCCTCCCTCTCAACAGAGAAAACCAGAACAGAGTAGGAATGGGAATAGGTTGATATTTTCGAGAGGTTCTAGGAGAAAATAAGTAACTGTGGATAATACTGGTGATTCTCTTTAGGGATTCCTTCACATCACATCTACATTCAAGGAAGATAGGAAGCTCTATAAAAGCCACATGTAATGTGATGTAAGAGTATTCAGCGAGAAAGTAGAATCACAAGAGAAACCAAGACCAACGAAGACATGGAAATGGCCCAGGGACTTTAGACAACACTCTGACAACGTGACAACTTTGAAGCGACAGCAACGCATTTGCTCATTTCGGGTAGTTCCCTGGAGAATTAGCGAGAAGACAAGGAGCCAGAGCCGTAACGGTACACGCACGAAGTGAAACCGAAAATCCCGTATCTTCCAGTTTCCACTGGTATACTAACAATAGGAAAACTGAGTTATAAGCTTATACAGATAAATTGCATTGCATTGCAACACATCAAAACCAGTCGAATCCAATCAAATATCTAATTCCCCATCTCACCAAACGAAGTCAGACTCTTGAGAACAAACGAGGCATCTGGAAAACGGAAAATATATTGTTGCTCTCCGGTTAGTTGGACTGTGTCATTTTCCGAAGGAGACAAAGTCGAATTCTTCCATTCTACTCCAGTCCAGGTGGAAAACTTGAAACTTCTTGATGCACTTTGTTCTAACACAATGATATTTAAAATAACAAAGGATTCTTGTGACACCAACGATTGAATCTGCTTCATTTTCACTGTGTCTGTGATAGATTAAGAGAAAATCGCTCTCGGTGTTAGGTAAACAAAGAAAACCTAATTGAAAAAATAAAAAGAAAGACGCAGAAGAGCTGTAGGAAAATCATTAAAAATGCCTCAAGTACCAATTTTAAATTTGGAGATAGCGGAAGTGAAGGACTTTGTCCTCACCAAGCTGGAGGATGAGAAGGCGCAGAGGAAAATGGTCCTTGTGATAGTGTCAATCGCCCTGCTTTTAGATAACATGCTGTATATGGTCATCGTTCCTATAATCCCAGACTATTTAAGAAGACTGGGCACGTGGGAAACACATACAGAAGGGGGTGTAGCAGTAACAGAAGCTCCCCGGGTGGTAACATTCGTAAATCAAACAGGAAATTATTCGTACACAGAGCCACCAAAACCACCAAAAATCATCAATGGTGTATTAGTGTACGAGGGAGAAGATACAGCCATCGGACTTTTGTTTGCGTCCAAAGCCTTAATTCAACTGATGATCAATCCATTTTCTGGAGCATTGATTGATCGAATAGGTTACGACAAACCAATGATGTTCGGATTATCAATAATGTTTGTCTCTACAGCCGTTTTTGCAATGGGCAGTAGCTATAACGTCCTGTTCTTTGCAAGAAGTTTACAAGGAGTTGGCTCAGCCTTTGCAGACACTTCAGGATTGGCCATGATTGCAGATCGTTACACCGAGGAAAACGAACGAACGAAAGCTCTTGGAATAGCACTAGCCTTCATATCCTTTGGATGTCTTGTAGCACCTCCGTTCGGTGGATTAATGTACGAATTTGCAGGAAAAGAAGTCCCTTTCCTCATTTTATCTTTGGTGTGTCTGATGGATGGAATCATGCTTTGGTTGGTCATGAAACCAATCAAAGCACAGCAGAAAGAACAAGGAATCATCAGACCTACTGGCACACCCATATGGATTTTATTTATGGATCCATACATCGCTGTTTGTTCTGGAGCTCTAATAATGGCTAATGTCTCATTGGCTTTTCTCGAACCAACAATTTCTGTTTGGATGATGGATACGATGCATGTCGGGCAGTGGCAACAAGGAATGATTTGGCTACCTGCTTTCTTCCCACACGTCCTTGGAGTTGTCGTCACGGTCAAGTTGGCCAAACAATATCCTCAATATCAGTATCTAATGGCCGCAGGAGGACTAGCTCTCGAAGGATTGTGTTGCCTCATGGTTCCATTTGCAACTTCATACTGGGTGCTCATGATTCCGATTTCGGGCATTTGCTTCGGAATTGCATTGATCGATACAGCTCTTTTACCTACATTAGGCTACCTTGTAGATCTCAGATATGTGTCCGTGTACGGAAGCATTTATGCTATCGCCGATATCTCTTATTCCTTTGCTTACGCTTTCGGACCCATTATTGCTGGTAGAGTTATGGAATCTATCGGCTTCCTTGCTCTAAATATTGGAATTGCTGTCAGCAATTTGGCTTACGTGCCAGTTCTCCTAGTCCTGCGACATATTTACGACAAAGGCTTTCAGGACGAGGCCAACATCCTCATGAAAGATCCTCCAGACAAACAATATCAAACCTATGCCATGCAGGACAGAAAAATCGTTCCTGATCATAGCAAACACTATGGACGACTTGAAGACGAGGACGATGACTACAGTAGTAACATGAGTGGAGGTCATAGGGTCACTTTCCAGGAGACGAGTATGAGCTCCAATGGGCCTTCCAATCCGAACCAGTTTGCCTCTTGGCCGGATGAAGGTGGGGGTCCTGCTCCCCAACCTGCAGCTCCTCCCTCTGCTAATCCCTTTAAAGGTGCTTCGGCATCCGATACTAACCCTTTCAGAGCCAATTAAAGCTGTGGGAATTAAAGGATTTATTCATTCAAGTAGTTTTTCAGACAAACCATCTACTCCCGGATTCCAAACTAACCACTTCCCTACACTACACTAAATTCAAGTAATACAGATCAGGTAGCTATACTCACACAATAGAAAACCCATATAACTCCAATTTAATATCAATATCATCAATAACGAAACAGAACTGGCAGATCAAATCATATTACCTGTTTGAGAAGGCGTACTGGTAGATATACTGATAAGATCGTGTTAAGAAGTATAAAATATATGCTACGATAATAATGATAATCTGAAATTCATCTGTTCATTTTCAAAATAATTTTTCATATTGTTTAATAGTTTCTAAAGGTATTTACTTCAGAAACGTCTAGAGAGCTATTTAGTAATACAATATTCTAGAATGCTGACTTGAATTGCTATTTTGTCAGTATTTGCTAGTCTTAAGCATTACCTCTAAGAACTACACTAAAGTAATAGTACGTAATGTACATAATATTTTAAACTACCTATATACTAAAGTTAATCATATTGTACAATTAAGTGACAACATACCTAAGTTAGTTTTCTAATAACAATTTTGGTCAACCAGCGAAGGTAGAAACTATGAAATCAAGATTAAAGAATTAGCTTATTGATAACATTTCGGTTAAGATAAGACAGACTACGAATAGTAGAAATATGCTCTCTCTCTGTATTTGTAATTGAGAATTGCAGTTATAAAAATAGTATATCTTACATTAGAACTAAAAAATAAAAGTAGTGGAGTCAGTGGTGAGAATTACACAATGTAACCGATCAACAGATACCCAGCAGTTAACTGTTTTACGTTCTTTATATGTGCCTAGAGGAAGTTTCCAAAAAATGCTTTGTAAACGTAAATAGCTTTAAAGCATTGCCTTATGCAGCTACAGTTTCTTAATATGGCTTTCTCCAAATGACTTTCTCCTGAAAGTTCATGTTGGTAGTGATAGAGCATTTAAACTTTCAATGCAGAAATTTCAAAGTTTTTTGCAAAAAGAGTGACAACATTTGATGTAAGTTAATTAATTAACTACCGAATACAATGCATAGAAAATTTACTAAGCTTGTTGATATGATTGCCTTACTAAATACTTAGAACCGCTTAATTGCCAAATATAGAGAACCGTCGTGAATTCACGAATTTACGTAAACGGCACACGCACACATGTGTTGAATATGTACAAACATTATTGTTTAAGGAAGACTTCCGGTGGCACTGCCGATCGGGTGCAAAATAAATCCCATCATTGATGATGTCAGTTAAATAATTACGTTCTTAGAATACTAAGTGCAGAATTAGTGTATCTTTTGTCAATTCATATAATGGTATGTAAACATACGATTCTACGTACAGATCAAATGATCAATACTAAATAATATAAAATATAATACATAAATTACTACGATAATAATAATGAAGAACTCAAATAATAAAATACATACTATAACACTTCGAAAAGGATTTTTACGAAAACGTAAAATCCAATTTGGCTGTGGCATGGATGGATAATACATAACAATGGTGCGCTATAGGTTAAGAATTAATGATTTTACAACAAATATTTCTCATTATGTGAATATCATGTAAACACTAATAATCTGATCTAAAAGTTTCTATGTAGATACATTTTTAATGTTTGTGCTATTTACTAGTGCATTTAGGAGATGTAAAGTTTAAATACGTTACGATCATACGATTATTCTGAATATTGATTTTTATGAGTGCTTTGCACTGGAAAGTATTCAAACAAATTGATCGTAGATGGCATTTGAAACAATTAGCCAAATTAAATTGCCTTTATACAATGACTAGCTTTTTGGTTTCTAAAATATCATATACACATATTCAGCAAATATATATAAAGCGTACCGATTATTAGTTAAGGTTAGGTTACATAAATAATATTAACGAAACAGACGCATTTGTCATTTCAACATAATATCACGTAAAGGTCAGGTATATAGAAATACTCTAACATTACGTAGTCGTAAGCAAAGTATTAACTGTAAGAGAGTACATATAATATACGAAGAAAAACGTATCAACCAAGACTCATACATATCAATTGTATCATAAATAGTTCCAACTGGATCACAGTGGACTATTTCTGTCGCCATCTTGGGCATAAGTCATATCAATCATGTATATAAACAAACTACCTAATAAGTTCATCTAAATGAATAAGGCTGTACATAGTAAAGTATAAAAATACTATAATAAATATGCAGGAAGACACATTTCAGATTTCCCTTATTTCCCTTTTGATAATCTAAGTCTTAAGCAATAGATTTACACTTTTGTTCCAGTTTTAAATTGCTGCATAGAAATGTAGGCAGCATGCTATCACAAATGATCTCACATATCAGCCTTGACTGCTCTGAAGAGTATTGATCTGTATGCTTACTAGCACCAACATGTGAAGAATTATACAGAGCTCCTTCTGATGTCATGCCCAGAGCTGTTGTAAAAAGGTAACACCTACCTATATAATGTATGCAGTTAAAAATTAGTGTAGATCCACATTGTACAAACTCATTGTCAGTAGAAATGACGCTTATTATTACAACATTATCAGAAGCCAATTTATTTATGTATTGCTATTGTGTTGCAATCAAATTCATATCAAAATTGAAAATAGGTGAGATTTACTGTTTTACAGCAATTCTAAATCAATTCCTTAAACAACCATTTTATAAACCTCATTCTACATCTTTATTTGCTTTTTCTTAGTTCACATGTCTTACGCGTGAATCAGTGTTTCGAAGCGATATATTTTTCTTGAAATGTAGATTTAGGTAGAAATTATGTAATAGTAAGGTATCTAAATAGGAAACTATTTGACAAGTAATTGATATTGATAGACATCGCAATTCCAAACGATACCGTAGCTCTAGTATAAAAAGATAAATATGTAGGAAAATATAACTATTGCAATACTAATACTAATTACTAATAAGGAATGGTTCCATTGTATTATCAAAACAATGAACCGATTAAGCTAACAAACCAAAAACTACACACTCTCTATCTTTAATATCTCTGAGCAGTGCACCCATGTTGTATCTGTCTCTTGAGTAAGATAGAAAGATTGTATATACTGTACATACATACTAATATTAGTAATAAATAACACACTAACTAACAATATGCAAATTTAAACTCAATTAGTGTGCCATAGTCAGATCAGATGTAGTTACTTAGTTCTTTGCAAGTAATTGTCTGTATTTAGTATAACGAGTACCATTTAATTAGAATACAATGGGAAACTTTTATCTTCGGTTTCATCAGTATACCTGGATGTAACATGATACCCACCTGAATCTGATTTGAACAACGACACAGAGAGTTTAGTCAGTCAAATCGAATATTAAAGAGTTTAATTTTCCGCAGAAAAATTTTAACCTACTTCAGTTTTATAAACATATTAAGCATGATTGCTATAAGCAAAATCCCTAGGCATTAATTCTAGGAACGACTAAACTGTTAGTGTTAGTGTATCTGTAGAAAAGAGGTAATTAAAATTGCGTATTTCTAGTTACTGTATTAGTAAATATATTAGTGTAGATCGGCAAGCAGGTCGACATGAAATAATGTTACGAGTTTAGTAGAAGTCTGCAGTCTTTTTGACTCAGGCAGTTGCGAGTGTTCAATCTAGTCATTTCTGTAACATATCATACACTTATGTAAATTATATATTACTTGTATTATACTTATCTGCATCTATTATACAATTGCCGCGTAATCTACAACTTTAAGATTGACAAATAAATTTAAATGTATTTAAACGTATGTGTAATGTTAATGTCAGGTCTGTGTTTATTCTTCCTTTCCTCTACTTACCAACGCGTGCGTAGTATCTTTTCAAGTGTATAATTGTATGCTCTACTTTAATTATTTCCATCATAATAAGTCTGGTATATTTTGTACTATTAGAGTTAGGAATATGGTAATTCATAAAAATGTGCAAATTCCTTAGTCTAAAGGAAACACTCAATGACATTGGCATTATTTGCAATTCATTAGTGCAAAATATACATCCATAGAGCTTTAGTGTATATTGTAAGCGTATGTTGTACGTGTTTGCTCGTAAATGATGTGAATTATTGGTTATTAAATATATAAACTTTTCTTGTGTAAATTGCGTATTATTTACCAATAGTTCTTGTATAGTACAGTAGAAGAGTCAATAAGTGACTGGAAAGCTTTAATCATAAACTAAAAGCTAATAGCAAGTTGACTACATTCATATCCGAAATCGTGTGGTATGTCTTTTTGTGACCTAAGAGACTCGTCGTATTTCAAATAAATTCATCTAATTAAAAAAGAAATTCTACCCCACTGACAAATATAATTTACATTGAATCTGTCACTTATCTGGATAAACCGATGATTACTATGTACATCCACTACCACAATATATTTACTGTAATTACCAAATATTAAACCAAAGACTAAAAACAGCAAACACTCAATTTAGATCTGAACATAAAATTATTATGCATACTATACTATGAATAAACTTTAATAGTGGAAAACAAAAACGAAATTTCAGTTGTTACATTTAAGAGAAGATTCTGAATGACTAGTGTGCTGTAAATGTACTTTTTCCTTTTGATCTTGATCTTTTAAATTAGTAATTAGTAAATTATTAGTCCATCTCATTAGTTATTCACCGTAAACCAATCAAGATACAGTCTGGAAGATTCAAAAGGGTAGTTAAATTCAATAAATTCATTTAGAAATCTACAATTTTTAGATTTAGAATTGTTCAATTGTGAAACGAATTCAATGTTATGATGTATGTCGCTGATTGTGGGTGAGTTATGACGATTATGGTGAAGTTGACGAGAATTTAATGAGCAATAACAATAAATAAAGAATAACAGAATATCAACCATTTGTTTTATTTTACCTCCATACCATATTGCCTGTTCCATTGATTACCTGCAATAATTTTGTACTTAGTGTAAATGTTAGTTGTGTTTTAAATTTATTTTGGTTCTGGGCTTCATCATCAATATTTCGATATATATCTACTAAACTAGTATTTAAAAAATCATATATTCCACGAAGTTTACACAACTCTTAATTACCAGAGCATATCGTAGGCGTTACATTACGTACATAAATGATATTACCTTTGTATTGGTAAAGTGCTGCACGTGCATGTAATAAGTTGCGTTCGTTTAATTGTATAGGGTGACTATCTCATTTAATGAATTGAGCCATGTTAAGCCGTATAAGCTTAAGAAAATATTATTTTGCATTGGGTAAGGGTACATGCTCGCGTGGAGATACGATGAGGTTGACATTTGTTCATAAAAAGAGACGGACAAGCCTTATTAGAGTTGTACCTTATTGTTAGTTGATATAAAGACTGATTAGAAAATAAATAGATGTTAAGGGGTGTACACAAAGGACGACGGTTGCGGAACAGATAGGATCTTGGTTCTCCCTTCCCTTTTGCTACCCTTCTTGGGTTCAGTGCTTTGTCGCATCCAGATATTTAATAGCAGGTAATATAATTTAGTAGCAGTTTCATCTGTGAAAGCCAAGCGAAGCCAATCTAAAGCCACAAGCATTCATAATCTTAGCACAACCGAACACAGCTACAAAAGTATGCGCTTGGCGTGTACTTTACGAGAAACAATGCATCTGTGGCTGAGAGATGTAACAAACATAACGAACTAAAGCGAAGAGAATATTAGTGTGACGTTAGACAATATTATGACTTGCACTTCACACCTAATGAAAACTAATGTGACAGGGAACAGACACATTGCTTCGTTTTACTCTTTCTCTCAGCATGAAGGAAAACTAAATGTATAAAGCAGGAGCTGTCTGTCGAATGGGATTCCAACTCGAACTCCCTTTCTCGACTTTCCCCGCATGTTTCATTTCACATTTCAAATAATATGACATCAAACGAACAGACTATATCCACATCATGTCACATTCTAATGCTATCTTTTTAGTATGTCTCTGTGGTTTTATCAATCCATGCTCTTAAAAGCGGTGTATTGAGATCTGATGTGGTATGTAATTTTCACCACTATATATGGAAAATGCAAATGTGTGTCCTGTAGTGCCTTTAATGTTTATATTTAAGTTTCGTTATTTCTTTACCAACTTCTTGGTTGGGAAACATTATTTTTTATTCATGCTAGTATACAGGATACCTTGAATATTGCATATTGAAAGAGACAGCCTTTTATCAATGAAGTGCGTGAGCAAGATCGGATCAATTTATGAATAATTCATTGATATCACATAAGTAGTGCAGAATGAATAGAACTGGACAGTAAAACAGAAGGACAAAGGAATACATAGTGCATACATTTTCGCATGTTAATGTTTTCTATGGTTGTATTGTATTAAAGATGTGACGCAAACTGGCAGGGCACGCACAGAACTAAAGGACCACTTTATTGTTAGTACCGAGTCTAACAAGTAACGCTTCATGTGGGAATCGTCGGGAAGAGAAATGGGGAGAGGAGCCGAGTGGTTCAAAGAGTAATTCTTGAATGAAAAGCAAGGGCTGACTATTTGCATATTAGATATTTATGGAAATTAATGGCTTTTCTTCCCTCGCCTTTCATAAAACCATTTTTATTTATTCAGCCACCATGTCTTTGATGCATTATTTTACTTCAGTACGTTGCACTTACGTACTTGCCACCACTATTGGAACTGTTGTTTTCATACTTAAACATGCTTAGAGGCATTCTACATGAAACTTACGTGTATTTATACACACATAAAGGTATAAATATGTAAGTAGACACTTTTTACTCATATCGCAACTGGTATTTCTGTCTCACTTCGCTTATCTAAGTAGCATTCTTGTCCATGCTTTTATTACGTAGTTTCTTGCTATGAATTTACATTATGTTTACACTTTCAAGTTACCAAACTCGTAAGCAAACTCAAAGTACTGTGACAGAGTTGTTTACTTATAAAACATATTTGGATACGAATATAACAGCAATTTTCTTGCTTTGTGAAATGCTTTGAGAAGCTAACTTAATCATATAAAATTGAAATACGTATAAAGTATACCGTTACGTCATAAAAACAAAAAACATTAAAATTTTTTACCATCTTTAATATGTCTTCTTGTGTTTTGCATATTTATTTAAGTGTTATACTGTTGACTCCATTCCATTCATGCTGCAACTTTGTGACTTGACGTAAAGCTTAAGGTCCTTAAGTTTCGCTAAATGATGATGATGCGTATCGGATGAAAATATTTTGAAACTAGAATTTATAAGGGAGAAAATCGTAGAGAGGGTAAAATGGACCTAGAGTAATACATAGGGAATACACAAGCAATGAACATTGGTGAGGAAGGTAACTTTGCCAGAATAAAATAGAAAAAAACGGATTCGTAACTCGAAGTGCCTTATCAGATTGCTACCTATCTACGTTATCTGTTGTAGTAGTAATGGAACAGTTGTAGTAATAGAATAGAAATGCGGAAAGATTGGTAGATAGATACGCAATATACCAAAGATACATGTTTTAATTGAAAGAGGCAAAATTTATGTCTATAGTTCTAAAGAATATACAATAATGTTATTTTCTTACAGTAGGATAAAGGTTAATAAAGTTGCAAAACTTGTTGAGGAGCTTTGAGAAATAAAATACAATATGAAGAATTCCTACTAACACTCCTTCTGGCATTCTTTTTTCTCTAATATTTATATTTTATCAAACTTGACCATTCAGATGATAGTGTACAACATCCGTCCTTCGAATCTTGAACATTTGGTTTAAATATTGAAGCATTTCGTTTCATAAATATCTTAGTGGAAGACCAAACCAATCCTAAACAAAAACAATAATGACACTAGACTAGAGATATGACGATATGAGACATGTACCTATATGCCACGTTATATAAAATCTTTGAAAGTAAAGATTTTTGCGTTCATCGATACTATTTTCAATATTTTTATGATGCATGAATCTGCGAATTTGTAAAAATCATGCTATTCATTTTCAACATATTTGCAAATTCAGACTTTGCTATAAATTATATTGTGCAAATGCAAGCAGTATGTTAAATGAAAGGCAAGGGGAGAATAGAAAGTCAAAGGCCTCGTCCAGTAAATTTGCTTAACTAACTGTAGCATAACATGATTTAACAGTGTACAGTATAAAGAATGATGTTCGGAAAAGCATACGGACTAAACGAGGAAGTGTGAGTAATCGCTTGAATAGAGTCCAAAAAGGCGTCTAATTTGCCGACTTATCTATCCCACATCACAATGACTTGATTCCTCTTTTCAAGGGGGATTCCAATCTCTAACTTGGAATTTCTCTTTACTATCATCTCACCAGTAGTAACTATATAACTTAATATATCCTTACAACCCATTATTACGATTGTGCGTACATGCATAGTCGACGCGACAAACATATTACTACTAACATTGCAGTAACCATTTAATACTAGCAAATACTGTGGAATTCTTCCGTAACCTCCTCTCTGTAGGATGAATCCCCGCTCTTTCTTACTTATCTGTACTTACTAACGATTTCAGTCAATCTGTTCACACAATGTCTCCGACCACACAAAGGAAGTGGGAAACCGGAGAAAATCTCTTTTTATCTACCACCGCTACTGCAATTCCCAGCTTCTCTCTTTTAATCTCTCCGACTTTGTCACATTTTCTGAACTTTCCATGTCGTCTTTTTACTTTTTACAATGAAATTATAAGCACAGTTTTATTGTACACTGTACTTCTTGCGAGATCTTGCTTTACCCTTCTTTTGGTATCATTTTCGTCTACTTACACTGCATTACACTGTGAAACCGCAAAAATTTGTAATTTTATAGAATTCAACTTTGAAAATAACTTTCACAATCTAATATATGCCTACACCAGAAATCTTCCTTCCCATCCTGTTCACGGTAATTAATTCAATCCTTACGAAGTGTAGTAATTTTCAGAAGAAAGTGTTGCCAACACATACATAATTCATGGCAATTCCACAAATTCTGATAAATTAACATTTAGATACTGAAAGTTGTGAATATCCTGATACGGCTGTAGTAATCCAGGGAATCGGATGTAAAGAAAAATCTAATCAAGAATAATGTCAACGAAAGAATGGGAGGGCCGCTTATTCATTTAGGTCGTCTAATCACACACAGTGTAATTCTCCTACGGTTTCATTCATTCACTCTGAATCTCAAAGCAAATATTGCAGAGTGTAGGAAAGGTGTAATTAGATGACCACTGCATTACTTTGTCCATTCATTTGATCTGTATTCCTATTTTTCTTCCTTTTTCTCATTTTCGCTCCCTAACCTGTCCCCTTTCCCGTGTACACATAAAATTAAATAGCAATACAAGGGAGAACTGCCCTACATATGCAATAATATATACATGTATGTAGTGAGATTGGGAAGTAAAACGAATGAGAAGTATTTCCTTCTTTCGTCTATATTCTATGAAGTACGCTTTCTGCCTTTAGAGGATTGTAGTACAGTTAGAGCACTACATAAGTAGTGATAGAGACACTCTTGTACAAAGTAAATCAAACAGAAAGCAGAGAGACGAGAGAAAGAATGGGAAACCTTTAGTTTACGTATGTGATTCATGTAGCACATAGCTGTTCTCTATTTTGGCTCATGAAATCCAACATCGAATCCAATCCAACTTCATCCAACGTAGAGCGACACACAAATACAACCTACCCTCGAACTGGAAGTCTCAATTGCAATTGCAGCAAAATGAAAATGAGACTCATCTCGTCCATCCTTCGTGTTCTTGTAGCATTAACTTGATGTTTCTTTCCTTTTGGCTACACCGACAAATACATTTAACCATTGTGCGATTCGAGTAGACATTTAGTCACCAGTTTTCTCCTTTCATTCATTCAGTTGACTTTGAAAGCAAGTGAACTGCCCTTTTCGCTTCTTTCTCCCTTTTCTATCTACTACTCTACTGTTTCCTCTCTGTAAGACAACACTTCCATACCATAATACAATACACGCCTATCTAAAGTATTTCGTAAGAGGAATGTTAATATACTCGAACTTTCGCTTTCTCTCTATTGACATTACCGAACAGGGAGAGGAAACCCAAACCAAACCACAAGGGGAACCCAAAGAATGCAGCTTTCCAAACCTCCGCATATACATTCTGCTTTCTTCTACAGGGGGTCGCACAATGCCATTCTCTTTAAATTAGATAAGTGCATTTAATATTAAATAATAATAATAAGTAGATGGTTTTTTAGAATGTAGGCATTAAAATCTACTGAATAGTAAAAATACGCATAAACTCCAATTTAAATGATAAGAAGGAATTCGCTTGAATTCGTTTAGAGAAGAATTTTGCAGTTCCCTGTAGAAACTAGAAGGGTCATTGAAAGTTGCAGTACAACAAAGTTCCACTAGGATCTATTTGGCAAGATGACTACAACAGTATCATATATCTGTAAGGCCAAATAGCTTAGCTAATAAGTCTACATTGTAAAGGATAGGTCAGCAAGATTCAGTACAGAGTATTGGTATTGTAATATATGAGAATCCAACTCGATTTGACATACAGTGTACAAGTACTAATTTACTTTCATGTAATACGTGCAGGCAGGCACCACAGCTTTCGTGGTTTGGCTTATTGTCAGAGTAATACAATGTAGCACTACTCACCACTTTATTGCGTAAAAATGTACCTACTTCAGATACATGTGTTATAGCCAATTCTCAATGTGTAAGCGAGATATGTGCTGCACAACGACAGAGGTATGTACCAACAAATTGGGGATTAGTTGAAATGAAAGTGAGAATAGAGTCGATTCACTAACTGCTTAATCAACTTCCCATGTCAAGTTAACTTTCATCTTCGTCTTTTCCATTCAATTCGTTCTGTCAGCTGGCCTCGCCTCTCGCTTTTCTCCACTGAGTCGTCTCTGACAAAGCTCTCTCACCCTACAATCAACTTATCTATTATTGACAAGAAGCGAAATGTTCTAGGAACTAAAACGACTACCTTGTACAAAAAATAATATAACTTTTAAAGGATTTTCCTGCAAAATTGAAAATGATTATGGTTATATTTTGTGTTACTTATTTGTATACTTACATTTTGTACATAGTTATTTAATGTTTTAGAGAATTAATAATTAATTATATTTTACATAAAGTTTATAGCAGTTGTAGTTTCTTGATGCAATTTTAATTCACAAAAGAAAAGACCTTCCGGATTACACCGTTGATAAGTATGAAGAGAGTTTTTTATGTGAAAGCATAATTTTTGTTTTTGCATTAAGATAAAAAGTAAAGAACCATGCATTCTTAAAGTTAAAGCTTAATACGCAGTAATAAAGATATATATCAGGTAGAATAACTTACTTGTTACTTAGAAGGAGAGATAAGATGAATAGGAGAAAGGATGGAAAAAAACTGGGAAAACAAAACAAGTACAGGCAAATTAAATGAGATGAACTAGTACAGAGGAAAGGAAAACAAAATACTTGCTCACTCAGTAAACAAAGTTGAAAATGGAGTTGAAAAGCTTGCATGCATAGCAGACGAGGTAAATATCATGGGATGAGACATCATCAGGCGGAATAGTAGAAAAAACAAGTTTCGTCGTTGACTGTCGTTAGACGAAGTTGCCCTGACCTGAAGGGGTACTATTAGAGTTATAGTGAACTTAGGTTATCTCTGGAAGAAAGGTTGTCTCACGAAGCAAGTTCACAAAAATCAAGCGTATAAATATATGAGTGTGGTGGATATATTTTAGAAGAAAAAAGTTTAGCTAAAGAAGGCAGAGGCAGCATCACGTTATGTTTTGCTACCAGGAGATGGAATCATGAAAGCCCTACGGTGAAATAGAGACGAAGGATGAGACGAGATCGTAGAAAAAATAAAAGTGAACTGCTGCAGAGAAAGCGCACGTTGGATGACGAGGGAAAGGAAGCGTATGAAAATTTAATTAGGTAATGGGGGAACATCAAAACATGTCTTGACTCTCTAGTAGCTACGCTTTCTACTCCGCAACACTAAGCTACCAACATTTTCTCTAAAGATTCCACGCTAAGGGTTTACTAGAACGAAACAACAAAGCAACTACATGGACAGGACCAAAATAATCTATATTCTGGTACAAGTTCTATATCACATCAAAATGTCACAACTCAATCCAAGTATTTACCTCTACTTCAGGTCAAAGAAATAGTTATATTGTATTAAAACGCATTTAAGTGCTGTGCACAAATATAATACTGCATTTCCCTGCCTTCAATTTCAGCAAAGGTAGTAAACTTTCAAATAAACAATAATAGTACAAACTAATTACATCTTCAAAGTTAGTATCTTAAAGACTTCCCAGTCCATTTGATCAATCATTACTGAACAAACATAATTTCCTAAGTTGGACGATAATTACAGCACAGTAGATTATTAAGATTTTAAGTTTTTATTTGGTACATGTTGTAATTTATTAAATGCAAAGCATATTATACAGCACTTCGGGTACTATCCTCATGCAGCATAATTAAGTATGCAAAATCCCTATTAACTAAAAGTAGTGCAATGTTGTATCTTCCTAGGCATTTTCTCGAAAAGATTATTTAACTATTAACTATGTTCTGTACATTGAAATGGCACGTAGTATTTAAAGATGAAAGATATATGAAAGCAAAAATCCCTGCAACTCATTAGTATTAATTAAAATAATTTTAAGCTTTTGCAATCAGGAAGAAAGGATTTAATGTTTGTTCAACAAGATTCAAAGTTTACACAACATATTATTTGGCAACATACATGTCTACTATGACAGAGTAAGATTTTTAGCGAGAAATATTCTTTAAGTATAAGATTGTGCTCTGTTGAAGGAAGTAGTGAATCATTCATCACCGTATTATTACTGTAGCAAAGATCTCAAAACTATGACTATCAAATCTGAATGAATGAAGAATTCATTACTCATTTAAGGTTCAAGGTTCAGTCTGTAGGAGATAGTAGTCTATGGAAAGTAGAATCTCATTTGAATAAAAGTACAAGTTTGAATTGAACTCGGTGTACATTCAGTCGACTATGAATTGTTAGCTTGGCTGTTGAATTGGAAATTCACGAGAGGAAACTCTTTGATGAATCCCTAAAGACTACTTACCTCCCGTAATTTGTTACTTTAATCATTCTAATTTGAATTGAAGATGTGATGTGTCGTCCCTTGACTTTCCTTTCCTTCAGTCAGATAGGTTCACATCACATCCCAGGCACACAAGTAGATTTATCTCACAAAGACACTTAAAAATATCCATTCTCTCTCATAATGTAAAATTGATGGCACTTTTTATTCCATCATACTTTCATTTCCCATTTTGCTGCATTTCATAGCAAATTTCTTCCTCAAACACTTTCTTTATTTGTTCAACTGAAATCACATAAATTTTCACTTGAAGTACGATTCTTAAAAAGTGAGCAAGCAAACGTCATCTTCATAAATAATCAATGCAAATGACAATTACATCCCAAAAACCCCAATTATGTACCCAGTACCTAGTTCATGGTAAGTATGATGAAGTGTGGCTAATTGTTCATGTTAAATTAATTTTACATTTAAGAAAGCTTTAGGAGCTTTGGCAAACTGTTTTTATAACCACAGTATACAATATAGTGCACCTATACCTAAACATTAACCTTTTGCAATTTTTGCATTTCTTTAGAAATCTGTTGACAAAATTTTAATACAAAAGATCAGTTTATCTGCTTTACTGCTTAATTACTCGTTTTATTTTGATTACTTAGTTGGTAGAAAAGATTAGCCTCGTGGATGAAGTCAAAAAGATTGTTTACTGTGCTAGTATTTCATAAGAGCAATCTTCATGCATTGCATATTGCACATAACTAAAGGACTAGATTTCCCATGGGAAATGACTAGGGGGAGATAATGAGTTGACAGTTGAATTAAAAGGGAAAACAAAATTTACCAAGAAATTCTACTCTTGTTTGTCAAACATGGTAGCGCAGCGTAATTTTACGTAATTAGAGTTCTTGTGTACATTTCCTTTATTTTTCCAAAGAAATATTTTGATATTTTATCCAAAGTTGATAAATTTTAGTTGATGCACTCCAGTTTCGTAAGCATGTTTACTTTGCTAGGTCGTCTGCTATTTTGTCCAATTAATAATGCATAACTACGAGGCTACCGGGCACCATAGAAAGGAAAAACAATGGGTCGAATGATAAGGTACTTCTTGTAATAGGATTTTTTGTGTTTATCCAATGTTGCTAGACAGTAAATGACATTAGCTTTCCTTCCCCTTTCTTGTCTCATCTGGTGAGGTGATACGCATTGCATCGTAAAACATTTGTTGTGTTGTGATGGAAGCAAATGGGAAACGCGAGGCATGTCAGGAAGAGGAATCAGATACGGTAGGACACTACCCTAAAGTAAAAGTTATGATTATCAAGGGCACAATTACATTTCACGGTGAGCTGATAGGAGAGATCTTGCCTCCTCCCTACTGTACGCATTTATGATCCCAACTCAAGTTTTGATATTTTATGGTGACCCCTCAAAGTACAAACTCTATACAAATATTAACAATACCAAATAGGACACAAATTCAAAAATTTTGACAGAATACTCAAAACACCTACTATCTATAATTGGTATTACCATTAACCATTAAATGCCCGTGAATATAGAACATCTATGTGAACTTTTTTGTAGAAAACCTTAACTTTATGGTGTCAAATAACTGTCATTTAATAAAACTGCTGGTTCTGAGTTCTGATACGTATATGTATATGCTGGATTGCACTGTACACATAAATTTGCTTTACTTCCTTCAACTCTTTGAAATTCATTAGAAATAAATGAAGTAAAGTTTTCAACTATACTTTAATACTATCGATTTCTAAGAAATTCATTTTACAAAAGTTTTCGAAACACTAATATTTATGCAAGCAACATGTTCGCAAAAATTGCAAACAACTTATTTACCATTTTGTATTTTGTCGCTTCTTTCGGATAGAGTATTCATTGTAGAGTTGTATAATGTGTTGCAACATAAGCAAATACCAGAAATAAGACTGGAACTTGTGCTGTACTGCTTCACTGCGTCTTTGCTTAGTTATTTGTTGCTCTCTGTGCTTTTGTAGTTGCATGAGATGTAGTTACGTGGGCAAACTGGCAAAGTCAACTCGCATCGCACTTCCATCTGAAAATGAATACGACCCTCAGGGGACAAGCCCAGCAGACTGTGTACACGTATAGCACACATTACTATGTAAGTAGTAGGCATAGAATCTACTTTCCCTCTCGCAAAACCCAAACTTCAAAACAAACCGACCGAAGAACAAAACCGAGCAGACAGGGAAGAGAAAGTGCTACTGCCAAATGCAATACTTGTTTGTAAACTTTTCATTGTAACTTCTAACTCCAACTCTGAGCAAATCTCCTACTTTGTACAAAATACATCCTGCCATACAGCTGACTACACATACTCCGTTTTCGTAGGTAGAAGGTAGTGTTTTCATTTGGACACAGTTGTGTGTATCTGTGCATTAGCCCAATTGCAATTGTTTTGTTGTTTTGAACTTCTGATGGTCACGATCAAATTATTCTATCTTGGGTTGGTTTCCCTGCAGCGCACTCCTGTTTGTTTGCAATTATGCAATTCTGAAAACGTCTTTTTTCAAAAAACGTTTTTTCTTGAATATGTATAAAGTATGAATATTAATGAATAGTTATGCGTTTTAAACAAAGGGGTTAGTAATGAGACTATAAATCGTTTTTGAACTTCATTTTGCATATGCATTGGAAAAACCCAGAGTTAAGCAAAGTTATGCAAAGATGATGAAGTGATAGAGTTATCCAGCCCATTCTCCTTTATTCTTCAGTCAGAACAGGAATTGCAAATCAAATATGAAAAGCCACAATGAAATTCTCCTATCTCGTCTTCAATGTTAATTTCATGAGGAAGGAAACCCAAAGAGGGATAATGCGAATGCGAGGAGATAATTCAAATAGCTCTTCAGAGGAAATGGGGGAAGACTATCTGAATGAAGACAAAAGGAGATTATCAATTCAAGATTACTTTACTTAATTAGTATTCTTAACTTGGGGGTACACGGTACACATCCATTGATGACTCTATTATGGCCCAACCAAGCTAGTGAGGGTGTTAGTTATAGTATCAGTTTTAAGTGCTTTTAAGATAGAAGTACAGATAAAGATGTATTATGGCACTATGGTTATGATGTGCGCCGTATCAAGTCAGACAAAACTCCAAATAGATATTGTAGTATGTTCTCATTGGAACTAAAATTCTAAAATTCACAAGTATACCTTTTTATACCTCGGAGTGCATTTATTTATAGATACCTTGTAGTTTCCTCCAGCCAGCATCCTCTCCAAAATTACTTCCTGAGAAGAAAAATTGACTTAAAATTTCCATCTATAAGAATTTCTGAAACGTGTTACAGAGTAGTATAAGCTGGTATATTAGTTTCGTTGCTCGATCTCATTGTATTGATAATTTATTACGCAATTTGGATCACACAAAGGTTTCGAATTACAATAATTAAAATTACATTAGAGATTCACCAACCAATTGTAACGAATAGCCGCATTACTTAACTTAAGTTGTACATAATTTTATGAGATACTTGTCAAATCAGATTAATACTTTGCCGAGTCAAAGGCTGTTATCAATATTGTAAGCGTATAGGTACTAGTAAATACTAGATAATACAATAAATACTTTAGAAGTATAAATAATATTAAATCACATGGAAAATGCATCAAGGTGGTTAAGGTACTTTGGTAGGTAAGATGGAAGAACTAGTGGTACAGTAATAGTAATTATTGCAGATGTACAATCCATAGTAGTACTCAATAAAATTTCTTTTCTCTTATCGTCAGTATCTTAATAACAAGTAGGAAAAGTTGTAATGCAATAATTACCGTAGGTAAGTCGAGAAATACTTATAATTTAGCCGTAGAAACCGAAACCACCGTAGTAGCCAGGGAAGCCACCGTAGAAGCCGCGATAACCATAACCTCCGTAGTAAGGAAGCCCGTATCCACCATAACCGCCCCATCCAAGACCGTAGCCTCCATAGGGATATCCGAATCCGTAGAAGGAATTGGCAGTTTGAAGATCTGTTCCTTTGTCATCCTTTTTCTTCTCTGGTGCTGGGTCGGCTGCAAAAACGAGAGCCACACAAGCGAGGACAGCAATAACAGCCTTAAATGAAACAGAAATTCGAATAATAATTCACTTTGCTTAAAATAGAACAAAACACGATTTTACATAAAACTTTTTATGAAACAAAAACGAATTTATACAAAAATTCTTACAATGAGCTTAGCCATTGTTGGGATTTTGAGGAGAGAGGTTTAACCGCACACAAGAGTTAATATTATGCAAAATTGAAAAATTGGTCTGAGAGTGCGAGGAAAGGATTAGGCGCTTTTATACCTTTGGCCAACTTAGGGCTAGCCGGATAAACTGTTTAGGTAACTGCCTTTATTTCATGGGCTACAAAGATATACACAAAAGGAATAAGATGCCTCTATTCTATTATTTACATACAATATCACCATAAAGTTGGATATAAAAGTCTTAATAGCTCTCTCATTAACACATAGTAGGCAAAGATGGTTTTACACTCAAAGACATGGATATCATGTAACAATCATTTAAATGAAATAAAACCCTCCAACAATAACTAAGTAAGCTGTAACAAAACAACAACAAGTACATAAGGACAGCATGAAAAATTTTGTACTACATAAATGCTAAGCTAATCTCAATCTACACGTAACACGCCTTCGAATACGTGATTGTGTTGTGATTACTGAAACGTGTATTTAAAAAAACAATTATATTTCCTCCACCCCTTCCTCTCTTGCTTCTTGGACTCTTGCATTGCAGAATTCTACTATGCGACTTAATTCTTGCTAAATGCTAATGTACAAAAAGAATACGAATTAAGACGGGAGTAGAATCTATGTTTCATATACTGACCCATTGTTACTAAAATATGCTGTTGCGGTTGCAAAATGTATAAAAATGTAACTTGCATAGTTTTCTAAATATCTCATTAGTACAGTGTATCTATTTAGATGTAATTGTAGTAGTAGCTCTGCTTACGAGTATAGTAAAGAGCCACAAATTTTATTAAGCATTGGGTAAGGGTAAGGGTAAGGTGAATAAATGAATATAGGATGTTACGAAGGCTGAAACAGCTATATATTATACATTATAGTTATGCACTGCATGCTTCAGTGATTCTTGGTCTATTTATACCCAACTGAAGCTGTATCCAGCAATTACAGGTACCTATTTAGTGCTGCATTCAGGTGGATATTTCAATATTTCCGTTGGTAAAATAATTCCAGGATAAATGAGTACCTACCTATCTAATTATTTTGGGAGTTTTAGCGGAATTAATCGCAAGTTTCAAGTTTACTTTAATTTACAAGAAAATGAATAAATTAAATAGCAATGTGAACAATTTCTGAAAATCTTATCAATGAATCTTTGTATATTATGCACGTATATGCGTGCAGGCAAAATAAATTCCATTGTGTGGTTATTGAAGTAATTGGCCACACTTTGTGTGAACACCTTAAGGTATCAATTACTCTATTCGTTATTATTGAGAAAACATTGTATTTTTGTGAATTACAACTTTTGTTAAACGAAAAGATATTTTGAAATTTAAATACAATGATACTTTCGTCAACTTTCAGGCGATTAACAGATAAAAGATAGGTGTAAATGATTTGAGTGTAAGATAGTGCCAATTGTATGCTGCTGCGTAATGTCATCTGCTTATTTGCGTGTCTCGACAATTCTTGCTTCTTACGCACAGGAAATAATGAAATTGTCATTTGTTTCCTAACTATGCAAAGCTAGTGTTCTTTTTAGAATCTGGGTCATTACTGCATGATGTGTATCTCATTAACATAGTGAGTGAATGTAATGTGGTTGCAGGTTGCACTTTATTTCATAACGAAATATTTTACTTTGGATGCACAAGTCTCTATATTTTCACATGCATGAATCATGCTCCACGCATATTGCAGACACAATTGTTTTTAAAAACTTGATTGAGAGTTTTTACAATATGTTCCCTTAACATACAAACTTATAATTAAATGTGAATTTAGCTCATTATACCAAAACTGGCAAAATCTGTGATGTTTTATGATGTACACATGGTTCCTTTGACAGTAATTAAATTTTGGAATTTCCCATCGCCACCGCTCATGTCTTAAAGCTTACTCAATCTACAACTTTCGATAGGTGCATACTACAGATTTGTATGGTAACTGATAAATGGTCCTCGCATTCTAAGTAATAATTTGAAACAAAAAGTATTCATGATTTTATTTTTATTTAAAACGGAAAAGTAGATACTAATCAGTTCATATCTTGGGGATTACGAAATATTAATTCTTACGAGTGCCTATTGACACAGATAGTGGTGTACGTAGCTAGAATTATTTATAGAAGCCATGTAACCTGACCCCTTCTTAAAGAAAGCATATGAGTCCTTTCACAATTCTGACAGGCTCTGTAAAAATAATAACTCAAAATAGAGATAAGAGAATGAGGCTTTTCAATTTGAGTGAGTTCCGTATTTACAACACCACAAACTGCAATGTGCTGTTCAACAATCTGTCGGTTCTGTGTGCTTTTATATGTACATAGGAAATATCGTGTCGTTTTTAATTGCTAATTGTGTATTTTATCCTTGGATTCAGTTTTAGTAATGTACAAACATTTCAATATTATTTGCATGTAGGGTTTGAGATAAATATCTATAAAGATAAGTCTTAATGAATAATTGTATTAACACTGCAAAGTTAATATAATGAGATACATAGTTGTGGCCTTTCAACTTCAACGAGTTGGCTTTGCCACGTCAATTCTTGAAGAGTTTAGAAACGGATGTCCTTTTGCGTTACTAACAAACAACCCAAGATCTTGTAAGTAAATACCTACCTTTACTTGAGAAATATACATAAAAAACTTACTTTTTGTTCGAGTGGTAAGAAATAGCGTGCATATGAAATAGATAGGTTCTATGTAGTTCGAAATCTATCTGTTACTACAATATTATATAGAGCAATAATTTTGTAAACCGTACTAAATTATTAAATTACCGATTTGCTATTGTAATGTAGCCCTTTGAAAATAGAAACAACTCGTGTAACTCGTCACACTGGAAGCACAATGAAACCATAAAATATGTTGGCATTCGTTGGATACAGTAATAATCTTAAAATTGCACCCTTGGCTTATTAACCATTCCATTTTATATTTTCTAAAGACTGTTCATATCTAGTTAGTTTAAATTCTTTCGTAAAAACGTAAAAACGTAAAAAATTTCGTAACTTCACATAAATTGCCATTGGTGAGATCAGTAAGTAGTAATAGTAATAGTAACTCTTCTTAAATAAAGATGACTTATTCGGCAACTGACTTAATTAGAGGATTTCTACGTGTCACATTTTCTAAAGTGTAGAAAATTATTGTTGAAACTATTTGTAATTAAGATTAGCTTCAAGCAGCATGGCAAAAATTCTTTGCTAGTGTGATACGAATGACGAATGCAGGCATACGTACAGCTTACGCATGATTTCGACAACTAACGACTAACGATAGCGTGTTTCATAGTTTATTATAGCATAAAGGCTTTACTTTTAATTAGTATGCTTCAGAACTTACATTGCTGCAAGCGTGACAGTGACAATGAGGTTTTTGACAGCAATTTTGCCATTTATGGTGTACTTTATTTGAAAAATAGTTTTCCCTCCAGGATTTCTTATTTTGCTTAGTATGCACGAATTCTTAAGTATAAATTCACTCTTGTCAGCTATAGTACGCCGATAATGTTTGAAGATTGTGTGTAATACGCATTAAGAATTTTAAAAGTAGTATTTAATAGTCTATGGAGAATACAATTCAAAAAAGTCGTAAAAACAGCATTCCTAAGAAAAGTAGGATTAGGATATGACTTTGCTAAATTAAGTGTGACTTTCTTAAATGCTGAAAACTTACGTTTAAAGTAAGAACTGGTGCTAAATACGTCGCAGGAATAATAATTTCATGCCTAAAACCTTGATGCTTATCCACCCGTTAAACAATATTATCATGCGGTAAAATTAGTAAGTCCTTGAAAATATCCATCAGTTGACATTTTGAATGTGTTTGAAAACCACGGTATAATAGTTATGTAACAAATTCGTAATACTAAGCTCCATTTACATTTTACAATTTCCACCAGTTGTGTTCCCATCATTATTGAAGTTTATTAGCCTGACAAAGCAATGCTATCAATATAGTACACAGTATCCCTTTTATTTGAAATTCATCTTTGATATTTTTGGGCTCTGTACTCTGCATTTCCTAAACGGGAATACCTTTCAAATCCTTACCTATTGATGTGCAAAGATAATGCTATCTTAAACCTACTATAACATCAAATATTTTAGTTAATTGAAATTGTTAAAAAAATCAAGCGTAAAAGTACGAAAATGAATTTTTAGATTTTCAGTGTTCTCATATTACATGGTTCTGAATCTCCTGAACGGTAATATTGTCCTGAGTTCACTATTTGTTTATCTACAATACTAGTAGTTCGCATTTATGTTGTTTTCCATCGTTCCTGCTTGCTTTGGATTGAGTAAGAGCTTAGAAGATAAGAGAGGGCTAAGGTTCCTATATTCACTTATTTCAATTGATTTCACTCGAGTAGACAAGAAATCTCTTGTCTTTGAGTTTGCTTCCCTTTTAGTATTCCCTGAACCTTGCCTTTGACTGTCTCACTAGGTAACTTTTGATTTCACGCTTTTCTTTTCCATTTCTTAGGCATCAGAGACTCACTTCTGTAAATCTACCATCCGAAAATACATGCAAGATAAGAGAGTGATTACAAAATATTTCACAGGAGTAAGCACCTAACTGAATAGGAAAACTGTGGTTTGTTTGCTTTGCTTCTTTAGTAACTACGAAAACGTTTCTGAGGAACTTATTAGTACATCCATTCTTCATTTTCTAACTTCGTTAACTAATGCAATTGAGTAATTGTGTTATTGTACAAATAAATTCGTTAATGTCTGCAACGCATTAACTATTGTAAATCTCTAGAGACTAGACAAATCCAGAGAAAATCAAAGCCTTCTAAACTAAGTCACATTTCACATAAACGGGGAGATTTTTCATCTATTTGGCCTGATGTTGCGTGTGCCTAAGCAAATAATCACAAAGTCTGTCTTTCCTCAAACGGCCCTAAAAAGATAGAAACGTATAGAATTTTGGTTCCCAATTATATAGCAAATGAACGTGACGTACGTACAATGCAATACCAGTTACACAAGATAACATAGGTACCTAATGTAATAAAGTGTAACTAAAGGAAAGAAGAACGTGCTCACATGAACCTCTTCAAAGTTAAATTCATTTCGTATAAAGCAAATATATAAAATGTTATATGTACAAGTTTTACTGTACTACACAGTAGTTCCATTTTGCTATCATATCCCTAAACTCCTTGAGGATTCTCATTCATTCGTCATTCAAAACTTGCGATCGGGTCCCTCTGCGAAAACGTCGTAGCCTTCCAGTCTTGAATCTTGAATGGGTTTGTCCTTTGCATTGAACTCGGCCCTGTTTTTCTATTGCAAAAGAGAAATACTGCATTTCATGTATTACCTGTGTTATTATTGTATGAACCAATGTAATATTGTATATGTATTCTGATATAGTGAATAAAGCACTTCGGTATATACATAAGATATAATAATAGATACCTTCAAAGATATGTTAAGTAGAGCACTAAAGGAAGTATACCATAAAGCAAAGGGAGAGAAAAAAGAGAAAGAAAAGAAGGGAACTGAAAAGATAAATAGAGAGATGTAAAAAGAAAAGATAGGGCACGACCTAACAATTTCCTAGCCTTGGTCTGCGTCTGGCTTGGCGTAGCGTCAAGTCAGGCTTTAAATTTCACTGGCCTAGCCGGGTAACAGGGGAAATCCGGTGTAAAGTAAATTTACAGTTGTAGAATCAAACCAACTCACGCCACGCCACGTCATGTCAAGTCCTACAGTCATTCTCTCCTCTTCCTCTTCAACTTCCTATTTACTTCTTTTCTTCTCGATTCTCCTTTCTGTCTCTATTCTACCTACAACAATTTTATCACTTTCAATCACAATATATCTTTAGAATTGAAAGATGTGTATAGAAAGCAGAGAAACTCTAAATCCTGTGCGAGTACACACATTAAAAACATGTATTCTTGTATTCTACAAGATTACCTAGTAATAGTTCACCCTGTATAAATATCGTACGTAAAATTGTATTTAACGTAACAACAATTTCCCAAGTCATATAAGTATAATGTTTTTATCTAAGGTAGAGGTAGATATGCTTTCTTGCTGATATCAAAGCTTGAGTAGATTTTACAACTGCACATTTCGACAGAATTCCCCACTAACGAATTCAAAACACGTAATCTCAATAGTAGCTCGTTACGATTTTCTCTTCTGCTTCTATGACTCTATTCTGGTATTCTGGAATAGCCTCCAGTTTGCTTTTCTCTCTCCCACGACTCCCATTCTCGTGTTGACTGGACTCTCTTGCCTTGCCTATGCCACACTCAACTCAACTGTTATGAGATGAACTTAATTTTCTGAAGTGAAACTATCGTAAAGGTTGGCTAACTTATTGCACACACTTGTCCGACATAGAAACATTACATAACCCATGGAAATTGTAAACATAAATATGAATGTAGTATTTAGGTGTCCTATTTATTCTATAGTAATCCCATTTTCATGAGTTCAATTTATATTTGAGGTACATTTCATCCCATTTCGCTTCACAAGGGTTGTACTTTGTGGATCAATCCTACCTACCCATTTTAATCTTCTGAACATCCAAACGAGTATAGTAAATTCACAGTGTATGTACTTAATGCAATAACTTTTTAATTGCAGATTGGAGAGGTACCGTCACAAACCTTCCAGGCCGGATCCTTAACCGGGCATCATCTCTGGTTTCCTCCGGCCTAGGAACAACAACCGATGGAGAAGATAAAGTAAGCTAAAATATGATAAGATTGAAAATTCAAATTATTTCTCTCCTTTGAAAAATTGGTTTCTAAAAGTAAAAAGTGAAAGATGCCACCCTAAGTATGAAATGTCAAAACCTAGACTGTCTCAAGTATCAAGTGCTGTTTGCATTCTATGCGTTTAGATTGTCGGCAGAAACAATACAGAATTACGAAATAAGAATACAAAGGAATTGTTTTGAACCACTTGAATCTGGATTGGATATTCTCCTCTAATCCAAATTGCTTACATGTTTTCAACGCATAAGCTCACAAGAGAATGTGTATAGTTCAGTATGAATAATAATACGCTAGACAATTAAGAGGTCTTTCAGTCAAGTGCTTGCTTGTCGACTGTCGAGTGTCTCATGCTTTACAACCCAAATTCCAATCGTCGAGTCCGTTTGCAGGTTCGTCATGCATCATGCTTTGTTCACGCAACCCCTCTTTTGTACTTGTCTCCTTTATTGTCATAACGAGATGTATAGTACCAGGAAAGGACGAACTCACAAGTATCAACGTACGTGATAACACTGCTATCTAACAATTTCTATTTTGTTTATGCAAAAAATATTTAAGTATTATTATTCCGTATTAGGTGGATTGTTTGTGGATTTACATATTCAGAAAATATAATAAAAATAGACAATACCTAAATAGTTCTCCTATAATAGATTTATCTATAAACTACAAAAATTTTGTAAAGCAATTAAAGTTATGCCGAACTGTAAACCACAAATCGAAAGTAGTTCACTTATCATTAACGTACTATATAGGTATAGTGTACTTAGGGTATGGTTCCCAAAATGATGCGATTTATATCGGGAAGAAATTGGCCATAAGGAAAAAGGTGGACTGGAGAATGAACATACAGGTTGAACCATTAGTCTGTCTGCTGTAATATATTGTTAAGAGAATGTAAACAATCATTTTATTTCTAAACGCCTATTTCTTGAGATGGGAAGGGATGTAAGCTGACGGGAAGTCTAAGTAGGTACGCCATAGCGTTGTTTGCAGCTATACATCAGCTGGGCAATAAGTAGACTCCGAAGTATGTAATGTGTTTCCGTAATGTGCCCCGACTAATAGCTAGCGACAGTAAATACTTATAAAGCAAAGAAGAACAATGGGGCTTATTTTATTGTGGGCTTTATTAGGATCGTGCCCAATGTGGTGTAGTGTAGATTGTCGGTTTATTAGAGAGTTTTCTCGATAGAGTAGTGTAGAGTCCATTACCATTACTCCATTATTATGGAGAAGAATAGGGAGGATAAATCACTTGGCTGTCGACACTCATAATTGTCAGCATCACCGCAGCCGGAAGAATTCGGAGGGTGAGGCAGGAAACACAAAAGGGATGTTTTTCAATTTCTCCCGTTTCTTTACCTATCTTTCTTTGTCTACTCGCTTTATTATGCACTACATAGCACGTGCTCAATTGTCTTGTCCACTGGACAAACACAATAGTATTTAAGAGTCTCTTCGGGCTGTTATTGTAGGTAATGTTATTCTAATCAACTAGCGATGCCCAGTTTTCTCTTAAATGTTCTAAAATATATTTAAAATTAGAATACTGTTTTCGTTGATTGCCGTTTTTCCTAATAATGCCCAAAAAACAAAGTTTTTGTTAGGGAAAATCATTAAATTAAATCAAGTCTACCTCATACCTTGAAATTTTTTTGAATTGCAATGCACATTTTATGTCGTAAGCGTCTAGTATAATATATGACTACAGTAAAAGTGTGTTACATGCCTAAATGATTTACGACCTACTTGTCTGTCGTAATGCTTTCTATTTTGCATCTGCTTTTAAATAATGCGTTTCAGTGTCTTAGGGATATTATGCAAAGGTTATTGGGAACTTTTGTTTGTTTAGGGTTCAAGGGCTAATAAATGTGTAGTGAAACAACACTGTACACGAGGGACAAAGTAGTGATATGCCTTAAACACAGAATTCGCGCTTAACAAATTGTTATGAATATCAGAGCTGAAGATGTATGTACCTAAAATCCATTATCTCATTTTTAGGGCAATGGAAGATGAGTTTGAGAGCAGTAAGGGTTTTCTTGTCTGTATGTGTAAATAAATTGAAGGTGAAAAATCGCATAGTCAATTGTATGGGACATTTTAAGAGAATGTGACAAAGATGGATTACTATCTACGAAGAGAAAGGCCACCTGCCAACTTTCCCATCACATATCACTTTCCATTTCTCATTTTCTCTCTATGTGGTATATTTGCAGCCATACATAGCTATACTATACTATTACGTAAAGAAAAGTACACATGCCTACCATTAAAGTATATGCATTGCCATCCAGCTATATTAATATATTACCATACACAAATAGAAAAGATATCTTCCATCTTGTAGTATAACTCCATTATTGGTGAATTTTAAGCGGAAATGATAGGGATTCCAATTCAATACAATTCCTTTACCTTTTACTTGATGTAGATATGTAGGCAGCTCATTCATAAATGTATTGGATCCTGATAGATTTGATGCAGGTTTCCTTTTTCATTAGGGAATTTGAAAGGAATTGGAAAAGCGCATGAATAAATGAATCTAATTGTATCAAGGGGAGTGGTCAATTACAGGTTAGATTAAAAGTTTTAATAATATAAGGTAAAGCTAATGTTTTTCACGTAATGTAATACAAGGAAAGAAAAGAACACCTCTTTCGGGTAAGGCAGAAATGCTTCTGATGTTAAACTATCTTGAAATGGTTATATGAAAAAAAACACATTGAAATACCTATATGTAGCAAGTACAAAAACAAATTGATGTACGAAACGAAGACAATTTTTTGAGCCTGGAACTGCAAAAAGTAATGTATAACATGTTTTCTTAGTCATGGTCTATATGGTAGGTCCAGGTTCAACGTGTATTACACAGTAATTTTGATGCATATTATGTGTAGTCCGTAGCTTCTAAAATCAATACCAGGAGAAATTCCAATTTTGGGGGAATAAATAATTGAGTGATGTTTCTAAAGGGAGAAACGAACAACACTCACTCACTCATCCAACACATAAAAATTTCATACAGTCTATTTCCAATGCTAGCCAAGTAAACTCATATTAGTACTTTACCAACTATAGCTGTCCCTCCACCTCCGATCCGAGTCCGAATAAGAACAATATGAATTGTGCAAAGTTTGCCACAATGATAGTGCCATTGTACCCTACTCCTAGTAAGTAGTATACTATACAACAATATCCTACCTCAAATTTACCTGTTTTATAATTAACAGATTTTTAAACTCTTTCCATCACTTTTAACACAGCACTTCAAAGTCCTTCATTCAATAGGCACAAAATTATGTAAATTTTCAAGAGTCGAAACATGAAAATTAGCCACTAATTTTTTCCAGACTACAGTCACTAAAAGTTGATCTAGAAAGTGATTCAGTTTTTTTACAAAGCAAAGGATAGATACTATCTTAGGTCGTAGATTCAATAACTGATTATTCTGAAGAAATATCCGAAATGGAAAAATATGCCCACATAAGGTATCTGAGTCTATTCAGTCAGGGTTGAATTCGAAAGGGAGGGGACAACTATTAATGCTGTTCTTTATACCACTTGGGCTATATCATAGAATCGTATCCTATGTCAATAACTAGCATATAGTGTTATCTTCCGCCTCTGTCTAGTCTACACTAAGCTATTAGGTATTCCTGTATGTACTTCTGCTTTCTTTTCCCTTACTTTCTCTCCTTATATTTAAAGTGTTACTGCACTTACAAGGTACTAATACAGTGGAAATATTATGTTCCGTAAGAAAAACAGTATTTGTAAGCACATTGGTACACATAAGTAAAATACGATCCCATTGATACACTGGGAACTACCTCCATTTGCTTTTGTTTGTTTTAGACCATTCGGTACTTTCCCATGACTTTACAATATATTACGTGGACCTTTATACCACCATTATAGCATAGGTAATAGGTACACAATAATGTTCTATAGACTGAAATGAAAGCTTCTGCTTCTCACTTCCAGTCAGCAAAGCATGACATAAATAAAGTTTATAAATACTAATAGACAGTCGCAAAATAGATTGCTGATTGCAAATCGAAAAATTGATTTTCGTATAGGTAAAGGAGCAGAACTGAATGACACAATTTTTGACATTTTCAAAATTTAACTGTTTTTATGCAACAAAAATTAAGTCCATTTACGTAGGGAATAATGGAGTAGCATTTATTTTCATTACTACAGAAGTTTCCGTTTTCTTAGCTTTTCAAGATATGTAATGTTGCAAATGACAATAATCCTGAAAAATTTATATAATTTTTTTCTTTAATAGTGTTTAGTAAGTTTGTCTTTGTAGGTCATAAGACATGGTGAGTGAGAATATTCTATAACCATACTTTTCTGGAAGTTTTCGTGGGTTGGTTAGGTTCTCTTTTGGAGTTGGGCTGCAATTAGTAGTGAAAAGCTGACGGGAAGTAATGGCGTAACTACCAAGACATGTAATACGAAACTATCCATCATTACAAATCCAATTATCAGGATCCGACTTTATTAGTGAAACAATTTGTAATTAAATCGTGGTGGAGGAGGTTGATTGCGTAATACTCGTTTTACATTATATAAACGGATAAACAATTAGGTACATTAACCAAAATACGTTTATGTAATACTGCTGAAATGTAAACAAACATATTATAGTGTGGGTGGGCTGCAAAGAGTTAAATGTACTAATTCTCATATAGCTTGCACCTTGCTCCTTTCATATAGTGCACTGCTACTACTTCAACATCTCTATCAATTTGATTTAGCCAATTTTGGTCCTGATTCCTGTTCTGTTCTATTTTCACTGACGAAGATGGAACGAAGTGAAAAGTTAGAAAAGTTGAAGTGTACGGCTACATTTAACAACTGTAACTTACTAGACTGAGTAAAAGTTGTGCGAGGAGGGAATGAAAACGGATACGACTTTGTAGATGTATCCTCATTTTCACTGCAAGGAGAATAGTGGAGAAAATAAATAAAGGGAAAAGTTTCCATCAACTAGCCAAACATACCTAGTTGCTTATACAAGTACTTACTTACTACTCTGTAGTATATAACACATAATATTCCTTTCCCATTTACATTTATAACGATTGCACATATATTTACTTGGTAGTACACATATACACGTGACACTTATGGACTACTATTGTATGTTGATAATAATGTAACTTAAATACATATTGAGAATTGAGAAAGTACCAACGTAAGGGAAATCCAAAGCCCATTATAAGTATCCCTATTACGCGTAAAAGCAGCAAGGATGTACCTTCGGAATATCCGGATGAGAATCCACTTTGAAAGGCCAGCTCAAATTACTCAGCGAACATTAGTTCAGCTACATCTCTGTGTGGTCCGAATCCCAAAGGTTAGTTACAATTCCAACTTGGCTAATGGTAATGATTCCAATGCCAGGCCACCCAACTTTAGGTAGAGTAAAGGCGAAAGTTATAGGTATACTCAACATAATATATCCCACTGCAGGTAAACTAACGACATTAACTACCCTTTCAATGCATTACATTTTATACTGTTCTAACCTCTTCTTCTGACGCAAATGACATTTCATCTTCTTTAAATGTTTGTAAAATTTTACGGTATCACCTTGCTCAAACTAAGTGCAAGAGTGTATAAACATTGCAACGAAGAAAGAAACAATTTATTACAAAAAGTTTGGAATGTGGGTACATATAATGGAAGATCATGTGTGCTAAACCTACAGGGACTAATATCAATATGGATGAAATGAAATAGTAGTTACGAAAAGCTAAAAATAAAATTTATTGCTTTTTTAGAAAAGTAGTGTCTATTTTGACCTGCATTTCAAAAGTAACATTAATGAATTAACAAAAAAGTATAAAAATGTCATTTATTGTAGTATTTATAACTTGCTTTATTACTGTACATTAAGAATAGGAATTAAAGTCTTTGAGGTCGTTGTTCAGGGAAAGATTAAAATTTCAGATATTAAAGACAAATGCAACAGTACAATGACTCTTAAGTGGTATCCTTTTGCGAATATTCACATCGACAGAAACACTATCCTATAAAAAATTTATGTTTATTTGTAGCAACCAGATCTGCCGAAATTGCCAGTTCCAGAACTGGAGAAAACTCTTCAGAGATATCTGGAAGCAGTTCAACCTATATTGACAACTGGACAATTCGATAAAGTTCAAGACTTGGCCAGACAATTGGCTGAGAATGAAGGACCCGAGTTAAATCATCATTTAGTTGAGAGGCAGATAAAAATGAAAAATTGGGTAAGTAAACAAGACTACTTTTTTCACTAGTATTCCCTAATCAAAAGTAAAGACTCTATTCTAAATCAATTCTGTAAATTGAAAAATATTTTTTGTAGAAAACAGATTGTTCATTTTAAATATTGTATTTACAATTATGGTTTTCACTATGGACTGATAAGCGTGGATTAACGTGATTAAGCTTAATGGACTAATGTTGTTTAATTATGTCAAATGATTCAGGCGTACGACTGGTGGTTAAATGACATGTACATGAACAATCCTTTGTGCTTGCCTGTCAACTCGAATCCTGGTGGAGTGTTTCCCCCACAAAACTTTAATACTCCCGACGATCAACTTGATTTCGCTGCAAAACTTACTTCCTACGTTCTGGATTTTAAAGATATACTGGACAGGTAAAATGATATTACAAGATTACAATCAACATTTACAGTTCCTCCAGTGAGATAAGTGCTTAAGCGTGGTTAATTCTTCAGTGTCCCATTTCCATGCAAGTATTTTCCGCTATTTAGTAGATGAATTTGAAGGAGCAGACTCGCTCTTATGAGGACATTAAAAACCACAGGGATTTGCATTGCTGACAGAGAGACCATTTTTATAAGCCTGTAATAAAAAGCTAGCAATTATTTTTTGCCATTAAAAATATCTGCTGTAAGAGAGGATTAGATGCCTTTCTTTTACAGTACATTACTTGCAAGACAGAACATTATCATTGAAGTTTAGGTTAAGAGACAAGACTCGACTTCTTTGACAGTGTACACAGAAAGTAGTTTACTGTGTGCTCAGATGTATCACATTACCTCTCCAGAGTAAACAAATAACTTTAAGTGAAGTATCAACGAAGTCAAGCTACTTAAGTATTCTTATCCTTATCGTTGCCAACTAAGCAAGTTATGTACGTATTTTCTGGTCCAGTAGCATGCGGAGGTTGGCAAAATATACAGGGAAACCCACGCAGTTGCATATGTGCACATTACAGGACAAGTGTGTACATACTTTTCTAGATAAGGGAGAAGGGAAAGTCTCAGGAGTAGCTCCCATGAGATTCTCAACGTCGTACTTATCTGCAGTTTGAAGGAGGAAAGACACAATCCCATTTTCCATTCCATCTGATCCTCTGATACAGTCGAGTTCAAAATTTAAATGGGACTTACTTTCACCTTACAAAATCCCACACACGTTTACATCTATAACTACTAATACCTTTTACGTATAGCAAACCAATGCATGTAAATCATATTACATATGATTTTCTACCTTCTTAAGTACGTTTCTTCTTTACATTCTATGTGCCTGCACATTTTCACGGTAAAATATAATGTAAACATACTCGAATTCATCTTAGGGATTAGTTTAAACCCAACTATTGTTATTCGTAAGTATTACGTAAGACTTTTGGGTGAGAAAGAGTAACTATTCCTGTTTGGTGAGTTTCAAGGTGCATGTTCTGTTCCGGTATACCCTAATCCTGACACTTTCATCTCCTACTATGTAAATTTGTTTAGAAATGTGTGTAAATAACCCTAATTTTATACATACGTAATTTGGAGAGATATACTGAATGCATTTGAAAGGCCATGGCCACGGGTTAAGGATTAAGGTTGATTTATCTGTAGCAGAAAACATAGCATTGGTTACTGAAGAGTTATAAGTATTTATTATTTAAATTGGAGGCACTATTTGTAATGGTAGTTGTACTTAAAACACATCTGTTTTAGTATGTACCTACAGAGATACATGAAACAAATGATGCCCGTCAACTGAAGAAAGTTGCATTGTATCAGAGAGGAGTGTAAAGTGAAGGTAGGAACCTGACACCAAAGAGGACGACACAACGAGCCATCAAGAGATCAAATGTTTTCAGTTGTGTTATGCTAGTTTGTTTGTATTTCCATTCATGATTACAAAGAGGAGTGTGTTTGAATAGAAGGGGGAATGTAAATGTAAACTAAATAACGATGAATGCGACTACTCCTTGGATGTGTTGGCTAAGTACCACTACCATACCATACCACGCTACCAGTCAAAGAATCTTTCCGATTCCGAATGTGCTGTCTGTTATGTGTAATCCTCTTATGTCGGATTAAAAGACAGACGATCTTGTTTACATTTCTTATTATACCGAATTGAGGAGCTGCCCTTTCTAACTTCAAATAAGTATTCCACAGAATTCAAACACAGGCGGATATGCCTACGTTACGTTTCCTATTTATATTATGTAAAAACATGCAATTTATATATAAGATATTTAAGCAGATGCACTTTATTTGCAAATACTAAAAGAAATTAGCACACCAAGGAATATAAATTTAAGCGAATTCATCTCAGTTTGTAATAGTAAGCAATAATGTGAGATGAAATCTTTTGTTTTCTCAGTTCGATTGCATTATCTAATATCTAGTATACACAATTAACACAGTGTATTTTTATGTTGAACAAGTTTCCCGTTGCTTTATTTCTCCAGCTCCAGCGCTCCCTCTTTCCCTTACTGAAAACCTCGTTTCTAGCTATTCTTCGTGAAACATTACTTTCCCAACCATTGCGGTAGGCTGCGCTTCTAAGCAAATCAATGAAAAGTGTTTGTAATACTTTTAAAAGTTATACAAATACTACAAAAATAAGAAATATGAAACATTTTCTTTTGCAAATACACCATGTACCAATGCTATCACTAAGTAATTATGAATGAAGTCTTAAGAGGGAGGAGAGAAGACGTTATTTAGTGCACTAGGCATTTATGTTTTATCTGTCTGGTTCTATTCCAGGAATGAATTGCCTGTAGAGAAAGCAACAGCTAGAGAACCTGGACAACCATTCTGCATGGCTCAACATTATCGCTTACTGACATCATACAGGGTCCCTTGTCTACCTAGGGACTACCGGAGGGATACATCCAATCTATTTCCAGATCATATTGTTGTCGCGTATAAGAAACATGTACGAACGTAATACAATTAAAATACGTACTTACATAAATTTTTTGCTTATGGGACATTGTCATGAATTTGCATTATCTGTTATTGCAGTTTTATACATGTCCAATAAAAACACCTGACAGGCGACTCACTACGAAAGAAATTTTCTTACAGTTAAAATCAATAGTTGACAGTGAAACTTCAAATAACGAAACACCCATTGGTATTCTCACTAGCCAGAAGCGTCCCATTTGGGCAGATGAACGAATCAAGCTTTTAGCAGGTTAAACCACTTATCAAGCATTTTATTGCACTTTAGTTCACACATGAAATCGCTTAATGGGAAATGAGTATAATAACTGGTTAAAAAAACCTCTATTTTGGTAGATGACATAAATAAGCAATCGATCGAAGAAATTGAAACGTGTAACTTCATTCTTTGCCTGGATGATCCTCTGCCAGCCCAGTATTTTAACAGCAAGCAATCGCTCATGAAATCTGTACATCGAGTAAATGATAGAGATGAAACAAATATGCTACATCAAATGCTTCACGGTGGTGGAAGTATATTCAACACGGGAAATCGATGGTTTGATAAAACTTTGCAGGTTCATTCCTAAATTCCTAATTGCCAAAACTAAAACATAATTGGGAAGCAGTGAAACGTAAGGTTACAGACAATAAGTATATTTATAACATGCCTTCGATGTTTGTTTCTAGTTTATAGTTTCATCTGATGGTGTTATTGGTCTGTGCTATGAACATTCCCAAGCTGAAGGAATTGGCGTCCTAAATCTTATTGATGATTTTATTGGGAAATTGAAAACGAGAAATGAAGCTAATGGCGATGCCAGTCAATTCTGCGAAAGCATCGAAGAATCTCCAACCATTATTCCTCAGCCCATTAAATTAGATTGGACCTTAACGTCTGACTCAAAGACAGCAATAACTGAAGCTGCGGTGGCTATTGATCAGTAACTAAATTAATAATACTAATTTGCTGAATTAGGAAACAATTCATGATTCAATCTACTTTTCTATTTATATCGTTTCATAAGCCATACCATAAAATCAATATTTATGCAGACTTGTGCAAGATGTCGACCTAATGGTTTTCCGGTTTGATACGTATGGAAAGGATTTCATAAAGAAATGCAAAGTTAGTCCCGATGTGTACATTCAATTAGGACTTCAGCTTTCATACTACAGGTAACTATTTTCTTTTAAATCATTTTTTATTAATGTTGAAATTTTAACCTAATATTTTTTGCTCCTAATTAATAATTTCATAAGTTTTGCATTTCCTTGTGAGACTTTGCATTTAAACTGACAATTAATTGCCTAATGCACGATTTAAAATCAAAAGAATATTTGTTTTGTACAGGCTACATAGAAAAATGGTAGCAACCTACGAAAGTGCATCAACTCGGAGGTATAAATTGGGTCGTGTAGATTGCATCCGATCGACAACAATGGAGGCTCTTGAATGGGTACAGTCAATGGCGAGTCCAGCAACGGATATGGATGAGACGGAAAGATTGCGTAAATTTCATGCAGCAGTGGAAAAGCAAACGACAATCATGGTGGAAAACATTTTGGGAGAAGGCATAGATATTCACTTGCTAGGATTGAAGCAACAAGCATTAGAACTTGGCATGGATATTCCTCAATTTTTCCAAGACGAAAGTTTCCGTATTGCGAACCATTTCGCTCTCTCTACTAGTCAGGTCAGTTTCAGGAGTTTCTATACCAGAGAAGCCTTAATCATCAAAATCAGAATCTTGTTTACTATTATCAGTTAGGTATCTTTACGGCCTCATACTTGTTTCAGCTTCCCACGAAGCAAGACCAATTCATGGGTTACGGAGCTGTTGTCCCAGACGGCTACGGCGCTTCTTACAATCCTCAAAACGGGTCAATTGTCTTCTGCCTGGCATCCTTCGCCTCCTCTTCGTCAACATCAACAGTGAAATTCAGTCAGAGTATTCAGAAGAGTTTCGACAGCATGAAAGAATTGCTGGAACAATAGCTAGAACCTAAATCGCAATGGCGATCGAGAATTTAGATAACGTAGTGAAATTTAATAGAGCTTTTAATACATGTCAATGTCTTCAGCTTGTACTAGTAGAGTAGAACATACAAATATATATGGAGTTGCTATGATGTAGAAATTTTCAGGTAACGTACTACCTAATTATAGTTATCGGACAATAGGTATCTTGTGAACTTTGTTTTAATATACTAGTCACAATGGTTTGATGTTGATGTTATTAACTTACACAATGTATAACGACATATCACAATATATAGAAGGAATCTAGTCTATAGTGCAAACACAAAACAGGTAATAGTAGTTCATATTAGTCTTAAATCGCAACGCTTGGATAACTATTTCGAGAGTTTAATTATGAAGCACACTGCGTAACAATCAGCACATTATAAAACAACCATAAACAACGACATATCATTCTACGTGATCTCAATCAAATACAAAATAGTAAATAATTAGTAGCTATATTCAAATATATCGTCTATATATCACTGAACACGAGAACGCTGTATACCCTTCGTAGTCAATTTGACGTCAATTATGTCATAATTTATTTATTTTTATTTTATTACTGAGTCTACAACAGACCAAGGTATTCTAGTTGTGATTTGTGATGAATCAGATCTGTACTTCCTTTAAAAATAACAATAAGTATGGAACAAAAATTATAGTCAACTTTATGTTTCTTCGGTATATTATAGGTTTGTAACGCGTTAGAAATCGAAATGAAATTACCTTAAAATATATTGCAATACCCAAGTAGTATAGATAATTACATTAGAAATGGTAACTATCATAAATAACGTTGTAAAGTAAGGATCGGCGGTTGTACATTGATTTTCTGCCATTGAATTATGGTTGAAAAGAAAATATGTTATTTGCCCATAGATTTTGTTTAGTCCTTTAAATAGAACTGAAGTACCTATTCAATATTAAAATGTTGGTGCTAATTACTGGTACTTGAAACTTGGAATACTTAAGTTACACTTTTAGTGATGCAAAAGTAAACTATTCAGAGATTTAAGTAAAAGATCTGATATATTATAGTACTGTTTCTTATTTATGTAAAAATTGGTTTTTTGTCCTTTGGTCAGTTTGATGAGTATGATGTAGACATTTATTATTAGGAAATGCATATCTATATTTGTGATCAAAGTACCTTTGTATAGATAATTTGAAAACATAAAAAAATCTATATGTATTTCATTCACATCTTTCATCAATCCAAGCAAAACTACAACTAGTTTGTTTTAATGTCAATATAAATCAGATGGGTGTATAAGGATGTGCTGTAGTTTACATCCTATGTTAAAAATTAGATATATATGTGTATTGTGTGTGTGTTAATAAAATTGAAAAGCATAACCAATGTATGACTCCGATATGTGTACATTTGAAATGTCCTTATTTTTTGTTGTATTGTGAGCTAAATAGAAACTAAACTAAACTTCAACATACATTTTCTACTCCAGGGCAGCATGCAGAAATAATATTTTATGGTGTGAACTGGATATCCAAGCATTAATATTATCTTCATTTTATATTAGATGTAGTATTGAAATTAAAATAACTTGCAATTAATTATTAGTTAGTTGATCGGGAACAAAAATATCTTTCGCGGTCCACTCGAATAGCCTTCAAACTCCAGTGAATACTACCAGTACTATGCATATAATATATTGGTGTAGTAAATCGTATATATGGCATACTCTCATCTTAAGAATATGAGTTGTTGACGAAGTAATGAAGTAATTATAGACAAATGGCTTTTACATGCTCTGCAGGGACCAAATAAACCACAATAAAAGAAAACCAACTAAATACGAATTTGCATAAGCTAACGTGGGTGGAAGGGAGTGGAAAAATAATTTATTTTTCGTCACAGCAATGCCTGCTGTGTACAGTACTAAGAAAAAGTACAAATCAATATTTTGAATTTAGTAGACAACCAATTGCACTCAACAATCAGGAGTATATAACATGAGATGAAAATCCCTGAGGCTGTAAATAAATAATTTGCAAAGCAATATTTCTAAGTAAATGTAACATAAGTCAATTAGGCAAATCTCTTTTTAATATTCATCAGAGAGAAAGCCAAGGGAGATTTTTCTGAAAGCTTTCTATTGAAAAATCCAACTATCCAACTTCAAACAAATCAAAATGAAATAAATGCTTTCTCTTTAAGTGAAACTTGTTCATATTCTACTAAATTGATTTCACGCACAGCATGTGGTGTGCACCCATTTCCCATGGTTGAAATTATTTCACGTAGAAGAGTTCTTAGTTTGTCTTTAATCCTTAATCAGTGCAGCAAAGTCAATTTGCACGTCAAATGGGAACGACAACATCCCAAACCTGCAAATGAACATTCCCAATTCTCTAATTATTTCGGTGGTAAGATCAAAACACATTGTGCCTTTGTCTGCAGTTCTGCAGTCTGCGAAGGCCGTATGAGAAGGTGAGATAAAGGTTTGATATTTTAATGACCCTGTATTTTGACAAACAATTTCGCAAAGAAGCAAAGCTTGAATTGCTTGATAGAAAATAATCAACACAATTGATCTAAAATTACAATATTTACTTCCAAGCATTATTGGAAAGCTTACTCTGAGAGCCCCAGTGCAATTAAAGATTAAGAAAAGTTTTTAACACGATAAATGGATTTATATTTCACTCATAAATGATATTATTCTTGAATACTATGTGGTGCTTATTCAATACCATTAATTGTACAAAGATGTCCAATGTCCATAGGCTATCTCAAGGGAAAGTACTTATTACTTCCCATGTAGAGAAAGAACATGGGGCTACCTACAAGCATTTACTTATAAAAGGGCAGTAGTGGCAGTATAATTCATTTTGATTCGCTCACAAAACTCAGCAACAGTAAAAGCAGCTTAAAGCTCATGGTAGCAAATCTTTCTTCATCACTCTCTTGTTGAGTCTCCCTTCAGAAGAAAGTCTTCAATTCTCTCGTCGTACATTTCGGTTTTACTGAAATCTGCACCTGTTGTTTGCTACTGATACTTATACTGTACACCTAACCCAAAATCATTTGTTTAAGTAGTTTGTTTTCATACTCCAAAATGTAATTATTAAATTGTTATGGAATTTCTGGCCAACTAGTTTCTGAAAAAAAAACGAAAACGAACGAAACCATAAAGGTAAATTTGCAATATTTCTTATTAAATTGCCTCTCAAGTTTCTTGACTTTCATATACTCCTTAAATATAAATTCGAAGTATCTATTAGAGAAATTATTCGAAACGTTTTTAAAAATACTATACCTAAATATATTATGTGATTCTTCTGATTGGGAAAGGTTTTGATTTGTAATTAGGACTGTCCGGAAATATAAATGCTTTCCAAAACTTGAAAGTTTTGAGTTCTTCCATTTTGCTTGATGTAAGAAGAGGGAACTGGTATAATGCTTTTGAGACACTGTGATCTATTTCTAATCTAAAACTGCCAGCATTACATAATATAGCTTTACTTTCACTTTCCCAAATGAATTTTCTCATTCTTTGACTGTTTGGATTCATGCTAAATAATTTATGATATGTAAAAACAAACTCCTTATTGACAAATGCACAAAAGTTGCAGAATTCTGCAAATACGTGTACTGTAGAATATTGCTCAAAACGTGTAAACTTGTGGCATTTCATGCACCAGAGAGTATATTTATAGCTCAAATGCATTTCTCTACAGACAACTAACTAACTAACCCAAAAGTTTCTGTTATATCATTATCGTGAATTCTATATAAACGGAAACAAAAGTTACAGTTCTCTCTGCAATAGAAAACTACATCTCTAGAAAAGAAAAGATTGTGACTACTTTACTTTCTATTGTACAGATTACAAAAAATATCGGGCAAGCAAAATAGCGGTGATGGGCAAAAGTTTGCCCACCAGAAAGGTACATGGGGAGTAAAATAAATATTTTAAATATATCCGAAAGACTTGCTCCACCAGAAGTTCAAATTTTACACCTATTTACTCCGTTATCTGAAGAAGTATTAATTAAGCTCGAATTTTTTTTATTTAATAATTTTTGCCAAATAAAGGTGCAAGGTGAAATTTTCAGTTTTACAGATCTACAAAATATGAAGCACTAATAATTTTGATGTGCAAACAAATTGTGGATGTAACTCACCCATTTCATTATAATAGCACCTACGCCACATTTAGCTTCAATTACTAAACTGTAGAAGTGAAGTAACTAGCTGTCTAAATGAAATATCTCCCTTTAGAAAATCGTACTCCGAACTCCGCTGAAGTACATTGAAATACGTAAAGATAAATATATTTATAACTTTAATGGGTTGCTGTTTGTTATTGTTATTGTTAGTATAATATTCAATGTACAAAAGACTATTTTGTAATACGTAATTAATTGCGAGTAGGATAAGTCAACATAATTGCTCATGTACGTGAATTTGAGGAGTTGATATTATAAATACATACATACATTGAAGTCCATACCCAAATAGTATTTATGACAAAGTTTACTTTTCCGTTGTTTCAGTCAATTTCATGAAATACCTTTGGCAAATAATTCTTCAAATCTGTCTTAAAGGACTTCCCTTAGCCTCCGCTTATGTGGAACCTGAAGACGTGGACGACTCCAAAGTTGCTACATATGTGTCCAAAGTATCAGTATCAGTACACATCTCACTTCTTTTGTTTGATAAAATTCTGATGCGGTCGGGAACTTTCCTTCTCTTCCAATTTCCTGTGTAATAGAAAGATTCTGCACCAAAATGACAAAGTAACTTGATTGTCAGTTTCCGATTCGAGCAAAACTACTTTAGAAGTCGTGAGAGTGAAAGTAACTTCTAAAAAGTTGTTGAGGTACTTCAAAGAAAATCTATTTCTATTAATCTGAGTATCAGTGGCATTTACATGCGAGCGAGAACTGAAACTAATATCATACCTGTCTTATTATTTCCGACTAAAATGATGCCAAATAAAGATCCAAACGAAGTAGCACAACAGACATGGAAAACCCTATTGCGAAATATAATAGTTCTATCCACTGGGATACTATTCAGTATTCAATGTTGTGAGTGTCACGATTTACATTTACAGCCATACAAGGGAAACATTTTCCCATATTACATAACCATAGAAAATAATACTAATCCGATAAACTTCCCGAGCAGAAATCTTATAAAAGGCCATTCAGAATCTATTTTCAAAAGGAATTCTGAAGTGAAAGGAATTCTATGTTCGACCAAGTTCTCAATACATAATTTCAATGAAGATAAGTATGAATTTAGCACCAAGAGAGTTCCAGATGCTACTTCGAAATTTCCAGAAGTTATACAAGGAAATTCGTATCCTTGCTTCTTTTGTTTGATGAAATGTAGGAACGACAGAAGCCGAAGATCTATAAATAGCACACTGACTGAAAAATATACGACAACTGACGAAAAAAGTATATATCAATATTCTCCAAAAATTATTATAAATATACCAAGTAGGACGCGGTCCGGCAACTCCATACATGAAGGTGAGTTGAAATCAACCGAAAAACATGGCCAACCGACCATTTCAATGACCGATAAACTCAAAGAAACTAAATGGCCAGGTTTTTCATCCAAGCGGAACTGGCAGTCGAGAAATCACTCTAATTCGATTATAGCAGAACAAAAAATTTATCCTAAAGAACAAGTAGAGCTGACTCGAGATGAAGAGAAAGAACTAGAGTCGGCAAGTTTGAGTGGGTCAACAAAGGATCAAGTACTTTCTCAAACAGAATATGATGATACAAATACAATAGGTAAAAGAGATTTATCGATCCAAACAGATATGAGCATATATTCTGCTGCACTTGTGAATATTTCATTAAAAGAACCTCTTCGCTTAGCTGAAGAGCATCTTCATTATTCGGAAGAAAATATATTACAAAATGGTTTCCTGGAAAATATTTCGGTAAATACAAACTGCAGTGATATTAGTAGAGACACAGTTCCTAAGTCTCAGATTTTATCCCCAGAAGAGAACAAAGGGAATCAATTTTCTCCTGTTCAAATTTTCCGAAAGAAGTTTCCGGTACAACTATGGAAGTCTGCAGGTCTCTTTGATGACTCGTACATCACGAAAGGCATCAACTCACACTGGATGAGCTTTGAGCCTCCTCATCCAATAATACACACAATTTTTGCTTTGATATATGGAATTATCATGATTATTGGATGTTCTGGGAATTCGCTTGTCATTTTCATGTTCTTCAGGTGATCTCCTATTTCTTTGTATTTAATTTTACCATTATAGCATACCACACTTATGCATTACTGAAACATTTTATCTTAATAAAGGATGGGAATGGAAAACTAAGTGTTTATTTGGTTTCCCATTTCTAAACCCAGATGAGCGAGCACAGAGCACATATTAATCTTTGTATCATCTTTCAATTTGATTATATTCGCTCAGTTTGTGCTTCATGAGCTAATCAAAGAAGGAAATAATTTTCCTTGCCTATAAGTATGTAATTGTGCAGAGCAGGAATGCTTATATTTATTATGACATTGCAGATGCCGATCTCTGAGGACCCCAGCCAATTTCTTTATAGTCAATTTAGCCATCAGCGATTTCTTCATGTTGGTCAAGTCGCCCATTTTCATTTTGAATAGCTTCTACCGTGGCCCTGTCCTCGGATCTATAGGTACCACCAAAATAATATTTCATATCATAATTATTAATATTTCATAAATAAAAGTCGAGTAATCTAGCTGTAGTTTTTATTGTGCAATTGGGTTACATTCCCTCGAAACGATTGTGTTGTTCAGCAATTCATTAACCCTGAAAATTCCAGATAGAAATGAGCTTTGCTAAGAATCTTTTTATACTAAACAATGAATCTTGGCAAACGATTAGTAAAATAAAGACAATTTCACTAGAAAGTACAGCACTTCTTCTAAATGGATCAATGCAAGTAAATAAAATACGGAAATATGGAAATAAGAGCAATTCATGAGAAATTGTTTTTCTTTGACTCCTAGTTTTTGAATTCTGGGTAATAAATTCGAGGTAAAGCATTAATTCAGATCAGAACAACTGATATCCTGATAGTGTTTGTGTAAAGGTAAAATAGTAGCAGTTCAAAAGTTTAGCGAGTTTGGATTTACTTGTCTTTTCCAACTTACCTCTATTCTGCACGTTTGCATAACTGCAACTTCCAAAGAGCAATGGGGTACAAAGTTAGAACTTAATAAGACTTCTGAAGAATTCGGATAATATTACATAGCTACATAGAGATCTCAAGGTGTGGAGGTACCATTATTCTTAGTATTTAGACTTTAGACAACAAAGCGTTTGTCAAAACTATTTACTTTAAAGGAAAAAATGGGCTTCTACGAACTACTAAATAAAAATACAAACTTATGCATTATTCTTGTGAATGTAAATATTTAATGATCTACCTATACATCAATTGCTCCTTTCTGTCATTCTTTTATTCGCATTTCATTTTCTATGTTGCATGTAGTTGTATATTGCTTGTTGTATTTGCATGAATGAACCCCGCTGAATTGGATGACTATTTGTATTATGCATATTTTCTTATACAGGTTGTAAAATCTACGGCTTTATCGGTGGCCTAACAGGAACTGCTTCTATAATGTCACTGACGGCTATTGCAATTGACCGCTACTTCGCAATCGTACATCCACTGAATCCTCTTAAAAGAACCACTTCCGCGAGAGCCATTTTAATAATAATCGCAATTTGGGTCTACTCCTGTGTTTTCTCGGTTCTTCCACTACTGGGCTTAAACGACTATGTCTCCGAAGGTTATTTGACGAGCTGTAGCTTTGACTATCTGTCAAACGACATAGGAAGCCGGATCTTTGTGTTTGTGTTTTTCATCGCAGCTTGGCTCTTTCCGATATCCGTTATCGTTTTTTCCTATGCAGAAATATTCAGAATTGTTCGTGAGGCTGAACATGTATTTCATAAAGAAGGGTCACAAAAGGAAAGCTTCCGGAATAAGTAAGCAACTGGTGTAATTATCTAAATCATGTTTTTCGAATAATCTAAGAATGTGTTTGTTAATGTCACTTTATTTCAAATATTGAAATTCTCAGTGTTTTGAGACTTGAGACAAAGAATTTTGTTTATTATGTACGTAAATTAATATGAAACTTATTCGTTTGTAATCGCTTCGAAATCTTTGTCATTTTTTCACAGGAAATATCCAACAAAACAACGTGCAGAAATAAAAATAGCAATCATATCATCGGGAGTTATACTTTTATGGATTCTAAGTTGGTCTCCTTATGCCATCGTGGCTCTGTTAGGCATATTTGGGAAGAAGAAGTACATAACTCCGTTTGTTTCTGCTGTTCCTGCTGTTTTTTGCAAGACGGCTAGTTGCATCGATCCTTTCGTCTACTCAATTTCTCACCCACGATTTCAACGGGAATTAAATGCTAAGTTCAATATTTGCTTTCCTGGTAAAGATTCGCAAAGGAAGAGTTCTGGAAGAGATAATTCATATGTGTCTGCTACATGTCCTGCCAGCTCTTCAACTCCAGCCAGTATTAGTGAAACTTTGTGCACCACGAAATGCGGTCCAGTAAGCTTCAAAAGCAATTGTCCTTGTGCTGAGAGAAGTCGGAGTAATAAACGAAGCAGTAAAACACTTTCCTTAACAAGAGGAAAAGAATTAAATAAGGAAAATGTATTTGTAGATGTAGAAGAGATTGGAATGAAACAGGTGAGCTTAGAGCGACTAAAGAAAAACACTAAAACCCAAGAAATAAATGTAGAGCTGCAATTAGAACAAGATGTCAACAAAGTAGCCAAAGAAAACTATTCCCCAGTAAATACAGGAGCTGTGGAAAACAGTGAAAACCTTTGCTGTCAATTAGAACAGCAGGAAATTATTTTGCATGTCTGTAGTTATAGTAGTAATGGTCGTGACATTGAAAAGAATTAGTTCATGAATAAACTCTTTAATGTGGTTAGTAACTGTGACCTGACCTGCTGGGTATTTCATAAACGTGATAGCTGTAAAATACAAATGATTTAATAGCTCTTCAGTTGTAATGCATTGTTCATGTATTGTTCATAAACTGAAGGTGTATTTCGCAAATTATCTCAACAGTCAAACAGTATACCTGACAGCTTGTAACGTAAATATTAAAATAAAAAGTCATTTTTATTTCTTAGACGTATAATATGGCGTGACTTGATTTTGTTTGTTGTCAAATAGTAAATATGTTAGTAAATAAATAAAGCTAATAAAACTACAGGTAACTGTTTGCTGTCCATTTTGTAGTATTTCACTTAAGTTTAGATAAGAAGTCCTAAGCCCCTACCATCAAAATACATAGCAAAAATGTTACCTTTAGTTGTACGTTAATACGTAGAACCAAATCCGAAGATTGTGAAATTTTTTGCGAAAGCGACTTACCTAAACCCGAAGGTCGATCTAAAGTTGCAGTCGTATCGTTACCGTTAACATAAAGCTTCAGATTAAGGAGAATTGTCTGCCTTCCTTTACGTATCAGTATATCAAGGATGGTAAATAAAAACTAAAAACTAGTTAGAAAGAAATACGTACACATTTATACAAAGCCAGGCTTATAATGAAATATATTATAATATTATAAGTACTGCTACTTGATTCACATAGTGTTCAGTGTATTTGCAATCCAGAAGACATTTTTATGTCTCAATTGAGTCCATTTTCGATATAACATAAGTCACCAAAGACTATAATGAATAATCCATATTTCATTATGTAGGAAATTTAATTATTACAGTTTGCCAGAGTTTATAGTTTATTTGTCCATCCCTGCCTACCAACTGACAGGCTATGCGCATTTACATTATCAATAATCGCATCATAAATATAAATCATAGTTTTTAACCCATAGTTCCATTTTACTAGCATGACAATTATGTATAAGGATTTGTTGTGAAAGTAAGCAAAATTCGATCACGTGCATCACCAATGGAAAAGGTATACTTATGGTTTAAGACAAAAAAAGGGCATATTTTTCGACCCTTTCCTTTGAAATGTTTTTCTACCAGCTACCAAAGCATACTTGAACATATAAAGTAAAATGAGCAAAATATTATACATTGTGTCAAAAATGTAATGTATTTTAACTACACTAAGAGGGATTCCCAAAATCCTTTGTATACCTAACAATGGCGAGTAAATAATATTAGTATGCACAGCGAAACCTAAAATACATGATAAATGTGATATTAAACTAAATTGCTGACAATTTTAACTCAGTCGATACGTAAATGTGGTAATAATAAGACACAAATCCTTCTAAAGTGTTCAAACATAGTCAATATTAAGAGGCAGTTCCCATTCCGATGTTCATAAGGTATAACTAACTAAGAATTAACTTGACATACTGGAAGGGATCGCTGTTTACTTTACCAACAGTTGGAGGTATATAGTACAAGTAAAGTTATTGATTTTGCAGTTTTGCTTCTGCGTTTGTGTTTCCAAATTCATAGCAGTTAAAATAGAAGCTTATGACAGTACCATAAAGAAAAGGTATTACTCTATTATTCAATCAAGACACAAGTTTGGAGGGTTTGTTAACGTTAATACTTTATACTTACTATTCTGATATTAAAGCATATCTTACCAAATGGCCTAGCTCACAGTAAATCGCATCCTCTTGTTCCTTAGTACACAATACAGGTACTCTATATTCTTTTGCCAATGTAAATGTTTATTTAATACACACATCCTTTTTTACTTTCGTTGCTCATCTTACAAAGATTTGCAATTCAATTAGATAAAGCTTTGCATCATTTACATTTGTCTTGCCAAATGAATCAGGAAAATATTCAGCAAAAACTTGCATTTCATGTATCCCCCGGATATTGATAACTACTGAAGAACTGGCACCGTCCGTTTGAATTTTACTTAAATTGTGCTACAGTGGCATTCGATTACAAAACTTAGTTATATACAAAAAATTTGCAATTTAGATGAAGTTGGTTACAAACTTATTTGGAGAAAGAATGAATCAAGCAGCACACAAGAACTGAGCCTCTCTGAATTGTAATCTGCCTTTTTCTTAATATCGAGCAGCATACCATGGAAGAAGGAGTTATTATGCACCAGCCTGTTACTTTAGGTAAGAAAATCGAAAGTTACCTTTTAAAAATGTCGCTACTTTTAATTGTTTTTTCCTTTACATTTACTGAACACATGTACCCAATTTCTCGATTTAGGGCCACCTGGCTTTCCAACTAATGTACCAGGTCAGCAGTATCTAATGGCTCCAGTAGTTCTAGGAAGTCCAACTGGCCTGGAATATTTACTTCCTGTTTGTGAACTGAGAGTTAAACAGAAACGTGAATTATTAGAAGGTAACGCAACTTTATACTTCAATTCGTTTTATGGACAAACTTAAGAACAGGCAACATGAGATAATAACTTCATCCGAAATAGACTACCTATACAGTTTTTTGCAAAAAGTAGAGAATCCTAATCCTGAATATCAATTGCCAAATACCAGGTCTCCAATAAAAGATCTTAGCTTGGACAATTGTGGTTACACATAGCTTTTCCTGTGTTAGAAATCTTAGGACTTGAATTCTACTCTTATAGGTGTCATATCATAACTTTCTACCAATCTACTTAGCTAAGCAATGAATTGAATATGACAGCATAATTTCAGCAACTGTAATGACCAGTATAAGTTAATGTGCTTTACTTAATGTGTACAGTGCTTTGTGGCTGTGAGGCTAGAAATAAATATGAACTGTACACTGGAGAAGGAATACCAATATTTTCTGCAACAGAAGAATCAAATTGTCTTTCTCGTCAATGCCTTGGACCTCTTCGTCCATTTGAATTGATCCTTTGCGACGTAAATGGAATGGTCGCCATACAGCTTAGCCGACCATTGTCCTGCCAAGGATTTTGGTGTCCTTGCTGTCTTCAAGTAATTTTGTTTACACAATCTTTTTCACATTTCTTTACATTTACATACACATTTACATTGGAAAATCTAAAAATCATTTGTGTTTCAAGTCAATATCAGTCTACTCTCCGCCGGGAGTTTTAGTTGGAACCTGTGAGGAGGCTGGTGGTTGCTTACCCGATCTTATAGTAAGGAATAATCTTGGAGTAATTATATTTAGAATCGAAGGACCGGCGTGTACAAATTCTCTGACTTGCAGCAATGTCGAGTTTCCGGTAAACCCTGACCAACATTTCAAAGAACCTTGTGTTCCCCATTTTACACCGAAATAACGAAACAAAAATACATACGTATTCGTAACTTAATATGAAAATACATAAACTATGAGTTTAGGTAAAGTCTGCAAGCAACGGAGCAGAAATTGGCAGAATAACGAAACAATGGACTGGATGCGGAAGAGAGGCTTTCACTGATTCTGACAATTTTATATTAAATTTCCCATTAGATTTGGAAGTAGGAATGAAAGCAACATTAATAGGAGCCTTATTTCTTGTAGTACGGTTCTATCATTGTGTAACTAAATTAATTTATTTAAAAAATGGACCCATGAAGATTATAAAAAACAAATACTTTGATTTTAGGATTTCATGTACTACGAGCGAGGTCAAAATTAAGGTTTGGAATACATATTTTTGAAGAAGAGTTCCGTATGATGCTTAAGAACCTGATGTCATCTCTTTCTGCAAGCTTTACAAATGGAACATGTCATTTATATCCGAATTCTAAATGGTCATTTAAATGGCAATATGACATTTAAAACTGTGCTATTACAACTATCAATAAAATGTACATAGAGTATACGTAACCTTACCTAACTTACCTTCCTCTTCCTCGTTGAACTAAACTTTAGCAAACTAAAGGTCACTCGGTACCTAAATGGGGATATTTTTCCAAGGGTTGATCAATACTCACCAGCGCATTATGGTAAACTTATGATTGCGATTTCTATTTTGTGTAAGCAAATTCAACATAATTTCAAAAAATAGTACAATGTGGTACACACTACGACTCGTTCTTAAAAAGCTTATCACCTTATACTCATATATCACTTTGTATGCTGTTTTGCAAGTAACAAAGACAATAAGACTAACATATAATCCACCCAACTATAATAAATGTATATATTTCTAATGCTTACTTTCGCATAATCTGGAAATAGACTCTTATAATTAACCATTGTCATTTTGTATAAAATACCGTAGTTAAATAATTCCATTTAACATGGCTCAGCTTATCACTAATGGAATAAATACCAAAACATACAAAGCAATTTTAATGGACGATCTGTAAATATCAAATGGTTTTAATTTTTACTTCGTAAATTGGAGTTGTCATATTGATGTCAATAAAAGGGCTGTAACTTGAGCCACCTTTAGTTTAGAAATTGGTTGCAATGACAGTAATACTTCATCACAAGATATTTTACAATGCAGAACCCAACTAGCCTTTGCAAGGGCTGCCTGGCTAGTTGGCTACCAAGCTTTGTAGTAGGTAGTACACGGAATTACATTAGTAGTACATAAAATACCTTTATGCATTAGTACTACATTCTGTTTTGTTCTGCATTTCCTTCTGTTTACCTTAGCAGGTATAAATGACTTTAAGGTGGCGATCGGTCCACCATTTTGAAACCGAAAAACGAAGCGGTTAAATCACAAATTTTGAAGTATGTTTATGATATAGAAACCATTCCTGTGTACAAGATCCCGTACGGCATTGAAGGCATCCGACAAGTGTGTTGTGTGTTATGCATAAATGAAAACGCAACAATAATCATAATCGAATAATTATTGGAGAGGTGTCGGAATAGTGAGCGATTAAGTGTGGGTGGGCCTCTCCGATAATTATAGTAATGAGAACCCACTGGGTTAAATATTCTACGACGTTATTCTGAATATTTAAACCAGTGGGCGCAATGCATTATACGTTTTATTATTACATACGATAAAGCTCGCGACGCTACTCCGTGTCAACTAGATTGACACGTTTACATAGCTAATTAAATCGCAAACCACATATTGCTCTTGACGAGCAATTATCGGAACCGAAGAAGAGTTGACTTATCTTGCAATATTAGACAAAGTTAGGTTTATTAGTCATTAGTAATGGCTAATAAACCATTCAACCAATGCACTTAATGAAGTAGCAGAAGCGACACATATGTCCTCTGAACCGTAGCAACACAATAGAAAAATTTTAAGTATATGTATCGAAGCGTTCAAGAGTTATAACACCTCAATTCGGTGCTAAAAATACACCTCAATTTTCCCATAGACAAAAGTTAGATGACATAAGTAGTAAGAATGCACCACTTACGCCACCTATCTTTTCTCTATAGAACTTTCCAGCTACACAACACTTTTAGCCCTGTGTTAAGTTTGAGGACACAGGGTGTAACAAATATTGACAAAAATAAAAATCATCAAAAAAGCACTTTAACGCAATTATTAATTATACGTCGTTACCGAACATCAGAAAGCGCGCTGGAGCGCTGCAGGCTCCATTCTGACCCATAAAAATAACATTAAGCCCTCCACGCTTTACTAAAATTTTTAAAATGCGTTCCCATTAGTAGTCTAAATCTTTTTATTTTTATAAGCCAGAATGGAGCCTATATTGTATGCGCACGCTTTCTGAGGATCGGTTACACCGTATAATTGCGTTAAAGTCAATTTTAAAATTTTATACGGTGAAGACCGTATTTTAAAATTTTTCAATATTTGGTACACCCTGTGTCCTCAAACTTAACGTTTTTAGTAATACATGGAATTCTAGGCTCTATATTAATCAATTTTTTTAGTGGATGTCATTTATCGATCACACCCATTTTCACAGGGGACCTTCCTCGGAACACCAAGAACATGTACAAAAAGTTTTAGCGAATTATATTAAGCCGTTCAGGAGTTATAGAGCCAACAGACAGACAGACAGACAGACGGACAGACAGACAGACGGACAGACAGACAGACAGACAGACAGACAGACAGATTGTGAAGGGCATTATTATAAAGTAGCTTCCGCTACTTAATAATGAGCCTGCCTAACTTTGTCATTATAATAATAGTGTTTACCTGCTTTAATAGATAATGACTCATTCTTTATTAAAACAGGTAAACAGGCTATGTTTGTATGGCAGGGTACGTCTGACTTGTCGGATGTCTTACTGTATGAGTTTGGCTGTCGGTATTTTTCAACAACACGGATAGATGTTAGTTAGCTTGTTAATTAGTAAAAAGCTTATAACTTCTAAATTAAAGAAGTAAGTTCAAATGTGAAAATGTAGAGAGAATCTCCACTTCATTAGCAAAATATTTTATTGTTGAATTTTTGATTTATCTCCTGTGCTCTGAGTAAAAAGTAATTGAACAAAAAGACGACAGTTTGAATCGAACGAAGGCTCTGTCGTTTGGTTCGATTCATACTGTTGTCTTTTTTTAAATACTTTTTACTCAAAGCGCAGTCGATAAATTAGAAATTCAACAGTAAAATATTTTACCAATGAAGTTGAGATTCTTTCTACATTTAGACATTTGTATTTACTTATTTGATGTGGATGTTATAAGCTTTTAAAGCAAGGAACTTTTCCCATGTTATTTTGGGCTTATTTGAGGATCGATCTCTACCTTAACCAAGTTTGTATTGATTTGTTTAAACTTTATTTGGCGAAATAGAAAATTTGCATCTTAAAATCCTGTTTGTAAAGCAATTTTGCTCTGAGCAATTTCTAAATCGTGTAGGTAGTACAATGTATTTAGATGATGCTTTCCGAACGAACGTTTTTGTCTGATAATATTATGTGCCTTTGTACAAAAGATTTAAGTATTAGTTCTCTAAACCTAAACCTTTGACCAGGCTGAAATTCTGTTTTACTTCCTTCGTTCTGTTCCTCTTTGATAAATATATCTATATTGTGACTTTTGTGACTTTATGACGTAAGCATAAAGATAGAAGTGATTCCAATGAAACTGGTAGCTTGAAAACATTTTGTATTTGTTTTTTATTTGCCTAAAAACAGAATTTTCAAATATGAAATATTCGTTTTATATTGAGTTATACTAATAGTGCTAACATTTGGAGCTTGTAATTGTAAATGCTTCACAGCTTTCAAAGGCTTAGTTGCTGCTTAAAGCGACTGATTTCGGAAAATTAAAAGATGCAGCCCACGTTTCTTGCTATGTAAAATACATTTTCGTTTACATTTGCATTTCACTATTGTTGAGAATTTTTGTTGAAAAGTAAGACAGTCATAAAATGTTGTTGATTTTTCTACATCACAGTAAATAAAATATCTGAGTATGTTTCCTGTACCCCACCCAGAAGAAATGTTGTACCATAATCTATACATACATCTGGAGTCTGTAGTTAGTACACTGTGCAAGTAGACACGACTTTTAACTTAACAGCGATATTAAAAATTCCAAGTGGTAAATTAAAGAATTACGTTTTCCTGTGGTGTTCTATCGAAATTCACTTGAATTCCACTGGAAAAGTGGAATCACTCGGAAGTTTATCTTGCTTTAAACGCTTTTTAAATATTTACAGAAGACACCGAGAAACTTTTAAAACTCTGATACTCACTTAAGTAATCATATAAAAGTATGCATGTTGTGCATTCTAACAATCACATAAAGTGTTTATGTAAGCTGAGTTAAAGACATTTTTCTTTTCCATATCCTGTATTTCTAATGAATCGCGTTGTCATAAACATTTGCTTTTCTTGGTAATCGTCGTAAGCACAGAACTATTATCGTCGTATGAAGGCAATAGGACGTATGGTCGTAAGGGTAGTAAAATAGGAGCTAAATCATAAATCTTTATCAGAAGAATTACACTTACTTACATTGACTGCACCCGTAGACCGGAAACCTATCTAACAGTATTACATTACGTCTTGTCATATAAATACACGTAACACCATAGCCTGAGAATTAGACGGAGTGCAATACACTCTACTGCTGTTACGAGTCAACTTCCATAAGTAGTAAAGAAGAACTAGCTGAGTTTACATTGTTATGATATAACATTCAAAACGCGTTTACTTACGTTGGCTGTGCACAATGGAAAGGAACTACGTAATATCTAATAGTATACATTATAAACTGTACTATGCATTACATATGCAGTTTTCTTTATTACTAACATATCAGTAAGATATTTACAAACATTCATATATCTACACGTAAATACGTAAGTACTAAGTGCACGTAAAGCTTAGTTGGTCAAAATATCGATAAGAAAGTGGATTTAACTCTGTATATGTGTGCATAAAAAATTTCTTCCTAAACACAATAATACACATTAAGCTCTACGATTACATTGCATTGTACTATTATTAAGAACATATAAAAGTAATGTAAATGCAAAATGCACATCGCACATATAAAGAAGTTTCCTATAGAATGCAGGTACCCATTACTGACATGACAACTGACTAGCGTAGCTGCAACGCTGAATTGACTTGACTTTAACTACAATATTCTAAATGCCATGCCAGGCCAGCTAACAATAAGTGAGAGAAGTAAGAGTTGAAATCTTGAATAGCAAAGTAGACTTCACTTACTTAAATGAAGTTAAGAAACTAAAGCTCTTCGGCTCGGCTCCTTCCACATCTCCTCTCGTTTTGTTCTGTTCGTGCTCATCAAGGCATAAAGGGCAATATAGTATACAATACGTACAATTTGGCTTATTGTTAGTACACGGTAGATGCATATTGTATACACAGCTAAAATAAACTCACTAAAACTACCTTAGAATAACTGCAATGGTGTTAGTCATTCCTTCTTCGGCTGTCGGCCGAGATGCAACTTTCGCATTTTTGTAAGAAATCTCGTTTCCTCATCAATCTGGAGTGTGTGCATCCATGAAAACACTTTTTGTCGATATTTTAAAAGTTTAAGTTGAACCAGTGCCCTTATTTCAAATAAAAATACCATGAAGAAGACTGACGATGGAGATAAACTGGCAATTAAATCTGGTGAGTCCTTTTGTCTTCACGTTTTCTCATTAATCTCAAGTTTTCTTACATCGAACTGAAATTTCAAATTATTTACGGTAGCAAATTTTTCAAGAAACTAATTGCTTAACTCGGAGCATCCTTTTTTACACACGGATTATTTGTGCAGTCTTTGCTGTATAAGTTTTTTGTATGATCACGGAATATAATGTAACATGTACTTTTGTGTTAAGGTAGTAATATTCACGTAGAGAGCTACGAACTACCTAGAGTAGGTTTTACGTGCAATCAGCTCTGTGCACGGTGCAAATAATATTTGTGTACTTAACTGTTGTATTGTTGCAAATTAAACACTTCCTAATACTCCTACAAGCAGATACGGATCAGAGCACAGGAACAACACGATTGCGATACAATGGCAAGCCTGAAATAAAGATCATTCACCCGAAAGTGCCACCTGGTCTGGAATGTCTTCTGAGGATGGACAAAGTCTTGATTAAACGTAGAAAAGTTATTCTTGATGGTATGTTTATGTTTACATTGGATTATTCAAGTTCATGAACCCTCTGCAGATTTTCCCGTAATAATCTTAATGACATTGCGATTGCAAAATTGCAATTTGCAAAGCGGAAGATTTCTGATTTTACTGTTTACTATGTTTACTGAGAAATTTATGTAAGTGGAAGGTATAATAAATTGACAGGTGAATCGAAGCCAACGAAGTTATTCGAGATCAACAATGAGAAAGGGGATATGTTATTTGGAGCTAAGGAAGAAGATGATCCTCAATGTTTTAGTAGAAGCTGTCTTGGATCCATTCGACCATTTGATATGATCATTTACGACTCAGGAGGAAGAGAAATCATTCATTTAACACGCCCTTGCACATTTCCAAGCGTAAGAATAAGAAAACATGAATATAAACACAAACAATGAGAATTTAATTTGACTTAGAGTTGCTAACTATTACAATAACAATGCAAGTGCACATGCACAAATTATACGCATTTAGGTAATAAGCTTTTATAATTGAGTTTGAAGAAAAATTTCTAAATTCTCTTTGTCATTTAGTAAAATAAGAGCAACTTATTGAATTTAAATCGTGAAAAACTATCACAATCACATAGAAAGCTTTTTTAATCTCGTTTTACTACTTGTAAGCGTAATGGACGGCGATTAATGTAATGACTTTTTATTTCTCACAGTATTTGGCTGTCTATTCCCCACCTGGAGCTCTTGTTGGGACCATTGTACAAAAGAGAGGATTAAGACCTAAGTTCAAAGTGAAGAATCATATCGAAGATTGCGAATGTGAGATTAGAGGCCCCATTTTTACGGCTCCGTTCAGAAGGCGTAACATTGAGTATCAGGTAGTTTTATGTACATATTCTATTATATCTGTAACAATAACATAACCTACCATAAAATAGAGATGGCTAATCAACCAATGTGCTCATAATAGTTCACTACTCATTCCATTACTAGTTTGCAACCTTGCTACTTTATATCGTTAACCGTGCATTCGTCATTAGTTTTACTAGGATCGTTACGTTACAAAGACTCTAGTCACACTCTATTTCACAAATCATTACATTGATTATACATTCGAAAATAAGAATTTCTACTGATTGTGTTTATAAATAAATGTTTACTTTGTAAATGAATGAAGGTTGCATCAACAAACGTTGAATATAAAAGAGGAAAAATATCTAAATTGTGGAGAGGCTTTTGGAAAACATCCTGTCCAGATGTAGACAAGTTTGCTATTGATTTTCCTTCAGACGCTCATCCAAATATAAAAGCTACACTAATAGGAGCCGCATTCCTATTTGTAAGTCTAAGTTTCTCAAGCTTCCTTTATAATACATCTTGCTCAATCTTTCCTAGACACTTGTGCTACGCATCACAGTTTACTCACATAAGATGTTTATGTAACTATTTTGTTTCTAACCAGAACTGTATGTACTTCTAATCTAAATGGTCTTCCGAGTAGTGAAGGAGGATGAAGTGAAGTATGCAACAAATCACACGCTCCTCCTAAGTTGACTGCATTTATTTATTTCGTCTCAACTTAAAATAGCTTACATAAATATAAAGTTACAGTTATTTAGTATAAATCGACACAGATATTATTACCTACTCTAAGACTTAATACATACGCTATGTACAATGTGAGAAAACTTGAAACTGTCTATTAATGTTTACTCTGATTAAAGGGTTTTTAAACATGCAATGCATAACAAGTCACACAGTTATTTATTTGTTTCACTTCATTGGTGCTTATGCTACTGACTTTTCACATAAATTCACAGCATGAGATTTTTCTTCCTAACAGTGCTTCATACGGAAAATATAAAGTATGAATAAAGGATTTTACTTGATAGGTGCTTTCTTGTTGGGTACTCAATAAGCATTTTAATCAAAGATCCAATACACACGATTCTGGTAACCATATCTGTCATATTCAATAGTAAATTCATATGGCACACTAAAAATCAGAAATAACATGTTATACAGAGTAAAATTTTTCTAATAATTCATCAAGGGTTCACCAATTAGACGTTTCTCGTAAATTATACGTGTGGATATTTTTTGTTACAGTAACGATCCTGAATTTTCTTCTTGTAATAAGACAATCATAAATTGAAATAGACATTTTGTGCATCCTCTGTAAATAAAGAGGGACGTTCCACACCAGAGAATTTCTAATAGGGGTTGCTCGTCCACATGTGTGATAGCTGCAGCATTAAATGTAGATTAAATCATTCTACTAGAGACTCCTTGGTTCCCCTGCAATATTTTATGCTACACACACAAGAATATTACCTTGAACAGAGATCAAAAGTCCAAGTGTTAGAGTCGCCAACAAGATTAAAGTCTTTTATAGGATATTATCACACAAGATATTACACTCACAGACATATGAATAACAAATATTAACTTTCAAGTGTAATATCAAATATCTGGCAAGTGTAATATCAAAGATAGTTGAAATGAGTAGATTTACTTGCGTAACTTTACAGAAGCATGAAACATTTTTAGCTGTGCTGTTCACCCACACAAGTAAAAAGTTTGAGGTACATAAAGCTGATATTATTGTATTTTATAAGGTAAGACCTAAGCTTGTCTTCCACATATAATATGATAGACTGTATAATGAATAGTAGCTTCAGTATTGTCTGTTCTTTTAATGGTGTAAACTCAATTTTATGACCTCTTTACATACATACGTGTGCTAGGAATAAAGTTTATCATTCATGGTAAACTAAGTAGGCTAAGAGCATGTTAATACCGTATACACTATTCATTTTTACTTATTTACCAATATGTAAACAATACATTAAATGTACATGTTATATTTTTAAAGGTGCCAGTTAGCTTTTCATTTTTACACACGATTGGTAACCTAAGAAGAGTTTTTGAATGAAATGAACATAATATTTTTCTATTGTAGATGTAATTAATGTTTAATCCCACGTATTTAACACAGCTTGTATCTTGTATGTCAATAGGTTCATTAAGTGCAATTTGTAACTATTAATGAGATGACGAAAACGTAAATTGTAACTAATTGATCAGGTGTGATTGTCCTTACCTTGGCCAATACCTTTACAATAGATAATGCATGCAATACATAAAGACACTAAAGTTTTTACCAACCAAAGTTACTGCATTTTATAACGTATTTTTAATATTCAAATTGGTTACCACAGAAGACTAGTTGTTGCTGCTACATCTGTAACAGTGTAAAAGATCAATTTTCGTATAGTTATTGGCATTGGACAATTTAATGCTACTTTATTTAGATGCACACTTGAACTATAAAAGAGTACATTACATACATATTGTGAACACCAGTATACTGGTGTTTGTGTATGTGTAAGTTTGTCAGAGTTCTATTATACACATCTAGACTTAAACTAGCACCAGTGCAGCGCATAAAGAGTCCTTTAATCATATGAATGATTAGCTTTTTGAGTATATCGAGTTCTGCATCTTGCATTAGTATTATCCAATTACTTAATTGCATGAATCTCCCCATGTACCATGTCCAATTTGTCGAAAACCTTAAATTATCTTAAATTAATGAAGGTCATACTGATAAGTAGCAAATAAACGTCGCATATATGGCACAGCCTTGGCGAAGATGATCCTCCTACCCAATTTGAAATAATTTTATAGGTTCGGTTCCGTGTCGTCAGTGATGTAAACTCAGAACCTGTCCGTTACATCACATTCGTGACCGTCTCAGATCTCATTACATTAACATAAATCGCTGAACACACTGCTTTAAAACTACTATTAAGGTTTTCATTAGATACACATACAACACTTTCCAAAATGACCAAAGTATTCAAAACGTTTAAAAAAGCTGTAAGAAATAATTCCTTATTGTTTGGGACAATTACAGGTGTTTTCATAGGTTTGATTCTAGGTAAGTAACACTTTTATATTTGGTTGTTTTGACAAGGTATCCTCAAGATTAACATATGAAGCATTATTTGTAGTATTTACTTGGTTTCTTGAGATAAAAATGAAAAATGACAGGAGCTAAATTGCATTATCACAGAAGAGTGCATCAATAGCTACAATACGCTTTGTTGTTCGTCAAGTCATTGCTTGGCTGATGATGATAACATTTGCATGATTGTAAACATTTCAGTAAATGACACCATTTTTAATTGATTTCCAGGATTTGGAATCAAGCCACTGAATCCACATGACTCTGTTCAAGCGTTGTTAGCATATCCAGGAGAGCTATTTTTAAGAGCCTTACAATTGATGATACTCCCTACTGTAATATTTAGCATGATTGTAGGTAAAGAAACGATTTCTTATTTTCTAACAAACTTGATTTTGACTATATACGGAAGCTTTCCATCTCATATTTGCACAACGAAAAGTTATAAAAAGTGAATTGAAATGCAATGCCTAGGCTCAGCAACTTTGAACATACAATCGAACGGACGGATAGTTCTGAGAACTTTTGGTTATTTTCTCATAACATCTGTATTTAATGCCATTCTGGGATTGATTCTTGTGGTGACGCTTCATCCAGGTGATATTTCTATTAAAGCTGAATTAATAAACATCACTTCACACGTGGAAGAAAGGAGGAATTCAGTATTGGACAATTTTATGGACATGGGAAGAAGTATGGTCCCCAATAATATCTTCACTGCATTTTTCGAACAGGTTTTGACAGAATTCATCGGCATTTCTATTTTCTTTGTCATACCTGCTATTATAATGTATCTTTTTGAGCAATTATGTGTGTGATGATATTTATTACTCGTCAATTATTGTCAATTTTAGCCTGCCACGATCTATAAACAAACTGAATCAGGAGAATTTCTAAGGTCTATTGGAACAAGGTTAATAACCTAAAATGTATAACAGAATACTAAATTAAACTGAACGTAATCATCTTAATAATTCCTATTCCTTTAACATTTAAAATACGTTGGAAATAGGACAGGAACGAATCCGTTGGGAGTTATCACCTATTCTATATCCGTAGGACTAGTTATTGCAATTTTAGGAGACAAAGCAAAGCATTTACTTGATGTAGCTAAAGCAATTGATGCGGTTAACATGAAATGTCTTTCCGCTATAATATGGTACGATCACAATAAGACTAACAATTTTGATATGCAAATAATTTTGTCATTACATATTTCCTGAGTTTTATGTTCTCTGCAGGTTGACCCCTGTTGGAGTTTGCAGTATTATTTGTGGCAAAATTTTAGAAGTGCAAAACATGGGAACGATAATGACTGCATTGGCGTTTTTCATTCTAACCGTTGCAATAGGAATTCTTATTTACCAACTTATATTTATTCAACTATTTTACTTTTTAATTATCAGAAAGAACCCTTATAAGTTTTACGTAGGAGTCCTCCCAGCAGTCATTACAGGATTTGCAGCAGATTCCTCGTAATTATTTTTTCATTAATCTCTAGCCTTTTAAACTTGCGGATAGCAAGAACTAATGTCATTTATATTTATGTTATTAATACAGACAAGCTGCACTTCCTGCATCATTAAAATGTTTGGATGAAAATGTCAAAGTCGACCCAAGGATCTCCCACTTCGTTGTTGTAATAATTCATGCATGTAATAAATTGTAAATTTTATTTACCTGAACTATTATAGTCTCATAATTTTCCAATTTTCAGCCGATTGGGGTTACTGTTAATATGGACGGAACAGCCATGTTTGTTTGCATTGCTTCAATTTTTATTGCTCAAATGAACGGAGTTTCACTTGGAACTGGTGATTACATTACCGTGTGGTGAGATGCAGATCTATGTATTTTAACTTCATGGTTTGCCTCGTAATTTGTAGAATAGAATGGATTTGATACAGGTGATGTAGTAACTGTGCTAACCTATCGTAAAATTGCTGATTAAATTAGCATGGCTGGTGTGGCGGTGAGTGTCGCAACCGCAACCGCTCCAAGCGCATCTTTAACTTTGTTGTTCATCATTTTAAACGCAATTAACGTTTCCGCTCAAGATGTTGGTTTACTATTTGCAATTGATTGGTTTGTGTAAGTTCGTACAGTTCAACTTATTTATTTCATTTTCAATATCTTCATGTTTTCATCAAAATCTGTCAAAATGTTATTTTAATACAGAGATAGAATGAGAACGACAAACAATATACTGGGAGATTTGTACACTAGTGCAGTCGTGGAGCATTTATCCCGTAAAGAACTTGATGAAATGGATCGAATCAATGAACTTCCTGAAAAAGAAGTGCACACAATGAAAAATTCAAATTCCCAGATGACAGTTATGTGAATACAAGTAATTTCCCATGAATGCGGTTTACATGATTTGTATCATCCTTTTATCCCTCGCGTGCCTTACGAATAATAAATAGTGCTGCACATGCCATAACAAATTCACAAATCAGCAGGAATTGCTGTAAATTTGTAGGCGTAATAAAAGCCCTATTACACTTGCTTTACAGATAAAGTTTTGACAAATAATTTCCTCCATGTCTTGATTTGTAAATAAAAGTGCACAATCTTCGTAACATTTGTAGAATAGCAACATATGAGAAGCCACATGATCTATCATTTCACATTAATATGTAAAGGCAACTCATTTATTAAAAAAGCGGGTGTTATCAAAGCATCTTACTGATCAACATCATGGTTCTCAAGAAGTTCACGTATAGAATTGAGAATATTTTGTGCTTGAGTACCTAATTTCTATAGATGCGTTATACGGGTGTGCAAAGAAAGAAAAAGCTATTACTAATGATATAAATTACATGAACATAAATCCCTATATATTATCAACTGATAATGATAATACGTTAGATGATAGCATTTACTAGAGAATAAGCAGATTGTACACAGAATACACATACTATCGACTGATTAAGTTGTTCAAATTGTGTTTTACCTCCTGTTAAGTAGGTTTCTTTTGTTATTGCTTGTAAAGATTGTAAAACACTTAAACAACGCAAATGATATCTTACATAGAATACAACGATCAACAGTTAGATGTACATTGCATATTAGTAAACACAAGTTGTTTGGCTACTTACTTCAGTAAACCAAGATTTGCTCTGGGGCTCTGTAAAAATAAAAATATCTTGCATAAGATGTAAACATTAGAACGGCCCACTTTCAAAAAATGAACTGAACTGACCTACTGAATTATGACATGATTAGCTTAGCACACATGTTTATTGTAATGTTATTTATTATTCGCGTATTAGTTGATTAGCAGAAAGTGACATTGACGTAAATGCGTGTACATAATGTGCATTGCGTTTGCACTTTTATACTATTATAATTTTATCGGTAAATGTAGTAAATACATTTGTCAGTTCCTTCAAGTTCTATTGTAAGTTGTACATAACAATAACTTACTCTCCGAAAACTGCACGAGAACGTTACAGTTATAATACAGAATACAGTTTGCATTGGTCATAATAATACGTAGTGATTGTTTGTAAAATGGAATTTATACATGAAATTCCTACTTTGGGTAATGAGGTAATATTAATGTAATTGCATTAGAATATTTTACGTTAGGTAAACAGCAAAGTAAATCACAGCAAATATTAAGAATACTATTGGGAGTACAATGATAGATAAGCGGTCGACTTTTTCAGCAAAAATCTCTCCTTCTTCTTTCTAAAAGTATTTTTAAAATCAGTTGTATTAATTAACAGCGCCTGCTGTATATTAAAATGTGGAAAACATGATGTTTAGTCTTACCTCTTGTAACAGACTTTTCTGAAGGTGAACAAAATAAGTGTAAATGCTTTGACAGAGAGCAAAGAAAGTAACCGTCCCCACAGCTCCCATCCAGATATCTAAAGCTGTAATGGTAGATGAGTCTGGAGAGTTTATAAAATTCATTTGAGCAATAAATGCCACTAGAAGCATCATAAGACCATTTACACCTATTCGAACTAATTTGATTGACGAAAATGCGGAAAATTCACTTGAAGCAGCATCTTCTTCTATTTTAGAACGTTTTAATTTCATGAAGAACGTTAGGTATGATAATAGCCCAAAGAAAAATACTGGTAACATGGCTCTTCGTAAATATCTTAGTCCACATCTGTAAAGGGAAATTTCCAGAGTTAAATTAAGAAATTCTCCTGTAGACGTCTTCACTGTTCCAGTGTGCTGCTCTGTTCCAGAAATCTTAAACTCTGGGTCGAATATTGAAATTTTTTCATTGACCATCCCATGCCACGTCATGTAAAGGTGGACAGTTGTATAACCAACTATAAAGCAAAAAAACTTTAATGGTTAACAAAGTATTTCCTGTATTATGTTAGCATTATGCATGTTTCCCTACTCGTTATCTGAATTGCAATACAATTATTTAAAATTGAAAATATACAAAGATACTTACAGGAATTGAAGTCCATTCGGCAAGTTTGCTTGTCGAATGGAAACTTAACGAAAGACATGGGGCAGTTAATTTTTGCAGAGAATCTAAAACCAAAAGTTTTGGTGTGTTATTTTTGTAAAAATCACCTTTTATAAAATATTACACTTCAAAACTAAATTATTCATACCTTTCACTATAAGAAACGGATCCATCGCTCCTCAATTTTAAACTTTTGCTATTTTTCTCTGGGTTTTTAGAACTCACGGAGTTAACAATAAATAGATCAGGCAGCCAAATGTCAGGAATTTTATTGACATATATAGCCTCCCTCTCCACAAGCCCTGCCAACCTTGGGTCAACCCAAAATGTACGAAGAAAGAAATCCAGAGTTAATTCTTGATCGTTTTCATCTACATCTCTAACAGCTATTATGTACATAGAAACGTTCACAACGTCCGCTACACCTTTTTGATTTGGCCGAACTGATTGATCGTAGTCTTCCGGAAGGGAGAGGGCTGAGGATAATGATAATCTGAAATAATTAGTTTATATATTAGAATTAGTAACTTTGCGTCTTAAATTGCCATTTTGATACTATGATAATGCATAAAGGCTTACTTCTTGTATACATTTTAGTGTTCAAATTTATATAATTTAATTTCAATGGTAATTAATACTTTAACAAAGTTATCTACTTCGGTATTCATTAAAAATCATTAATGGAGTAGTAAAATTGTTGTTCCCATCATATGAATTGCCGAACTATATTAATACGGATTAAATGTCAATGGATTAACTCCCAATGTGTCTAGATACGCAAATTTACACTTAGCTTTATTAGTATTCACTTTGCACACTATCAAAAGCTTATTCATTTTCCTGTGTAGTATGCAGTATGTAAATTATAAGTTAGCAGATAAGATAGCGAAGGAAAATTCTAAGGGGAATACTAAAGAGTATCAAGAGAATATTTTATGATTATTAGTATTGATACTAATATGACGAAAATGCAGTTACATTTATATACTAATAAGCAGCATCTATAATGTTATACCATAGCTGAAATGAGCTTCGTGCTTAAGTTTTCATTTTATTAGTTACATTTAAAATTTATTAGCGTATTGTACAAACCGCAATAATTCGCTCACTTCACTGATACAATTTCTGCTTCATGCGTGAGAGTGACATGCCTAGACTACAATAGACGTGCATGAATAAACGTAAACGAGCTAGTTTTCCTGAATTTATACAGATATCTTCTTACCTGCCTCTAATTAGAGAACATAAAGCGTTACAGGATTGACCGTAAAGCCTGTAAAGACAAAACGTGATTTCAAACTGACCATGCTTTGGTTAAACCAAACCTGCAATGTGATATTTACTGTTGATGTATGCTATTGTTCTGTTTTACGGACAGGCAGATGAAATTTGACACGAAAATTACAAGACACGACAATTTGCTGGCTTCTATACTTTCTGATAACGAATCTTTACTTTGTTCTTCATGTTTGCATGATAAGAGACAAGTTGTTGAGAAATACTCCTACAGGTATTTTTTATGCTCTAGATTAAAAAGTAAATACTTTAGCATTGTAGATTGTATAAAGCACTAATAGCACCTGATACGAAGTTTGAGTACAAGTTTTAGTAGATGGTAGAAATCATGCCGAGTTACAAGCCTTGTGGAATATTCTACCAAAAATTATTAATGCTTATCGTATAATACATTGTAGATTCCAGAAACATAAGCATAGTATAAAATCTTAGGCAGCTATGTCACATAGCTATGGGGGTATGGCTATGTGTATGTCAGTTTAGGATTTCCTAAATTATCAACAGCAATGTAAGCGTATTATTAGGTAATTTTCAAAAAAAATTCTGTCAAAGAGAATTATGAGTATCTTGTCGTTTATTTTGAATACGGAAAAATCCTATAAAACAAAAGATGTTTAGCCCTATTTCAGGTATTAGGTAGTTAAAACCATTTTTATAAGGAGACTTCCCTTGGGCAAATATCTTGCCAAAATTGGTAAATTGATTTGGTTCATATTAGGTGTCTTATCATAAATTCACGCAGCGAAGTTCTATCGGGTTTCGAAGCTTATGGAAAGTAATACCTCTCCATCGTCAAACAATGTTATACACTAGAACGCATATGCAAACAATTGTCTGCATCAAAATATCAATATCATAGCTAACACTAACTAACAGCAGATATATCAGTACATTTACCACATGCATGAAAGAATAGTAATGAATGCTAAGTACAAATAGAAAAATATAAATAATGAAATTTAACCAAAGGTACTCCTTAGCAAAATACGTAGTTGAGCACAGATACCGTATTATTTTTAGTCTTCATTACCTATCAATAAGTAATATACTGATTCATGCATGCAAATAATGTAGCCTAGAGCAATGCCAAGAAACGAAACGGATGGCAGGCATGAAAAAATACTGTACAGGTAGCATATTGAATGTGGTTTCCTCACGAATATTAGCAATGTGTTGCACCAAGCAAAAACAAGACGTCGATAGGTGTCTGTCTGTTTGTCTACCACTCTGGCCCATCTTAGTAAGGTACAGCGTAATAAATGTCAGCTATAACTATACACTTATATTGGACATACAAGTAGATATATATGGTACAAATAATTAGGAAGCAAGGAATACTTTCTTTTCTGCTCACTACAATGTACTGTATACATTGTTCTAGGTACAAAATTTCCTGTTTCTTATCTGTCCCTATACCTAATGTACACTACATAACATGTGCGTGTTATATTTATACTGTAAAGCTTTAAGAATTTGTGTGTATCTCCATAAAGAATCTTTGAAACTAAACAATGTATGATCGATTAATGAGAAAGATCGTATACTACAGTGCAATTTCTGTTGGTAATTTTATTTTCATCACAAATGCGTTGATTCGTTGATTGTGATTCGATGCATAGTGTACATTATTATGATGACATTCTTTCTTATTACAGTTAAACACTTAACAAATCAAATCACATATGTATGTATCACATATAATGTCAGCAATTTACATAGATGAAATAGTTACTGCTTTACAACAGAAAAGTATAAGAGAAAATTAATGGTCTCTCAATCTTACTCACATAGTTAAGAGAAATAGTGCTGTTCGTTTAACCCCGAATCCTTTCATATCCAAAACGAAACTGGAAAACCCCAGGTAAACGTGTGCTACAATCCACATGAAAAGTGGCAATAATAACTTGTAGTTTTCAGTTAATTTCGGTAATTGCGTGATTACTCTTCGTGAACATCCTACTATTACGTATGTCTGTCTTTTGTTTTTTGTATTTGCCAACTTTACACTTACACCTGCAACTCGTGAAGGGTTTCATAAACTAAAGACTAAAACTTTTGCTTCGAAAGAGTTTGATTTTTGGTTATTACTTCTGTTATAAAATATAAGTAAATACATTCACATTGTAAACGATGAAAACTTGATAAGTGTGGACGATAGGCCTATCTAATACGAATGTATGTAAACAGTGTGATACAATTGAGAAACATAAACTAACAACTTATCGGGCTCTTAAATCTTGTACATGTATTTCACAGGTAAATCTGTAGTGTAACTCAAGTGTGGAAGAATCTTCTTAGATTATGTTGTTGACTTATGTTGTGAATCCAATACTTACAAAATGACACAAAGAATACTGAATATAAACACTTAAGAAGAGCACACTCGAAGATTATAAAGAATTACAAGTGTGATTGTGTAGCGCGATAATCTCTCTGTATTTATTATCTTATCTTTCTTTTGGGTCACTGATAAAATTTCCTTAAGTTATTTCTGTATTTAACGAACGAGTGACCAGTCTTAATGTAGAGTCACATGTACACTGATCTCCACGGACATAGGAACGATACTATTTATTTTAATCATCCAGTATTTGGCCTTTAGTGAGTAAACCTAGACAAAGAATATTCTAGTAGTAAGTTCCTACATTATGCTGTAATTGAAATTGTATAAGGCAAGTAAAAAAATCTAAACATAAGAAAACAGAAGCGCTTGCCAGCTGGGCTGACCAAAAAATGCTCCTATATTGGATTACATTTGGCAGCTTGACTTTAACTAGCCGTCTGTCCAACAATGAATGAGGAAAGAAAGAAGAGTCTTGTAATGTAAGTGGCCTTTTCTGAAAGTGATATTGTCATGTATTGTGTATACAAGTAATACTGGCATTTACAATATTGCGTATTGTAATCTGAGAGTTTGAAATTTCAGCAGACTTTGCCGATGTGATGGTGCTTTTGATATTGTAAACAGTATGTATGAATCTAAGCAAAACTATTTGGATGGGGTGAGATGTAAAGTGAAAAGTCAACTGGTTTGGTTTGGTTTCCTTGTGGTACGTGCGATGTGACCGACGATCTCTTAAAGTACATTTATAATAATGTTTGTCCATTTACTTACCATGAACACCATTCTACTTACAAATGTTTAGGTATATACTCTCGAGGAAAAAACGTGATACATATATAAGTACATGCATAAGCAGACAATCTAGTGGAACGGAAAATGAAATGAACAGCCAAGTCAAGTCAACTGATCTTTTCTGTGTTATGGGCTCTTCTGAACAACCAGTCACCCCACACAAAATACACACCCTCAGCCTCAGCTTTCAAGTTAAGTCTTTATAATAGCATCACATCTAAATAGTTTAATCTGTGAGTGGATTTGCTATAGGATAAAAGAATTTGCAATTTGTCTCACAAGTATACTCTGAAAGCGTAGTGAGTCTTTCAAAGAATGAAAGTCAACGACAGTAAAAGTCATCGACTGAAACTCAACGACAGGTAATTTCAACGACTCGAAAGTCAATGACAGTAATGTCAACGACAAATAAAGTCAAAAACAATGAATTTAGACGACCGTAATCTTGTGAACAGTGTAAAATCAATAAAGATTCAAACGACTAGGATATGCTAGAAAGTTCGTATCTTTTGCATCACTAATTTTATTCAGGAGCAATTGTTCTTAACTTACGCTTATAAAGCCACAATAAAAATCTCAGCTTCTACTTAAATAGTGCGAATGAAAGGTAGCTCCCGACCGAATCCCGAGTTTACTTTTCTCATGCAAAAGTGCGTTTCTCATAAAATCTCAAGAGTTGGTAAGAATGTGGGTCTTAATTCAAATGTAAATGTGAGAAAAGATATAGTATCAATTTAAGCTGCCTTGGATAATTCAATATATGGTAAATAAGTATGTATTCATACCTATATATTCGTCCAGAATGCGTAACTAGGTTCAAGCTAACAGTCTGATTGCTAAATAAAGATGCACTGCAGAAATTGCTTACCTATATAAATATCTATGCCTGTATTTGTAGTAGATATGCTTAAATTCATTTGCAGTATGCACAGTATCATACTACAATTGATATAACATCCTCCACTCTACTTACATATACATATCTCCTCACATTCACATCTTAGGTGTTAAGGCTAAGAATGAAACTTTATCTATTTATACTATGTAAGTACATTATTTTCCACATAAGAGTATTGTCCTTGTACCAAGATTCGCATGATGTATAGTCTTCATATACCCTTCCTAAAGTTTTCTTAATAAAGCTACAGGGTTCTCGCCTTCTCGGTTCTACCGTAATACAAATACATAGTCTGGCTAACAATAAACTTGCCATGTCATGTTGCAATATAAGCAATAAATAAAGCCACACTGGCTGAATACACTGCTGCTATTAATCTTATACTAGGTCTTAAACAACGGTCGAGGACCTCAAAAGAAAGTTTACACTAGAGCAGAGAATAAATTCTGAATATTCTTTAAAATTTAAATCTTTTTTTGGTATTAAGCAATCAGCAATAGGGAATATTGTTGTTTTAATGTATAATGTAGTTAAGTCAAAACCTTCAGTAATGTAAAGAAAAAGGGAACAAAAGATTGATTGCCACAATTATTAAGCCATGAGAATTTAAGGGGACAAATGGTTTTCCTTGTAAAGACTAGTACGTAAGAATTTCATTGTTGAATTGCCCTATCATTAAATATTTTACTACACTACACCAGTAGAATCCTGGATTCCCCTAAAATAATGACCAAGTTAAAATGAAAAAAGTGCAAAGACAAAAAAATCAGAAGTCTATAATTTTGTATTAACAATTGAATTGGGATGTGTATGACATGACTCATGATCACTGCATTTGTGGTAAAGAAACTGTGGCATTCTGATTTTCGCGTCTTGGTTTAACATAATTACATATGACAGATTTGCAATCGAGTAAAGCTTGAAAATGGATATCCTGAATTTAATAGGATAATTTTACATAACCAGAGGCAATTGATACACACTTCATGCAATGATACGTAGTAATGCGAAAAGTCAGTTTTGATTTAGATTTAATGGCCATCTCCTTGCTACATGACAAAGAATGCGTAGTAGGGACTACTACATTGTTCTTTAAATCGCTTCGATTTGAGTGTGAAGAATTATGATCTTATGATCTCATAAACACTTTTTATTGCTTATACTGTTGTGCTTTATACACAACTATACAAAAAGATAATTCAACAAGTTCTTAAAAGCTGTTTTAACTATTATTCCAACTAATGGTTTTTGAAATTGGTGGTAATTATTGCTTCTAGCAATTCTTTAGGTACACTGCTGGGATTTGTGTAATCGACCATTTCATGAGCATCTCAAATCATGTATTGAAAAGCTACATTTTCCGAGCACTGATTACTTCGCTTTGGAAACGATTTGAAGTGACCTTAGTCTCGTAAAGGATTGTTGCTCATCCACATTCAGCATTATTGTCCGTGGATTCAGGAATCTTATATTTCCTAAAGCCTCCATGGACTTAACACTTTCCTCGCAAACTTTTTGCCATCTTTAAAGAAACCAAATTTTAATTCTGACTTTACAACTACTTCTCAATCGCAAAGGCAAAATCAAATGGTTTAAACAATAACGTATTTTGTATTGCAATTTAAGTTTACAATTTTGTGCTTAAACGTAATAAAATAGAACTTTATTGTGCTTATTTCAGCATCTCTGGACTACAGACTACAGTGTTTAGATTTGGATTTAGGGGAATAAAAGCATTCAAGAATTATAAGCACTAAGCACACCCATGCGAAATAGTTCAATCACAACTTAATCAATATAACATGCTTCAAAATCAAACCTGCCAGAAATAAACGTTTGACACAACCATGCGACTCATTATGCTATATTAAAAGCTATCACTCGTAATTTAGTGAGTTGATTGCACAAGTTCTTTGTGACAAACCCCTTATCTCGGGAATGCTAACAAAACATGCCAGACACTTGAACTATTTGCAGACACACTTATTAAATCCATTGCAGTGTGCATTTATAGTTGTCATTCTTATTGTTGTCCTCTTTTATGAATGCAAAATGGTCTACAACTGAAAATTATAAATTCAGGGGATGTCTACCCCATCATTACTATCAAATGGTTCCTTAAGGCACACCCCTTCCCTTATATTTAAACATTAAAGATGAAGTCACTTAAGTACTTATGTTTTCTGCTCTATAGTTTACTAAGGTTAATTCTCGAACAACAGAAATTGAATGTATACTCACTTGAATTAGGGTTGACATTCAAGTTTATAAAATTACAATACACACAATAAGTAACATTTAATTATTTAATAGATAGAGGTAAAAGGAAATGATGAAATCTTCTCTGAACAACAGTTTAATCCATGTAATATGCTTGTACTGAATGTATACCATTTCATGTTGTTAATCAATGCAATTGCGAGATTAAATGAAATACCGTACTGCCGCGATTGTCCAGCTTAATATTATTGCAAGGTACTTACAGCAGTCGAAATACACAGAAAGAATAGGGGAGGAAACAGGGTATCTACGCAAGGGAGGCGTCTATTTGAGCAGAGGCCTTTAATCCCGGATGTACGGTAGTTCATTCAATATCGATAAGCTCATGCAGTTTATTACAGGAGTGCCTTTTAGTTAATTGGGTACCCAAATAATCTACTCGTCATCCTTAAAAGGGTTCTGTAATAATAGTGTCTTGTGCCGCTGTGTCATGTCTTTCCAGAATCAATACCACAGGAAAACGGTTTTCAATAATTGGTAAACGGGTATAATCCACGATAATGTGGTAATGCCAATTAAAAGCCTCAATATCTGACATGAATATGCACTATGTGTAAGAAAGAAATAATTTAAGTTTAAGCACTAAGGTCTTAGACTACATCGACTACATGTCACGTCACTCATGTCCCATGTAATGTATACTGAGTAGACTAAAATCCGGGGAAGGCCAACAAATCTAAAAGCGTAAATTAATAAATAAAAAAGCACACTAGCTCATATACCTATTATAAGTCTTAGGGAAAAATGTCGTTATTCCGTTTATATACGTAAAAGAAATTGAATATTTCTGGATGTTGTTTGAGAAATAGAAAATAGACGATGATAGCCTTTAATCGTAGCTTACTAATACTTTCATCTAATGTATATTGATTTCCATTTGCTCACTGCAATTTCCACACAGGTTTTGTCTTTTACTTGTCATTCAATGTACAAAATACATTGTTTCATTGTTTGCATAGTTCTCATTTTGTGTTTCTTATGAAGTGAAGAATTGAAGCAGCATTGATGAAGCAGAATTGGTGCTAGAGTAAAAATATTAAAAGCAAATAATTTTCCTTCTGTACATACAACTTACTTCATAATAATTTTAAACCAAAAAGGGGATCCAGTCCACTTATTAACACATGATCAAGTACGGCAATGATATTTGCAACTCAAATTCGTTCATATAGATACTATATATGTGGCAGAACCCAAGTTAAAGTTATCTACACAAAATGTACCATGTCACATAAACGTATGTTATCAATTTATTATTAAATTATGCATATCTGTTTCTGTTTCATAAATGCAGAGTAGTTCATCAAAACCTAATCCATCCAGCACAGTTTTAATAGACTTTAGGTACTTTACAACACAAACACACACAACTACCAGAACTACGTCACTACGTAATAATTAGGTAAAGAAATACATTTCGTATGCTATATGCAACATCGCGCAAGAAAGTACACACGACACGAGCTGAGTTTGCGTTTAGTGGAACTGAATACAAACCGAAATGCAAAAAGTTGCGCTCGTCAAGTTTGTTACCACATTCTCTTGCTTCACGTCCCCTGTGAACCGGCTGTCGAGCTTTTGTCTTCCTCCCGTCACCCTCAACAATACCGGTTTCAAGAAAATATTTTGCCTTCATAATCCAAGAAACTCTTCTATTTCTACCATTCCGTTGAAGTCAAATTTTTCCAATACGGCGGGCGACCCAAAGAGAAGAAAAATGAGCTCTGGAATAACAACTGTTCAAAAAGGAAGCTTGAATAATTTGAACTACCGTATTTATTTCCGTAAGTGTACCACTTTAAATTACAATTCTTAAGTAGCCAGTACCCTCATGACAATATTGAAAAGATAATGAAGTAAAAGTAACATAACTGAAACTATTTTGGTAGTGTGTTCCGTAAAGCGAGTATAAATAACAAAATAGTAAAAGTAATGGCGAAAAAAAATGTTTTTTTATTTTATTTATATCAGCTCCAGAAAATGCAACTTAATTTTAGATCGGATATCGGATGATAGGATGTGTCTGTTTTCAAAAGTTTCAATCATTACATTAAGCAGTTATGGATTTGAATTTGAGGGTGGACAGGTAGGAGCAGGTGTAATTTTTATCTTGTAGTTAGAAAATAACTGAGAATCTACGGCCAATGGAGCACTTAGAAAATAAGAAATATTGTTTATATATTTGTAAAAATTTTGACCAAAGCTGAAAATCATGTAATATGTCAGTTTATTATTTAAAACCGTATGTAAAAATATTCTTCAGCTTCTTTCCTAGATCGAAATCGAATATATTTGATATACAATGCGTACTCCTTATCACAATATTATTCTTATCTTTCTTTGTGGATTTAGGCTACTAAAATAAACCTCTGTTCTATGTTCTGATACCCTGTCCATAGTCTAAACTTTACAATCAAATCAGCTTGTTGACTCTTGTACTCTTAACTTACCTAGACTCTTCTGATTAAAATTATTGCATACATGCAATGTCGCAATGATAATAGCTGTTACTGTTATAGCATTAAGTATGATAGGAATTAGTACCATGAACATGAACTTGAAATGGCTTGTGGCACCCTATATTGACACAACTGATATTGGCTATGTATGCAGATTTATTTTTTTTAAACAGAGTCAACTGACGTGGTTAGGTAGGGGATTGAAATACTTTGAAATTGAGCAACTGTGCAATGGGGCTTGGGAACATTTTCTAATGTAAAGTAAATGGTCAATAATTATGTCAGGAAACATTTGGAAGAAAAGGTAACCATTTGGAGATTTGGAACCTTATATGTATGTACTGAAAAGTTTCTAAGTAAATCTTTTACAAATAATACCCGGGGAAATTGAGATAGAGTTTACCGTTTTATTACTTTTATTGAATTGCTGGACTTACCTTATTAAAATAATATATAGTATAGATTTTAAATATAGGTGACAACTAATTTGCATTTGACAGTTTCACTTTCAGTTGACAAGTTTACATGCATTTTACATTACAAAAATGCGAAATACTTGCTAAATGCACATCCACGTTAAAATCAGTAATTAATTAGCCTCAGTATAAACTATAAAATGGTGTACGATCTACTTCTGTTCTATCTTTTAAGTTATTATTAGGTTTACAAAATGATTAGAGGATTTATTAAAAATACGAAGGGAAACGGATATGGATCTTGTAATTTGCTTGTTGCCCATTGTTTACAGTTAATTATTGTATGTACGTATTAAGTAAGCTATAATTATAATTTTCTGTATTATGACTTATTTAGGTAACGCAAATGGGCAGCCAATTTCTCCGTTCCATGACATTCCTTTGGAAGCTGGTACCGATGCCAGTGGTAAGAAGATTTTCAACATGGTGGTAGAAGTTCCCCGCTGGACCAATGCTAAAATGGAGGTCTTGGAAATTAAATACACTTAAAAGATTAATGGCAGCATTGCCAGTGTTGTATAATAATTAATAATTCACCATGATAAGCATTAAAAAGGTGTTAATATTATTTTAAGATTGCTACAAAAGACCCGTTAAATCCCATCAAGCAGGATGTAAAGAAAGGAAATCTCAGGTACGTAGCGAACTGCTTCCCGCATCATGGATATATTTGGAATTATGGTGCACTTCCACAGGTTCGTAGTGACATTAAGTTGACAAATTTTCGTCAATTATTTACTTGAAATTTCTTTTGTATTCGTAAAAGTTTCATTTGAACATACTATTATTTATCTGATAATCAGACCTGGGAAAATCCACAGTCCGTTGACCCATCTACAGGATGTAAAGGTGATAACGACCCCATTGATGTATGTGAAATCGGAAGCAAGGTTCGTAACTAATCTTAAAATGAAGGATTAAATCACAGTTGATTATATCAATCTTCACTTCGGTTTATTAAATCCCTGAATCATTGTGTCATATCTGATTTTTGTAGATCCATGAACGAGGAGCTGTTGTTCAAGTAAAGATTTTGGGTTGTTTTGCGTTAATTGACGAAGGTTTGTAATTAAAGTACTATGTAGTCATTAATTATATGTTTGTAACATGTATTTCACCAATGTTTAAAACTATCGAAAAATAATTTTAGGTGAAACAGATTGGAAGCTCTTGGCGATTGATGTCGCAGATCCAATGGCTGAAAAACTGAATGGTATGTGCTATAATTGCTCTGACACATGTTTTTCTCAGAGAACGCTTAGAATTAAACTAAAATATGACATGTAAATCCATCGTAAACACTCTAAAATTGCGAAAATCTAAATTAAAAAATTTCAATGTTTAGATATTCCTGATATAGAAAAATTAATGCCTGGTTATTTGCGTGCCACCGTGGAGTGGTTTCGAATCTATAAAATTCCCGACGGTAAGCCAGAAAACCAGTTTGCGTTCAATGGGCAACCGAAAGATGCTGAGTTTTCTCTTGGTGTCATTGAAGAAACGCATAAATTTTGGGTTGGACTTACCTCTAAAGCAATTGCCAACGAAAGTGGATTGGCGCTGTAAGTCTATGTAACTTTTGTGTGTTTAACTTGTGCAACCTTTTTTAAATAAATTATCAAATTGTTAACATTGCAAATGCCTACAGACAAACTACAACTGCCCAGTCGGAATTTACACTAACCCCAGAGGCAGGTGAAGCAGTTATTCAAGCGAATCCCGAATCTGGACCACCAGGACCTGTAGATCCATTTGGTAATATGCACCGCAGTCAGATTTCGTTAAATTCTATAAAATATTTATTTAGGAATTCTATGTGACACTATGTGTACCAACCCCAAAGTGTACAGAATATGTGTTTCAAGTGATTGCTAAAAATCTATTATGACATATTAATGCAATTACATATTTATGGTACAATGTTTTTAACACATTAACGTTTATTCTTTTAGTTGACAAATGGCATTACGTGACCGTGAACCCAAACGGACAGCAGTAGGTTCCAATTCGAATGCAGGTATGTGCAATGGCTCATGCTTTTGCAATTTGACCTGAAGTGATACAAGATTCGATTCCTCATCACAAGAATTTGATAGGAAGTTCTTTGTAAGCCATTTTTGGAACCTACTGGACTAATTCTAATTAATTGGCGCATAACATGTGTTGTCCTCAGAGAATTGAATAAAATACTTTATACTGGTTCAAAAAATTGGATATTTTAAAATTTGTAAGCACTCACTTTAACTACATCCTAATATGTACGTAATAAGCTATAAGCTGTACAGACGTACAGACTTCAATTGATTATAAAATACGAAATAGGAGAAAGACTAAATAATCAAATTGGATAGGCAGAACAGTTATTTACAACATCGACATCTGTAAATTAATGTTACTTGGTAAATTACTTTCATTTCAGGCACCAAAACGTAAACATTAACATTCCTTTGCTAGAAATTTTCCATTACTCACAGTAATTGCGACTTATTTTGTTATTATTAGGTAGCTAATTCTGATAACAATTCACCTGTTTACTATAATGTAATAATATTTTTTAGGTAGGTACTACAAGGTACTATGTTTTGTTTCCGTCTAGTAATTAGCAACGTTCAAATACTTTGTAGAGATCTGGCAAATGGGATATCATCATAACCGTCGAGTCGGCGGCAAACGTCTTAGGGGGCATTAAGGATTTCTTAAATTCCGGGTAAATGATATGTTCAATAGTCCATTTCCATGAGTGTCCATTCTAGTAATAATAAAGGTAATAAAATTGGTCAGTTTTAAAGTACCTTTGTTCTTAAACACCACTAACAGCAATGTTGTAGTAAATTATGTGGAATAGGAATAAGTATCATTAATCATTATGAAGAATTTTTTCTAAAAGATAATATTCCTAACTAACGAGGGAAGTTCACATAATTACAGCGCAAAATATTATGTGGACAAAGTATGGCCAATTTGATCCAACAATCAGATTATGTAATTAGGACAATATTATATTTCATAATTTCATTGTGACGTTTTGCGCTCCTATTGTAAACTTCCCCTCCAATGGTTCAGATAATGTCACATACGGTATGCTTTCTATAATATTAATGGAAGGCCTGGAAAAATGTATTACCAAGCTGATTTCTTCATTTAATTTATCACCACCAGGTTGTACGGCATAAAATAAAGCCGTTTGATGTGCAAATGTCTCAAAACAAGTTTGCTCTTGGCTCCAGTTTACTTTTGTTGCTATATTCACTAGGTAGTTCGGAACTCCTTCCATTGAAGGATAATAATTATCTAAAAGTAAAATAAAACATCAAAATTTTTTGAAGAAACACGAAATCCAGAGCACTTAAGGTTTTGGTGGCACCTAAAAGGAGGGGAATCGTTAAGAGCCGTCCACTTGGATCAAATTTTAAACAGAAGTAATCATCCAACATATTTGATTTGCTCAGCAGGACATCTTGTATTTTCTTAATAGCTAAAACTTTATCATGGTCATCTTCCGCTTCTACTGCGTCTGCTACAAGTTCCTTAATTGTTATAGGATCCTGTAAAATGAGTACGAAAATAATTTTTAGGACACCAATAAACCAATTGGAAAATTACCATTGGATTTTAAAAGATAGTCTACCTCAATTACAATCCGACCAAAGTTCCCAAAATCTTGCACAATTCGCTGGTAGAACAGTTCCGCACTAAAGTATACCAAAACTTTTCAGTATAAAACTTGAAATACAATAGGATTTGATTGCATATCATTTACCAAGTGAAATCCAAAATAAAATTTATTGCACACCTGCTATTTAAATCAATTCTTTCAAAACATGATTATCAAGCACAATAGGATTAATAAGTAGATACTTACCTTAATTTAAATGTATTACACATGTACAGATTTACATCGTGCTGAATTAATGCCAAAGTCCTGTCTACGGATCCTACAAACGAGTGATTGCGAAATACGGACAACAAATTGCTGTGACAATCTTCCTCTATCTTGGCACGCATATTTTTTATACTCCGTAATCTTATCTCCCTCCTGTACAAATTATACGCAAATTATACATTATCATTGCTTCGTGTACCAAGAATATTGATCAAAGGTCAAAGAGTAATTACGTAAATAATGTTATTAATTATGACCTCTTCACTCCAATTCCAGAAGAGGAAGAAAGCGAAATTGTATCGCTTGGAGTTGCGACAGATGTGGAAGATGCTGGCGAAGATTCGCTTTCTTGTTGAATTTTAGAAGATTGATTTGAGAAATTTTCTGAAAAAAATTTATCCAGTTTTTGGGCCTTTGGATCAGTTCTCACCATGTTTTTTGCACTGATGGATGAATTCTGATTAATCACGGAAGTAGATATTTGGGTTCCAAAAGGATTACTATTATTCTTATTTTCAGTCTTTCTTCTTTTGGAGGCAATGGAAGAAGTATTCAGTGCACTGGTTGAAGATTCACTAGCTCCGGGCAATAGTGACTATAACAAAGTACATAGGTAAGTAGTTTTTTAGAACGTGTATACTTTTTTCAAGTAGCACTTTGAATTACTAAATTGGGAATGAAACGCTATTTCATTTCTCCATTTGTGTGTGTTTACACGAATCAGAATTAATGCGTTAAAATTATAAGTTGCATATTTGCAATTTACCTAAAAATAGTCTGCCCTATATTGAAACTTCAAGCTAATAACTAATAAAATTCATTTGCCCTTACCTGTACATAAAACGTTCTAGATTGATTTGAACCAAGTAGCGTGTTTTCAACAGAATTAGTTACTGCTGATATAATTGCATCTTCATGCAAAAAGTGAACTTCATGCTTGGTAGGATGGACATTCACATCTACATTTGCAGGATGAATTTCAATACTAATATAAAGAAATGGATGTGTTCCTTTAGGCAGATAATTTGAATAAATAGACTCCAGAGAGCGGCGCAACGCTAAATTCAAAACAGAAATTTAGTCAACTGGCTTTGATTTTCTAACTACCTATTATAGAGGCTGTTATTAGAGTGTGTGACAGCTTTATTTACCCGTAGAATCCACTAGTCTTTGATTTATAAACAGCAGAAATATCAGCTTTTTCGTTGAATAATTAACATTAGATACGTAGCCATTCATTCGACACTGCTCATCTTCGCATGACACCCCTATCACTTCTCTACAAAAATCATGAGACATTTAATTTTATAATTGAAAAGTATTTTTTAATCAAGTTAGCAAATTTTAAGAATTCTAACCTGGAAATTTGACTTCCGTAAAGAATCTTAATATTTTCCAGAGTTGTAGAGCTAGGCGGCGTCCTTACATCGGTAGTAGATTCTCCAAATTTTTTAACGCTAAATCCTACTTCTGGATTGTGTACAGCGTATTTCGTTACAACATCAACAATCTTATTATGTTCGTCGTTGGCGTTTTTTAGTGCTCTGCGTCTAGTTTCCATATTATAAAATAAATCCTCTGCACTTATCAAAGTTCCCTGTTTCCCCGCACATGGTTTGGGATTCTGACAATTTGATTCGGGAGGGAACTGTTTCAACTGGCCATCTGTATACTCCGCTTTGTATGCACAAACCGAATCGGACGTTTTAGTAACAATTGAAAGATGAGCAACATGGGAAATGCTTGCCAAAGCTTCCCCTCGAAAGCCAAACGTTCCGATAGATAAGAGATCTTCAAATTTCTGTAATTTGCTAGTTGTGAATCTCTCGCATACAATTTCAAGGTCTTCACGATTAATTCCAGTTCCATCATCCTGGATTTGTAACAACTTTAATCCTCCAGCCTTTGTAACCACTTGAATATTTCTGGCTCCAGCGTCTAGACTGAAAAGGTAGTACAAAAATGAGATGAAATATATATGTCCGTTTTATTAAAAATAATTTCGTATTTATTAGTATTTAAATAGTCAATATTTACCTATTTTCTAATAACTCTTTTAGGGCATTAGCTGGTCTTTGAATAACTTCTCCAGCCGCGATACGATTTATTACAACCTCATCTAATTTCTTGATTTTACCAGGCTGTTTCCCTTCCATTTTAGAGACCTAATCTAGGATTCGAAGACTATACACTAAAACTGTTTCCAGGAGAGAGATGTGAATATTGTGAATGTGAAATACGAGTTCCTTACATATAAACTCAGAGAAAAGTAACTATTTTTGTTTGTATTTGTAACTAAGTTAGAAAAGGCTTAGCTATTTTTTTCCTCCCAATTCTCCCATTGATCCAGAAATAGAGTGACAATAATCAACATCAACACCTTAATTCACAGATAAACTGATCCTCAAAGACCAATGCGAATATTCCATTGAGAAACTTGTGCATTGATATTTTTGAAAGAATAAGTTAGAAAATGTTGAAAAAACAACAATGACTTTTTTAGTTCGCGGTTAGAAACCTATGTGCCCTTGCTTGGATGTTAAGTTGAGACGCAATCTTCGTATACTAGGACAAGGACAAATTAATAGTTAATGGAATCAACATACATAAGCTACGCTAATGTTAACGTATTTGAGAAGTCATAGAGTGAATTCTTCAAATCTCGGATGGGTTCCCTATCTAAAGGACAAAGGTATAGAAATTGTGCTTTTGCAGTTCGTACCGTTCGTATTGTCAACTTTTTAGAAATTTCAATCATTTTTAAAATTCATCTATATTTATATTTACAGCCCAAAGCCCTATCATTCAGAACAAAATCTGATTTCCTACTAGCAATATTCTTCAAAATTCTAAAGCTTGATTTTGACTTGGTTATCAATGTACATGGCTATCAATATTCCGGGCTGTGCAGATATTGATATTGTAACTCAAAGGCTATTAAAATGCAATACAAATAAAATGTAAAAAAAATATAAAATGTACATGTATATGAAAATAAGCTGTACATAGTACAGTACATAGCATCTGAATCACAGAATGAATTAGCTATATTTGCCTTTGCCATTTACCCGGAAAATTACTTATTAATTAGTTACTAATTAGTTCGGTTAGATTTTCTGAGATGACAGCTTTAATTTACTAATAGTTCATTTTCTTCGTGTTAGTTTTCAATTTGATATTTTCAAATGCATTTAAAGTGAAAATTGGGCAACCGTAAACTCATCTTTATATACATACGTTATCGTTTCATCTTTTGAGCTCTTCGAAATGATACTTGACTTGCACTTTTGAACATTTATCATAATAAAAATGCTTCCACAATATGTTCTCTGCAATACGAATCACTAAATAGTACGATCTTTACAGAATTGGCATTTGACCAGACAATCTTATAGTGAAAAATGGAAAGTTGATAATAAAATTTAATTGCAATCTTGCAGTAGTACAGTAGTGAGTAATTAATGCTATCATATCAGCTCTACAGTGTTCTTGTGTGTTCTCCGCATGATTTTAAATACGCAATCCATTCACTACTGATACAGCAGCTAAATGTCAGTTCAAATTATCAAAACAATATAACCCTCTCTCAAAATCTGAAAAGCATTTTTCAAAAAAAGTATTGTCCTACAAAAAATTCTAAAACTCAAAAATTCGTCTTTATAGTGTTTAACGTGGCCTTAGACCTGGTAAACACCAACCAATTTAGATGAAATGCGAATCATTCAATTTGTAAAAAAAATGGCTACATAAGACAAAACATTTTCCATAACCCCCTGAAGTAGCCACCCCCGTGACAATCCTTTTGTCGTACGCCGACCGTGTAGTGCACGATTTTTTCGTTATTGTACACACAATGCGTTGCTCTTTCTCGATGATACACGTGTGCAAAAGACATTACTAATTTATCTATCTTAGACTAAATTACAGAGATTATAAGTGTGCTGTATACATTGGTTATATATGTCACGTCATTATTGACTACCAATAATAATGAAGGAAATAGCAAAAGTATTTGTCAAAACTAGTCTTAAACTAAATACCAAGAAGTTAATAGCATGTTATCATGGATTAACACGTACTACTTTAGTACCACTTTTGTGTGTACTGAAGTTCTTCAAAGGATGCAGCATTTCGTTTCACATTGTAATTGTATACACAATAGATAGTATTCCATGTCGTGTGTCCATTGCATATTGGGATACTTCCACACAAAGGATAAACCTACTGGATAGTATTTAATTTAATAGCAAAAGCAAAGTAGAAAATATAATATAGAATGCTTTTGTTCTTTGTGTATAAGGATTTAATGACTGGTACATACATATAATGCGTACTTTGCATTTCTGCTGCAGTCAAGCATTTATACTCATTTATTTGGCATCTTTGCACTAATTCTTTGACTCGACAGGAACAGTGCATAACTGCAAAACTCATGCTGTACAAATAGTGCAATACACCAAGATATTATATGCAGCTTAGCTGAGCATGCTGAGCTGAGGTAAATCTGATAAGATTTAATTAAAGGAAAACTGATCTTCGTGTAAACGTACTATGTAGCTACATCTGTAGAGACTAGAGATAGAACGTGTTTTCCTCCGATATGCCAACCTAAGTAAGTGCATTCAATAATGTCGTAATTACCATTGTAGTAGGAGTGTATTTATATACGTGAACAGTACATAGAATAGTTGGATAAAATAAGGTACGTTATATACACCTTTATTGAGGTGCAGTAGAGTTTGCAATACGCGAATTTATGACTTTCGTTAAAGTACACTGCGTAAAGTATGTGTGGTAGAAAAATTAGCTATCTATGTATATTATGTTCTATATAAACATAAATCTATTCTGTGAACCTCTTTCTTACTATTACTACCTACCTATGTTTGTCTGGCACTCTGCTCACAATCAGCCACACACAGACAGCTGACTAGTTGAAGACGAACAGTCTGTTAATATATTACTTACACATACGGCAGATTCAAGTATTCGCTTATGCAGTGTAGTTTAATTTTAATTTTTAACCTCTACTCCCGTTTGTTCTACTCTATTACCATAGAGGTAGATTATATACTTACCATTAGTACGCAACTTCTTTTAACATTAAATATTAACAATAGTTTATATTGATTCGCAGAAACACAAAGTTAATTTACCGTCAATACTGTAAACATGGTAGAAACCAAAGAAGAATCGTCGAATAGACATTTCACTACTGACCTGTGACCTGACTACCTGACTGAGGAATGGGAAAAGTAGACTGACTGAGAGAAGAATATGGCTTCTCCAGACGAACAAGATTTTCCAGGACACTTGCTTCATCAGGTAAAATCGGCTTTATGGTTTTGCTTGTTTATTTATTTTACACTTTCTTTAACACTTAAATAGTGTGGTTTAGCCATTAAGTACAATAAGCTTTCTTGGAGTTCTACAAATCCTTCATTGGATTGAATAGAGATTATTTTGTCATTGTACTTGGTTCTGTTACTTGACATCTTTAAGAAAAGAATGCATAATATCATCCTGCCTGTGCATTATTTTTAATAACACTTACTTTCATATTGAGGATTTATCTAGACACAATAAAAATACTACAACAGTATTGATTGCTGGATATGGATTAAGGATAAGTTTTCTTTCGTTCATGTATATCTTTGCAGGAGTTGATGAATGACTACTGACTAGCTTAGTAAATCAGGTCCTATTACTAATTATCAATTTAAGTTAAGATAGATTGTAGGTGAGATACTTATGTTTTCATTATTGTTTGAAACGGTTGGCAAATGTTCATACCATTATTACCTCTTTTAAGGCTTAATATTACATGGCTGAACTCCAGTTATGAGTCCAGTTTTCGAGCATCACCCCATGGGGTGATCGATCACCCCACATCACCCCACGTCACCCCATGGGGTGATGGGTTTTTAACAATGGATTTTCATCTATCATGAGACCAGGATCAATTTTGGTTGACATCACCCCATCAATCACCCCATCACCCCAATCACCCCATCACCCCAATCACCCCATCACCCCAATCACCTCATCACCCCAATCACCTCATCACCCCATCACCCCATCAATCACCCCAATCACCTCATCACCCCCATCAATCACCCCAATCACCCCAATCACCCCATCACCCCAATCACCCCATCACCCCAATCACCCCATCAATCACCCCATCAATCACCCTATCACCTCATCAATCACCCCATCAATCCCCCCATCACCCCAATCATCTCATCACCCCATCACCCCATTGGATGCGACTCATTACCCGGTCACCCCTTCACATCATAATAAAATACATTGAAGTTTATTTGTTTTTTATTAGGTTAGGTTTGTAAATACGCGTTACGCTGTGCATGGTAATATTATTTTTTGAGGGTTTTAGGTATGCACATGGCCGTTCTGCTGAGCAACCCCAAAAAGAATTTATTACCATGCACAGCGTAACCCGTATTTGCAAACCTAACCTAATAAAAAACAAATAAACTTCAATGTATTTTATTATGAGGTGACGGGGTGACCGGGTAATGAGGTGATGAGTGTTGGAAACGACAGCATCCAATGGGGTGATGGGGTGATGAGGTGATTGGGGTGATGAGGTGATTGGGGTGATTGGGGTGATTGATGGGGGTGATGAGGTGATTGGGGTGATTGATGGGGTGATTGGGGTGATGGGGTGATTGATGGGGTGATGAGGTGATTGGGGTGATGAGGTGATTGGGGTGATGGGGTGATTGGGGTGATGGGGTGATTGATGGGGTGATTGGGGTGATGTCAACCAAAATTGATCCTGGTCTCATGATAGATGAAAATCCATTGTTAAAAACCCATCACCCCATGGGGTGACGTGGGGTGATGTGGGGTGATCGATCACCCCATGGGGTGATGCTCGAAAGTTGGACTCATAACTGGAGTTCAGCCATATTACATACTTAAGCCCTAATAATGCAGATATATTTACTCTATCAAAGGATATCAAGAATTATAGGTAACACCATTGTTTTAAAGGGCTCTTAATAATAAATCACAATCACATAAATGTTTTAATTTCCCTAATGTGTCCACTTTTTTAAAGAGACTCTGTCTGACATATTATTTAATTCTTTAGTGTATCTTTATTATGAGCCCTTAGTGATATAATTATACCCATGTTTGAACAAGTGGTAAACAGTTTCTCGTTTCTGTTCTACTTATTACTATATAAATATAGTACACTATCGACACTAAATCATCTTTATGACATTTTCTAAAGGTACTGTAAGACCCAGCTCGTTTAGTTATATTATTTCATTATTGACATTAATGAGCAGTATAGGTATTAATAGTGTAGTAATGAAATTGCACTGTGCTATAAGATTACTGCTAAAGTTGTCAATGCTATTATATCATTTAAATGCTTACAAGTTGGCTGTTATTAAGAGTATTGGATAATAAAATTTTTAAAGCCATTTGTCGCAAGTGGAGGGTGAGTGATATTAGAATCTGAAGTGCGCATACAATATGATACAAGCATCATTAGTCACGTAAATGTATGCACATAACCATAGAATTGCATTAATACTGTAATTATCCTTAAATGAAATACAGGGAATGTGCGACTGTATGGACATTTTAACATAAACAACTGTCTTCTTTGATGGAATGGTATATAAGTATGCATATATCCTAGTAAAGAAAGTAGCAGATGTGCTCAGTGATAAATCCTTTCATTCTGGCTCCTGTTACTAATTTATGTGTTATTTTACGGAAGAAGTTATTTGTATTGGTCGTATTATTGCGGTAGGCGACTGGCAGTCAATTCATTATAGTTCAATAGGAAGGCTGCGATTTTTTTGGTTTCATACACTAGTGTTGTCCTGGTCAGGTAACAAATAGTTAAACATGTTACTATTTACTGTAATAACTATGCTAAACATTTAATTGAGTTAATTATTGACCAAGTTGAAAGTTTAATTTCTTTTGAAGTCAGTAATCAAACGGAAAATATTAATTTACTTGTTTACAATTTTTGTGCATGATATAAATTGGGCATTTCCTTTAACTGATTGTTATTGGGACGAGAATACAAATAGAAATGCCATATATGTAAAAAGAGGTGTGAAATAATATTTTGCACTACTTTATTTGGGTTTGCAATGCAATGTAGGGAGTGTAGGTACATTTTTTCTTACGGTATATATGACGTATGCAAAGCACATCTTTCCTTATAAGCATATATTTTACCATCGATCTTTATACGCCTACGCATTTGCATATAACTTGCGTGAGTACTTAGAATTTACACACATCACATAATAATTCCACAATTACTGTGCAAAGATTCATGATGAGGTACAGTTTACGAATACTATATCTCTAACATAACAAAACTAAAACTAAATTACAAAACTATGGTATCTACCATGTACCGTTTCTTTTCTTTTATCACTACACTACATACCCACATTACATAAATATTTCACATCCTTGTAATAGTATCAACGGATGGTTAAATGGCAATACGGGTAACAAGCAGCTGGATATCATCTTTGCTTATCATTATTTTAAAGCGTTTAATTATTTTTAGATTTAAGCATTGCTGCTCTAATAATGCGGGATATACTGCGTTTGGTAATCTGTGTTATTCATATAGTTGACTTGTGCTCCTTCGACAGGTCTTCTTCAGTTCAGCTCCCGATATGCTACTGAAAACTTATAACTTATTGTGAAGTATTGTAACTGAATATGAACAGGGTGTAATAATAATTTTGTTTGTTATACGATAAATCCATGAATCCGTACATAACTTTAGTAAACACGTTTAAAAGCAGACACAAGAAAAGTGGCTACAGCTTGCTATAGTAAGTGCAGCTCTACATACAAATCGATATTGTTACGTGTATGTTCGTAAATGGAAATGCTAGTCAGTATTCTGTGCTTTTTACAGCGTTATAGACTCAGTGGGCGTCTGTCGGTTGACCATGAAAGTCAATTCTCTGCTCTGTGGCTGTTCAAGCACGACAAGTTTGACTTTGACAGTATCCAGTTGCAAACTTGCAAATAAAATATCGAAAGCAAAGTCTATAAACTGCAAGCAGTTTTCACAATCAATGCATCGCATGAAATGCAATAAATGTATAATTATGTAGCGTAACACAAGATTTGTCCGCTTAACCTTCAACCGATTCTTTATGTGTGCAATTTTAGATGAGAAATAAATTAAACTTTATGTTATAATTCGATAATTGAATAATATCTTTGTATGGGAATTGGTGTTAGTTGATTTTATTTACCTTAATCACGATATGCCTTCTTGCTCAGGTGATATCATATAGTCATGTGAATGTAAATGCCTAAAATTTCATGCATACTTATATTAGGTTTGCTACGGCACTAACAAAGTACTAATTTATAGATAAACAATGTTATCATTATTTATGGATATGGATGTATAACATCGAAGCTGACTTTAGTACCACATCCTAATGCTGCATAGTTCGCAAAGTTGTAAAGTCCATAAGTCCGTATGCGTATCTCGTTGTATTGCAGACCAGATAGGTCGTAATTACATTTACTAATCTATATAAGTTTATTACGTAGTATTTGGTATATGTTAATAACGTTTGCATGTGTAATGCAGTAATACACCTCAGCACATGCTATAAATGTAAATACTCACATTAAATATATTTGTAATTTGCCTATTGTACTTTAATCTAGGTTCAACTATCTTACTAAAGTTAAATGGACTCTGGTCTGGTCTTAATTTTTATTTGCTACTCTTTTGTTTTTCCTAAAAAATACTTGTTTATCAAAGTACAAATTAATGCATTGTATTTATTGGTTAACTTATAAGTTCAAGTTGTTGCACCATTACAGTTTTTTTCAAGTAGGCACTGTGGATAGGTAAACTAAATAAAAGCACATGTTTTCATGTAGTATCTCCATTTGTTGGAATGATAAAATACAAAGTTTTTATCAGAGCTACATCTTTTCCCGTAGTTAGGTACACATTAAGGAAAAGACCATTTTTATGCTGTTCTCTTTTATACAGTGCAATGGCTAAGTGCAGGATACGGATTGCATAATACTATTTGTGTTCAACAATGAAACAGTGCCAGTAGCAGAATTGCACTTGCGTTTTAAACATGTCAAATAACTCGAAAATACTTTTTGAAGTCAGTCTATAAAGAAAATTAAAAGTTGAATCTACAACTTAATTACAATACTTATATGAGAAATCATGTTTGTACAATCTAATCATTGCAAATTAAATTGTTACAGTAATAGCGAAAATATTTTATTTGTTTAGGCTGCCTTATGGGACAACGAAGAGTTATTGTTGGATCTGCTCAATGGTGAGCTGATTTCTCACATTAACAGTCAAGACTCTTGGGGTCGTACACCACTACATGCAAGTGCCACCACAGATAATTCAAAATGTCTCCATATCTTACTAAAAGCAGGAGGTCAGTAATCTCTATTGTCACATTTAGTATATTTCAGTTTTACCATAAAGTGTAGCCACTTTAATTTACATACGTGACCAGAAATCTTAGGATTTCGCTTCATAAAAATTTTATTTTTACATTGTAACTCTTTGGAACTTACAGCTAATCCTAATATTGCAAGTGGGGCACAAGATAATTTTAAAACTCCTTTGCACACTAGTGCTGAACACGGATTTCTTAAAAATGTCAAAAGATTGGTAGAAGCAGGTGGAGATCCGATGTCGCTGGAAGGTACTTTAATTGTCTTGCCATTATATACTTTGAATTTAAATTGATTTTCTGTCGGAGCATATCGTAATATTTATTTCAATGTCACTTTAGGTCATGGCTGGACTCCGATTGACCTGGCAGAAAGGGGCTGTCACACGTCAACACACGAATATCTCAAAAAGGCAGCATGTTCTAAGGAAGAGGCTAGAGAAAGTTTGCACTTTGCACTAAGAGAGGCAGCTACTAATGGAGACGTTACTTCTGTACAAAATCTTTTTAAAGATATCGGACATGTTGAAGTGCAGTCTATAATTAATATGACCCCCAATGGCACCAATACAATTCTTTTCAAGTAAGTACTTTTTTAATGTTCAATAATTATTATCTTGGGAAATTGCTGACAAGTAAATGATAATCTCATCAATTAAAGTAACTACACCGTAATCTGTATATGGGAAACCAAAAGTAATCGCAATAAAATACTATCCTATTTTTGATCGAAAGCTTGTTAAGAGCTTTTCAAATGGGTTTTTAATGTCAGTGTTTTTATTATTTGTGTTCTAGAACTTGTGAAGGCGGAAACAAATCTCTAGTGGAAATATTATTGGAAAACGGTGCCGATGGAAGGATACATCCAGTCACAAAATATTCTCCTTTATATATAGCTGCTTATTATGGCCACAAAGAAATCGTCTCAATTTTATTAAAAGTAAATACCACTTCACCTCAGGGATGTCATGTTTTACACTTTTACAGTGTAGGTACTCTAATATCAAAGGTGATAATTTTAAACAATTTTTCCAGAAATTTCCCTTACTGGTCCAAGTACCAACTGTAGAAAAATGGTTACCCCTGCATGCTTGCTGTATTAATGGACATGTTACTGTGATGGAAATGATTCTCAAATTCGATTACCCTTCCGATCTTCTACAAACATTCCGGTATTCATCTACATTAAATATGGGATTATATCTAAATTCCATCATTACATCGCTAATAACTCCTATTCCTATAACATTTAGTTTCGGTACAACAGATCTGGAATACGATATGGCATTTGATATCAATCTGAAAGATGTATCTGGTCAACACGCTCTTTATATAGCATGCCAAATGGGAAATCAACGATTAGTGGATGCATTGCTAAAATATCGCGTAGAAACAAGAAAACTTGGAACGTCTCCTGCTCCAACAAAGCGCATGGTCTCATCAGAATCAGGTCAAAATTTGGCTGATGCTAAAGTTACTAGTCCTACCAAGAAAAGATTATCTGAAGGAATTCAAGGAATACTTTCAAAACTTTCACTTGTTACTAACCAAAATTTAATAACTGTTAAGGTAAGGAAATTAAATATCTTCATGCAGATAGCTTTTCATTTTAAAGATGTAATCAGGATATCTGAATATTTTTGTATGTAGCAACCAGATAATTTAATGTGTCCAGTGGATGTAAACGCATATTGCGAAGAATATCAAACAGCACTACATGTATCAGTCAAGCAAAAGAATCATGTGATAGCCTCAACTCTATTGGCAGCTAAGGCTGATCCTAATTTGCCTATTTTACCATCTCCATCGAGTCATAATGTTACTTCTTCCTTTGATCACCCTAGTCGGTTAGAATGATAATTTATTAATTTATATAATTATATGTTAACAAGGATGCTAATATTCTACCTATGTTGTACTGATATTTGCTGTATTTGTTTACAATTTTTCAGAGATAAGAGACGAGAAGAATCCTCTACAGCTTTGGTTGAAGCTTGTCTTCAGAGAGATTTGGGGATGATTGAATTATTGTTGAAACACGGATCTAGAGATGATGACTGCAAAGCAATGTCAATCGTTTGCAGAGATGACATAATTGTTGGGAAAATACTTTCTCTAAAGGTCAGAATTATGAATTAGTTGTTATTTGCTTAAAGTTACTTTTTGGCTACATCACTCTACTTGATAACAATTCCTTTTTTGAAATAATAGGCTCATCAAGATTCAGAAAACAAAGTAAATGCAATGTATCTCAATGAAAATGTATTACGAAAGCTAAAAAAGCCTCTACTAGCCTCATCGATATTACCTACTGCATCGGTTACAATTAATTGGCACAATCAAAAGCTGGACCATATTTCTGAACAATGGCTGATATCTGCAGCTTTAAAAATTAACCCAAGACTAAGACTGTGTCCCAAAAACCAAAATTTAGGACTACATGCAATTACAAGATTAGACTTATCTTCAAACTCTTTGGAATACGTCCCTCCAGTTGTATTTTCATTGTGCAGTCTCAAATATCTTAGCTTAAGCCAGAACAAAATAGCAACTTTACAATTTCCAGAAATTATATCCGCTCCTTGGCTGGAGGAAATACTTATGCAGGTAAATGACTATAAAATTTGAGTAAAATTTTTTAATTTTGATTTGTAAAGAGAGAAATATGACATACTTTTTATTGCAATTACAGGATAATCGATTTGAAGCCATACCTCCAGAAATATTTACTCACTTTCCCTCATTGACTACTCTGAATCTGTCTAATAATAAATTACAAACGATACCGTCGTGTATGTGGTCTTCTCCGAAACTTCAAGAACTGAATCTCTCTCTGAACCTGCTCTCTGACTTACCTGCCATGTCCTCATCGATGGAAATGTCTACTTTTGATTCTCTGCCTTACATGTCCACCATATCTATCAGTCCTGATGAGGATCAACCTCAAAGTCCAGATTTCGTGATGGTAGACTTTGAAAAGAACAGAGAAAAATTTTGCAAATCTCTACCAGATGCAAATACTAATACACCTTTGAACTCTGCAAACACTTTGATACCTCTTATGACGCATCATGCTCTTTGGAGACAGAATATAAATGTTTTAGAAAATTCAGAAATACCCGAAAAATCTTATATGTCAGATGCAAATTGTTTGTTGTCTTTAAATCTGGCACATAATTCTTTCCAAAAGATTCCAAAAGTGTTATCATGTCTTGGTACTAATCTCCAGAGAGTCAACATGGCATACAATAATTTGAAATATCTGGGGCACATTGGGGAATACCCAGTTTCGTTGCGACAATTGGATTTATCCCACAACAGAATAGAAAAATGGTTTTATGCTCCTAATGAAAAAGTCCCTGTTAAATTCAACTGCTATGCTAATCAGTGTATGAGTGATGGTTCGACTGAAAAATGTTCTCACAAAAGACATGTTCGTCTTGAAAATTTGAAAACATTAATTCTTGCTGGAAATGTTTTAAAAACTGTGTCCGTTGGATCTGAAGAGTCTTCTAACGCAAGTGTAGAGGATAATGAATTTGTTAATGTGAGTTCTTCGCATCCTATCTCAGAGACGGGAAGTGCGAGAAAAGCTCCCGGGTTGGGCAGCGTTGGAAAAATGCATTTGTGGTTTCCAAACATTACAATGTTAGATCTCAGTGAAAATAAATTAAAAGAAGTCACAGCAAAAGTTGCGGAACTGACAAATCTATCTGTGTTAAACTTAAGCGGGAATGGAGATATTTCCGATTTACCTTCCGAAATGGGTCTCCTAAGCCGCATGTGGAATCTGAACACTACCGGTTGCAATTTGCAAGAGCCTCTCAAGTCTATGATAGAATCTAAGCGGTGCAAAACAATGGATGTCATAGGTTATCTCAAATCAGTACTGGAGGATGCTAAAACCTACTCTAGAATGAAGTTAATGGTTGTAGGAATTCAAGGTATAGGGAAAACATCGTTGTTGCATCAACTCAGACAAGAAGGCAGCCAGAAACATTTGGCACAAGATGTAAGGCATAACACTCATTGCTAGCTAGGACTAGGATATTAATAATAATATCCACAATGTGTTTGATCTTTCATTTTATGTATTAATACTGAATTTTCTGAATTTAGCATTGGGCAAAACGGATGGGAGCTGCCAGTAAAATGAATAACCCAAAGTCTGGAAAACCGATATCCACTGTTGGAGTGGATATTGGTTCTTGGGTATTGGAAAACAAAGGTGGTAGGAGTGGCACAGGAAGCTATTTTGGACCGGTAATATTTCGAACGTGGGATTTCGGAGGACAACGAGAATATTATGCTACACATCTATACTTTTTGTCTCGAAGAAGTAAATTTAATCACATAATAAAAATTGCAAAGTTGATGTGCTCAGTTATTTTATATTCCCTACTTTTCTGTTTTCAGGCTTATATCTAGTTGTATGGAACATCTGTGATGGAGAAAAGGGTCTCAATGAAATTGTCCAGTGGCTTGTAAATATCCAGGTAGCATAATTTATCTGCTTGAAAAACAGGGCATTTAGCTTGCATTGTATTAAATGGTTTTCTTTGTGATACGCAGGCAAGAGCTCCGAACTCACCTGTGATAATTGTGGGAACACACTTTGATCTAGTCAGTGAAAAATTTCCTCCTGGTTATTTGGATTATCTGCAACAAAAAATTAGAGATCGGTTCATTTTTATTACCGACCCTGAAAAACGAGGTCTGCCCAGAGTGATAGCTTCTCTTGAGGTAAATTAAACATGTAATATCATAGTGTATAATAACAAGAATGGAACAAAATGATTTACCAACTTTTGAACTCTTTGTTTGCATGTTGTATTAGATATCGTGTAAAACTCGCCACAACATAAGGCAGCTTTGTAATCTAGTATACGAAACAGTATTTAATATCAAAACTTCCAATGGAAAACGTCTATTAGAACAGAAAATTCCTTCGAAATATATTCATCTTGAAGAAATAGTGGCGTATCTTGCCACAGAAAGAAAATCAAGGGGTAAGGATAAAATTCTTCAAATTAATGATGTATTATGTTTTTGTCTTTAATTTCGCTTTATAGAAAAATATGTATAAAAAATTATGAAGTGTATTTAAATGTTGGCTAGGACTCGACCCAGTATTAACAGAACAAGAATTTAAGACTCAAGTATCCTCTTGGCTTGAAAAAGGATTTGGAATGACTTTCCGTGATGATTCAGAAATTATGCAGGTATGTCAATTAAACTAAGCAGGTATGCATTCATAACTATTTCGGTGGTTGCTAGAAAAGTTCTAAATGTTCTTGATACATGTATAGGCATGTTCATTTCTTCATGAAAATGGAGTTTTACTACATTATGAAGATAGTACTCTGAGGGATTTATATTTTTTGGATCCACAATGGCTGTGTGACATGCTGGCTCATGTTGTCACAGTAAGAGAAATAAATCCTTTTGCCAAAAATGGGATAATGAAAGTCGAAGATTTAAGGCATCTTTTCAAAGGACAATCTAACGAAACAAGAGACTATGTTTTATCTCTCCTGAGTAAATTTGAATTGGCAGTGCCTTGGGATCATGTCCATCTTTTGATACCTTCTTTACTGCCGTCATTTGATCAAGTAATTACTAAACGTTTGGAAGCAGCAACATTTTGTATTAAAGTTAGCTTTTGTCAAATTTCAATTTCACTCTTCTTTTACACAGATGAAAATGGGACAAAATGAAGTAAGAGTGAGGATTCCTGTCCGATCAAGGGGTTGGGCTTTTAAAAATCGGGCAAATCGAATGAGTCGTCATTTATCAGAAGATAACTTAAAATCTGGTTTGCTATCACCTAGCATGAACGAGTCTCCAAATAGATATCCTGGCATTTCTAATTCTCCTTCAATGGCCTTGAAAGATATTCCATCGGAAACTCCTGACGATTTTTTCAGTGTTATAAGAGGAAAAATTGCAGCCTTAAATCGATTTTTGCTCTTATCATATTTCCCCTCTGGTTTCTGGCCAAGATTGATAAGTAGGATTTTGGCTGACGATCGTATTGTTGAGATTGTCAGGAATTATTTCAACGTACCCCCTCCTTCAGAAATTACACAAGAGGTAGGCAACTAAGTTTCACTAATAATTGTTCTTTCTTACATAACACAAAAACAAAAAATTGTAATGTTTTGTCTTATAGGTCGTTCGCGTGTTAGATCAAAAAGCAGAATGGTGTTGCTGGCAGGCTGGCATGGAATTGACATATGGAGATCTTTTGTTAATGAGATTGAAGGAAGTGACAGGAGAGAAACCTTTTGCATTTATGTTGCAAAGAGATGATGGAGCATTTTGCGAAGCTGAAGTTAATGATGGACATAAAGATGGGTCTTTTCTTCATGAAGAAATTAGTGAACAAGTTTGGGATGCCGTTGATCTTACAGAAACTGGATTGCTAGAAATTAATTTGCCTGTAAGAAAGCTGATAAAATTGTAATTAGACGCATGCATTTTTGTTCATTTGTGTAATAACTACTTTTTGTTGTAGGCACACAGTATCGTCGTAAATTCTCCGGATGATATACGTTCCCCAGGTGGCAATTCAAAAAGCGCTGTTCTATTCAGGAAAATTCTTCTGGAACCTGCTATTGAGAGTCTGGCTAAGTTATTAGCCTTAATAGTGGACCATGTTGACACGCTGTTAGAGGACTGGTATCCAAGCATAGGCACCAGATTTGTTCATACTTCCGAAGGTTTGCAAAAATTGTGAAAACATTTTATTTTCCAGCTTTTCTGTTCTGTATTCATATGATATTGCTACTTTTAGGAAAATATTTGGTGACAAGGCTCCTCCCTTGTCCCCGGTGCTTTCCTTCAGATATACCGTTGTCGCAAGACTCAGACCACCCAAACAATAGTACAGAAAAATCACCATCGCCGAATTCGTCCTCTAATTCTAGCCATAAGCCTGAGTTTTTTAAGAATTTTGGTCTTGGATTCGGGACAAGAAGCCCAAGAATGTCTAGCGATTCGGGTGTTGGCCACAGTCCTGGGAACACTCGAGTATCTTCTGTTGATTCAAATACTGATAAAGATGGAATAAAAGACGGAGAAGAGACTTCTGCGGGTCTATTAAAAACAAGAATAGGATTCGGAATGGATTCGCCAAAAATCGGAATTAGTGATGTATCTGGTCATATGAACTACAGTGGTCTGAATTATTTCTTAAAAGGCTCGCCTGGAATCAATGACTACGGAAGAAAAAACATGACAATGTATTCTTGGAGTGTGGAATATTGCATTTTACATTCCCAAAAGTACGCAGAATGCCAGACTCCGACTACTGGAAAGAAGAAAGATTTGAAGAATCAAGATTTTTCACTGACTGTAAAATGCCCAAAGCACGGAGAAATATCTCTAACCGAAATTGCTCCAGATGTGTTGTTCCTTGACCTGAACTTACGTTATTTACTGAAAACGGTAGATGTTCAACGAGGAAAATTATTGGGTAAAAATTACGCAGAACTTTCTTGGATCATATAAATTTCCTCCATTCCATGTTTACTTTACTTATACAGGGTCAGCCATATATATGTTAACACAGTAAATGAGCTCTAGCTCCTAAACTAAGGCTGCTAACAAAATATGGTTGACATCACTGAAAAGAGGGGAAAATTTGCAATAAAACCAGATACTACAATATCTGTACCAAACTTCATTCGCGAAGCAAAAAATCGAAATGTTGGAGTAGGATTTCCCATGTTAAATTATCATTTTCACAATTTAAAAATCATAAAGCAGCTTTCCAAAGCAAAGCCACTTCTCTCCGTCCCGGAACCAATTATCCTTGTTCAGAAATGTTGAGTAACAGTATTTATGAAGTCTTGAGGCCATTCTTCATTACTTGGGGCGGATAATTCACAGTTCAAGTTACTTGATGCCTGTTCATCTGTGAAACTGCATTAGTCTGACCACCACTGACAAAATTATCATCATGACTGGTACCATAAAACCAAAATATTTTCCAGAAGACATTTTCCAGATAACACGTTTAAAATAATCACAAATTTTAATTCTTCCACCTTAGCCGGACGGTGGGGCTTCAGTGTTCTGTTGGCGCATTCAGTCGTCTGCTGATGGATCCTTAGTCAAGCGTCAGTTGAATTTGTGCTTCAGAACTGTAAAGTCTGGTATTCAAATTCAGTCCCCATTCTTTTCAAATTTTCTGTAATAAGAATTGATTTGGGGTGGCTCTACAGTAAATGGCCATTGATAACGGATCCCGGTTCATTAATTTCATTTTTAACTCCCAAGGGCCGTTTTAACTGTGGTGTAAGCGGATGGCAGAGCAGTCCACAGAATCTTTCTTTTGAATCGGCTCAAGACTTCATGAATACTGTTACTCAACATTTCTGAACCAGGATAATTGGTTCCGGGACGGAGAGAAGTGGCTTTGCTTTGGAAAGCTGCTTTATGATTTTTAAATTGTGAAAATGATAATTTAACATGGGAAATCCTACTCCAACATTTCGATTTTTTGCTTCGTGAATGAAGTGTGGTACAGATATTGTAGTATCTGGTTTTATTGCAAATTTTCCCCTCTTTTCAGTGATGTCAACCATATTTTGGTAGCAGCCTTAGTTTAGGAGCTAGAGCTCATTTACTGTGTTAACATATATATGGCTGACCCTGTATAATAACTCCGGTTATGGTTATACATTGTTTTAGGGCGAGGAGCATTTGGTTTTGTTTTCGGTGGAAAATTGGTGCCAAAATACGATACAAAGCCATTAGAAGTTGCGATAAAGATGTTTCAACCAATTGATCCTGGTCCAGATAACTCAGAAGCTCAGGCAGCTTACAAAGTGGCCAAAAGTAAATGGTTCCGTGCTCCTGCACAATCAGCCTGTCGAGCTTATGTAGCAGCTAGAGGGGAAGTCAGAGTTCTTTACTGGGTGGCTCATCCAAATATTGTACCATTTCTTGGTCTTTGCCAATCTCCTTTGTCAATTGTAATGCCCAGAGCTCCGAAAGGAGCTTTGGACACTGTTCTCTCTGACTTTAAAAGATCTGGTGATAAAGTACATTGCAATACGATCCGCATTACAATTTTGCAAGTATGTATTTCGATAATTTTTCCTTCTATCGTACTATAGCAAAAATTCATTTTCCAAATCTGATTTAATGAATGGTTTCATTTAGGTCGGAAAAGCTCTTGAGTATCTGCACAGCCATAGAATAATCTACAGAGATTTAAAATCTGAAAATGTTTTGGTGTGGAGTTTTCCACTTCCTTTTAGTTTAAAGGAAGACGAAGAAAAAGTAGATGTCAAGTTGGCAGATTATGGTAAAGATTCCCTTACCATTTAAATCTCTAAGTCACATCATGAACATTAGTTTCAGTAATAACAGCAAAACCGTTAACCTTAACCTAATATTAAAATAAATTTTCAGGAATAAGCAGATCTTCATTCCCCACTGGGAGTAAAGGATTTGGTGGTACTGAAGGATTCATGGCACCAGGTAATAAAACCTTGCATTTTCTTATAAGACTTTATTAAGGTACATTATAATTCAATTACAGTTGTTTAACATTTATTATTTCAGAAATTATACGATACAATGGAGAAGAAGAATATACTGAAAAAGTAAGCTTTTATGACTTGCTTTCTGGTATTATAATTCTGATGATGTAAATTGCTGATATGCATTAATGCATTGCCTAAATTTTTCAGGTGGATATATTTTCGTTTGGGATGCTTCTGTATGAAATTATAAGCCTAAAACAACCTTTCGATGGCTGTGAAAACGTAAAAGAAAGTATCTTGGAAGGAGTTCGACCCAGTTTGACACAGCGGGTATTTTACTAAATTTAAAGTAGATAATAATCCCATCTGCTTATTATTAACCTAAATAATTTTTGGTTGGTTTAATTTAGGATTGTGATACGTATCCGTTATACATTTTGGACTTAATGGTTGTTTGCTGGTGTCATGTGGCAAAAGATAGGCCCACAGCTTCACAAATTGTAGCCATCGCATCTGGACCTGAGTTTACGGTTTTAAGAGATGTCGTGTCTTTGGGAAATGTTACAAATGTGGTTGCTGCTGTCGGGCTCCAATATGGAAGTAAGTGTAAGGGATTCTTCATTTCATTTAACACCAATTAACACTACTAATTTTATATGTCTACTAACATAACGCAATTTATTGGCACATGGTTTAATTTTCTTATGTATTTATTATATATATACAGTTGACAAAGAAGTTTGGGCAAGTTGTTCTACCGGTGGAATTTATTGTCTCAAAATGAAAGCATCATTTCTATTTGAAAGTTGTCACTGCTTTGAATTCATTTCTGGAGTTGTTACTGCAATGTGTCACATTGATGATTGTGTTTGGATGGGCGACACACTTGGAAAGCTACACATATTCAAGTGAGGCATTACTTCATAATTAAATGCCATATCTAAAGCAATTTTGCTAAGAAATTTAATTAAACGTTTCAAAACAGAATCAGTGACTACAGTAAAACTGTGGAGTGTGACTTGGATTCTCAAGTTGGATATTGCGGAGCTGTAGTTTCAATAAAATACCTTAATCCTGTTGTAGCTGTGGCGCTTTCCAGCGGTCGGCTTTTCTTGTGCGACAAAGTGTCGGTACAACCTCTTACTGAATTAGGCAAATCTGTCGTTATTCATTGTCTCAGTACTCGTCCTGTCTCTGAAGGGTAATATATTCTCCAAGGACAATTGTCATGCAATATTTAAATAATATTATCGTGTTAACCATTTCATCTAATGAATACAGGGTTATGGAGTTATGGGCAGGAGAAAGAGCTGGACAAATGACTATTTTCACAGTAAAAGAAGGTTCAGTCATCTCTCAAGAAAGTATAAATCATTATGAGCCAATCATTGAGGCTGTTGAAGTTCTTTTGATAGATACCCATGTTAACAATGAGTTGATATTTTCATATGTGTATCCTGGTACGAATACTTTTATTCAGTTTTCTATGTAATAATCAGTGTGTAATTAAATATGAAGGTCAACTTCGTTTTTAATATCTAACAGGTAGTGTAATATACGGATGGGATTGCAACAAAAGGGAAATGATAGCAAGACTTGATGTTGGTAAACTTTTACCCGTTCGTGAAACAATGGAGGAAGATCTTAATAATAAACCCCTTCAGGTAGGTTATATGCGTAATAAGTCTGTAAACCTATCTGTATTAGAGAACCAGTGTATTGACTGTGATAATCTTTTATTACAGGTAACTGTGTTGAGGTCAACAACGTTAGAAGTTTACGTTGGCACAAATTGGGGGTTCGTTTTCCTAGCTGATATAAAGAATCTAAGACCGATAACTTCGTTCCGCCCATTTAATGAAGATGTTAGGTCATTTTGGATATTTTGTGATCAGAATCTTTCTATATTGGATAACTGTAGTGGGGTAATGTCAATTGAGTCAGATGGTGATACTACATCAGTGCATTCCAGTACCAGTGGATCTGGTTACAAGATAGCAACAGAAGAAAAATACAAAAGTAGTAAAGGCAGTAAGAAAAATGATGACAGTGAGGAAATAAGAGGGAGTTCTCCCACTCTTAGCCAAAGCGACAAACTGGAGAAAAATTCAAACGCCCAGCTGGTTATTGGGATCGGAAAAGGGTTCTCTAATCTTATTGAAAAGAATGTCGGCGCTGTTTCTACCGAAAAGAAACAAAGAAGACGAGCATTTGCATTTTTGTGGCAAGTGACCGATTCTTGGGAATGAGTGATAGTTTTTTCTTAGTGCTGGGATAACGAAAATATTCCTTTTATCAGATATTATCTGTTTATCAACGCAAACGTGTACATAAATTAATTTGCAGAGTAGATATGTAACCTGCCTCTGCTGTGCCCTTACTGTGAAATGTATTTGTACATTTAATATCACATTAGCTAACTTTGCTACTACAAATGTTTAAAAGAGCACCACCACTTTGATGTCCAATTTTCCAAGCACTTCCAACTAGTACCTACAGCCTACACGTGCTGAATTTTAACTATTTTTAACTAGGCAAAGGCTTTTAGCAGATTTCTTGAATGTTATCACTTTAATACATTTTCCCTGCCCTGTAAATACAAAACAACCTGCAGGATTCTTTTGAATTTGAAGTACAATATTTTACTATACAGTACAGATTTTTTCTCGACATGGTTGTTATTAATGCTGCTCTTAGAAAATAGTGCCGAAATAACTACTACTGGCTGCTACATGATTCAGGTCCAGAGGATTGCTCTAAAAATGAATCTACGAAATCGTTGTTTCAATTCAGCTTACACACGAAAACAATACCTTATCATTATTTACGTAACTTCCCATAGCATAAGTATTTCTGTCCAATTGAATAGTATTAGTTGCACCAATGTAATATGCTACCAAAGAGATTTGTTTTTGGCTCAATGTATACCTAATTGTATTAATTTTATTAATACCGCATTTATTAATCTTCGCATAGATTTACAATGTTTTAACTATCTTTAAAAACTGCTTTTATTTGCACGGGACTGCTATTATTACTACAAATTTGTATTTATAAGCACAGCTATTAAGAACAGAATTATTTTATAGACTAACAATCAATGTATGTAGTAAAGTATAGTAAAATAAAAAGTCTAATATTGTCTACCTTATAATAGCAACAAAAACTACATTTTCCTACGCGCTAAATTGTCTGAAAAGCTAACAAGAAATGTATTAAATAGACCAATAACGCTGAATCAAAACTGTCTAATTTTTGCATTTGTCATTCGGTGTAATTGCAGCTGGAAATCCATATTTTGCAGAATTTTTCGCATATTTCATAGCATATACTGTCGTGCGTGTCATGTAAGTTGCAATGAGACGCATAGGAAGCTTTGTTGTCGAAATTGTTTCTAAATCTTTCAGTTTTTCCACATCAGAATCCTAACATTAAAAATTAGCTTTTATAGGAAACATTGCTTCATGGAAATCCTCAAAATAATTCTTGGTATCATTTACCTCTATCCAAGCGTCCTTGGAGCTGCATAGGATAACCATTGTCAACAGTTGAAAGTAATGAAACAATGAATCTATTTCCTCTGGTGGCAGGATAGCTGTCTTCTTATCAAACGTAACATAGAATAGGGAAAAGCTGCACCTAATAGCAGTGCATAGGCTTTCAAATATAATTTTTCTAATTTCTTCCGAGCTGATGAGAGTTCTAAACACTTCATGGACAAAATTATTTCGCTCTCCTGAGTCTTGAGACTACAAAGCAAAAAGGAAAACTAGAACTATACTAATAATGCTTTTGCTCCCAAATAATATGAAGAAGGGTTCTGAACCTGACTTACAATACGGGTAGCATTATAAATACAGTCAAGGACACTTTGCACAAGGTTGACAATTCCTAAATCTTCCAATGAGTATTCACGGTGAAGAGAAGGCCCCAAATCTTTCTTTACCAAATCAGCAATCAGAGATGAAGCATTTGTAATCGTTTCCATTTCATTAGTAATATTATCGGTATTATGTCTGAAAATGTCATGAAAATTATATGTATAATTTAAACGAATAATATGACTGAAATTAGCAAAACAGTACAAGTACCTATACAGTATTAAAATACGCTGTGCTCGTTTGGATATACTTACGTAATGAGATTCATGGCATCCGTTATTCCTCGACATAAGGAACGGATAAAAAATGGAGCCTCAATTCTTGGTCCTGCCTCGTTTCTTAATGATGCGTCCATTAAAGCAAGGTTAGCGAACACAGAAGACTTCTTCAAAATATCCCTGGCAATTTCTGTATCCTCACACTCGCTCCAGCGGACCTTTTTACTGGGTTGTAATCTTATCAGCTCGGATGGGGAGCTAGGAGCCGAAAGCGATTTCTTGAGAATGTTTTTCCCTTGGTGTAATAAAGGTATTGCTATACTATTTTTATCAGTGTATGGTTTAAGAAACTTCTTAACAGCCGATTCCTCAAAACCCTGCGGACAAATAAAATACACAATTCATGACTACAGTTTTATGTATATAATTCATGACTCAGTAGGATTTTGATGGTAGACAGATGACATTTTAAATAATGCTAACATAATTTGCAAACAATTTTACGGTTATAGAATCAGGTTCTGCCAAAAATTTTCATCTAGAAAGGTATAACACACTTACTGTATTGATCACATGTATTGTCATTTTCTTCACAAACTCAACGTGATCTGTTGATTCTGGAATAATATCCAGTACATCCAAAGAATTTTCCAGGTTTTCCTTATTTTCCATAATGTTATTTACCAACGCTGTGCACTGACTCCCTACTATTTTGAAGAAAACCCAACTATCAGAAAACAATTGAGAAAACAACGGTTATTGGCATGTAAAGCGCATGCTCGGGATTTTCATTTCTTTGTTTGACTTGAATTTCCTTTGTTGTGCACTTGAAGCTACTTTCCTCAAATTCTTTGTGAAACTGGAAGATGACATAATTGGAAAAAACTATTTACGGCGTCATTTGTGAAAGGCTAATAAAAGAATACGGGTAATTTTAAGAAATGGTATTTATTGGGTTCCAAATTTCAACCATTTTACATATTACAACTCGAAATACATGATTTGGAATGCATGTGTTTATTTAGCGTTGCCATCATCGATATAAGAAAAGTACCAGCACTCTGCAGACCGTATAACAAATTTTCCATCATTTTCCGCCAACAGGGGAGGATTTCCAAATGTTGCAGAAGATTGTGTGTGCCCTTCCCTCTTGTCAAGTCTGATTGACAGTCCATATTTTCTAGAATGTCATTTAGAAATTCGTATTTATATTTCCAGTGATAATTTACAGTGGTAAAAACATGGCTGAACGATTTTACTCTTTCTTTCCGCAATCATCACTGCCAATCATCATGCAATCTTCATTACATTTGATGAAATTTTGATTTTCTGAGGTAGAATTATATGTCTGAAATTTTGGTCGAATTGTAAACACGAATGATTCCGAACTACCGTAATAGTCCTCTGAAATATGAATATTATCCGAAATCAGAGCTCCGAAAACCTAGAAATTTAGAAATGGTAAAATAAAGTCCAATGTTTTTAGAAAATATTTTGTAAACCGAAAGTACATATACAGAAATTACATTCTTTTTTGTGTCCTTCACAAAGAGAAGGACCGGTCCTATCAAACCGTCCATTTTATTGTAAAGATTGGTAAGGGAATATCCATCCAAGGATGTAGAAAAACACATATTCCAAGGGCCAGTTCTGAAATTCCAAATAAAGGACCATAAACTTTTAAAATGTGAAAAAGTGTAATAAGTGTAGCTTTTCGTATCCTGGTGCTAGTGCATATTGGGAAGTTTTTTATTTGAACAGGAGAAATGTTGTGTGGAAACCTTGAGGTTTGAAAGGAGATTTCTGATCTGACTGTATTTTGTAAACCATATGGAATACGTTTAATTGTAATTACTTCGACTTCAGGTGTTGTTCAAGCTGTAGTATATCTTCATAGTCCAGGATTTCTGATCGTCCTAGAACCAGCTCGGGCATCAAATATTCTTGGACACTTTTTCTTCTTTCAAACAAGGCATGTTTTATTTCATTTGTAGTTGTTGCTATCTGCCATCACAGTATTTCAAGATTATATGATAATAATAATTCCTTCAATACATGCAAATGTTTTTGAGGTATCAAATAAATAGGGCTTACATAAGATTCAATTCTTTTATACTTTTTCTCATGTGCCTTCTGTTTTGCTATCTGCTCTTCAAGATTATCGGTCGGTTTTTCTAAATCCATTATTTTTGAAAAAAATGTTTGCCTATACTGAGACGGATTTACTGCACTAGTGCACTGGCGTTAACCTGAATTACGTATAGTAGAATCAGCTAGGGAACCTAATAATTATTCTAGGAAAAATGGTTTCCAAATATTTTCTTTATACACATCTGCATTGTGACAAGACAATTTGATATTACTATTCTGTGCGAGTGTTCACATATATCTAAAGGCTGTCATTCTATCAACATGCGTGATTTCCATATTGACATTGAGATACAATAGAACGTACTTGTCTTTTTAAACTAAATGTAGTACAGCCGTACAGCCCAGTTGAGTAACGATATCCAAAATACTAACCAGACTAGACCAGTAAAACTACCTCTCAAGACAAATAAATAAACAATTTTCAGTACTTTTACATTAGTTAAAACATTAGCACATGCACTGCAATTATAACAAACATAATCATTTGTATTCAAATGCTGCATGCTTTATTGCAGTAAGGTTTCTCATGTTAAATCCATAATGACGACTGATGCCTGGAATGTTAAACTTCAGAAAAATACAAATCCTATTGTAAAAATACTTATGGTAATTAAATTAAATTTTGGTGTGACTGACAAATTCCATAAACCAAAAGACCAAAGTAGTCGGCATTTTTGAATCCCTAACTGGACTGGCCCCGTGCTAACATTTTTTGGCAAGAGTTACAGTGCTCTAACGTAACCTATTTAGAGCAATGTGTACCAATAGCATCGTGGCTCACAAAACCTTCCTCCATATAATACAAATAAAAATATCATTTGCATTTATAAATTGTCATTCATAAACATTTGCTTTACACTTCTGTTGTGGTTATGAGCTCTTACGACTTCAGGTAATTTAGAATTTCGTAGTCTGCTCTAACTTCAAATGTGTGCAGCATTCTATATGGCACTACTCGATTGCTTAATGTTTCCTTTTAGTATACTAAAAAGGCAAAATTAGCATCTTTATGCAAACACAGAGAGCAGCAGTAATAACAGTGGCCATAATTCAGACATAAATAATAACAATTAAATTGAACAACAAATACTATCGCACCGCCATATGGTTATGCAGAATATATGTAGTATGTTAAAAGTTCGTTAATGCTACCATGAATTCATTGTCTACTGTTATTATTCCGTACAATGCTTATGCGATTGCAGTAACAATACATTTGGTATTCTGCATTCCCGTGTTATATTTTGTTACATGAAATGCAAAGAAAACAAGTATATTGTCGTGTTTTGGTTTTGATAGGTATAAATATAAATATAAATTCCATGAATTTGGTCGTAAATTCTCAAGATTTTCGAAATAGTATCGCATCAAATAGGTAGTCATGAATTACCTAAGCGAACAAAGAATTCCACAAACATTGAGTTCCTAAAAATAAACTGTTATAATACACATATCAGTCACACAAATTGGGATAATGAACATTAGCGACGACTTGACAAGACAATTTCGGTTTTAGTAGTAACAAAAAGCACTCTTCTTTATTGGCAATGCTTGAATTGAAAGCTATGGTATGGTAAGGAATGCTACATTTTATTTTTCTAACTATGGTCAACAGTAGATAAATAATAGCTCTCATACAGGAAATGTCATGAATTCAGATTCAGAGTATGTGTCATAAAATCTAGCGAATATTCAAAAATATACAAGATTAAATAAAACACGTAACTCATTACTATTAGCAGGCAAATAAGTCAATTACTTATTTACTGCATCGTTAACCTGGATTTACCTAGTATCTCTCTCATATAATTTTCATACAACGATTCATCGTAATTGTAAGACATTTCAAAACAGCAATTGCTTTTAAGTTCAATTAAATCCTTACGAATTTTCAATCATATGTGTAATATATAATAAGTATTGACTAAAATGCCAAAAAATTTCAGAATATCAATTTTTCTTCGTTCATTGCTTGATACATCACATCAGCAGTCAAAGTTAAGTGTGGCACGCAATAATTTAGAATTTAATAAATTATAACTATTAAAAAGTCGCAGTTCACCAACATTTTATATACCGCAGCACAACACAAAATATGTATGTAAAGTTGTCTACTCTACACAATACTCTGAACTTTATCCTAAATTGCTAATAATTATATGAGCTATATATAGATGTGCTAATATTTGCGGTTGCACACTGAAATCTCAGGATTGTCATTACGTTAATAATTAAGAATTTATTCGAAGAATGAACTGATTCGTCTCAACCAAAAGTCCAACATTCCATGGTTTTGATGATGAAGTCTTTCTCTTCAACTAAAGGAGGGGAGCCGTACGTAGTACATTCTTCAGTTCTGCCCTTATTTAAATCTTCGTCAAGCCAAATTCCAAACTTCCCACTGAAAGCCAAAAAAACAGTGTTGAATTTTATTACAATAATATAAATAATGTAACCATCTAAAGTAGAAAGCAGGAATTGTAAATGATATGTGATTTGTATGATCTCGATGTAATAAAATATGATGCCTTAAGGTAACAGTCTTTAAATAAGTAATTAGAAAATGTAATGAATAACTGGTAATCTTACTTTCCAGCTCCGAAGCAGATTGAATCTTCTTGTCCTTGTACAAAATAAAAATTTTCTCCATTCCATTTGAAAACTTGAAAATCTGGTCGACATCTGAATAAGAAGGATTGACCTGCATTTAAAATAAAATTCGTGCAATGTTATTAATATATTCAGCAATTTAGATTGTGTTTTATTTAATAATGGAAGTATTTATAGATATCAATTTTATATCTCACTTGTTCCATAAAAATTATCCGAAACTTTTAGTGAGCAAGAAATAATGGCCCCGAAAACCCTTAGCTTTACATCTTGAATCAAAACTAAAGTAGGAGAATCCACTTTATACATCTTGCGATACAAATTGTGAAGGGAAAATCCATGTAGAGATGTTGAAAATGTGAGATTCCATGCAAAGCCGATTGCCCGCGGAGGTAAATGTCTGCTAATGTTTCTAATATCTATGGGAGTCATGATTTCTGAGGTTCCATTAAGTTCACAGAGAAATTGATCTAAGTCTGTCATCACTCGTTTTAGTTCAGGAATTTTAATTGATTCAATATCCTAGTCAAAACAAAGAATTCAAGAAATGAGAATATTGCTTAAGTACGGCCAAACACTTGTTACTTAACGAATTACGGATTACAACTAATTTAATCTTACTTTAGTTTTCTTAAAAAGTCCGAAGCAGGGACAAATAACTTTCCAAAATGGTGTAGCACCACGTTGGTTAGACTCATGTTTTGTGTTATTGTTGATATTTGAAATGTCTTGTTCTTGCTCTTTGGATTTTGCTTTGTTTGTGGCTGAAGTCATGGACGCAATAGAATTTTCTCTTGCTAAGTTTTCTTGAAGAATATTTCTTGCAAAGTTTGTCTGGAAGGAAAACATAATAACTTGAAGTAAATCAATCCTAATAATATTATGCCCGTAATGATGAACAAGCGTACGTATTTCGTATGCAGTAAAGTAAAAGCGTAAAAGTAAGTAAATAATTTATTATATAGGTATACTATAAATAATTCAGCTATTTTGGGATTGTTTGTGTTTAAAATAGAATAGTTTCACTTGGAAAGCAATCTAAATTTAAAATACTTCGCTAATGGAGTAGAGCAAAGGAAATTAGGATACACTATGTTAATAACTTATTGCTTACTCGAATACAGAGTAGAATCAAATTATAGGTCACTGAATTCTCTTTTCGATTAAGAATTAGTGTCAACTGAGAACTGAAATATTTATTGATTAGGATATAATATTAAAAAGAAATACATACCACACTTGACTGATTGTCTTTGTTATTGTCATTGAGCATATCACCCTCTGAAGAGATCCCCGTAGAATTAGTGTCGTTGAGCGTGGTTGCCGCAGGCGGAATTGTAATTACGGTGGAGTCACTCATCATTAGCTTTTTGTTATGTATCTCCTTAGTTTGTATTAGATATTTCCTTTCAAAATTCACTGTAACGAAGTCTCATACGGAATATATTTCAATTCATGGTCTCATGAACAACCTGAAGAAGTACAGAAGGTGAATGTGTATAATAATCAATACTGTATAGAATTTATCGATGACAAGGTATGCTTAGCACTAAAGTCGACTTAAGTTAACTATAGACTACGTGGACACCAAAAAGCTAGTCAATAATAATACATACTTTCTTATCACGTGTCAAACGATTATTGAGACAGAAATGTTAAAAAATTATCTCCTTCACGCTGCTCTGCCCTGTTAGAAACCTCGAATCCTGTCTTGGTTATACATGTGAAGGTAAATGAGACATTTAGTATTTAGGGATGTATTAATGTATTAACAGGAAAAATGTGTCTAATGTTATCCTCTGAATGGACTATTATGAATCGAAGAGAAACAAAACGCCCAAACTTATACGTATTTATGAGTTTGAGATACTTACATAAATTATATAGGTATTTCGAGGATTTCGTTTGCAATTGTAATATAGATTTGACTTTGTGGCAGACACGTATTCGTCACTTTCATTATGCACACAAAGGAATATTCATAGAAAGAATATTTAAACTCGAAAAATGCAGGTACTGCTTCGAACCGGAAACTTAAAACGTCAACTCAAACATTAACCTACAACATCGCTCTAAAAATCACAAGACAAGTGAAGGCTAAATTTTACTACAGACACTAAAGAGCCCTAACAATACTTATGTGATGTGTTTCGTGTTTTATGCATAAATGTCATAAATATAGAATAATGTATTTGTATAGCACAATGGGGTGGCTCTGCTTAATGCTCTAGTATTTTTCCTTGATATCTAGTGGTGAGTAAAATAGGTTGTCATAAATAGGTAGGTGACTCAGAATTTCGTATGATGTTTATGTATTTTCTTCTACGGAGTAAGAAGTTCATTTCAAAGAATGATCCTTCCGTGAATGAATATTATTAGTACTGATAATTAGTCCTATTAGCAGTCTATGTTTTGTTTAAAAAGATTACTTGAATTGCCGATAGAATTCCTGGGTGTTAATGGTCTAAATTTTGCAACTTTATCGTTAACTGTTGCATAATGAATAACTTCTGTGGCTAATAATTACTGCCATAGTTAGCAAGTTATAATCCTACGGCTATCACCACGTAACAAATTCCTCTAGAGTCAAGCCACTTTGATGTATGTGAGTAAACTATCTAAATCCTCCTTTTCTGTACACAATACAACGGAATTTGCTGGATAGGCAAATAACTTTTTGTTCTTCGTCTATTTACGTATGCTGACATGAATGGCATAACTAGATAGGTATGTGCATTATACACGTAAGTTTTATAATAACAACTCATGCACTACAATAACAAACAAGACATAGGTACCTAATAAATAATGGATATGTAACTCCCTTAGCTATGAAATCATAGCTTATTGGCTTAACTTTTGCTCACGATTCTCTGTATGCCATACCAAAGTAATATTATTTTTTCATGTAAGTGTAGAATAGTTAGTTAAGTCCTCTGAGTTAAATGTTGAGAAGCTTCGTGTTAGCGTGGCGTGGGGAAATAAAGTACCATACTACTCCTACATACACAGTATGAACACAATATTTGTACAATACAAGGATAAAAGACACAACAGAAAAACTTATTATGAGAAGAAATGGTTCAACCCAGCTTTTAACTTTTAACAAGCCACGCACGCAGTCATATGTAAAATTGTAATCGAATGAGCTCACACTGCTCTTGTAATATAATGCGCTTTGCCCAGTTAGTCTAGTAACACTAAAACTAAAAGGAAAATTTGTTTAAGAATAAGAATAATGTAAGGTACATACTGCAGTAATAACTAATGAGCAATTGATGTCTTTTATAGAATAAGTAGTTATTGTTAAAATACCTTTTAATGCTGTACAAGGTACTACATTAAATCTATTTATTTCATCTAAAATTAGTATGTAATGTTTATAAGCTTCCTATGCACTCTAGATTTAACTAGATATATTTGGAAATTTGGTACATACCTCTTGGAATGACGCAGCTATATAGGTACATAAAAGCTGTTTTCAGGATAAAATGAGATTGAGGTTTATGATTGTCTATACGTAGCATTCCAGTTAATTTTAAAACCAAAGCAAAATTAGATATAATTGCCGCTATCTGTTGATACCACAATCTGCACTATAAGAAAATATTTGTTTATCTAAACCACCTTACCACTTACCACCAAATCATTAATAACCTCAACTTAAAACTTGCCAAGAGAGTTGACTCAACTTACACTTTCAGGTACATTTTCATTTTCTTGTTCCCTACCTACTATCCCTACGATGGTATAATGTGTTAGTATAATCATGTATAACTTACCTAGGGTAGTAAGATACATCTCGGGTTCAAAAAATTAGCCACAGGCTATGAAATTGCAATGCGGAGAATGAATGCACTTGGGCATATCTTAAATAATATGTTGTGTGGAGGCAGGCCAGGAACAAGTTCCACAAGTAGACTTTACTCCAACTATCTATTTTGCACTTAGATACTTAGATTCTCATAGATTGGGCAACCACTGTGCAACAATGTTGTGTCTAACATCCACCTATGGAATGATGATGTTTTCAGTTACACAAATAAGTATAACACGTATATAGGTACACGTAACATAGGTATATCCTTTACAATCAGCGTAATTTTTATTACTGTTTGCACTGAACTTAGGTTACTTGAAGGTGACATAGTGCTATTGTATAATAGAACTTTTTGCTATTACTTTTGATTTGGTTTTACGCAGTTGCATATACGAGATCCTACTAATGATAAATGAATGTGGTGTTTTTGGTACCTGTTTCTCTGCATGGAACATAACAATATGTTTACCAGCAAACGCATAAATTGTTAAAGCAAGCAATACATGAATTTTCATGAAACGTAATTGTACTATTTAGTTAAATGTGAAAAGAGCGGAACTAATAACAGGCTAATTCGTAGATTAGATGTATATTTGAATTTGACTGAACTATCTACTTAATTTTATCACCTTGCATTAACATGTCAAAAAGGTACATTTGCCAGGAACATCAATAATGACTAAAATCTTTAAAATGTTAGATAAGCTAATATTACAAAGCTTAGAAATATAGTATACGGATACAGTAAATGAGTGAATGCATTATAGTACTATACAACAGGATGCATGAAATTAAGATTGTCTTACTCATAAGAAGTATAATATTAGATGCTATCGGTTAGCAAGAGTGTTTACACGGGTAATGGACATCATAATAAGTTCAAAAACATTTACTTAATATTTCTCAGTTTTAGTGTTTTCAATTATAAGAATATTGAGATAAAAATAAAAGATACATCACACTATATCAGCAGCTAACGTGAGCTAACGCATGTATTTATAAGTGCAATATAAGATAACGGAGCACGTACATTGTACACTTGAGTCATCATTCAGTCTAAAAATAGCCATTTCAATGGCAGCCATGTACAAATTATATTTTCCTTCTGAAGAAGTGTCTTTAAAAGCATAATTGGTTTTCATGAAAATATTTATTTAAACTCAAGTCATACTGCCAGCGCCATAAAGTCTTATCAATATTGTCTTGTACTGCATTACGTTTCTTACCTTGCTTTGAACAGGATGTACTTTGTAATTATGAAATGGAAGTGGAGATAACTTAAAGAGCAATGAATCTGGTTCAAAGTCCACTAATTGTGTCTAAGTATATCTTTAAGGTAGGTATTTCACTCGTCATGGAATAATTTCAATTTTCAATGACAAAGTGAAAGAATTTATTTTATATCAGGCAAAGCTTATTTACTATTCAACTGCAGTTCGCTCACTATTTCTGTCCTCTACCTCTACCTATTTGTAATAGTAGAGTAAATCAAACCTAAGTATCTTAAGTAAATGTCTGTCACATACATAAACCTCGGTGTAGATAGTTTCATCACAAAGTGTTGATGTGCAAAGATCCAGACGATTGTGCATTTTTTGGTCCCGTGATTCATCACAATGAATTAATTATTCACTGTTAATTCTACGTGCAATTTTAGTTATTTTAGTGAACGAAATAATAAACACAGAAGACTAATGATAATGTCAACAAATTAGTGAAGTCTTTCATTTAATTTTAAGTTAATTAGTAGCTTCTGAAATACCTACAATTAGCACTTCTCTGCAAGCTCAGACATGACCATGGGAATTTATACGTATTAAGTATGTTAGTATACTTCTAACTATTTTTAATTGCGAAACCGCAGAAAAGACTGGACGTACTTTACATTACTATTAGAGAGTATCAAAGTAGTGGCATTCTATGTACCATTACTTTTGATGCAATTAGAAGTTGGAATATCTGCCCACATTTATGCACATGCTCAGATATTATTCAGTAGAAATATCCACTAGAATGTAACTCTTAATTTGTTTACATTTATGATATTTCTGGGAACCTCCTCATTTTCGGTCAGTTAATTAATCTATTTGTAACCAGTTTAGTTAGCTCTTTTCTTTGTATGCCTTCTTTGGTACATCGGGTTTGTGCTAATATGCCAAGCGAATTATTTTTCAGCTTTTGTGTGGTTTAACTGTGGCGCTTTATAGAGTAGCGTTTGGTGCAGAAAATTTTGTGCTTTCAGTAATTTTCATCTCTACGAATAGTATTTGCATGGAGGTATTCACGGCAGTAATTAACCGCAGTATCAAAAAGGGAGATCTATTGAAATCATCTACTAAATGACTGTCTTTCCTGTCACAGAAGGTTTGCAAGTGCTAGCATTAGATAACGCCCATAATCAACCTCCATGCTGTGCTATTTATTAACAAATTTTTTGTCATTACAGAATGAAAATACCTGTGTTTACCTTTTATTACTTACTTTTACAGAAGAATGAATTTGTATTGAGAAGCAATCCATTACTACAGCAAACCATGACTTTTTAGTAAGAATACACAGAATTCATAACACTTCTTTTTTACTGCCTTCCAATTATTGACCAAATTGACCATGCTATAATGCAAACATTAATTGATGGACATATTCATGAGTTCGCCTTTTAGATGTGATATAATGCACTCCTGTAATGGGATAATGAGAAAACTTGAAAGCCAGTTTTGTTTGCTGTAAGTAAACCGATTATTTTGACGAAAGTGAAACAAAGTAGAGACTCAGAAACTGAGCCATTATTAATTAGCATCAATAAACATTATGGCAAAAGTAAGAACGTATTATAGCATTAAAAAATTCCACCATCATTAAGTATTCCTTAAAATAATGAGTAGATAATCATTGAGTAAATTTTATTGCATTTGTACATGTGGCTAATTAGGCCAGTTAGCAGTGATTAAGAAGTGTCTCCTCTAACTAACTTCCTTGAATGAAATTCATATGTAATTAGAGATTTTCACAAAGAGGTGGTACTTTAATAAAATTAACTTTGATCTTCATTAAGAAAGGCTGAATGTCTAATTTAATAAATAAGCGAATTCGTATTATACTCTTGCACGAAACTATTAATTCCACAAGTAGTGGCACCGGCACGAGAAGATAAAGTAAAAAACTCTTTTTGCAACTCTTGAACTTTTCGTATAAATTACCTACCTCTGTTTATCATTTATCAATAATCACACTAGAGTGAATCTGAAACTGACAATGAGTGCTTTTCCTCGTAAAGTATGTAAGAGATGCTCGTCACTGAATTCTCCTCGTTTCCTTTGTACTGCTCTCTTTTCCTCTCTTCGGATTTAATTTAATTTCTTTAGTGCAATGCAAACTGCTTTCACTTTAATGCCTCTCATCCTCCTCCTCTGTCTCGTGCGTTGGTAAACATTTAGAGATAAGATTAATTTCTCGGCTTAAGTACTTAAGTATAGTTTACGTGATAGCACTATCTTTCCCAAGTATGCGAAAGTAAATTCAGCTGAATCTCATTCTGTTCCGAATTCTACTACCAGAGTTTTAGTATTAGGAATTTTAATCTGTGCACGATAGCTGCTTATATATAAAGCCATATAAAACACGCATATACTGATAATACTGAAATAGCAAAGCAATAAGTATAACAGGTTCAGTATTTCTTTACTATTACAAATCCTACAACAGTCGGCAGTCTTTGTCCTTCGTATATGTGCATAGTGCACATGAGGGCGGATTTATCTATACTTGTGGCATCTACGCAGTAGAACCTGTTGTGTAATTACTACACACATGCTTACTCAGTGAGTGTTATAATATAACAAAGTTTGTGAAGCTACTCGTAAAGTGGTATGCATACAAACGAGAGAAAGTAAAATTCTTTAGAAAAGTTATGGTTTGGTTAGTTTAACTCTTTGTGTTTGGCCATTGTAAGGGAAAATATCTGAAATATCTTCACTCATGCAGAAAACAATCAAAGCAAGCAAAAAGAGTATTATAAATACGAATTGCGAACCGCAGAACTATTATACATTGGTATGAGTATTATGTATACAATAACTTACATCTTTTTAATGCCTTTAATGCGTATCTGACTTTTTAAGGTGAATGAAACAGTGCTCATCTCTGACTGTGCAAGATTCTACACACTTTACATCATCATGATTAGTAGTTTGGAATTCGAAAAATTCATTAGAATGGAAAACCCATTTGTTTACTTTATACACTAAAATATTTTAAAATACATGTAAAATTTAAATAGAAGTGTAGTACACCAATAGGTTTGCTGCACATTAATTTTATAGTAATGGAATATTTTGGTAATGGGTCTTTTCACATGTACCTTCTGGGGTTTACGACGTGACATTTGACTTCGCCGATTTCACAGGAGACACAAACTGATGAAACTAATGCTTCGTCGGCTAAATAAAATCTCGTTTCTCATTTGCGCCTGTCGGTTTTTGATATTTCGTGTAATTACATTTCTCTTTCAAAAATCGATTTTGCTCGCCATCCCACATCCCACATCATATCAGTATAAAATGAATACCAAATTTCCATAACCATATATGTAGCCATATATGTACTGCAGACACTTAAAACCTTCATCTCAAATCACAATTCTGCTCTATTCTAGGAAAATCAAAATCTAAAAGTGATTAGTTTTTACAAGTACAAGCAGGTATAATTAACAACTTCGAATATTGTCTGCAAGCAATTCCTAAAAAAATGATGCTGTCACTTTTGAAAACTTGTTTAGTTTGATTTATCATCAGTAAACTCCCAATGTGATCTGAACATCTGATATACATGGCATTTAAGAGGCAAGTATTTATGTATAGGTTGCATTTATTTCACCAAATCCCCCAAATTGACTACATTCTTTGCAGATAAATATGTTTTTACATTTTCCTCAAATTACAATTTTTGTGCAAATGTATCATGTAATTCTCAAGAGTTTATTAGCAACATGTTTGGTTGAAGAACTGCATAAATAACAAATGTATTTAAACAAAAATGGAACATCCTTTACGACTTTGTCCTAGGAAGTTCCAGAATTTCGTGCGTCGGTTTTCCTATAATTTAACACGGAGCTATCTATTTTCCTATTATGGAAGAACTGTAATTCGCCAAGTACTCGCCCAATCTTTTTTTAGATTGTGTGTGCACTGCTAAATTGGATGTCATACTTGTTTGAGAAATGACTATGTTTCGACATATTTCAAGATACGGCTAGTTTTAATTTTCTTTTACAGATAACGGAGAGAATTTCTACAAAGCACAAAATATCATTTTCGTTGGCACTTACGATACCAATCTGGACACAGTTAATCTTACAATATCTTTCGGTAATAACATATGAAATGAGTTACCGAAGTAATCTAATTGAACTTTAGGAGTGGTCAGGATTTCACCAACCAGTATTTAAGTACTGATGAAATACAAATGCTGGAGATAGCAAAGAATCTTCTGTGAAAGCATTATTTTCCATAAAATGTCAGTTTCCTCTGCACTACTACCTGTTGTTTATAAAATTTACTTTTATAGCAATATTTGGCATAGATTGTTAATTGATTAGTAATTCAGCACAAAAATAAACCCAGTAAATAATTTAATCTACATTAAATCTTTGATTATAATAGTTCCATGATCCTACCCATCAGATTTGCCCCGCATTGATACGAACAAAAGTAAATACCATGAATGAGTTATTATTGCATGATAAGATGGAAATATCAGGAATGCATGTGGCGAAACGTAATTTACACATTCATAAAATTGGCTTTATTTAATAAAATCATTATAATGGACTATTTAATACGTACTTCATTTTGGTATCCATTGTATTTTCCATAATAAGCAAATTAAGATTAATGACATCGAGAAATAAAAAAATTAATTAGTAAGCATGTCAATTAGTATATGTATTTTACACTATTACACTTGTAGAATAACATTTTATTACCACATTTTATATATTTTCATAATTCATATTCATTTCATTTGACGTATCACTTCAAGGCCCTGGAAATAGCACACTTTCTTTGTACAAGACCCTATAGACTCTGTCCGGGACGAGCTTACATGCAATAACATTATGAAGGGCATTAGTATATTTTTGCAATTCAAAACAACAATTTGCATGACACACAAACGCTAAGCACTGTGTACTACAAACATGATTAATCTATCTATCTAGGTATTCTATAAGTGCTTAAGACTAACTAAACCAAATTAACAAAATTAAAAATATGTTAAAAGTACATATACCTACACTTTCTTTGATTTACATGTAAGTGTACAGAAGTACACAGAGTACTATTCCAGAATTCCACTAAGTGATACTATGTAGTACATCATTATCCATAATAATATATTTTATAAGATTTTACGGTTTTGCTATTCTATTTACATGTATTTGGCATTCAGGTAAATTTTCAAAAAGTTTTTGTGACTTTTATAATTTTTCGTGTAAATATTCCATTTACTCTCTGTGTTTCTGTGTTTGAATATACTATAATGAGCTTAGCTCTTAAAAACAAAGCATCTCTTTACTAAAATGTGTAATTTCATGTCATATTAGATGCAACTTATTTAGGAATTTCTCACCTACCTAACGCCAAATATTTTATACATTTCACTCAACCACGTACTTTTGTTTCACTTACATTAAAATTCCAATTTCAGAACATTTGGTTACGGAGACGCATTGAGACTGGAATTTTCCAGTGTGGTTGTTGTTTTAACTAGCTTTAGCTCCTATGTTTATCAATTGACCAGCCTTTTTGTTAGGTTATGAGCATGAATGTTCAAGTTGCTGCATTTTTTACAAAATAAATATATTTAGTACACATTTTACCTAGTACCTAGTAGATACGTGTATATAAAATACTCATATCCTGCCCTACAAATAAAAGGTGATGTCTAATCATAAAGTTAAATGACAATGTGCCATTTCGTAATACAAATAACCTAAATAATACCTATTACGTAACTTTCATATATAAGTAATACCCATATATCAAATTCATTTTTCCCCAATAATATTGAATTTCAATGACAGCAGAACCAATGCTAACTGTACTACACACGTTTCCATGTACTATGTATTTCATATTTAGTGGAAAGGTAAACATTACATAAATAAACAGTACCTGCTTCGCCTCGAATTGCATTTTATATTGAAGAGTAAATATAATTTTCAAGACAAACTGTTCTCATTCTTCCATCATATTGTCTACACAGCCATTGCATCCACAATCAGTCGTATTCTGACTAGATATTTTCACTTTCACTAAAGTCTACCTCATTCACCAGATATTCGGTATAAATACAAATAGGGTGAAGGTTAAGTTATCCACGTTATGGAACCGGACTGATTATTTTGAGTTTTGTTTGGTATATTTCCATTTTTAGCAATATTTCTTTCACGGATGTATCTTTCCAAAGCCATTTCATGTCCTTAAGAGGAATAAAAGGAAAATGGAGCAGTTTAGTTCACAATACTCAACCTCAACACTCAAGGATTCCAAATTATAAGAGATAAATGGAGAAAGCAAGGCAAGAGGGAAAGCCATGGAAAATATTTACAAACCTGGGTTCGTTCCTATATTCTGTGCCGCCTCAACGTCAACATTGGGATGAGAGCCTAAAGCCGATAATGCTCTTGATACACCAACTCCTGCTCTTCGTATTCCATGCTCTACCAAATCAGCTCCCAGTAATTCCTCATGGGGTTCCATACGAAGTGGCAAAAATTTATTTATAACCTACAAAGTAAAATCAATTAGTCAAAGATCTAATCCAGAACAAACTGGACGACTGGATATGTTATCCATATACCAGAGTTCTTTAACTGCAAACTTTGGGAGCTCTCTAACCCAAAACTTTTAGATATATCACCCCCGAGAAGCCAATTGCGAAAGTTGAGGAATATTATCATTCTTTAGGAAAACATTTACTCACCCAGAGTAAGATGAATGTCACAGCACCAGACCAAACGCAAAAGCAAACCGCAGCCAACAATTGTACTCCAAGCAAGTAACCATTGCCCCCTGGAGAAATTATTTACATATAACAATTTAGTTAATGGGCTAACCAACGTCTGCATAATCAATGTAGGTAGTAAATAATTTGCTAACCTTTAAATAACCCAGGATTGTCGTGCGTCAGATTCAATAGCTTCTCACCGTCTGCGAACAAGCCGATTGCAAGTACTCCCCAAAATGCAGATAGTCCTACAATTAAGAAAATGAGTAATACCTATAAAGTATAATCATGTATGTTACCTAAATTTTGTTATGCTGACGTCATTTATGTCGCAATCTTATAAATCTATGTTAAATACTCATTTGAGAATTAAGCGATACTTTTCTTCGAAATTCTAAGTATATATTACGTACTCATTTGGGACTTTCTGTTTTATTTTCGAATTAAAAAAGATTTATGGTATTAATTTAGAATAAAATGTCATGCACAAGGACAATTATATTTAGCACATAAGGAAACCTACCGTGAACACTGATAGCACCAACAGGGTCGTCTATTCCTAGCCAATCAAAGAATGGAATGCCAAAACATGCCAGGGTTCCACCGATTCCTCCGATAATTATAGATTCCCATGGACGATACAATGCACACCCACCTATAGATGTACAAAAGTGTAATTTATTGTAATTGTAGAATCAGAATCACTGCTATGAAACCTACACAGTACATGTGTAGAAGATTGAACATATATATTTTCAAAGAAGTAAATATGCCTACCCGTTACAGAAACAAGGGAACCCAATACACCGCTAATCAAATCCATAATGTCAAATTTTCCTTTAGTTCTCACAAAGGAATAAATTAATCCTACCAGCCCACCGCCAAATGAAGCATTTATTGTTGACACTGCAGCTCGAGCCGAAAACTTCCACTTGTGGCCACTTACTCCGAATACACTACATTCATTCACTTCAGATTAATTAAGGTTGAATGAACTGACATTATAAGCACTATGGTATTTTTAGATGAGATTAATCGATTTTTACTTACTTGCTACAATATTTTACTGTATTTTAAAGAAAGCAAATATTTTAGGAAAGTTATAATACTAAACACTTACGATCCTGACGAAAATGCAAGCCAACCCCACCAAAGCATAAAAAGTCCCAATAGAGCATTAGTAGGACTACCCATCGGTAACGGGTCTCTTCCGTTATCATATCTCCCCAGCCTCGGTCCGAGCATCCAAGCCGCAACAAAAGCTATAAGAGAATCATTATTCTAAAACAGAATATTTTCACTTGGTTTCTCCGTAAATTGTACTGATACACACAAATGCAATGAAGAAAAATTTTAATCAGTCAAATACAAGTACAAGGTCAAATGTGCATAGAGATACTAAGGAACCCTGTCCTTAAATAGCATTTTGTATAAAAACAGATTCTATAGAAAATTCAGAAGAATGAATTTAACGAAGCAGAAATGTTGTTTTAAGAGTTTACGACATGCAGTGTAGTAAACTTCTGGGATTAGGTATTATCTTTAGGCTACAAGCAGAGTAGGAATAAAAGCCGAAAACCATTCACATTCACGGATTTTTGAAATGGAAGAATGATTTTCAAACTAATGCTTGAAGTTTAGGTTTACTTTTCCTTACGCTTCTGTTGCTGCATAATATAAAGATACAGAAACATGTTTGACGAAGTATTTCCGATTGTCAGCATATTTCTATTGCAAAACCTTGATATTTAATGCACCGGAGATACTACTCGACACGTTATAAATTATGAAGCTCACACTGCTACTAAATATTATTTTCTCTAATATACTACTGCTGGAGAACAAATGTAGGATTTACCTGCAGCAAAGGATGTAGTTTACTTTCACTACTGCAAAGGGAAAGTTATGTACATAACCGATATTTGTAACTGCATTAGCTAATGAAGGATATCTGCTTGTACTCAATGGTAAAATTTGAGCACATTATGTGCATATTTAAGTGGGAATTCTTGACAGGTTGCCATTTCACATTTCCCTTCATGAATGAATAAACTTAATATATGTAACGTTTCTGAGGAATGTACTACTAAATGGAATATTTAAGTCAACCAGATAAACGTAGCAAAGAGAGACAATTTAAGACATGAATGAAAATTGAACCGAATTCATGGATTCAATGCCAATTTAAATAAGCCACAATTCAAATCCATCTACCCACACACTACACATGCCTTTCACAGTTTTAGACATGGTAATTTGAGAAAGATGCAATAAATTTTGCATTGAAACTGTGGCTATGATATTTCCGGTATATCCAATCTACTATGACCATTGCATTGCATATAGCTTATCCTTGAAAGCATTTCGTTCAAGTTCATATGCAATTCAGTCCACCCTTTACGAAAACAGTATGGCAGCTTGTCTTTGTCTCGTCGTCGATTTCTTGCCATTATTGACATCACGCGCCAGTGAACAAGGCTTCCGACTTTGACCATTAATTTCTTTCGTGTCTTGGGGATTTACGATTAGTCCTGCCGAAGGTAATAAACTTCTTGTGTAAATATGGATAGCGATCGCAATGCGTAAGGAGATATATACTAGATATAATGTGTACTTTATCGGACACAATATAGATTATATCTATAATAACTCTGTTAATACCTGTTTAAGTATGAAGAAAACTTTCGATTATAAATCGGAACACACTTTCCTTCATGTAATAATATTTTCACTGCTCTTTTGATGATCTAACCAATCTATTTGATGTGTATTCTTTCTTTCATCCATTTATTTCGAATGATAATCTTATGTGTTTGAATGTATTTACCGTAATGTTCATATATTTGGCAATATTGGTAGAACAGATAAAGATTAAACACAGTATTCCAAGTTTCTATAATTTCCAGGTCATTGCCATATGTTCTTACTTAAATAGGTCCTTAAGGTTACGTGTGCGCAATATGGAGCTGCAACACCTACTATTGTGAAAACAAGACTTACGTGAAATGATTTCTTTAGCTCTAGTGTTTCCTTTACCTTTCAAGAAAGTTTTCTTCCTTTAAGAAAAAGTTACCTGATTGAGAAAAAGAAATAGCTAGAAATCCAACAGCAGTTACAAATAATGTGTGGCAAAAGTAATTTCTGAATGTGCCCCTTGATTGTAATCTTTCTGTTTGCTTCCGATTCCACAAGTTTTTCACTTAGGGTTCTAAGACTTGCTATTTTGCAGTTCATTGTTTTCCTTACAAAGTGTTGTTTTAATTACCAACTACGTGAAGCGGAAAAGAAATGAAATCCGACAAGTGTCATAAAATGATCACACCACTTTTCTCACTTAATTTACTTTACCATATGGGTCTTTGTTCTACTTACGTTGTTAAATGTTCGTCGTAGCTGGTGAAGTGATTTAGCAGATGCTATAACCGAAAAACTTCATTTTGCTATATTATTAATACCACAATGTACTGTACCGTTTACATTGATTTTTCATACGATTATTTTTCCATTTTCTCACTACAGTCTTAAACAAAAGAATGACGGTACCAAATGTGTAAATATATTTCCTCAGCATATAATATTTCATCGTAATTTACCTGAGCTAAATACTTTGACGCGAAATTTCATGCGAAAAATGTAATGTAAGATTTGTTACATCATGATGTTCCATATTATTATCGCTATGAATTGGATTCATGAAATCACAATATACTTCTTTGCATTTATTTTTCCGATTCTAAAGAATTTCTATCAATTAAACCGGAGTGGAGTGAAATTGCAATTGCTTAAATGTTAAAAGACAATGTGATGTGACCTACATAAGAAAACTAGTTTATCTTGCGAAACAGCTGTCAACTCATTAATAGTTTTCTTTACGCGTGCAGTGCAACACACTTGAAGGATGGCTTAAAAGTTTCTTTGTGATTTTGGGAAGAATGCGTAGCTAGATAAAGCGTTCGGGAAAAGTTATAAGCTTTCACAGATCACATGTGAGAATTGGGTCGCATTTAATAGGGCAGCTGTAATTCGCAACAGAATAGACCTAATGATAATAGTACGTTTACTGCTTGCAGAAAATATAACAGTACGCAATTTGAAAAGAATTTTATGTTTTAGACATCTGTAAGGAAAGATTTTGTACTGACCACTTGCTCCTCCAACAAGATGTACAGCTCCGCTACCCCCGATATCAACCGCCCCAAGGTGCTTCAGAAATCCGTGAGAACCTTTATAATGAAAATAGTTTTTCCGTAAACATTTTTATATCCCAAAAATTATTACCAATCCTCTAATTGTAATTATTATCTGCGAAAAAAATCACTCTACCCCAAATCCATCCCGCTGGAATGCAATATACAACAGTGTTCACCAATGAAAAGAAACAGTATGCTCTGAAATTACACCTGAAAATTCAACAGGACAGTAATCTGTATTACATAATATGTAATACATATTACAATTACACTCAAGAACGAATAATATAATAATCATTATTCATAAAATACTTTAGAAGTTAATAAGCTTTCATCCCCCTCCTCCTACACTACATCCAACAGTGCTGGTATTGTATCATTTGCATTTCAAAATTTTATATCGATATCTTCCATGTTTGACGCATTAAAAGTTATGTGCCAATTTTAAAAAGAACAATAACCGACGTGATTATATTGTAATAGTAATGCAACAGTTTCAGAAAATGGCAGCATTTGTTTTTGCTTTACATTCAAAAGAAGATACTTAAAATATCTTTTAACATCTACTTTTCATTCTAGCGGCAAAAACCAAAACTAGCAAATTGCTTCTTACTTTTACTGATTGTTGGCTACTATTTAAAAATTTCGTAATGCTTTGTAATGATATTTTCAGCAAGGTAAATAAGGCCATAATTTTTAGGGAGAGGGCATCCTGTTGAAAGGCTGATTACATGGTAGTCATTATTTTTTGAGAATACACAACGCACATGGCGATAAAAAATTATCGCAAAAGCAAGTGTAGGATGAATAGCTTTTTGACACGAGATTAGGCAAACGCAACCTCATCCAATAAGTAACTGTATCCACTAACTATCGTTAATCCTTATAATAAGCTGGAAACGAGGAGAGATATTTATTATTAACCTAATGCCTATTTCTACAAACTGTCTTGGGTGATATTGACTGATTGTACCTACGTTGAGGGAATAGTGTATTGTGTTCACTTAATTGTACTTGGTGATTGGTGACTAGAGTATATATAGATTTCGGTAGCAAAAGCGTTAATAGATATATGTATAGTAATGTTATTGTCATATGAGAGCTGTGACGAATGATAAATCACCTTTCAGCCATAGCTCCAGAAACAATTGTCGTAGCTGTTGTAGCAAAAGAAAGCTGAAACAAAAACGTGGAGAAAAGAGTACCCATTTCTTCAATTTCTGCGTCTACAGCGAAGTAACCAAAAGCAATAAACGGGTTAGAGTAAGCTTTCCCAAAACTCAAACCGTAACCGAAAAGCCAGTAGGTTAATCCTCCGAATACGATGTCGACTACATTCTTCATCATGATGTTCACTTCATTTTTCAGGGACACGCAGCCAGACTCAAGCAGACCGAATCCTTTCGTCCAACAACATTAAATTGTTAGAAAATCAATCAAAATCTTTTAATTGCCTATTTTCAGTTCCCTATCATATAATGTGCTCTATTATGAAGCCCAATTATTATCCCGTAGTGTAATTATGTACATTGCTACATTATGAAAAGGAGCTATTTAACGGATTTACCATGGACAGTAAAATATCGTACCTGTTTGCATAGTAAGAATAATGAAAGATGATGTAAGGATCCAAGTTGCATCATCCCAAGTAAAATCATCTTCTACTGGGGTCTCCGTTGACTGCACTGTAATTTATATTAATTTAATAGTACAACCATTATTGTTCTAATAGATAACTCTTCAGCTTTCTTATTTCAATAAAAAGTTGTAACAAAATTTTACTGATAAACTATTAGTAACTGATACAGATTAATAGAATTCTTAGCTTGAAAATTTGTCATCCTTATATCTGCAGAAATTTGTATTCTTATGTAATATTTCAAATTAGCATTCTACAATGATAAAATTGCACTAGTATTTCCATTGAAAAGACATTATGTGCATAGTGCCCTGTTATGTGCATCACTTACATTAACCGTACAAGGAAAAGTCCCTCACAAGCATACATGATACAGAGGCTAACTACAATAAAAATATCAATTGATAACGACGATGCTGTACGTATTGCAATATAATTTTACTTTTACTAGTGTTTAGATAGGTACTACTAGTATTATTAAAACGAAATTGCTTCACCCTAGTACAAAATTCATATTCTCTACCTACTAGTTAAGGCTTTACATGGTTTTTCTTGTTTGGGTTTTAACTTTATGTATTGGACAATAAAATAACTTTCGGGCTGTACTCAAATCGAAATACGCTTCATTGCCTTGTTACAGGCATTAAAATTCACAAAATAATGAAGAATATATTACAGAACGACTTATTCCAGACATACTCAACCACATTACCTACCTCACAACAATAAACATTGATATACTACGTATAATAAGTAATACTTAATCAGTAGCTACTTCGAAAGTTGGGAAAAGTGAGTTATAAGTTGTAAAGTACATCTAGCTATTTCTCCTTGAAAGTTTATGGTCCGTATTACAGCTATCAAAGTATTTTTGCTATCAATAATAACTGAGAAACAATATTTCCAATTATCCCATACATCTTGCCTTTGCTATGAACAATACTCTAATGAGCTTGCTTATTCAGTCATGATGATATATTGCTGAAATACTTATTCGTAATAATCGCATGGAAAGATCAACTAACACGGAAAGCCAATTTAATAACGCACTTCTGAGTACCGGATAAAAAACATTGTCATCTATATTCTTCAGTCTTACTTGTAATTTCAAACAATAAACAATAAAATTACAAAAATTACTTAGGTATTACAATTTACAATTGTCCTTTTGTATCATCGCCTACGTTTCAACTGTGGAACATTATTTAAAGGGTATAATGAGATGCGTACACTATGTATGCTAAAATGTAATTCCCAAATTAAAAAATGACATAAATTCTATTCCTAAGCGCTTGGAAAGATGTGACAGCTAAGAGTTGAAGAGTAAGAGTAAAGAGTACTCTGGCTGGGTACTAAAACTATGAATCTACTGAAATAAAGTTTTTGTAACTTAACTAAACCAGATTTCCTGTTGTTCTCTGCTTGTCAGTCATATCTTTGTTGAAAATTAGCTGGAGAATGTGGAGAAGTTAAATTAGGCATACTTGTTTTATATACTTGCTTAACGATATTGGGAAACTGAGTGTTTTGCGACTTATTGCCTTACTATGTTTAAGTATCTTAGGGAAGGAAGAAATTGCTTTACATTATGGCAGCATTAGTTGATGGGTCATTAGCCGAGACATTGTAAGCAACTTTTGAATGCTTATGGGATACACTGACAACCCATCTTCATGTGCCTTCTACACTCATAACGTACACAAAGTGAAATGAAAGGCGATACAGATATTTGGGCTTTCATCTTAAGTAACTTGGCGAGCAATATTTCACACTGAAGCAGTTTCCTCTGACGTTTCCCATTCCCTTCAGCACTCATATTATGTATCAAAGTAGTCGTATTATGAATTCCCATAAGAAGCTTGACTTATGATTATGAATAATTTATACAATGTCTCTATATTATACACACTTGCGAGAAACTGCTGTTCCTCCTTCAACTGATTCAAGTCAAGGTGAACCTAAATGTCCTGAACAATACTTTAGAATAGTTCCCTTGGGCCTTCATTAGAAATGAGATGAGTAACTGGGTTTACTAGTAAACATATACTGACTTATTATTTCTGTTTACCAATCTTGTCAACATTACTATAATAATTATTGTCATTACTTTGCATGCTTTACAAACATAATAAAACCTAATGATATACATATAGTGTATTACAAGTTTACAAGTTAATACTGCACTTGTAGTACATACCATAGTATTAGTATATATTATAAAATCAATAAATCAGACTCAAAAATGTACTGTAGACTTACACACTACCATAAATATGCAACACGTGTGCAAACAATAGGAATAGATGTTTAAACATCTCATATTTCTCAAAATAAATTGCTTTCCATTATTTTAGCATTCATTATTGTTTGTATGGATGTATGCTTACAATCTCTTATGATATTTAAAAGCAAATCATTCCAATCTACATTAACCAACTATTAGAAATATTAGCAGCAAAGAATTAATAAAATGAAGGAAAACTTACTTTGGCTCATTTCGTAGGAAGTCATTGTAAATGCTGGATGAAATGTGAATTTATGAGACAAATTTTTACAATTTGTTTGTCAACACTGAACTATTGTAGCACAGAATTTATATAACGAATTTCGTTGATAGGCATTTATTTAATTGTACTACTTTGTTTATGTAACAGTATGAGTATGAAGAAGTGTTTTGCAATTGCATGTTTGTGGACCAGATTTTGGTATTTATAATTATGGCTCAGGGGCACTTCACTGCTTTATTTGGATAAGCTTACTGTAAGCTAATTCATTCCAAGAAAATATCAATGTACATTATGAATTTATTGTAGAATATGTTCGCATTGTTATAATTACGTTTTGTTTTGATAGCACACTTGTTTAATTAAATGTTATCACCATAATTGCTTCAGGTACATTGTAATTGTAGGTAATGGCCAAGAAAAGATTACTAAAAGTGGGTTATGGTGAAGCGGCGAATTCATGGAGAAAGTTGATACTTGAGTAAAGAGTGCAGAGAAATTGATGTGATGTAAACCAGGCGACAACCGAAATATCACTAACATTGAGCAAGATAAGTAGTGAGAATCTGTTTACAGGAGAATCATCAGACTGTGCAGAAGTGAAATTATAGTAGAAGCTGTCCTTACAGAACACCATAAACTAAACCGAATTCGGTGACTTGCTTTCCTTTGCTTCTCAACTGAGACGGTTACGTCAATTCATGCTCTTGCACGCAGAAAATCTACAGCATACCATTTGCCTTCTCTTTGTGCACAGTGCAATACATAAAAGGTAAACCCAAGTATATAATATTGCGTGCGGTTTACCAAGGCATTTTGGAATCTTTAGATGTAGAATGCAAATGCAGGCACTTCAATAATGGCTGAGGGTGATATAAAACATAAAAGATGTGGACAGCCAAGCATTGAAAATTGAATTAAAATGAGAAAATGACGCAAGTCGAAAATATGGAAAAGTCATGTCCCGAAACATGAAGCTAATGCATTTTTCTTATTTGAATATTGATTTTGATTTTGTTTAAATTTGAGTTAAAGTTAAAATCTCTGGCTTGAAATTGTAATTATTGCTTATGTAACACTAGATATAGTTTGAAAATATAAATATGAACATTCCATAAACTTTATCAGTGCCTATACAAGTCTTATTCTTAGAAAAATTGAGAACAGATTTCTTTAAGGACACCGTAAGTATAAACAGAAATAAATATCTTGACAAGGCAATAATCATTCAGGCATAGCCATATTTGTATTTATAAATAACGCATTCCTGCTTTTGACGTAGATATTTCTTAAAACTGGTTAAACTGCTTGGTGAAAGTGTTATAAGACTAAAAATTGTTATAAACCTGGCAATTATTCTGTGGTATGCATATGACTTCGCCAAACCTATCAACTGCATTTTTGTAAATCTGTTTTTCTTTTGGCATGAAAATGACATCGAGTTATAGCGTTTGGTTGAACTTTTTCTTTAACGGAATGAATCGTAGTATTCTGACGAATTTCTTCACTCAGTCAACATCTGCGTTGTATTTACTGCAAAATGCTGAATAAAAACACTCATTCCACCATCAGTTATTACCATTTTTCAACAATATTAAAACATTCGTAATAAAATGCTAGAGTGCAATGCTAAGAGCATACTAAAGAGCTAATTAAGTCCGCAAAACTTAATATTCAGTGGGCAGCTTAGAGTATGAAATTCTAAATAGCTGTCACGTTGCCTCCCTCAAGCCTTCCTAGTTAATTTAAATTAAAGCTGGGGTGATTTTCGGCTAAAACTATAAGAAGCTGTTCTCGGAACATCAAACTAAATCTGCAAAGGCAGAAGAATTCAATGTTTATTTTTAGAGAGCTCCGGTAAATTTCCTAGAATTACTTTTTTGATTTTTTGAAAGATGTATTCACAAAAGAAATACACAGTCGCAAAACTTCATCCAAAGGTTTTCATTGCAATGATGGTTTTAGCCTTCATTCCTTTGAGTTCATCTGAGATTTTTGCAGGCGTAAGTACCATTTGTTCAATTTAAATAAAGCATCAGAATATTTGATATCCTGATGAAGTTGGGTAGCTGTGTACTAACCACTAACGATCTGGTCAAATGAAAATTAAATATTTGTTTGTTTTTAAGTGTGTTCCAACTGGACTGCCTTGTGTCTCAAATGTACTGTTAACATCTGGTGGCTGCTGCAGCGGCTTCTGTGCAGTAAGGAAGGGTTGGGTGGATGGTTTCTGCGAAAACCTCATTTCCTAACTTGCAAAGGTCTACGATAATTTGTACCAATGTCATTACATTTAGTGTACAAATGAACCTAAATATTTCTTTAAACGGAAGTACTTAGTTGTAGAACCATGTAGCAACTTTGAATAACAACTTATTGGTAACTTACGAATCGTAAGTGGAAATTAGTTTGGGAATTCAAGATTGCCCATAAGTAAATATATACCTACACCGGACATCACTCTGCTATGAATGGATGAGTGTCTCTGACAGCTCATATCGACTCTGTATGAATGCAAACTTCTCTCATTCACACATTTATTATCGGTTGACGTTTCTCATTATCCAATTACTCACTACCTAAGGGGATTAAGCGAACTTTGTCATACCCCGAATATACAAGCAAGTTTACTTTATAGATATTTTGAATAAAATAATCAGTTTGCGAATTTTGAGTATTAAACTGTACTTTATTTATCATGAAATCATGAAGTAAGGAAGCGACTTAAGTTTGTACTGGTAAATTCAGTTCAAGGTAAAGTAATAAAAGAGAAATTGTTTTTATTTGAGAACCAATCTTAACACAGAAGTTATAAGCAGAATTACTAAGTAATAGTTACTGAATAGAATACGAAAGTTCTTAATTTGTTATGCATATTTATTTACTTATTATAAATACGAAACGTAAGCCTATTACAAGTTGAATGTAGTTCGCTACTATAGCATAGTTAGTGTAATTGTTCGTCAACTTACTCATTAGTTCTATGAGTAAGCTAATTATGCGTACATGTACACTATGGTAGTATATATCATGGATCCCATAGTTGGATATTTATGTGTAAACGAAAATTAGTAGCAATTAGTTAATACTGACAATTGCCAGTCAGACTTATTTACATTGGACACTCAAAATGTATTTCTCATTCAGAAACAATGTGTCTTACTTAAAGCAAGTGATAAATTCTGAAATTGATACGTGTCTTCTGAAAACATACTCGTGAATTCCAAAATTAATACCATCATTTCCTCAGAATGCCGAAAATGGTGTTGGGTGTCATAAAATGTTTCATCATTATCTGTTTCCTATTCCTGATTGGTGCTATCATTGGTAGTTCTGCCTTGGATTATGTGAGCACATATACCACATCACATTGATATTTTATACCTTGTATATGGACTTTTTATTGTTCATTAATTCATTGTTGATTGTGCACTTAATTAGTATTTTAATTTTCAGTGCATAGCTAGCGGGCAAACATGTATTCCTTCTGATGGACTAGGTGGAAATTGCTGTTACGGCTATTGTCGAAGTTACGATGGCGTCTACGGAAAATGTCCATGACCACGCTTTGCCACAAGCTCTTCATGTAATTTGAATTTTGAGATACGGGAGTTGTCATTTGTAATTAATATTTTACCTCCAATGTAATATTACTATGTAATTAAAATAATAAAACTGTTAAGTCCATCATAAATATTATCATATATTATTTGCAATAACATGGCTAACATTTGCAGGTAGATAGATTGCATTTTTCATTGATTGAGTTTTATGAACACTTTTTAAAGCAGAGGCAACTTAGTTGAGGATCTGCTAAAATATTAATTACAATGGATACTTTATATTCTAATCACTACTCAAATGTTTTGACAAGCAATCTTCAATTTCAAGGTTATGTCCAACATATTAATCTCATGCCATGAGACACGTCTCACAAACTTTAAGAGCTCCTAAGGGCTAGTAATTACTAACTTCGTTGACATTTTATAATTATTATATAACGCGTGTGTCAAGTTCCATATTCCATGCATATTAGCTTTTACGATTTGTACTATAATTCTATTCTTTTCTAAGAGCATGTTTCATTTAAGCACTCATTCCAGCAATTTATACTCCATTATGTACAATATAAAGCGTGCAAGGGATAACACAGTAAGAGTGAGCAATGCAAATGAAATTCGTCTAAAATAGCACATACAAAAGTAGTGGGATGCAGTCGTGTACAGTGGGCAAATAGCGTAGTAAGATGGAAATTACTTAGGGCATAAAATGATGTCATACGGTTCCACTTATGTTTACCCCTCTGATTATTGAATAGTATGTATGCATTGTATACTGGCGGATAAACAAAGTACGTCATTTCGCAGCCAGTCTGCTCTCTTCTGTAGAATCAGCTTACTGACTGTATGTATAGGTATTTCCAAGTTTTATTTTAGATTTCATAGCTAAGGAACTTAATGGTTACTACTTTACATGTTGCGTTGTTGTATTTGCACCCTGCTATTAAATTCATTTCTTAGTATTCCTTGTTATTAACTATTATTACATGCATTTGCAAACAGTCTCTTCTCTGGCGATAAAGGAAAACAAAAGCCATTAGCAAAACTAAAAATGGTATTGGGGAGGCTAGTTAATTGATGCACAAAGGTAAGCCCACTCGAAGAATAGAACGTTTAAAATTCTTGATGACCTTTACTGGCAGATATATAAACATTGAGATAAACTTATTGCAAATCATATTCTGATTATTACTTATTGCTGCTGCATTTCGACATAAATACTAACGATAATAAGTGTGCTTCATTCAAGGCTCTCGTTCTTTAAGCATTTGAATTTCATAAAAGGAACAAATATCCACATCATTAGTTGATTTCAGATTTTATTTACTTGTTTTCGATTTATAGATAGGTATTAATTGTCGAGATATTACTGTTTACACTCAGCATTATTGGTGATTATTGTCAGAATAAAAATGAAGTGTCTTTTTACATTCGTGATTCTCATTAGTATTAGTACTGTGTATTGTGGAGAGTTTGACGAGGAATATTTAGACACTACTGATAAAACGACCACTGAAATTGATGTAGAAATTATTACGGAGATTCCAGAAATTACGACTGAAATACCACAGGTACGAATTTACATGGTATAGCATTAAATTGAAAGTATCTACCATTCTGTTTGACTACTTATACGTACTTTTACTACCGAGCAGATAAATGAAATAGACATTCAAGAATCAAGTTTTGCATTGAACTAATTTCTCACAACAATATCATGGTATCATATTTGAGAAATATTCTTTCTCGCAGAATATGTCATGCCATAAAATATAGTATGTACTTGCTTAATTATAAGTTGATAAAATTTGGTTTTTTGTTATTATTAGTGTTCTCCTCCTGGTTATCCATGTACTCCGAAAAAGGCCAGGAAATTCATCACATCTCCTATTATTGAATGTTGCAGCGGTTTCTGCAAATATGAAGATGGATGGATCGACGCAGTCTGTTCATGAGGCATATTTATCTACTATTTTCTTCAAACTAAATGTAGCAAGCAGTATTATTATTTTTGAGTGACGAAATAAAAACATTTTGATAAAAATATGGTTTTAACAAATTCCATCTTGTAAAATCGCTGTAATTTAATTTTGTACCAATGCTCCAACTTATTGCAATCATTAATCTGGTATGTCTATTTTCAGGATTCAAAATTTAGCTTATTCAAGATTCACGCAGAAATGTCAGTACAAAATTATGCTCTGTTTATATCTGGTATATAGTTGTAGGAGAATTCACCTTGTAAACTCAGTAACACCTATCTTACATTATCATAAACTGTGAATCACATTCTCTCTTATTATATCGCTCATTTGCCCTTTTAAGGAAATTTTCGTCATGAATTTGTGATGCCGGAAATTATTCCATAAATATCATAAGTAACTGTTATTTATATCTAATATGCTGGTATTACTTTTAAATAAGTAATAAGCAGATTATAGTAAGATAGTTGGCACAGTTTAGCAATCAGATTGCTAGATTAGTGTGCAGAAATGCATTCAACCAAAGTCTAATTTATTTAAATTTGCTCCAGTAAAACGAAGGTTGAGCCCTGCCAGCAGGTCAAGACAATAATATACCTACGGTACTTTTGGAAACTCTCACTATTCCTAAATGCATAACCATTAGCGTAATGGTAATAAACTTAATCGAAAATCTTGTCGGAGAGCATTGTAAATTCAACTGCCTACACCATTTATGTCTACATTCCCTATACTCGTTAGTATGTATGATGTATCACCGCATATACCTCTAATTCTGTGTTTAGTGTTATATTAGTACCATAGGTTCAATCCTGAGTACTACTACCGTCTCATAAATTCCTAAAAGATTTTTTCTGTTTAAGGCAAGACATTCTAGCTCATGGGCCTTCTGGCAAACAAATTGATAGAGTTGTTTGTCTTCGATTAGCTCCCTGGTGTTTGTTAAAAACTTTATTAGAGCTTCCCATGCATTGCATACTCATACTTAGTTTATTTTAACTAACCTAGCGTTAGTGGGGAATGGAATAGGAGTAAGCATATATTATGTCTCAATCTAGAGTTAACAGTTAGAGTGAGCTGTCTTATTGTTAGCGTGTAGTAATGTAAAGCATTTAACCTTAACATTCATTGCTAAATGAAGCCTGTCTGTTTTAAACTTATTATTATTCATAAGAGTAAAGATTATATGTTGTTAAACGCGGTTAAGCAAAGGAATCTTGTATGCACGACTAAATATTTAGTGTGCCATTACTAGTATTTAGAGGTTGCTCACCCGATTCACTATTATTATTTGCCCTGTATTTTTATGCTGTGGAATATTTTAGGTTCCCAACTTGTGTTTCTATTCATGTACATCAATTACATGTCTAATAATTCTCTCATGAATACCAATTGCACTCCTTCTATGTAAATATGATTTGTATGTTACATCGCTGAGAAACAACTAATTAGATTTAAGTCCATGCTGAATAAATAGAAATAAAATTATAAGATTGTTAAGAGATCTGTAATATTAGCGATAAGCACAGACCATAAAACTCATTGTCAGGAAAGCCATGATCACAATCGCAGCTAGAGATATTTACACAGCGTAATATGCTCTTGGAAGAAAATATTTTAATCTTTACTAATGCGAACAAAATGTTTAAACTTAAAGTAAGATAAATTTTAGTGCGTGTATTATTTACATTATTAAGTACACAGGTACAGATTAGTTGTTTATTTTTATACCTTAATGTGTACTAGTGTAGTATCTTTTATTAATAGTCTGCATTCGTGAGATAGTATTTAATTACATAGCCTTGTGCTATGTGGCAATATGTGACATAACAGATTGTGCCATCAAAATACTCAAGAATTAAATCTTAATTCTTCTCACTAACTCACTATAAATCTCAATGTATATGTATCTACATGGTTTAGTTTAAATCTATCTCAGTTCTGTGAGTACTTCAACATTTTAATCTTAAATCTCTTAAATCATTAAACAATATGAAAAACGTAAGTGTTTTGTGGATACTACTCCTTTTCATTGGATTTGGATCTGTTTTAGGACTCCCAAAGTTCAAAAACACTGTAAGTCTGTAATAAACATACCTATATTATTATAAAATATCACATACAAAAAAAGCAAAAAAAATTACAATTAAATAAATTGAATACTTCATTTGAATTGTGATTCAAGCTAAATTGTACCATAGCTATGATTATACAATTACGACAGCTAATTAGAACTCATTGATACAGTTTGAAATATTTCAGAATTGTGTTGGGAAAGGAAGCAGCTGCACCGTGGATGAAAACGGATTGTCAGCCGGAAATTGCTGTAACGGATTTTGTCACATAGACATGCCAGAAGACAATAGGGGATATTGCAAGAGTTGGTTCATTGGTGGCAGATAAAGGTCACTGATCACTGGTCGATAGAGTCAAAATTAATTTTGTGTTACATTTACCATGAATGTACTTCTGTCCCACTATCGTCCTATTTCGTCGTACTAACGCTACTATATTAGGAAGTAGTTTTATTATTTTACTATCTTATTGGGATTAGCCAAACTTGTTTTTATTTTCAAAGGAATTAGGTGGGTGAAATTGTGAAGATAAAGTATTTATCTAGCGGTAATTATTGCAACAATTTAACCATATTATAAGTAAATTACTTGTGTAGTGTCTCTAGTTTCCAGTAACTTCAGCTTCACTCTGTATTTACTACTTTTTCATACGAGTATCCATAAATTGTATAGGTCTCAATTAATTGTTTCCATCTAATATTCATAGCAAAACTAAAACTAGTCAATTTCTAAATTTGCAGAGAAAAAATCATGGTTTGGAATAATTGTATATCGGCAGTGTACTAAAGTAAGCTGTCATTCCATTTTATCTAAATGTTCAATAGTTAGCCTATTGTTTCTCAAAATTTAAAAAAACATGTTTTGTTTTATAGAATATCGAATATGTTTGTTACATACCTCTGTTTGCTATGTACCTATCGACCATTCATGAAAAACGTTCATTTGCGAACCTGTACAAACTACATGTTAATCATTGTGAACTACTAGGTATCTACAATTATTGAATTGTTAATATTAAAAATGCTGTCAATTCAGCATTGAATTATGAATAGGTGACGTGTTAAGTTGAACTTGAAAATTACTATTATCTAGAACAATAATATGGTTTGTTTCTCTAATGACAGTCTGTTCGAAATCCGCACTTACTTAAATAGTTAGCAGTTTTTCAATGAGACTGTCGATGTCTTAGGTACGTAACTGTCTCTAATGCACGCTAGAACATCATTAGCAGAGTAGTAATGTAGCACATTGGTTAGCCAAGTCACAGCATTGCAAACGAAGGAGAACATACACGTTGGCAATATAATAACTGTCACGGTTCCGCTGTGCTACTCTAGTAGAATGGAAACGACTGTCATCGAAAGCTTAACATAAGTACCAGACTAAGCCACCTAGGTTCACTCTACCTACTCCTTTAACTAAGGTACAAGTTTCCACTTTATACAAAACTACAGGTAAACTCTGGTAATTGTGAGAAACTATTCAGTTTTTACTCGTCTTTTAAAGGAAGAAAACGGAAAAGAGTTCACCTCACGTACACACTAAAATCTCTTCAATATTTATGCAGTGCAAACATTTTTTAACACTTTATTACATTGTTACGCTTTGTATTCGTATGTGAATTGTATCTAGGCACTCATTGTCTCCCTATTTACAAAGAGTAGTTAGTAATAGAGTAAGTAGTATTCGTATCTTCGGTTACATTGTAGAGTGAGGACTGTTACATTATTCCAAGCTCTCAAGTTTAAAACAAACCAATCACTATTATACATACCTTGTCTGTCTTAGGTACTCTATATAAGTTCTCTGCTTTAGAAACGTATATTTAATAAATTGAACTTTATGCGAAAAACCATAATGATATGTGTGTGATTTGTTTCTCCTCGTTGTCAGAAGTCAGAAGACAATTTACTATTATATGTATTTAACAATACCAGATAACACTTGGATAATGGATAGGTATTTGGCATATTGCAATGCAAGAAGAATGCATATGGTACAAGTTGAAGCATATTATTTGTATTATTGTATTATATGCAGCTGTAGAAGACGTTATCACAGAAATTTTTGCTTGACAGATAGACCATATTACTTAACATACTTTGACTTTGCCCTGAAATTGTTCTTTATCAGTACCATGTAGATATTACACATAATACTGTACTTGCACTGTACTTAAAGCCATGTCTGTATATATAACGAAGTATCTGTATATATGATTAAAGTTCACTGGCAACCATAGTATATTTAGTGTTATATGTGTTTTCATGCTAACACAACAATGTAAGATACTTTGTCGGTAGCTTAACAATGTATAAATGGTTTATGGTACACACAGCACACAGTTATATAGCTGGCAAGTACTGCAATGAAGTTTTACGTATTAATTCTCTTCATTCCACAATAAATCTGTGCGTTATGTGATGTTTCAATGTTTCCTTGCACCTTATGTACGTGGCTACATACAAATGAGATTAATTTTTGATATATTTATTTTATCGGGATAGACACCACAAGTGTACCTTGACTTGACTTAAAACCAAGAAGCTAGAAACTAATCTTCACGTTATGTTAGGCGAGGCGAGGCAGGAGGTAAAGCGGCTATTCGTTTCCTCTGCGATATCTCTATTGTTGTATAGGATATATTAGGAACAGGTTTCATTAATCCTTATTTAGTGCTATATCTCTCTGGCTCGTATTGTTCCTCAGTACACAGCTTTGGAATACTTACTTATTGTTGGCAGGTCAAAGAAATAAGAGTGTTAGCCTTAATCTACTCTCTTTAAGCAAAGATTTCCATTTCCAAATTCAGTAAAACAAATAAATACCATCTGTGTCTGCTCGTTTTCTTATCTGTCTAAATATCAGCAATAAAATAAATTACGACCTTATTATTGCATCTATAACACGAGAAAAATACATTTTTCTCTGCAAAACGCAAAAATCTACAACTTCTGCAATGGGGAATAAAGTTGCATTTATTCTTGCGTTTACAATCTGTTTAATTATTATCCAAACGGCCTACACGGTAAGGAATTGACATTTCAAATTCCATAATAGTTTTCCTTGTAAATAGAAAATTCCCTGGGAATTCATAGCATCGGTCATTACCACTATTTATAGTTATAAATAACTCGTTATAATTGTCAAACTGAGTATTCTATTCCAATAGCAACAATGCCTTCCAAATGGATCCAAATGCAAACTAGATGACTTCAATGCACCGTCTGGAGGCTGCTGCGGTTTTTGTTTTACTAAGAAGTCAGGAGGAAATACTATCGGCCATTGTCGTTCTTGGTTCTCTGGAGGAAGATAGAGCAACCAGATTTTAAACTTTATTTATTACTATTGCATTTTATTTTTACGTAGTTATAGTTGTAGTGCATCGTGTATACAAAATGTGAATATGGAATATATGCTATATATGTCGTTTACAGCAATCCCCATTTACATTAGTGTTTACAATGATTTATTTAAAGGATATGTTGCAGATATTGTGGTTTCCGGTTTTATTTTAATAAGTAAAAATAAAACCTGGTTCCCCTACTACATTTTTAATTATCATGTAAAGCACATCTTCCTTAAAATTAACTATTCGATAATCTACACTGATACATATAAAAAATTGCAACCTGAGACAGGCTCTAACTACTAAATGCTCTTTCCGTTAGTAAAGCACAGCAAGTTATCTGCTATTTCTATGCATTCTTTAGTTTTTGGGAAAGAGTAAAAGCTTTAAACAATTTGAAACAAATGTGTCACGCTGTTTTTTGTGACGTGAAATACTTTTCTCCGAATTATTTAGCAAAGGAAAACACATATAATTGAAATAATGTTTGTTAGAACGATAGTTGCGAGAGTTTATTAGTTCTGGTTGGTTCAGCCAAGATTACTTATTACTTTAAATGTGCTTATGACCACACATATATCTATTAAGGAAACAAAGAACTACTACTAGCAGACAGATTAATCAGAATGCTTTATTTTGTTTTATTTGTACCAAGGTGCATTTGTACATTACCTAAACTAAATTACCAAGCTAAAAAAATAGCTAGTTATCTTAAATGGGTTATCTAAAACCCATAGAAAAACCAATCAATAAGTACAATTTGAACATATAGCAATTATGGTTAACTAAATCATAGTGTTGTCAAGCTTATCAAACTTCATGATGTGCTGAGAACTTTGTACTTAGGTTTATTAATATAAAGTTTAAAGGAGCTCATTGATATTTAATGCAGCAACTCGGCAACTCTTGCGGAAATGCTGTCTAAAATTCTAAACCTAGCAAGAAACCGAATGGAAAACACAAAACCACGTAATAAATACGCAAAACTATGATAAGTATGAATTTGCGACATGAAATGTAGTAATACTCTGCTCTCTTAATTGGTTTTATGCCATTTGGAAGTACAGGTTTCGTAATTCATGAATAGGTAACATTTATTGCTGTAAAAATGACAGCATGTTTTAGTTTTGTCATTTTACAATCTAGTTTTATTTTGTCGTTATTTTGTGTTAATATTGGCCAAAGTTGGCGTATAAATGGCGACGATTACAATGCAAACTTTGGAACCGTCCGAATTTCAAGAAAGGCTGTTATTGTTACCTCTTTAATTAACAGCGGAAGTGTATACAGAATTGAAAATGAACGAGCATCTTTGGTAACTTGGATTACAATAGTGTTAACTAAGACTAATTTAGCATTGTGAAAAACTAAATGGTACTTTTCTTTTGTAATTTGTAATCTATTTTGTTTCAGTATTTGACTGCAAGAAACGGACTTGAGAGTCCAGGAGAATCATTTTTGAAGAAATGGAGCAATAATCTCTCACAATTATGGGAAGCTTCTAAAATTGGTATCCCAAGAAATGATCTAAAAGTAAATGCATTGAATTTGCATGTAAATGACAAATTAAAACCTTTTCATTTTTGTAGATAAAGGTTATATCTTGAAACCTCTGCGAAATGAATTCAACTCCATTACATCCCAAATTGAACATAATGCACATTCATACATTACCTATGATTTTAAGAACCTTGGTAATGGTAGTTGGCATATCAAGAATGTTGTCACTTCCCTTTGCGTCGCATACGAAGGGTAAAATTTTTCATAATTTATTGAATTCGAGCTTTTCTTCTACAAAAATACCACAGAAACTATGAAGTTGATTTCTTATTTGTGGTAATAATGTAAATGTTCTATTCTTATTCAGGGACCAAATCAAAAATGTAAACTGCAACAACAGGGACAAAGGACAGATATGGAAATTTCATCTGGACGTAAAGAAGTAACACCAAGACAGGATAAAATAACGAATTAGCATTGTGTCCGTCTTTATTAATCATGACATTTGACTAAGGCATGCAATTAAAATCTGACTGTAAAATTGAAAATAAAAATTACTTTACCCTTGCATTATAAACAAAGGTTTACTCCCCGTTTGGCAAAGCCCCGTTTGGCAAACCCTGATTGGCAAACACCCAAAAGACCCGTTTGGCAAATGTTTTCTCATTTTTGGGAAAAAGGGCCAAAAACAGCTATTTGCCAAGCGGGTCGTCTGTTCGCCCCGTTTGGCAAAGACGATAAACTTTTACAGTACTGTAAAAGTAGTACGTACATAACTAGTAGAGAAGGTAGGTAGATAATAAGATTATCTAAGTTATGTAAATCAGTTTGTAACCTACAAACACACAGTGTACCTAACATACGTACCTTGTACCTTAACGGTATGTTTTAGTCTTAGTATTGTTTTATCCATGGCTGAGACAACAGTTCATTACGTTTCCCGTACACTTAATATAGTTACACATAAACTTGCCAGGAATGAATATTCGTATTCATTAAGAAATACAAAAAAACGATGCCACTTTCAAAAAACTTACGCATAATTTCTTACAATTTTAAAGTAAACTAGATCATTTATGACATTACAATATCATTATAATATCATTTCATTACTAATATTACCATTGACTGATTACATTACTGATGAATAATAAATTTGAATAGCAACCACAGCTGAAAAACAAAAATTTATATTATTACACCTTATACACAATCTTTGCCAAGCGGGTCATTCTGACGGACCCTTTGGCAAATTTCGACTTTTGCCAAACGGGGCGACCGATCAAAAATTTTTGATTTGCCAAACGGGACTTTGCCAAACAGGTAGGGAACCTAAACAAATCTCTTGAAATTTCGTGTTCGGTTAATTACATACTAGCATTTATTTGTTTAAGATTTTAAAAGTATTTTTCTAAACTATTTAGCACCTACAGCAGCATCGTTTATTATTAGCTTTGTGAAGAATTTTTGGATCCAGGGTAAGATTCATTCTAACGGGCGGTGTTCTTTTCATAATCGACAATTCCATTTCCGCCCTTGCAGCTTTTTTGTCAAAAGTTTCTGGGTCAAGTTTTTCTTTGAGTGCCAGCCGTAATTCAGCAGCGTGTTGGGCTCTGACTCTTGAGATTTGTACTCTTCGTTCTTTTTCTGCTTTGTGTTTTGCAGTTTTAGAGTCCTTTGATTGAATTACATTCGAAACCAATTCTTTCCTCTTTTCCTCCAGTTCATGGACTCTTTTGAGCATTTCCGTACTTCGTTCTTCCCTTAGAATTCGTTCACTAGCAACTCGTGCTCGTCTTCTGTCAATTTGTTGACTATATTTTAATTCTGCTCTAGCTTGAGCTGCTAAGTGTAAATTTAACACCTTCTTGTGCCACTCTTCCAGTCCTTTGACCAATTCTGTATGAAGTACACGAGCTTTTTCCATTGCTACCTCTCTGTTTCCAGAACCTTGACAAATCGTTGCATTTCGCATATTAACTCTGGAAAGATAGTTTAATTTCGAACGATGCTCTTTCTCTTCTATTTGATTTCGCAGCTCTTCAATTGCTGCACGAGTTTTTTGCTCCAGACTTTCCAGTTTTAAGGATCTTTTGACATCTTCTATTCTGTTCATTTCAGATACGTGCTAAAAAGTTAAAATTATAGCAAATGATAATGTTTCATAAAAGTATTATAGTTTTCTGTAAAATTTCGCGCATTTATCATTATTCATTAGTTACCCTTAAGTAATCTTTTTCTCTTCTTCGTTTTCTTAGTTCAGCCTCATTCATCCTTTTTTGAAGTTTGTCTCTCAACAGTTGTTTTTGTTGTCGATCTTCGTCCATCATTTTTTCAATTGCCTTTCCAACTTCATATTGTCGCAAAGCTTCCTGCTTCTGCTTTTCTATTAAATGTTTTTTCTAGCAAAATATAACGCCAATTTAATATTCTCGTTTACATCACATTTCAACTAGTATTGCATCTTTAATCAGGTTAGTTTTGACATTTTTCACCTTTTTATAGTTGATATCTTCCAGGTATTTTTCAACTTTTTTATCCCTTTCCTCAATGTACTTCTGTAATCCCGTACGATGTTGTTCCCATTTTTCTTCCAATGCCAAATATCGTTTAGTATTTTCAATATTTTCTCGTTGCCTTTTTTCTGCCAGTCTGTCATGCCATTTTTGAGTTAGTAATTGGCTCTCCTGCAATACATTACACAAATGTATTCATGCTCTTTATATACCTTCCAAAAACATTGTTAAGTTTATTTCAAAATTATTAAGCATGCTACTTCAACCCGAAATCTTTGTAGTCGTTCCTTCTCAATACATCGTCTCAATTCTTGAGATTTCTTATCCCATTCCAATTCTCGACCTTTCTTAAGAATAAGCCTTTCCAATATTTTCCTATCCTCGGGTGATAAATCGGCTGAGGATAGAATATCACCATATCTGGAATACATAATTAATCATTTCCCCTTAATTTTCTATAGATAATCCGCTTTATATCCCTTACTTGACTAATTACCATTCAAATCACATTTATCTGGTTATCCACAGATGTAATTAATTATCAATTATTATGACTACTAAACCGACCTTCTCACGTAGCTAGATATGATTTCATTGTCATCATTAAGTTCCACTTGACAAGGGCAAAGTCTAGGACTTTGCGTAAGTTTTCTGAAATCTAAATTACTAGCCCTTGTGAGGTCAGGCACGCTCCGACTTGAAATAAGAGTCTCATCTAACGTCAAATGATTTGAGCGTGGTCTTGTATCTGCCTCATGGTTTTCTTCATCAACAGATTCTGTGTCTGATGTTGATGGTAAAGGATTAGTGGGCTTATAATTATCCAGAGCGGCGGAAGAGGCGTAACGCCTGGGACGGGAAGAAGCCATTCGGTAACGCGTAGACGTAACTGCTGCAGATTTAGCCTTCATCGCTGAATTTCGGAGTTCACGACATTTCAGTAATTTTTCTTACGTAAGAAAACACAAACAAGGAATATTAGTTACGAATAATTTTCTTACGTAATAATAGTGTCATTGGAAATCTTTCAGAACTATATCTCAAAAAGATTTAAACAGTGTAATATTAGGGTATTGAATTTCTCACACCTACATTTGCATACCTTACTGTAGTTTTACAATTTTTATTGAAATATCAAAATTGCGTCTTGTGCAGGTTTGAGATTTCTATGAATGAGAACTAAATATCTCCTCATATTTCCGGGGATACTTTCAAAACATTATAACAACGCTAACTTTACCGACTTGAAAACCACAATTCATGTTTACCTTGTCGAATGGTTTCATCTTCTTCGTACATTTCGTAGACTTTGGCGAGAGGATAGTCACAGTATGTTTCTTCATATTCTTCTAGATTTCGATAAACAAGTTCAATAGGCTGAAAATGAAAAACAATTCTGAATTCGTTCTTTAATAATAAGTTTTTGGAATAACAATATGAAAATTTTTTATGGCACATATATATTGATACCATAAGCTGAAAAAGCTCTGAATTGACATGGAAAAAATTAAATTAAGAATACCTGAATCTGCAAATGGTCACATACGTCCAGAGAAGTAGGACTGCTAAGAACAACTGGAGTCTTGCTAGCAAACTCTCCTTCAAAATTATCCAAGTTTAGAGTCATTGTTGAGAATAGTAATTAAATTTATCCTTGTGGAGACGGCACGGATATTCTATTCTGGGTTAGAGTTGCCAAAAGATTCTCCTACACGTGCAAATAAAGTAAGGCAACTCCTATCAATCAATGTGTCTGTTGGAATACCTTCCGAAAGAATGTGGAACTTTGAGCGTTCCTATACATATGGTCAAGTAAATCTAAACTCGATTCTTTTCTCCAGGCAAGTCTGAAAGCCAGAAGTCAGGGTCAAGACAACCTTTAAGCTACCAGATAAAACCGATGCACTAAAAATGCAAACGACACATATAACTAAATCACCTTGCATGTGCTATATTATACTATAATGCATAAAGAGTCACAGTGTAGATGTTAATATCTGTTTTGTACTGCAAAGAAAGCTGTTATCGTGAACTGGGTTGACAGGAAGAAATATGTGTTATTGTAAGTAATAACCACACTTTTGCCATGCCACTGATATTAATCAACCCGTACGTGGAATGCATATAGGAATCTCAAACTTTAAGGAAAATGACAAGAAGCGGAATTCGTTTCCAGTGTAGAATAGAAATTACTTGTGTCTAATAATTTCGGTGTATCTCTAGAATGAATGTAAAACGGAATAGAATGGATGTGAAACTTTTGCTTTGCTTTACTCTAAAAAGAAATTTGCAATTAGTTAACCTTCACTTTCTTTTATGGCACACTAAATTTGAAAATAACCGTGGCCGTTCGTGGTCAAACGCAAACTAACAATAATAATATTGTACCGCTTTTAGCGTACAACACATATGCACAATACAGGTGTTGGAATATAGGGAAGAAAATAAGGCTCATCGATTACAACGGGAGCGATTTACAAGCGTGTACACAGGAAAGAGACTAAATAAGAACCGGTAGTTCTGAGTTCGGATACGGAAAGTACACAATGTGTCATGAAACTATATGTGTATATCTAGTTCGATGGTTTGTTGGTACTACCCATTGCCAGGTGATACAACACAAATGAATTTTACTATCTAGCTTTCCATGTAAGCTACGACGGACAAGGATCTGTCGCAAAACGTACACAGTTATAATGTAGTAGTACCTTAACCCTTAACTACACTTGCCTAGAATCTTTCGCCTAGTGTGTAGAACTAGGGCAAATTAAAACCCATTGCTATGTAATCCACATCCACTTGACAAACTTGGCATTGCTCAATTCAAAATAATACTACAGTTGATTGTGCAAGCCAAACACATTCAAGATCAGAAAATGATATAAATAAATATTATATATCATACGTCATACCCATCTATGCTCAAAAACTTGAAGGCAGAATGTCTAGATTCATGTACTAATTAATAAATAAATACAACGTATACAGTACATACATAAGGCTGCGTCATGGGAAGTTTATTTTTAGATTTTTCTGCTATTATTCTGTCATTTCCAAACTGATGTTAAGAGAAATGGGGCTGCGGCCTGTGCATACTATATAAAACGTAACACTCTACCGAAAGCGTAATCAAAAATGATAGTAATCAATGCCGTGTTGTAACACCCGGTCTTGTAATGGTTGAGCAATGCTTTGGGGATAGTTTTCTTGAGTAGAACCTCTCCTAAATTGCTTACCATTGGAATTTCAAGAAAAATCTTGAAATCATTGCCTACCTTTTGCAGTCCCATAGTTAAAAATTGAACTACCTACGAAAAAATTATTTTTTAGAAATATTTAGGTTTTATGGAGATGCTGTTTTGAAAATGGAATTCAGTATACGTTGAGCTTAAGCTTTTATTAACATTTATTGATGTTTCTGTACGTAAACGCCTATTCTGAGGTAAATACTACTGGTAAACATAGCTGTCAAGTTGAATGAATGCTCGGTCGACAACCCATGGTGTATTGACATAACTCAAATCGCCTGGACAGTCTGGAGAACATTTTTCCAGTATGGAAATTACCGTAGCCAAATAACTACGCATGCAATGTGTAATCATTTATTTAACTGCCATTGAACCTCCGAATACCTGAATAATAACCAATAACTCCAATGGTAAGAGACAATTCTTTATACGAACTGATTTGGTGTATCTGTGTATGATTCTTTAGGGTTTGTCGACTATGTAATATTATTCCACTGTGTTCTTAAGACTCTATTAAAAGCAATAGGTCTTCTATAGTTGGAGATGTTTTTATTTGAAAGTTTTCATGAAAATGCACCTTTAATCCATTCTATGATGAATGATTCAATTCATATATTTAAAGAACTGTTTTTCGATTGGGATGAGGCAAAAATTAACCATGCCAAAATTATGTTAACCGATTGATTTTGCAATAGGTTAGACCTTTGCTTGAGCAATATTCATTTTGAGAAAAACGTCCTATATTGTTTGTCTTTCATAAAGCCACAATTCTCCTAGGTGTATTTGCATAAGGTATACACACACGTATAGGAATGTATGTGCTACATTTTTGGTTATGATGAACTTATGTTTTGCACTAAATTCTGCAAAGAAACAATGAGTTTAGCTGCCGCAGTCTAGTATCACGCAGTGGTTACCATTTATCGATATAATATCAATAACTGATTGGGCCCTTGCATTTTAATACAGTTTTTATAATACGAATATAGTATAAAGATAATATTATAATAGTCATCCAAAAAGATTCCTTAAAATAAAATTATGACAATGTATCACGCTATGAATTATCAGACTTTCGTCGAGTTGACTAACTTATTACGGGCCAAAGTTTCCTATACATAGTTATGAATCAGTCTAGCACATTGTGACAATTATGAGCAAATATAGATTGCTGAATTAAAATTGAAAGTGTTTTAGCTTTCAATTGAATCTGTATGTGTTACGAAATAAATCATGTATAATACAAAATAAATACTATACCTACGTTATGCTTTGCACAAAAGAAAACAAAGGGTATTCAACAAGTAGCTAGAATATAATCATCATATAATATTATTACATTGGGTGAAAGTAAAAGTATTTCAGTGTGCAATTGTATTTAATTCTTTGTCCTGAATTTAGGTTAATTGCTCAGTGAAATCACAAATTAGAAACTAGAAATCACAAATAACGATTTTTGTTTACAAAGAGCTTTTACTTTCTATACTTCAATAGAAAACTATATGGCTCATTTTTAAGTAGCTGTGCTATGTTGGATTATTGAATCTTTCTACAGAAATGCCAATCTAGAAGCCACATTTAGAATTCGAAAATGAAATTTTATTCCAATTTTCAAGTAATTTACATTGTTTTATTAATTCGAAACGCAGTTTCCGAATTCTACTTCTGCTACAAGGGACCGCACAGGATACTTGATGTAGACTGTCCAGGGGGCTTCTTTTTTAAAAAACCCTTAGTAGTTACGTGTACTTCTCCTTACGTTCAAGAAACCGGAGTAAACTCGTAAGATTATAATATCTATAAATGGATAATTCCATTTTGAAGTAATGTATTTTAAGCTATTTGGGCTGCATATTGGAATTATTGATTATTATAAGATGTACTGCTGTTTATAAAACTGTTAGGGCTAAATTGAACGTTATACATGGAAAAGAAATAATAATCGGAAAATTAGTTTAAAAATTACCTAAACTTGCCTCACAATTTACGTATTTCAGAACTGTATGGGGACAAAGTGTATGTATAAATAATATCAAATTCTTTGACGAACCCAGTACACCAAATGTCGCTAATAATCCTGAAGCGTCATCAGGTAGGAATTTGGTAAGAATTCATGAAATAGTTATTTAACGGTATTACAAAAACTTACATATACTTTATAACTTCATTTCATGTGAAAAATAGTTTCAGTTTATTGCATCGAAATTCGGTTCTACCTACACCGCTAAAGGTGAGCTAATAGATTCACTTAAAAAACACATTGCAAATTTATTGCTAAATGACAATTTATAGCAATCTGTAAATCATATAATTTACATGATTTTTGTAAATTTGTAGAACAATCCATTTCTCATTGTAGAGATGAGTGCTTTGCAGAGTGGGAGGATTTGTATGCAAATGCAACTTCTAATTCTACTGAAGAAGAGTTCGATGACAAAATTCCCCCTGCAAGTGAAAATATTACGCAGTTTCAATTGGAACAAAATCAGAAGCTTTTCACTGAGCTAATCGACGAGGACGACGCAAATCCATCACCCGATCCTTTAGCTGAAAATTATAATGCAAATGGTTTTATTCGTTTGTATAAACTTTTGGCAAAATCAATGCGAATTACTATCCAGAGTTGTGACGGTTACGTCGATGCATCTTTCTACAGTCAAGTTCTCAAAGCTATGATGAGTCTGTTGGATAAATCTAATAATACTCAGAAAGACATTGGAATTGAAGAGTACAAAAGGATTGACGCAGCCCTAGATGAATGTGCACAAAATAAAACTGGTGCTAATAAAGGTTTTACTCTTGTCGGCCCAAAATGCAACAATTTAAACACAGTAAGAAAATATGCACACTCTCAACTTCTTTTACACATTACAGCGCATTATTGCTTAATGAAATGCTAATTGGAATACGTACTTAATCTAAATAATACAGGTGGAAGGAACAAAGTATGGTAACAGCAGTACTGTAATACCTTACAAGTTAAAACCCAAATCGTTTAGATGGTATGCTCCATCAGATACAAAAACCGGACCAAAGTATGACCCTATTGTAGAAGCGGCTTGGGATGCTGTTGATTTCATACATGGATTCTGTTTCTTCAGTTTCAAATCGGATTACAATTATCACCATATTTATACAATAGCTATGCAGGCACTGTTCCCAAAATTTCCTATTCAGCAACGATGGTGCTTAAACATTTTATACTTTCTTTTTGATACCGTAATGTGCAACATCTGGCATTAAAATTGGCTTTTCCTTAGGGTCTACCCTGCACTTGTCAAAAATGATGGACAATTTTGGAACAATGTTTTACAAACCACAAACATTAAGCAAACGATGATGAATTTAGATGCTTGTGCCTTAGCAGCTTACCACAATACGCCTTTTCTCTTCAGACTGGATAAACCATTTTATCCAATGCCTGAGTAATCTAAATTAAACTTCGTAAAAACCTAGTAGACTCATTTAATAAGCTTTATGACTCATTCCTTGTGTACTTTCAACAGAGACGGAAATGCAAATATAGGTGAACCTGAGATTAGCAATAATGCTAGCAATGGATGGCAGGGTAATTCGGAGGATTTTTGGGCCATGTATCAAGAAAAAGGGGGCTGGCGGTCAATATTTAGTGAGGACAAATATACTTGTCTTGATACCGACGATGACGAAAAACGGCAGCAAGTTTATGACGATCTAAAAAAAGATTGTCCATAAATAGTATGTTGTTGCAATGTATGTCTACATATTTTTGGTTTTCAATAAAGAAGTGCAATTATATAATGATTTTTAAGTCCAATCTAATCTGTCTAGTGAAGCATTAATTATTAGTATCACTAATCAGCAATACATCTCCTCTCTCCTCTCTTATTGAACTTTTGTGCACTACCTTATCTTAGTGATTCCCCAGTAAAACATAGAGGAAGATCTAGCTTATAAACGATGGAGACATTTGCGAAGCATAAAAAACAAATTCAATAGGCACTCCCATTTAATAACAATTTTTGCGCTATAAACTAATGCATTGTATTTATGTATGGAAGAATATTTTATAACGTATACAATTTACATAATTTTAATTTTCTACCTTTACATGAATCATAATTTAGGCTTTCGTAGTATCTTGTCGATTTTCGATTTACTTACTCGACTGCAATTATGAATAAACATACACATATTTGAAATTCAGAAACGCTTAAGTCATAATCGACAAAACAACAAAATATTTCGTATTTCTATATGCAGATCTTTGAAAGAAACCAAACGGAAGGTAATAAACATCAGGCTTCACAATATGAAGAGACATTTTCTAAATAAACTATCCGGTTATTCCTGAAAACCTTTGGTAGTTCCTACGTGGCAATGAAAGACGACTTGTCCCTTATGATTAAGGAACTACGGTGTTCCTGTGGTGTGGAATTACCTGTGAAGGTTTCTTGGTCTGTACTGTTCAGTGAAATCAGAAATTAGAAAGCCTAATTATCTATTGTCTCTAAACTTTGTTTGATTTTGATGATTTTATTTACTATAGGCTTTCATTTTTTATTGTCCAAAACTTCTACAGTAATCAAGCCTTTTTGTAAATAGCAGTTGTGTCAAATGGCATTGTTGATTCTGTTTAGCAATATGCTATGCTAGAGAAGTGACATTTCTAAGAAATTGAAAATGAAATATATTTCTGGTTTCCTAGTTTTTTGCATATCACTCTTAATTGAAAAAGTTGTTCCTGAATACTATTTCTGCTACAAAGGGCCACAGGTGCTACAAGATACAGATTGCCCAGGGGGTTTCTTTTTAAAATCCCCCATAGAAATATCCTGCTCTGGTAAATACAATCCAAATGGAGGAACAACTGCGTAAGATCAGTAATTTCTACTAATCACACATTTCATCTGTTTTAGACGTAAATTATAAATGCAATTTAAAGTTAAAGTATAATAACGCATCTCAATATTTTCAGAGCACAAATAGGAGAAAAGATATGTTCCAATGGAGTTGATGTAATAGCTGATCCGGATATCAGCTACTTTAAAACGGTAAATTAATTGCTAATTTATAATTAGTAGTAGTAGTAAAGTTTTTCATAGACAGAATGTTTTAATTAGCCCTTGTTCCCATCTCTGTAACTACAGCTGCAGTTTTTGAAGACGACCGGAGGCGGCGACTCCCCCGATAAACCCCGTAAGATTAAATCTGTACTCAAAAGTCATATTCACTCTTTTAAGTAATTAGATTAATTACTAGCTGACAATTTTACATGATAATTTTTACATGCGATTGAAGTTTCCCCTGAAGAACGCGAATGTACACATTCTAAATGCTTAGCGTCATGGGAGGATAGGAATGCTACTTTAGCAGCAGAGTTCGATGACAAAATTCCTCCTGTAACTGAAGAAATTACCAATTTTCAATTGGAGCAGAACAAGAAGCTTTTCACTGAACTAATCGACGAGGACGATTCAAATCCATCACCCGATCCTTTAGCTGAAAATTATGATGCTAATGGTTTTATTCGTATGTATAAACTTTTGGCAAAGTCCATGCGAATAACTATTCAGAGTTGTGACGGTTACGTCGCTGCACCTTTCTACAGCCAAGTACTTAAAGCTATGATGAGTCTGTTGGATAAATCTAATAATACTCAGATAGATATTGGAATTGATGAGTACAGAAGGATTGATGCAGCCTTAGATGAGTGTTCTCAAACCAAAACTGGTTCTAATAAGGGATTTACTCTTATCGGCCCAAAATGCAACAATATAAACAAAGTAATAAAGCATTACAGAGTTTCATTTAATTCATTTTAAAGGAATATTCTGATATATCTATTTTAAATGACGCAGGTCGAAGCAACAGAGTTTCCTTACAAGAATAAAACCAAAACATATCCTTACTATTTAAGACCTAAATCGTTTAGATGGTATGCTCCACCAGATACAAAGACAGGACCAAAGTATGACCCTATTGTGGAAGCGGCTTGGGACGCTGTTGATTTCGTTCATGGATTCTGTTTCTCCAGTTTTAGACCTAACTTAGTTTACCATCATATTTACGCAATAGCAATGGAATCACTTTTCCCAAAATATCCTATTCAGCAAAGATGGTAGTTATACAATTAATTTTTGGCTTTGTCTTGTATTAACCTAAAGATGAGTATTTCCCATTTTATAAAATATCACCTTCTTAGGATCTATCCTGCGGTAGTGAAAAATGATGGGCAGCTTTGGAATAATGTTTTACAAACTACAAACATAAAACAAACAATGAAGAATTTAGACGCTTGTGCTCTAGCTGCGTATCACAACACACCTTTTTATTTCAGACTGGATAAGCCATTTTATCCCATGCCAGAGTATTCTAAATTATAATTAGTGAAACGCTAATTGACTCATATGAGATACTTTATGCTTCCTTGTTTAATTCTGTAGGGATCCAGAAGCACTTAAAGCTTATCCAGATAATCAAAGTGCTAAAATGGGATGGAAGGATACTATTGAGGAATATTGGACTATGTATAATGAAAACGGGGGCTTACTGTCTGCATTAGGGGACCAGGCAGTATGCCTAAAATCCGTCGATGACGCAGAACAGCAAAAAGTTATAGATGATCTTAAGAAATCTTGCTAATGGTAAAGACTATAAATGATCAAAAAATTTCTGTTTATGCTTACATGTTTTCTATTGACTACTTAGTTTTACCTTTTGAATAAAGAATTCTTTTAAACCTAATCAGCGCAATGCGAAATGTACTATTGAATATCACATCACTCTATATACTAAATACAAATATGTTTATTCAAGAAGTTTACAAATTAAAGCTTTACACTCTAATATTCCATATACAATAATAGTACAACCAGAAGCAGGGCTAAAAGTTTGTTTGCCTTTTAGTACCTACCTCTCTGCACCTTGCAGTAATATGATAGAGTAGGGGATGTTCAGTTTGTATGTATACATACAGATAGAAAAAGATGAAATGCATGGCACTACTAACGGATGGAAAAAGTGAGACACTTTGCTTTCTGGTAGGAACTTAGAGGAGAGTTGTTGGAGCGCATTGCTATAAAAGGAAAGAAGCTTATTCTTGAATAGTCTCTTCGCGGTCTCTCTCTTCCCTTTCTCCGCGTTACTCTTCTTGAGGAGGAGAACTGAATTCACGGAAACTGAACTGACCTGGATTGCATTGTATATTCTCTGGCTCTGGCTAAATTAATACTTAGTTATAAGAGCTAAGATGGTAATATAATACATTATTATGTATTATCCCAGTAGTATGTTCTACCCGGGTTCTACTCATTAAGAAAGAACTGGTTTGTAAGTGTGTATAAACTCCTAATTAATTAATTATTGCTTTGTCCATAAATGCATAATTAACTGCCTATACATACATATGTAAAAATACATACCTATTTATATTATTACATAACTGAACTATTCGTATGCTCTTTCTTTCGTGTTACAGCGTACACCACTCCATAAGATAGTTATCAAAATAAAATTCATCAACATTATTTTATTACTGGATTCTCTTTTATGACACACTTTCATTCATACTGCTGCGTGCACTGACAAACTTAATACCTTTCACCTTTATGGATAAATTTCGCTTACGTAACTCCATATATACCAAAAACTTGGATTTAGTTGACTTTCGATGAAAATATAATGCCACGAAAATATACATATAATATGAGATCTCCACAAACTACCTAATCCTTCTAATTTCTAAACTCGTCATCATATCACAACACGTCATTTTATAGAGTATAGTAAATAATTGCACAATACACAATGACTTATTATTACTATACACAATGTATGCGCGTCAGTAAGACCTATCTCTCAAGCATACACACATTTCTCCTTTTTCTTTGTAATTTTAAAACAATTGAAGCCCACTGCACACATTACTACATACAAATTTTTATTTGGAAAAGTATAAAAATGCAGACATACAAATTGTCACTGGACTTACAGGAACATTTCATTTAAATTGCAACCTTTTTGTTGGAGTTTTGCATTAATGAAGAATTTAATTTAGTTAACAAATTGGCTAATGGCAATTCCAAAATGAAGAACAATTCTGTGCTGGTGCTCTTAGTTCACTAACCAGATTAAAATGCCAAGCTTGCTGTGTATTTGAGAAGTTGCATTCGGACTTACCTAAGGTCTCGTTCACCCTGAAATATTTTATCGAAGTGATTACTTACTCTTGGTCCATCAAGCATTATTATTATCAGTTTTGTATTACGTCAAATGGATTTGCAAACGATAATGTATAGTTGGCAGTTTGGCAGTATCTTACCCTCGACTATAAAAGCAATCATTGGAATTGGAATCTCCATCTTTTATTAAGTAATTAAACTGTCCTTTGTTTGCGTCAATAACAGACAATGAAATCAGATTAGAGAAATATCGAACAATATCACCCGTTATATTCGCGAATAGCCTTTCTGCATGAAATTTGTGCACTGCTCCCGATTGCAAGTCAATTAATTTCCTATTGCCTTGAAAAATATCATTTCAATGAATCATTGTTAGTACCCAAAAACGAAATGATGTGTGACTATGAAAATGATATACTTTTGTAATGAATGATCCATTGGTGCTCAGGAATATCTTGACATAAGCCAGTAAGGATTGTTCCGTTTACAAAGAGTTTGTCAGGTATCAACCCTCCAGAAGGTCCTGCAACCATACACTGTTTCAAATATTTGATTTGTATTAAATAGTAGAATCGACAAAATTATTCAGATATGTAGGAATTTTTTCAAGCCTAGTATATAGTAATACATATAATATAGTAATAGTTCATTTATGTAGTTTTTCTAGTACGTTAAAAGTCTTAGTATATAGGAGGTACATTTCGTAAGAAGTTTCTTACCAAATTATCCTCATTTTGTATATAATACTCTGCTCCATCAATGATAGTAGTATTAACAGAAGTAAGCACTATTGACAAGGGAATAAATACAGCGAATATTTCTGAATACATGTTTTACTAATTCAGTAATGCAAAATCAATGGCTGATGAAATTTTAAACCGATTTTACTTGGGTATGTAGTATTTACTTGCTAATACTTAAGTCCACATTAAAGAAATGGTTCATGCCTCCACCGAAATCTAGTAATCATGTATTATCTCCATTCTAATTGCTCTACGATTATGTTTTCCATTAGCCACTGTATGTTCATGAAATGAATACTATCATTGGAATGGATATATTAACGAATATCTTTTCCTAATCGATGTCTCGTGCAAAGTGCAACTTGATTCCTAAATCATTTAAGGATAAAATGTTTCATGGGTATTGACACTCATAAATCGTGTTAAGATATGTTGGCACTAATTAATTCAATAGTTACGTTTCGGAAATTCCTCTTTGCAGGTACCTCACGTAATGAACGTAAGCCATAGGTAACTAAAATAATTATGGCAATTAAATTACATCATTGGATTTATTGCCTTCTGACACACTGGAAATGTGATAATTCCGAAAGCCAGGAACCTTATCTTGTAAAAGCCATTTACGAATTCTACCGAGTGACGTTCGTACTTTTGCCCTCGCTAAAATCGGAGTCATTTTGATTGCACGTCGCATTGGAAGAGGTCTGATGACTCGATCTGGTCCTGGTTTTGTTTTCTATTGGAGTCTACAAACATTATGGCACGGCGCACCACAATATATGACCCTCTTAAAATAAGTTGTATATGTATAATTACCCGTTTATGTAGTAATCATGAATTCCTCCTAACCTGCAAGCGTTCAAAAACTTTTGGACTGTTACGATTACATGTTAATGTTAACTGTCCAACACAGGTGACTTTATAACTGATTGTGAAATTGAAATCATAGTTAAAGTCATAGGTGTTTACAAAGCATATTATGGAGTTGAAATGATTGCATATGATTCGGCACTTGGATAATAACTAGTATATAAGTTGTGCTACTTGCGTGAATGTATAAAGATAACGATGACGCTGATCTGATAAGCTTTTGATCCTTTTGTACTTGCGAATTAAAATCTGGTATTCCTATTCGGCTCAATTCTCAAATAATATTAACTAGTTCAGTAAATACGGATATGTAACTATTAAATGTTCCCTACTGTATGCAATGCTCCGTTTTAATATTTCAACCAGGGCCAGGGAGTCAATTGATGATACTTATGAAGAGTATAGTTTTTGCAAGTCTATAATTCTGGGATAAAAGTACAATCTATTTGATAACATGAAAGTTATCTTTAGACAGATAATATGAGTTATGCAAAAATAGTGTGTAAGCCACACATTGTATGACATGAGACCTGAGAGCGATTCGATTTTCTGCGAAATATGAGAAATGTGTTTATATATTGCATGAGAAGTGGACAACATTATTCACACAAATTGATTTGTTTAAAATAGTATATGTAGTCGACAGCTTAATTTGGTCTCATTTGGGTATTATTGCATGCGAAGTTGTAAATTTTGCACGTAAGTTATTCTAGAACTGAATTTTGACCATGGGACAGCAACCCTTTATTTACCAAAAGGTCAGTAAGGTAATATGTGCAATTTGGTACTACACATTTCTTTGAGTTGAATCCTTATACGTAATAATAATATATTTTGGATTTGCATTTATACCTTTTATAAAGTATGTATAGATTCATCGATTTTTCTATAGATTTTAATTCTGATAATTGTTGTTGCTGCCTTTCTGAATACAAGTAGAGCTGATGCAGGATATGGGGATAGATGCGATCCTTCCGGGGTTATTTACTTTAATATACAAAGAACAATTTCAACTAATTAAAGATTCTTGAATTTCTTGAATTGAAAATGTATTATTTTTTTTACTTAAAGAATAACAATGTACTGCACCATCTTCTGCAATCAGAAGAAGCAGTACCTGTTTTGGATGTTTCTAAAGAATCTGAAATAAACCAATATGAACCAGACGAGGAACTTTTAGATGAATATGAAATAGCAGACAATTCTACTACTACTGATCTAACAACACCTAGTGGTGAACCACCAACGACTGATGGTGAACCACCAACGACTACTGAAGTACCAACAACTACTGAAGGATCCACAGTAACTACTGAAGGATCAACAGCAACTACTGAAGGATCCACAGCAAGTACTGAAAGAACCACAGCAACTACTGAAGGATCAACAGCAATTACAGAAGAACCAACAACGACTACTGATAAACAAATAACGACTACGGATCGAATGGAAACTACAACACCTTCAATTTCCCCATATCCTAGATGTAACGCATCCTTGGGACTACAATGCCGAAGTGAAGATGCACTTAGAGAAGAAAGATGTTGGTGTCAACCTGGTTTAATTTCCAACTCCAATAAAGAATCTTGTGGTCTCCCAGCAGGAGTAAATTGTACCCAGGATGGCCCCAAATGCGTTACTAATGCTGAATGTAGGAATGAGACTTCCAATATCTTCAAGTGTCATTGTAATGAAGGGTTTCTCGCATCTGTAAATGGGATTTGTCTTTCTGGCTACCAGCAAAACTGTTCAACAAGTCAAGACTGCAACCCCTATTCGTTTTTGGTATGCTCTCAAGGAAAATGTGAATGCGATAATCCAATGCAACAATGGTGGAGCACTGAACAGAGTAAATGCTTAAGGATTGTCGGAGGTAAATGTTTAGGCTCACCAAAACATTCAACTCATTACAATTACTCATTAATTTTTCATGACAGAATATTTTAATTTGTTTATTATATTTTCTTTTGCATAAAAGCCGATTGCGATGCAGACGACAGATGCCTAATGCAGTTTGCGAAAATAGTATTTGTGAGTGTAGCACAGGGTTCCTAGAATCCCGAGATAATATGTGTGCCGTTGATTACAATGGAACATGTTCTTCGGATCCCTGCTATGAAAGTTACGAATGTAATTCTGATAATATTTGTGACTGTTATCCTTACGAAATTTATCAACCGATTGACCAATACACTCAGTGTGCTATTAAGGCTGGAGAAGGGTGCAATTTTTACGAGGATAAACCTTGTGTGGAAAATTCCCTATGTTACTTCGGAAATTGCACGTGCTTTCCGGAATACTTAAAATCAGAGGAACATACATGCGTTCCTGGCTACGGAGCCGATTGCGATCCTACTGAACCCGATGATGTATGTCAAGAATATTTTCCTGATATATTACTGGAATGCAACGCTAATGAAAAAATATGCCTTTGCAAAGAACATTATGAGTACAATGCAGATGAACCAAGATGCTATGGATTGTTGAATGCAACATGTAACAATGATACCGATTGTTACGATTATGCTCGTTGCTCAGATAATATTTGTGTCTGTGGTGAGGGTTATGTTTTGTCACCATTAAAAGACAAGTGTTTAAGAATTTACGGAGCTTCTTGCGACAACCAAATGGCAATATGCAATAACTACGAATTTTTAATCTGCTCTCCAAATGGGGAATGTATTTGTGACAATGCGCTTAATAATACTTACGAAAATGGCAAATGTGTCGGCTTATCACAGTCCCCTTGTATGACCCGAGAAGATGACTACAAGAAAAGAGATTGTATTCAAAATTCAACGTGTATTCAAAATTCAGAAGGCTCACTTGAAGGGACTTGCGTCTGTAATGAAAATTTTCATGACGAAGATAAACGATGTGTTTCCCACAATGGAGCAAATTCATTGGCGAATTCTATCGGTGTGATCTTTATCATTTTCGCAATTAAAATATCAGTTTTCGAATAGTAAAATTCCTTTCAATGTCTACTTTAATATCGTTATAGCACCCTCCAACCTGACTACCCTAAAGGGCAATATAAATTGCAAAATTACCATATTTTTACTGCGTATATCCTGATATAAAAGGCTTAACGTATGTTATGTTAACTTTGCAGTATATTAATGTATTTCTAAGCCCACATGTTAATGTTATGTGAACCTTGCAGATTAACTGAAATGCTTTTCATTCCCCATATGTTGTGCAAACCTTGCAGATTAACACAAATACCCTTCGAACACAAACCCCATAATTGACAGTGTAAATTTTGTAGTTAATGCAGTTTAATTAATGGTAATAATACGTGTTTTATATTTCCTACATTTAGTAATAAAATCAATAAAAATACACGAAACGCTGCAAATTGCTGAAGTTCTATAATTGTGCGATGATGAATGGTTCTGCATTCAGTATGGAATAATACTTAGTTAATGTAAAGTACCATATTTACATGTAGTGTCACTGTGTCACCCTTAAAATAATACAACAATACCTGAGCCTGAATTAAAAGAACTGTTTATGAACAAAACGTAAAGACAATACATATCATATTACCTGTCATGATATTGCTATTGTTCATTCATAATGAGTGGTTCACTTAATTAGAAAAATGAGATCAATAACAGAATTAAAAAAATAATGAGGTCAATTGTTCACAATTGTTCTCAATCACCCAAATAATTATGGTTACATTCCGGCTACTTTAGTAAATAAACCAGATATACTTTATCTCAGTAGGTTTCCCATAAAATGTAAGTTCTGCCGAATAAATAGTTTTATAAGTAAACTTTCACACATTTACCATCAGCTTAGTTATAGTATCTTATCAAAAATACCCCAGGAACATACTGAAGAACAAATATGTAATGTGTAAATATATCTTAGGCTTTATGACCCAGAGAAATGTATACAGACGATTTATTGGCATTGTTACGCCAATATTATTTACCAGATAAAATACTTACTGTCAGTGTATAGCCACGCTTATCTTTAGGTAAAAGTATATTGGCCCTATCATTTTACAATGCATATACAGCAACTGGCAAACATGAATCGTTAGGATTTGGAACATAATAAACCAGGATGAAAGATGAGAAACATTCAGCGCGTGTTCATTGAAAAAAATATGTAAAATTCTTTGATGTTTCTGATTTTCTAACACGTTTTGATATGAATGAACCTTGACAAAAACGATTATTTTTTCAATTGTTTCTTTCAATGCTGTAACTTTCTGTTAATGTATTATTGAATTAGAGATTTGGTGTTCTGGATTTTATTTGTTTTAGTGTCACCATTCTCATCGTTTACAACTTTAGTTTTGTAGGTTGTAATTGTATTTTTGCTACTAAATGGCACTTGCAATGTAGTAGACTTTTTCGTGCTTCTTTACATACATTCTTCAAAGCATTTGTATCATTTCCTATACCTGTATAGTATTCATAGGCAAAAGAATTCCAAAAGATCATGTATATTCTCAAAGAATATTTTTCGAGTCATAGGTATGGCGTGAATATGGCAATTACCAAGCTATAACTTTTTACAAATATATTAGTGCTAGTTACTACGAACATTTTCTACATTCTGTAAGTACATATGGGAAGTATCATTTTGTCTTTGTCAAACAATCCAAAACTTTGGTATTAAAGTAAATATTAAAATATCATGTAAACACTTAATCTACCTATCAATAAAGTCCACTTTGTGTAGTGTAGGAACTGGAAAGCAAAATAGTATTACAGTGGTTTTCTGAAAGAGCTGCAATAATAGACCAAGAACAAATAGAAAATTCCGTAAAAATTAGAAAAGGTGAACTGGAGACAACAACAAATGGATTTGAAAGGCCTCATCTTCCCCACATTCGTTGGCTTACTGTATGACAATTTACTGCATATTTTCATGCAAGCAATTTACTCCATTGAAGTTCAGGTTTTTGCCCTTCTGCATAAATTGGAAAAATATGACTGTTAAGTTCCTAAGTCATAAGCGAATTCAATTACTACAACAAAGAATAGGTAAGAAACTGTTTCAGCCCCTTTTTCTAATCAACTGAAATCTTGAACTCTATGTAGAGACAAAATTGTGGCCTACAACACAGCATACATTTCAATTTTATTAGCCATTTAAGACTTAAACTTTATTGAAATAAAAAGCTCGCCTATTGAAATGAGTTGTGATTTTGTGATATTCTTAGCCATTCTCACTTTTGGTCTGGCCTTGTCCAAATGAACGCATAAGCAGCAAAACCTGTACAGGTAACGTTTCTTTACTATTAATTGTATTAATACTACGGATAACTTTTTTAATGATGTCTACACATACATATTTCTTTGAGTTTTGCTCAAATCAGTTTTATTTTTCTGAAGCAAACAATTATCGTCATCTGGAATAATATTTGCCTATTGTCAAAAAAATGATAGGATGATGTTGTACTTACTACTAGGTATTACTTCTACTTATACGAGGTGTAGACAAGTATTAATTATGACAATCCATACAATCACAGATTGGTAAAATAAATGTAAGGTTAAAGGTTATTGGTTACATATTATGTTACTCCAAACACTTATTATATCATTTCAGAATAAAATGGTGACCAATTCATCAGATAGCGCTAAAGAATTATTTGCAATCTGCACTAACAACTTTTTATCATTTACTTTTGTAGATTAACTTATCTCCTTTAACGGATGGAACCACTCGTCTCTGAAAAACAAATCAACAGATATGGAGGTAATAATAATCCATTAAATCAAGGCTTACGTAATTTTTTATATCGCCCTGTCTCGTGTCGTGTAAAGCATTTCAACGGTTTTATTTATTGTTGAAGAACAAATGGTATTTATTGTGCAGCCCAACATTCCCAAGCCCAACTAAATGACGTATACTGTCCTACACGACACAGATTATTATATCACCATCATTAGATAGTACTATTGACCAGGAGAGGAAAATCATAATTTTAATTTTTAAATTGAAGGAGTTTCGGCAGACGGTAATACACGTATTGATATTACTCAGCCTTTTTCTGCAGAACAAAAAGCTTACTTTACTATGTCAGGCAAAAAGGTAATCTATTTCATTTCTTATTTTTATATTGAATATAATTATTCCTTAAATCAAATTAGAAACTTATTTGTCCGAATCGTAGACTTACAATAGTGGAATAGTGTTGTTCAAATATTTCCTTTCAAGAAAAATTGATACACAATTTAAAAGAAGAAGTACAGAATTTCGGATTAGAGCTTTTTGGTGCTTGGATTTCGTTACTGCTTATTTGCGTGATTTATTTATTTTGAGACTTGCGTTCGGAATTTCAATATGTACAATAGCATTTGCTGCTTCTGATTAGATAATCTGAATTAATCCAGAATCCACGTTCTTTGATTATTTGAATACCTTAGTTATTTTATTTCTAATTTGAGATCTTTTATTGCACAACTGAACATTGTAATTGCTATTTATGGGTATAGCGTGTAGGTAGAGCTAATTAATCCATGCTTATTATTAAGTCCGGAAACTTCACTAATTTCGTGTAGCCGTAGGTATGCCTTTATTATATGCACAATTAATGCTAATAGTATATTATATTCTAATTAGATTTTGACAGTAGTTGTAACCGGCTGTCTACTATTTGGGCTATCTCACATTACATATGGACAAAATTCCCCTGGGGAGTACTTAGATTCCTGTAATAGCACACAACCGTGTAATGCTGCTAAGCATTTGAACTGCTCCACTGAAAATATTTGCGTTTGTAGTGGCAATGGCGACTTATTCTACAACGAAACGACTCAAAAATGCACAGCATTTGTTGGGAAACCGTGTAATGAACATCCTAATTCTGGATATTCAAAACCGTGTATAGCAAATTCTTGGTGCCGATATCAACCAAACGTAGCAGAAGGTGTGTGCCAATGTACCACTGGTTTTATGGCAGTTTTTGGAAAATGTCTAATGGGTCATAACTTCTATGGATGCACCGGAGCTTCTGATTGCAATGCTTACGCAAATTTAAAGTGTTCATTTGGAACTTGCATTTGTGATTTAAACGCGGCAAATGTAACGAATCAAGAATGGAATGGAAGTGACGAGGAAGGCACCTGCCTTAGTCTCGTTGGAGGTAATTGAAACTGAGCAATGGAATCAAATCTATAATGATCATTTTTTGTTTATTAAAGTTTTGGTAGTTCAATTTAAATTTTAAGTAATTTATTTTGAAACGAATTTTAACAGCTTCTTGCACCGGAGGTCGTTCTTGTGTGGCAAACGCAGAATGTGAAAATAACCGTTCTTGTATTTGTTCGTCCGGATTTCAAGAAACTGAAAATAGGCACTGCTTAAAAGGAGTAGGATCAGATTGCACTTCCAATTCGGATTGTGTTTCCAACCATTGTAGTGGAAATGCCACTGTTGCAGGGACATGTATGTGCCCCCCTGGCCAAATAGAGAGTCCGGACAAAAGATGCCTCGTTTTACCAGGACAATCTTGCTCGGAGAACAATATTTGCATTGAGCATGCGTCTTGCAGTCAAGGGGAAAACGTTTGCGTCTGTGACCAAGGTTTTTCATTTCCAGACTCAGGGGACAAATGCTTAGCAAATTTTAATTCTAGTTGTCCAATGCCTCCAACTGAAGAACTCTGTAATACAGACATTTACCTTAAATGTAACGGTACTGGGACCGCAAGTAGATGTATTTGCGAAGCAGGGTATGAATATAATGCTACACTGGAAAGATGTCAAGGAGGATTTGATAGTATTTGTAAATTGCCTTCAGAAAGGGAATCTGACTGTGTGTATTCAACAGTATGCAGTCAGGAAAGTGGTGAGGGAGCAAAAAAATGTGGATGCATCCAAGGTTTGGTTAAAGGTCAAATGGAAAATGTATGCAGAGCCCCTCATGGAGAAGCGTGTAATTTGTATGGTTGTGACAATTATCTTCGTCAACATTGTAATGTTACTTCTAATTCTTGTGAATGCGAATCAGAGGACCTTTACTGGGTAACTACTCAACAAAAATGTGTTGCCAAACTAGATAAGTCTTGTAGGCCAGAAGACGGTAGGCCCTTGGCTTGTGGAGATGAGGCTCATTGCGATGGCGAAACTAATGTTTGCATTTGTAATCAAGGATTTCACCCCAATGAATTTGGCACTGAGTGCTTGCAAGGAAGCGGAAGTGGCACTTTGACTCTTTCTGCTGCTGTCACAGCCGCTTTTATCATGGTTTTAATTAGATTGTTTTAAATTCCTACTGCCTAGCTTATTGTTACTGGAGAATTGTAAAGAACAAAAGATAACCTGCTTTTGTAGGTCCTTATAAATAGCTGCTAATTGAATACTGATACTACACCCTCTTTGGAAAACTAATACTGTACATAGGTTAATATATCACGAATGGAGAGAACTATTTATTATGCATAAACCCTCCGGTTATTAAATCAATTAACATCTATTATTGATTATATACCATTTTAGATCACTTAAATGTAAGCAAGTAATCAAATTAATCATTTACTAATAATTATCTTTAATTCAAATTTTAGAACTGATAGGATAATTTGCAATATTAAAAATAAATGACTTGTGGTATTATTCTAGGTAGATAATACTTCATGACAATGTTCCTTTAATAATGTAGTTTTAGTAACTACTTAGCTTTCAATTGTGTTTTACTGATGACGGTGACAAAAGATTCTACAGAAATACCGATTTTATAAATGCGTGCAAATTCAAACATTGCAACTGAAAGATTAATAAAAATACTGAAGTGGGAATGATTTTTACTTGTGTTGCAGATTTCGTTTATTTAAGTACACTTTCATATTCCAATGCATAAAAATTTAGGATGTATTATTAAATTTGCTTCTCTAAAAGCAATGTTCTTAAGAGAGTCATTTGGTCTATCTCTTCGTCTGGTTCGGAATTTTCTTCGTTTTCATACTCGTCATCTAAAGATTCAAAATCTAGGGAAGTTGGGTCTTCTTCTTCAAAGTCCTCTTTGGCAGCGACAGTGTCGTCGTAATCTTCTGTTTTTGTATCAGTTACATTAGCGCTAGCACTTTTTTCAGGCACCCTCTGTAAAACAAATAAATGAGTATAACAATACTATCATACTTCTGGTACATCTATGCACACTGTACTTAGTACACTTATATGTAGCACTGTGAAGGCACGTTTAATCAGTTCAAATATATGCAAATTAATTATGTAAATTGAATAATCCGTTTTATGAATCTCAAACTAATCTTTTCAAAATTGAAGTGTTTCCTACACATAGCTAATTGCATATTTTTTAAACTCACTTAAACTATTCTGGCCCTTTCAAAAGCAAAATAAAGATACTTCAGATTTTAAAGCCCAACCGTAGTTCTATATCACAATGATTAACTTATTGAAATTGTACCTTTGTATTAACAAGTTGTACTTCATCTTCGTAGTCTTCTTCTTCTTCTTCTAAGGGCAAAGTATCAGCATCCTTTGAAACTGGAACACTTCTACTAAACGTTGTAAAGAATGTGAAAACAAAAATTACTGCTAAAAATTTGATACCGGAGTAAGTATTCATTTCTTTATTGTATAGGGGCAATTGTTCTCACTCTACGAGCAGTATGACTGTCAGAATTGTTTTGGAAAAATACTTATTTGGAGGAGTAACCTTTGCTCTAGCTGAGACAAATCGTAAAAGGTCTGACTAAATGGCTATCGCTGTAGTGAATGAATATTTAATACTGCATTTTCCGTAAGGGCAAGGGCTGTATTGAAAGCCAAAAATATTTTACATGAGAAAGCTATTTTTGGAAAGGAGAAGCACGATTTCAACGAGTGTGCGGTACGGATTACCGAAGTCCTAAATGGAACTTGGGAATATTTCCTTGCCCTTAAACTTATCCAATCCAACTGCAATTGGTCCAGCTGAAGTATACGTGTGTGGTATCATTATTAGTAATACGATTCACTCCCACAAAATAAAATACAAATGAATACAACCGAGAATAATGTAAGCTTAACCAAAGAAATTCATTTTTAGCACACATTACAAATTCCAATTGTAATTAAAATAAATTAAAATAAGAATAAAAATGAAACGCACGCTTCAAGTACATTTCTGTTTGGTATATAATAATTTTATTAAAAATCAATACTCTGTATCATGTTCATGTAAACTCATAACTTCAATGTCTTCAATGTCAAATACCTACAGTACGTGTGTGTACATAATACACCTAGAAACATGTCCCTTAATTTGGAACATATTCAACATTACTTAGACTATAGGTACATTTATATTGCTTTGTACACCTAAACTTGAAAATAGCCTTAGGGTTGCATTATCCTGTTCAAAGTTTGATGGTTCGAAGATCGATTGTCTACTATACACAGAAACTAATTTCGTAAATAACATGCTTATTGTAGCTACTGATAAAAGCATAAAGATTGGCTATGTATTTAATATTTATTTTTAAAGCTCTGTATACTATTATTGTCATATAATGTATAATAGGGAGTACATAATACTAAAGTGCCAAAAGCAATGTTAACGGTGAGGTTCAGACTGAATTTATGAACCCTTATTGCCGCTAACTTATATTGTAAACTTAATATCACGACAAAGACTAATGAACGCCTTTAATTAGGTACTATTTCTTCTTGACTGTATTAACTGAACGTCAGGAAGCTTGTCTGTTGATCCATAGTACTGCTCATGGGAATTGTCAGTTGAATCTTCCGCAAGACTTTGATTAGCTGAGCTCTCTTCAGACCTTTCTGTTAAATCGGACAACGTTTCGGAGAAACCGAGGCGTTTTCTTGGTCCTTTGAACGTAGGGAAGTAATGAGGGTGTAATTGGTCTTTTCCGTTGAATTGCTTCGTAATAACTAAATTGGGATCCAGTATTGGTCTTCTCTCCTCTTTTTCATCATTGTCATTGCAACATGTTCGGTAAATACAGCAGAACAGCAAGGCACACATTATATTCCTTCCCGCCTACAGTAAATGATGAATTATTAATTAAGTTGCCACCATTCAGGCATTCAGGGAATAAGTACACACTGGAAATGCTAAGATTCAGGAGAATTGACTAAATGCAAGCTGTCAGTGTCATCCATTAGAAACAAGACACTAAGTCCACCAGTCTGATTAGTCTCTGAGAGACAATCTGTGAAGCCAGACGTAAAATGGGGGAATACAGACTCATTAGCATTTTGCTTTAATGCTAATTTTAGATCTATAGACAGAATGTCAAGTCTTGACTTTTGGTGAGACGAGAATTTATTCTTGTCTGGCGACACGACCGTTGCATTCGTGAGGCAGATTGATTAGTATTAATAAAACAAACAGTTTTATCTCTAAGTATAAATTAAGTATTACATATTTACATACCTTGAGTTACAGGCACCTGTCACTATGTGTTAGGCTTCACTGATTCAGACGTAGAATGGAGACACCATTTTCGAGCATACAAATCACAGAAATTACTTAAGTCCATTAATTTATTTCAATTGCTTTCAGGGAACTAATTTAAAAAGTCGTTAGAATAATGAGGTATAGGTAACGATCGACGCAGCAAATATTTTATTTATATTAGCTAAGTCTAGTTTTTTGGACTATTTTACTGATTTAGAAAGAGCAAATAGGCAGACAACTGTTATCTTCATTTGTGCAAACAAGACAAAGTTTATACATACTTTGCCCTATCACGGGATTGTCTGCATTATTATATGGACATAGAATGGTAATAAACATTAGTATTACTGTATATCAACGCAAATTGAAACTTGTACTATATTTTGACTAGGTATGTTATAACTACGGCACAGCTTCGTTATTATGTCAGTAGCGTTATATAAACATGGGCATTTCAACATAATCTTCTATCATGAGCAAGTTGTCACTACGCAGATGTTTTAGAGTAAGTCACAGTTTAAAGTTTGAAGTAAAAGCCATATATCACCACATCATATTGGAAGAACCTAATAATTGAAACATATTTGCATATCACATACCTGTGGTCTATGCATGCATAGTAAAGCAGTCTCGGTATTTAAGCGAATATCAATAGATGCAAAATATATTACTTTTCCTCTTAGAGTAGCAAAGCAACCCATTATAAGTTCAGGTAATCCGTCAATCCTTTTGTAGTACGTATTATATTTTTATAAGTCTCATATACATCACGTAATACTTCAATCCACAGTATATCTATATGCTATTAAGTTGTATCATGTCATATAAAAGTAAAACATTTAATCACCTCCACATGACCTTATCAGCAGCTGCGAAATCAACTCACACGTTGCAATTTTTAATACTCCACAAGTATTGAACGTATATGTAAGGTAAATAATTTAGTACATTATTTTTATGCAATGTTCCGCATTCACTGCACATTTTTTGCTTCAATTGTATGCATAAACTAAAGGGGATAATAATATTATAATCTACTTCGTAGATATTTATGTACTTTACATTAATGTACAAATAATTCAAAATGACCGAAAGCTACTATGCCATCATTCAAGGGACAATAAATCGATTTGAATATGAAGCTAACTTTATTCTCCACTTAGATTTGAAAATACCGTAATTGCAAAAATGAATGGAAAGTCTAATCATAGCTTCTCAGCTACGTAATCATAATCAAAAGCAATGAATAAAAATTTTAGAAATTTGCTTGGATCATATACTGTAAACTTTGCCTTAAATCTCATTTAGAATGATAACTGTATTTCTTGAAAGGTTGCGAGACGAAAAATCAAGAAAATGGAGACATATTTCATGTTTTACAGCAACATTATAATAATTCATATAATTTACCGAGTTCTTATATCTTATTGGCTTTGTCAGCACTGTTGAAGATTTGTTCGTAAAGTAAGTTGTCTAAAATGCGGTATGCAAACAAATGTAAATCTAATAAGAGAATTCATTTTATGACTTATAAGAAAAAAATTAACAAATAATAGCGTATACTTGTCGGTTTTAAAATATTGATAAGAGTATTTTCATTTGGGGGATAATACGTAATATTAATGAGTCATCATTGTTTGTGACAGAAAACATTTTACTATAAGCAATATTCCAGTTCTGGTAATGACTAAATTTAAATTTTATATTTGCATCGATAGTTCATTCCTTTATCTACTATAGTTTCATGCAAAGCGCAAAGCGAATTTTTTAAAGTTCTATAGTCTTTAGTAAAATCTTGTTTTACATTTAATCCTCTTTGTTCATGATTTCACAGAGGTCTTACACAAGGAATCTCTTTTGTTACAATACAATTTGTTTGGTTTACTTCAAAAGAATCGTATAAGTCAACAGTCAATAAATAAGAACCTCAAGAGTACGGTTTGCTAAGTTCCTCGATCATAGAGAAAAGCCAGGTAATAAAAATACTACTGGAAGAAGAGAAGGAATTCCTCCTTGACCTTTCTATCTCTTCCTAGAAAAACAAATTAGCTGTGGATTGAGCTCCTAGCTTTTCTAATGCGCTTCACCATGCATGTAGCGGAAAAAGGGAGTATAGATAAACAAATAGCATTGGCCGGTCATGGATAGTAAGTTTTAGGGATTTGTGTACGAACCAAGTGAACAATAGATCCGAATGCCAGTGCACTTCCTAGTATAAATAAAGAAGGACCAGATTGTACAGCATCATTAGCTCATGTCCTGTCATTACAATCGACTTAAAATCTGACGTTACAAAGATTTGACTTTTTTAAAAGCCAAAATGGAAGGTTTTACACTTTTGCCAGTTTTAATAGTTTTGAATTTAATTTTAGCAGCCACTCGTGTTGAAGGAGGTATTACAGTTTTTGAAGATGTTGATTTTCAAGGTAGAGTTTATTTCACATACTTACCAATTTATTTTTGTACCTACTTCCTGTAGTTCTGTAGTAATAGTAGTTTGCATAAAGACTTATGTCAATGTCTACTTATTTTATTCCAGGCGAATCAAGACGACTTCTAAATTTCAAAGCTTGCTTGGATCTCACGAGAGGCTGGGAAGACAAAATTTCTTCAATCAACACTGGTGGTCAATGCGTTATTCTTTTTGAGCATAAAAGGTGTCAAGGAAAATTTGAAAGAATCGAACCAGGGACAATGAGACATAACAATTTGGATAGTTTGAATTTCAATGACAGAGCCTCATCTTACAAGCTTTGCTAATTTCGTCAGAAATTATATTATGTTATCTATATTTTTTATTCTTTTGTTAAATATTTTTTAATTATGGATGTACATTTTAAGATTTAACTTATTATCCAATATTATCAAATGTAAAATCTTATTTGTAATTAAGCTACTTATTACACGTGAATTACAATAAGGATTAGTAATTCAAATTTTATACATAAATGTAATTTTACTTTGGATGTTCATTACTATGAAGCCACAACTACGAATAATTTGTCGTGTCAAGCCTTATGGATGTTATACATAGTATGTAATAAATGCACTATACATTATATGAAATAAAGGTTTTAAAAGAAGTTACTTTTCCAAAGTTAATTACACAGTCTTTTTTATTTCATGATTTAGGGAGAACACGATATATATATTATATCATATTTTTAGTAGCAGTAATAAAAAGAACACAACACATTGTGTACGATTATATTTAAACTGGCATACTTACAGCAATAAGTCAAATCACTGGTACAAGTAAATATGCCGCAACGCAAAATGAAGAAATGAAGCTAAAGCTTAATATAAACAGAACATACAACATAATAAAGTAAGTATATGGTCAAAATATCTAGAAATAAGTTAAAAATTGCTAAAAATATTACTGCATTTAAAGTGTAGAACAAGGATATAAAACTATCACTTTAGTTGCATTATTTTTATAACCACTGTTTAATACACTGCTCTTCATATACACATTTTAATTATACATTTTGACACTTACAAATCTTACATCACAGTTGGTAATGCAGTTGTTAATAACTGGAACTAATGCATTCAATGAAATTACTAATTTATGTCGGCTCAAAATTCAAATAATTCATAGCAAATAAGATTACATAAATATTTAGAAAAATAACCGATATTTGATCTTAAACTTAAACTGCTCGATGATTCTTAAAAATCAATAGGATAAACTGTGGCGAATGAACCAATAGTTTCGTCCAATTCTTTCGGAAGGAGTTGGGTTCTTCAACTCATTGCATCGACTACCAGTTTTCAAATAGCTAAATATTTAGAAGAGTTATAGTTAGCAATGACTCTCTTAAAATAGTCTCTTAAAATAAAATTATCCAATAAAAAGTTCTTTAAATGCATATGATGAACTAACCAATTCAGAAGCTGAAATGTCCTTCCAGATTTTCTGTGAGTATTTTTATTCTTTGTCTTTAAAGAATCTTGAAGTCTGTAGTTCCGAGTTTCGACTGTGGATAAAAGACCAACTACAATAAGTAGAAATGAAATGACCTTCAATAATTTCCATGATTCCATTATGGATTACATATGATTATCACTTATCTAGACATGCAAAACATGCAAGATAGTTTCCTGAAATAAGTAAACAATGGTCAATGGCATAAAATTTCTGAATGAGGGAATTAAAAGGTTTATGTTGCTAATAATGCTGTGGGAAAGAGAGACAAAAACATTACCTTATTTATAACTCTGCGTTCATATAGATAACTAAACAAACTGTCAGAATATATTGTGGTCATTATTGCGTGTGACATATCCCTGAAGCATTAATTGTACACCACCACATCGCAATACCGTGGATTTAGTCCTGTATTGTTTTTACCTATCATTATCATTATCTAAAAGGGGATATAATGAAAAACTTTGTTAGATAGCATACACGAAGTTCATGTAAAAACACTACAGTAAAACACTGCATTCTTCATAATTATTTCGCTATCTATGGATAGTATTTATTCAAGAATTTATGTGGAACCGGTACGACTTGTGCATGAACTATTACATAAGAGTATGCGTTTGGAAAACTGTAAATTTTTTAAACAAACTACGAATAAGAAACAGTGAGACTTCGTTGAGCTTGTTGGTGGACAACAGTATATTATGACTCGGTTTTCCTTGTGCTCTTCTTGGAGTTACTATTTAATTAGGACGCTTAGTCTGGCTTCTGGAAATGCACGACTTTTGACAGTACAATGAACCCTCTTTAGTAATTTCCTTTTATAATGACACCTTTTGCCGTAGTATACAAACATTTAGGAAATTTAGATAATTTCAGTAGACTCCTTTGTAATATTATTGTGTAACCAATAAAATAAAATAAAGTTTTATCATTTTTCCTAATTAATTTGTTCTAATTAAATAAGAAACTAATGAATGACCTATATCACATATGCAGTCAGTCCATAATTATAATATTAACTACTACTGTTTCTAATTCCTTTGATGACATCTACACTATTATCGTCCAAGTCATTTGTTCTGTTCACGTATATATGTCACCGCCTCTGAGCGCACCCAGCCTCTGAGCGCACCCAGCCTCTGAGCGCACAAAGACAATTTATTTGCAAATTACTCCGCCCCTATTACAGATGAGGAAGGAAATAGGTATGCCAAATCTCATCCCCACAGGTGCTACAAGAAAAAATTTATTAATGAATAACTTCAAAAATGAAGTTTTTCATTGATGATTTCGAGTAATTCATTAATAACCTTTTTTCTGTAGCAGCTGCGGGGATGAAATTTGGTTCATGTCTTTCTTTGTGTACCAATTTTCACTTCCTCATCTGTTATAGGGGCGGAGTTATTTGCATATAAATTCTGGCTTTGTGCGCTCCAGGCTGGGTGCGCTCAGAGGCGGTGACATATACATTTTTTGTAATTCATCATGTAATATTATTTATCATAACTTTTACTATAAGGAAAATAACAAACCTACAATACAATAACGACATCAAACCATCATTGTTACTACTAAAGGAAACGTATTCATATATTGCAAGACTAGATGTATCGTTGTAAATTAAATTGTGCAAACTACCCTAATCCTAACTTTCTATCTGATACATAATTTCAGAAGCACAGCATGCGTTAGTCCGTTAGTCTTAAAGCTGGGTTCCTAACTTTCATTGGGGTCTCATTAAGGTTACTATTAATTTTCTCAAGTTAATTCTCTAAACTAGTAAATCATCCGTCACACGGAAGGAAAATATCAATTTCTAGGTAGTATAGAGAAATGAGAAGCTACCTCTCAATACTCACCTTTTCGATCTCCGTTTAGAACTCCCAAAATAAACAATCTCCAATACCAGTTTCAGGTTTCAATTTCAATTGTATAAAATTGTTGGAGGTATCTTCAGCATCACTTAAGGGAAAACCATTTGACTTGCTTGAAAACTCAATCAATAACATACGAGAGTAATACTATTGGCTTTGGCAGCCTGCCCTACCGATTGACAGCAAAGTATCGTTTAGCAAAACTTAGGTTATTTTGCAAATGCTTATAAATTAACCAAAAGATCCTCTGTATCTTTACCATTAATTAAATTAATTTACCATTGTGACTAAAAGTTTAATCTTCTGGTAGGATTAACAAAAGGTATAAATCCAATTAAAGAACTTGGAATTATTGTCACCTGTCATCACATTATTTTATCGTAATTGCATACAATTTGAACACATGGATGTACAAATCAAAAGTCTATCGCTGATATATAGCGTTAGGTGTGAGTAAATATATGTGTACCATTTCCTACATATTTTGTTCATTTCTTGGCGCATCCACAAGACGGGCCAAAATTCTTGAAAATATTGTATGATATATAATATGGCTTAAAGAAACTTGGGTTTCTTCTCCATATACTATTGCACATCTTATTGGTTTTATTCGACATATAGGATTTCAATAAAAAATATATGCAAATACTCAGTTGGAATGGTGAGTATGATTGTCTGCTTAAGCAATGCATAAGGCTTTGCCAAACTACTACGGGTTGCCAAAATAACCGAGATTTGCTGTTTTCTGCATGAAACACAGTAGCATTGAATTTGTCACCGCTATTGTCATGTTATTGAAGAAATAAAAATCAGAAGTACATATTCGTTTTCCATATAAAATACACTTGCTTACGTCATCAGTCTCACCAGTAGTGTCCTGCTTGTGTTTTGTGTAAACCAAATATTTGCCTATACGTTGACGCATACGGGTTTTGGTAACTATAATGGACATTAAGTTCTATTGTTTAATTAACATTCTTTGTTTAAATCTACATAGAAAATTTAATTTTACTCCCATTAGAATATTATACATTGTCAGGTTGACATGAATAATGCAAACATAAAAGCTTGTTCCTTAAGCAAATTAAGGAGATTGTTACCTTTTCACAAGAAATCGTGTACAAGACATAATTCCAGTGTAAGTTAAAGACAAAGATGCTAAAATAATTCTACTTCATGTTTTTCAATACTGTTAAGTGCACTCTCATGTAATCATGTATTCTGTTTTCAATGTTCTAATGCCTGTCTTATTAATGTCTGTGTTTCTGTAATTGAATTATCGGATGCACTTTAAAATACTTAATTCAAGGAGTACATCAATGTGAACCAAATTATAAATACAATTATACTTTCCTGAAGCCATTAGGTTCATTTTAATATGAAGTAAGATACAATTTAACGTGGATGAATCGGATGTTTCTTAGCGTCCGAAAACTGAAAAGTATTTTTGGCCCGCATCTATAGCTTGCTTGCGACACGCATTAAACGTCAGTATTGTAATCTCAGTGGATAAATGTGTGGACTTCTGTGATATAACACTTTTTCAGAAATCAATAATGGTGGAAACCAAACTGACTAAAGAGCTTGCTTCCACCACCAAAGAAAGAAGATATTGTCAAAGTATTCTGATCTCGATTGCACGGTAAAGCATTGATAAATTGCAATGACTTTTTAGTAAATAGGGAATCACCTCCACGTACAAAAGATGTAGCGTATTGAATAGGTCATTGATAAGTGAAGTTTGGAGAAACGTTTTAAGTTGACATAGCATTACTCTTATTCACACGTTCATTGTAAATCCTACGGGCAACCGTCGCTTTGATTTAAAGATACTTTTCATATCGTAACCATTCTAGTAACATTTCCAGTCATTAGGCATGTCATGTCAGCTTAATAACAAAGTTAAGAGTAAAAAAACATGTTATGCACCTATGCCTAATTTTGTAACTCTCCTGTGAAGATTCCTTATTCACTTGGTTCAATCCTTTTTGATTTTGATTACAAAAGGTGAACATTTGCGTACTGTTAAATTTTTTCTGTTATGGATAAAGATAAACTAAAATATGTGAATTTAGATGTGTTCATTTACATTTCTTTGTTCTGGCTTTATATATTAAAGTTTTTCAAAATGCTATCGGGCATTTCTTTTGTATTAACTTTACTTGATTTTCTGACTCGTAATATCAATTTGTGTGAACTGTAATCACACAAAAATTCAAATGCTACTATTCTCATTCTTATATTCACGCAGTATTAAAAATCATTTGCCGATAGTGTTTGCTTTACTCGTGTATTTTTATTTTGTCCAAAAGCGATGAGGGTCCTTGAAAACTTTGATGATGTGAGTTGAGATGGGATTATAATTTGAATATCACCTGTTTAAGAGTGAAATTGGATGTGAATATCTCCATTTAATGGTGCGACGGAATCGAAAATTCGTCTCGCAATTGAAGAGATCATCACAGCCTTAACTAAACAGTGCAAAAGTGCCTTCTTGTAGACTGAAAAGGGATTACACGTGATTGTGAGTGAATTCAGGAAGCAAATCCATAAAGCTGTATGCATAATTTATCACATGCAAATGAACTTGATAGGATTCAAAAAGTCTCAGTGTTCATCCGGCTGGAAATTCCTTTTTTATACACTCAGATACCTAAATCGTGAGTTCAAAATCCAGCAAATAAATTCTTGGCATGAATAAGTGAGAAAGTCAGCTCTACAGCTATAAACCATACAGAGTAACACCTGCAGGTAATGGGAAAGAGAGAAATATCGATTCAACCCTACTGACTGGGTTCAAATTTAAGTTTATTGCCTGTGCAATTGCAATGGATGAAGATGTAAAAGTACATAGTAGACTGAACGCTTGAGGTTGTAAACTGAGTTTCCTTCTTTGAATTCTAATTAAATATTTTCCGTGCAGTAATTAAATGTTTTCCTGGCTGATGACTGCTATTTACATCACATTACTCACATGTGACAATTTCTGCTGTTAGTTTTGCTTTTACAGTGTAAGTACACATGAACGCTTTCTGTCGACTTGCATTTTATGATACTAAAATGATATTGTGGGGTTATTACTTTGTTTAAGAAGCATGTAATACCGTACTATCTATGGAAAATTTAAGCCACAAACTCCTTTACACGACAGATACCTTGGACTCCGAATTCATAACTCTCCCTTTGGAGCAAACTTCGTTCATGATATGATTCACCCTTCGGTAAGCAAAAAACTCTGCCGATAAAAACTGTATTGGGAGTTGTAGCATCAGCATTTATTTTGCATCCCGATTTATTCCATTATAGCCAAACTTTAACATATTCATTCCGTTAATCTAACTGCGTCCACAGAACACCGAAAAATTGGATACTTACTTTGTAATTAATTATTCCCCATTATCAGTGTTTAAACTTAAACTGAATTTCTAAATCAATGTATTGAAGCTATTAGCTAATCAAAGCGGTAATAAGTAAAGGATTGATCATTCTCAGATTGAGACTAGAGATACAGCAGACATCCAAAATCCAAGATAATTCTGGGATATGTAATACAAATTTAGAATACTTTTACATACAAATAGGATCACTATACAAACTTAATATGCTATATAAATAGCAGTATTGTAGTGTGCTTTTTGGTGTTTTTAAGTGTAGTCTTAGGTAGCAAGTTTCATCCTCAACATATAAATTATAATCCTAACTTCCTGTAACTAAAATTGATGGCTTAGGAGATCTTATCGAATGTTTCTGGTCGGGTTTTAGGCACTATCACATATTTCTTCCGTGCATTGACACTATCCATATAACGAATGGCTAGATGTTAGATGTTAGATCACTGAAGCTCGAAACCGAACCTACAGTAACTCCAGAAGGTCAAAATCGTGAAAAAGTGAAATATCTTGTCTTGTCTGGGATAATGCCCTAATAAAGTATTTTAACTCACCTCTCAGGCAAATACCTTATACTGTAGTTCTAGCAATAGCCCTTAAATTATTAGTTACTACCTAGATTATGGCATAGAGAGATATAAGACTTATCTACGAGAAGGGAAGCAGAAGATATTGTAAACGTTCCCAATTGTCAACATGCCACTGTCAGCGTGTCAGAAGCAGATTCAGCAGACTACTGTTTTAGGTATATAAGTGTAGATATATGTAAATGTAGTCTGCTGCAATACAAAGGGATTTATGCCTGTGAAAGCGTTATCTAATACTGAAGTAGTCATTAACTTTGGTTTTAATAAGATCTAAAGGGATGCAATACCATTGGCTACGGGAGTGCACATAAAATGACCATAAATAACGAGGATACAGTCAGCTTTAGCGTGCAAGCGTAACAACTGCTTTTAGCTTAGACAGACAGGTAGGTAATACATAATATTAAAAGAGAGAAAGTTTGTTATATCACATTTCTCTTGTAACTTCCACCTCCGCTATAAATATCCAGTCCCGTTTCAACTAGAATGTAATACTGCCAAATCTGATACGTACCGTGATGCCTCAAACTATTTTCAAGACGGCTTAAATGTACTGATTTTTCTTTCAGTGCAATAATGTGCCATTCTGAATTTTACTGCCTTTGTACTCCAGTATAGCATGACAGGGAGGAAAGAGTATAGTTGCGGTTGATACTTACTCCGGGAGTTTCATGTGGCAAACGAAGACATGGGAATGAATCCAGTTGAATGTCGGTTTCGGATGTGAAAGCATCTAAGGAAATTCTTGGATGACTTCTTCTTGTCTGTCTATCTGCCATATTATCTTCCTGTGTCCTATTTTCTTCTATTCAACAACATTCACTCGTCTGCAACTTTATCTTAAATAACCATGCAACTGCAATAGTGTTCTTGAAGTCCAGGCATAACTGATTTGCAAACTGCATGTTTCAGAATTGCAGTTACACCAAGCGAATTGATACAAACTGCTTAAAATTTTATTCATGTCAAGTAAATATACGTTTCCAAACTTTTGCACCCAAATTGTTTCGGTTCACCGCAAATTTTCTAAAATTCTTTGTGATACTACAGTATTCTACGTAAATTCATTCGCAACAGAAACCAGTAATGTGGAAAGACCAAATGCCCTTTATTTCGGGATTCTAATCAAAATCGCAGAACGAGCAAAATAATAGTTGGTGGAAAGGTAAGTAGAGAGTATGCATGCTTATCTGATTTTCCCCAGTGTACAATGATCTTTGTAAGATAATTTTTGGGATTGAACTTGACAGTTGTACATAATGATACCGTAGTGAACAGCACAAATACCTTTTCTGAATTTATCAAAAGAGATGGCAGAATGTTCAATTTCCAGTTCGTAGGTCTTTATATAAATCGAAGACATTTTCCTTTGAATTAATTCCAGATTAAAATTAAGCCCTTTATATATACGGTAATTAGACAAGTTATAGGAAAAACACTCCCCAAAAACTTTTTCTTTCATAAAATACCTGTATTTGAAATTATTTAATAAATTCTGAAAGAAATGTATAAATATAAAGTTTTCCAGAAGTTTCAGCCAAATAAAGACATGAAAAATACTGTACTAGAAGTACAAAATACTAATTATTATTAAGAAATGGTAATTGTAGAATTACCAGTTAATTAACAGGTTGCCTTTAGTAGATTTGATAAATTTTCATTTCTGCATTTCAACATTTCATATAATAGAAACTATTTTTAGTTTATTACTCGTCAACCATTATTATGAACATTTATATTCATTCATAATAATGCATGTGCAAAGGAAAACACAGAATGTAAAACTTTGCAAAATAATTACCTGTCATATAGTACATATTTTTGACAAAGTTAATTATACAAGTAATTTCATCCTTTATATAAAGGAAGGATCGTACAAGAACAAAATACTTAAGCAAATAGCGAATTGATTATGAAAAGGATTATGATACACCTACTGTAACAATGCGTACCTACATAGACGGATTGTAATAAAAGTCTATTGTTATTGTCACTGCCAATGGAAGCCTCGGGTAATAATATTAAATTACTGTTAACAGCAGCTATCTGATAACTTGTTCTATATATAACTGAAGAGTTTTGCTCACTAGATACGTGGTATCAAATCAATAACTCTTTCATCTAATTTAATAACAAGAATCGTGCAGTGCATTTTGAACACACATTTCGTAGAACTTATGATGGTAACCGACAACCGAATCAAAATTACTGGTACTAAAACAAGTAACTAACAGTTTCTGTAACGTTACTTGTACAGGTATCAACAGTTCTTTGAAAATAGTTTGGGATTGGAACCTTCAAAACTTCAATATCTTAAAACAGTAGCAGTACTCCTCTGATCGCAAGCCAGCAATAAATTTTTGCCAGTGTGCAATGTTAGAACTTTTACGGCATTTTCAAATCCATTCCATTTCTTTATGCTAAAACTTGTGTGCTATTCTGCTATTGTATACATTTTCTTTGTCGATACAGGTACAATAGTATTGGCAGGAGTAATAGTCGTTTATTTCCATTGTAAAACCAAATGAACCGAATCACTTAGAAATACCTACGCATACAAATAGGCTTATTTGGGTTATTCCTATCACTTATAGCACAATGCGATACTCAAACAGAAAAACGAGTCTAAATAGAGTTAAATTGAATGTGTGAGCAGTAAAAACAAAACTAGAGTTTCCAAAAGTTTTATTTCGCACAGGTCCCTTTAAACAGAAGACTAAGAAAGGATTTTGAACTGACATGTCGCAGTTCGTCTCCATTCCCTGCACTCTTATTTTCCGAGCCCAATACATTAAAATTAAAACAAATGCTCTGCCTCTGCAAGAAAGTACTGATTTCAAGCTCGCCCAATAACAAACAGAAGCAGAACTGCTTTGCTTTAAATGAGTGTTATTTACTCTGTCACTAGACTCTAGTTTAGATGGCACTTACACAATTACTTTCCTTATATACCAGAAGAGTAAATAAGATCATCCTTCGCCGGTAAATTTTCCTCTCCGAATTTATAAAACCCAGCTCCTATAAAGCCTGCTCTTCCAAAGCAAGAATAACCATCTTCTTTTGAAGTTGAAAACACAATTACGAAAACTAAGTTGAACTTGTCTCAACACAAGAAATATATGCAGTAATAAATTGTACTTTGCGAAAACTTGTAAACAAGCTGAGCGACAAGCTGTCAAGAATTACGTACAAGGAAGGGAGAGACTACTAAAAGAAAGTCGTAAATGATATTGTTCGTGTTTTCGTGTTTATTACTTTTAATTTAAAACGACGTCAGTTACATAATTTGCTTTAGAAAATATTTCAATTGTTTCTGTTGTGAGAATATAATGCCCAATTCAAAGACCTGAGATTTTGACCTTGTAATATAACTCCGAATAGTCTATTCCTAACGTTAAAATTAGCGCTGATGTCAAAACGTGGTATACTTGAGATTCTAAAAGACAAAAATTTTTTGACTGGAATTAAGTAAATGTCAACTCTGAAATATAAAAGTCGACTAAAATATAAAAGTTCTTATACTTCGAATTGTACATTGAATACTATATAAGTTGATGTTCCGTTTAGTCAATAAGATTTGCAAATACAGTAATCAGCTGCCCCGGAGGAATATGTTAACAATAGAAACCAGTGTCGTGATGGTGCTGGGTACCTTTATCATTGCTGAAGTTTTGAAGAATTGCTCTGAAAACTTACTAATCAATCGGTAACGTACGTAACATTGAAAAGATGGAAATTTGATATCTTTGTGTTCAATCATTGTTTTACATTTCTTTGTACACTGCGCATTCACCCAAATTTCATTCAAAACTTACTGAAGCAATAGCAGTAAAGTAAGAGGGAATAAGGGAGAATTATATGCAAGATTGAGAAGCAGTCTATTACTAACCAGTCTTTACATGGATTTCATTTTATATCAGACTGTCTCATTTGTTTTGAATCTATTTGTTCAGTCAGTTTCCGTTCTCGCACTTCCAGTCAAAATGAGTCTCGTGAATGGTTGAAGTTCATCAAGTAAGTGCAATAAAGTTTAGAAGGTCAAAGATTAATTTATAGTATATAGTATAATTTAAAAAATAGAACATTGTTTGAAATTTCTGGGAATCAAGGACATTTTTATCATTTTAATGGGCAGAACCGTTCATTACTCGTATTAGCATTCATTATTTTATTGTTATTTCGTCACACAGACAAGTGAGTTGTTGTTGCAATAAATCTGAGCTTCCTTATAATAAGTGCTGCCTACGTTTAATTCAATTTGCGTTATAAATTGCTGAAAATTTATGATTTCTAAGAGAACAGAGACACTTATTGCTTTATGAACTTCTATCTAAGTACTATTTCGTTCAATTGAGGAAACCGAGATGCTATAATCTCAATCAATCCGCATCACGAAGAGCAGCGGGTGACTCCTAACCCTTAATGTAACCTCCAATCAATTCGCCTGAAGCTGTGCGTGTATACTAAATGTCATTTATGTCTGATGATAACACTGAAAGAACAGTCAACTGAATGGCCTGGATTGCTATTTCCACGATTATGGTCTGAGTAAATGGTCAAATGCCGATATTAAGGTTGATACATATCAACGTGTTTGCAGAACCCAGGGGAGAATTGTAAAACGGATGTTGGTTGTCTACTCCTTTTATGGCCATTTCACTGGTAGGCATACTGTCAATAAAATTCCAGGGATTCTTTATGGTTCTATGAGAAGGAAGTTAGAGGAAAATATAGGTATACACGTTCGAAAGGCAGAAAGAGCTGAGCTGTTTTTTATCGAGGTATTTTATGAGTAGGTTGCTTGGGGTTATGTTTAGGTACAGTTGACGCTGCCTTTTTGACAAATTGTCCCACTTACTGTCATAACACTCTTTCTTCGTAATACTCTCCTCTATCCATATGTAAGGAAGTTACCTGGTCGCTGGTCGTCTTCAGCAGTCTTGCACTTACGCGGATGTACATATTGTATAAACCAGATCTAAGTCGTACCGCTTACTATTCGAGTATCAGATATAAAAGGAAGATATAAATAGAGTCACCAATTGCGTCATACGAAAAGAAGGCAATGAATTATGTATGTCAAATGGGTATCATAGTTATTAATATGTTATCCAGGATTAGAAGTAGCCAGATCCAGTAATTTTGAATAATGCTATGTGAAGACTAAAAAACTGACAACCAGTTTCACTCAGATTACTTCATAAAAAGAAAGGACTTACTACGCACATCTCTTCAAGATTACGTAGCTATTGTTACGAAGGTTGTTCGCCATTCAAATACGGAAAATAGGTTATCAGGGCTTTCGTAAGTACGGTATGATATGAGGTATGAATGGTTTGAATAGCATGAGTACGCAGATATGATAATACTTATAGCATACCATAATAGTAACCGCATCAATTCTCTTTGCAATTGCTTGTTATGAGTTTCAACTCTTTACAAAAGACAATTTTTGTTTTGTTACGTTTGCAAACGAAAAAATAATAACATAGGATTTGGAATTAAACTAACAAAGTACAAACATAAGTGCAAATTCTAACAATCTTACTATTATTTCCTGCTTTCACTGAAGACATTATTCCTAAAATTATCATTCAATTTAGGTTAAATTACGTTCTACAATCTCAAGCAATTTTAGATATGTAAACTCTGCACATCTCAATGCAGTATGTAGAAATACTCTTTCCTGCTTTATGTTCGTGTTAGACATTGACATCAAAACAGAAAAGTATCTGTTAGAAATATTGAAACTATTCTTACAAAATTTCGGAAATACTGGAAGCAAGCTATTTCCTTACTCTGCCATAGTTTATGCACACACCCAACATATTACGTCCAGATATGATCCGCTGACTCTGACAACTACGGATATTACCTGATGTTACCTCTATTCATGAGAATTCCATTTGCGATACTTCCTGGGATGCGATGTATCTGTTGTCACAAACCAAGTAGGTAGGATCGTTGCTTTGCGTAAGAAAATATAAACTTACCCCTTTTCTCATAAGTTCCTTTAGGCGAGAGTCGCATAGAATATCAATTGGAAGCTGTAGACAAAGTGGTATGTATGTTAATTTTTGGAGTAGGAACTATTATCGCAGTAAAGGTTCTGAATTTTAAGAAGGAAACGTTATTAGACGGTGAAAATAGTACAAAGCTACTTCCTGTGGCTCATTCAGGGGGTTAATTTACATTGCAGAAAGTCCTTTAGACCACAGGTTTCAAAATGTTAGGTATGTAAATGAAATCATATAGAATGATAATATTAAATGGGCGAAGATCCGAGATTGTATTATGCATTAGCAGACCAGACAGTAGATGCTAGCAGTTATATGTACAGACCTACTAATTGCGCTGTACAGCTTCATTTCCATTTCCTCATCCTTATTCTACTGCCTTGAACTGCAAGCAAAATGCCAATACTAAAATGTTGTTCTTCTGTATGCCCATATGTTGTGTGAGTTTTTATAAAATATCTAAGCCATAAATATATAACATACATGAAAGGTTTGGTAAAAGCATAGCTACAGCAAATTAATGCACTACTAATATATTTATTTTTGCTACACATCTTCAATTTGAAGTGGTAAAGGTAATTGGCAGGTGCTGCTGCGCCCCAGAAAGAGGAAATATTTAGTGTTTAATGTGATTGATGCTTTCGGTAGTGTTTTCAGGCAAACCTTAGAGTATACTCAATCTAACAAGGTCAAGTTAGGTTAATTAGGTCAAGGTACTAACATCTTAAATGTGCAATGTTTTGGATGGGTAGATAGATTAGGACTTACAATCTTACAGAGTCAGTTTTATAGAGTCAAACTGCCTTACCCTTACGAAAATATCCCACTAACCGATCTAGTTGGATATGGTGGGAATTATTGACGAAAATCTTGCCTATGACAACTGATATTTGATTAGATTCTCATGTAATCTAACCAACTTCCAATAGAATTTTAGTGGATATTTGCAAGAAATATCCATGGCTACGTACTAAAATTTGATTGAAAGTTAACTAAAAGTTGATGGTATTTTATAATGTACTCCACTGTATGCAATCGGATTTCAGTTGCATTTCAGTCAGCACAAACAATCCATTTATGCTTGTTCTTACTGAAAGCTTACTAAAAATTAGTTAATTTAAGATATCTAGTTTCTGTCGCCAAATATTAATAAAATAATACTACTGTTAGGTTCAAAATGGGTTAAAAAATATTTATTTGTCTTTATGAATTATAAAGTTATTTATTATGAAATAAGTCCCATCCTGGAAGAATTTATGTACGCTCGTCGGAAAATTGCTAATGTTGGTTAGCGCCAATATTCTGGACAATTTAAAGAACCTGGAGAAATCAAATTTTATCACAAGTAAAATATACTTCTAAGATATTTGGATGAACTTTCCAACTAATTCGGCAATTATGCCTACGCGCTGCTTCATTTCTTAGAAATAGTCATTTTCAAGAGTTTTAACTGCTCTATTCTTAAGAAATAATGCAACGCGCGCATGATTACCAAATCAGCTTAGAATTTCAGTCAAGTATAGAAATTTTGGCTTCTTTACTTTGTCCAGGAGAGATACGTGAACTTGTGTCCATGCATTTTGCGAAACCCCGTAGGAAATGACCTATCTGACAGTTCCCTTAATTCATACTTTTCGACATGCAACACAACTTAGCCAGAATTTTTGGAATGTAACGCAGCAAAATGCGAAATTAAACTTTACATGTAATTCGTATTCTTTCCATGGTTTAAAATGTGCACACTTCTTGTAGTTAAAGTTTTAGCCTTTTTTGATTATAAATACCATGTAGCAATGCAATACAACTTTTTAATATGAATAACAAATACACGTTACCATGGGTTATCTGTGCACTGCTTTGAAAAATTTGCATTGCACAAGGTGCTTGCCTAAACCCACTGCTGTCTAACCGAAAACCAATGGTACGGTTCTATGGCAACTCCACCTCCACAAAATGCTACTTCAATCTAACTAGAATTTTGCTACTGAAAACACAAGGGTTGCCAACAGCTACCTAAAATTTGCTAAAAATATGCTACTGTAAAAAATTCCTACCAAATCTAGCTGAGAATTAGTTAGATATAGCAAGAAATTTTCGTAAGGGTAGCAACATCTTGAGCCTATATCTGGAATTTCCTATGAAATTCCCGATTTTTCGATCGTTTTTATCTTTAATTACATTACATTCTTAACCACACAATGGACATAAAACCTCAATAGTAAATAAAATGAGTGTAAGAATTGATGTCGAGGGAGACTATTTGCGTATTTAATTATTGAGTACATCACTGTGTGCTTCAGGTACACTATGAAGATAATAATAGAAATTCATTCAGTACAAAGCTTTAATTAATTATTGATTGTTCATTATTAAGTGCAGTGCATGCTTCCAAAAAGCCGAACAGCATGCAACAACGCTTCCGATCACGTCAGTTGCGAACTGCAGTATTCGTGGAACGTGTTGTATCGATGCGAATGTTATTAACGGCCGATCCTGCATGCAGAAACGGAAAAAAGCTTTGCCAAAGAAATTTTACTTGTTTGTAATTGAATCCTTACCAAAAATTTCATCACAAATTCTACAGTCAGTATACCTAGTATAATTAAAGTATTTTATGAAGTCTACAGTTTGGCTATATATTGGTACTCTTTGTAGTATATGTTTACTTATCTAATCTGCAGCTGCTGGATAAACACGCGGCTGCTTGCATAATGTTCACGATTTACATTTACAGGCAATGCAGTTTGATACCGTAAGATTAGTAAGTTTTCAGTAAATCTGTTTATCAAGCCCAATAAAAAAGTACAGCATATACCTATTATTAGCACAACGTATTAGCACTATTATTAGCACGTATAACGCCTGTGGTTCGACTTTATTAACCCCTTTCCAATAATAATAATAATTAATTATGTTTATTAGTTAATAAGTAAACAGTTTGGTGAAGCTAATTTAGCTAATATCTAATACTACCGAAGGAATAATTGATAGAAAGCTTGGTATTACCTAATGAAACCATTGGGTAGATTCGTTGGATCGTTTATTAACTTTTTCTTTGGTGTCATAAATGTTACAACATTTTGATTGCTAAAACATTCCTTTGCAAATTACAAGTTCATTGCAATTTGTAATTGAGTGAATGTGCAGGCATTTGCGTGTATTACTATTTATTATCAGTTACAGTTACCCGTATGGCATTACTTCCGGATTCATTCTATGGGGTACGTGAAGAAACCTTCCTTGCGACTTGGCATTATAATTTTATAATTGCCAGCATCGAGAGCAGAATTTGCCTTACGACAAGAATATCCAGTCCAAAAAGATATTCGCTAATACCATTGAATTCAAATAGATATTGTATAAAAAGCGTTTAGTTCGTTATTAACATACGAGGAATCCCTTGTTTTCCCTAGGGTAGTAGGGTTCTCTGTTCCTGGTTTCCATGAATTATTCAAAGCTCTCGTTTAGATCGGAATACAAATTTCCAGGACAAATCTTGCATTGCAGCGCCTAAAGTGTAAAGGGAGTTGGGAACAATGTCAAGTTTTACTTATAGTGCGATACTTTTGGGAAATGTTCATTTGGAAAAATCATGTTATGGTTCACCAGGATTCTTCTTTTAAGGTAGAGTTTTAGGACAATATTATAATAGGTATTCAGAATATTTTATTACGAAATTCTAAACAAAGCCTGAAATTGAACAAAAGGAAAAGTGAGATCCACGAAAAGACTGCTTTCAGGAAGATTAACAATTAAGAATAAATTAATTCTTCACGAACACCAGAAAGCAGCGGACTTTTAAATTTTTTCTAACTTCTAACTTTTTTGTTAATAACTGTCATTTATACTTAATTGTTTGAAGTTAACATAAAAAAGCATAAACATTATTAAATGATTTATTTGCATCTATTTTGTCATCCTGCAAATTTCACTGCGAGTGGGGTTGCAGCAATATAGTTTTTAGTAGTATTAGGAGAGAAAATTGATTTAGTTTCCTTTTACCGAGTGACACTACTACCGGTAGTACTACAATATTATTGTACTACCAATAGTAGTACAATACAATGACACTCTTGTGTATTTATAAAGATGTCGAAAAAACTGGAGCACAGGGAACTTTTCTCCGAGTTTTAAAACTAGTGAAAGTAACAAAGTAACCTCGATATTTATAGGAAGTGCATTCATTGTGAGGCACTTTATTGATAAACCTTTTCCTCCGGTGGAGTTTTCGAGAGAGTTGAATAAATGTGGCAAGAATTACTGCATATAAGACAGCGTGATGTCTCATATGATTCTCGCATTATTTTCTCCGTGGAATCCGTTTACTTTGCTCTTATAGGAAAACTTAATTTGCCCATGTCATTTCATCAACAGTAGAAGCGGAATGGAGAAGAGTAAAGCTTTTATCGCCAACTCTTCTCAAGTTTAGCGAGCCCAAAGAAAGGAGTAAAAACTAACAAAATTATTCCCACAAGTATACATAGCAATATTCCCATCTACTATTGGGGAGATAGTAAAGTTTTCTTGAGTTAGTTAAACTCTCATAAAAGTTATATCACTCAAACGTTTCCTCCAGTTGTCGTTAGATGCTCATTGTACTATCACCTTATTACACGAGAGAATAGGTCAAGGTACTAACATCTTAAATGTGCAATGTTTTGGATGGGTAGATAGATTAGGACTTACAATATCTTACAGAGTCAGTTTTATAGAGTCAAACTGCCTTAGTTTATTACACGAGCTGGTCTTAGCTTTCCATGCCATGTTCAGTATTTTCAACTTTGAAAACCTTATTATGCCTTATACACTCACCCCTAACTTTTAAGAAACTCAAATTTTCGAAGCACGTATTACCAATCCTAAAAATTTAGTGCATTAGAAAATATTTTACAGTATACTATTCTGTATTCAATAGATACTGCACTAAAACAAAACTTACATGTTCAATGATTATTAAGAAACGGAAACTTTCTACTTTCTTATTTATAAGAATGAACGAAACAGTCCTTCTGTTTTATAACTCCAGAAATATTTAGTTCAAACCTTTTCTAATGTGTTCGTAGAGTAAAATGGAGTCTAAGTTCAAATATTAAGTTCAATCAGTCAGTTATTAATGAATTTGGAATCATCATTTATCATTCATTATATTGAGAAGCTTTTTTAAAATAAATATTTCAGCATCTTCCCAACTGGTTGACAATGGTTTGGTCGTCATCGATTTACTAAGCATTTAAGGTGGAGATTGGAGAAAGTTTCCTTAACAAATCCCAAAATTCATAATAGGGCAACATGATGCAAATTACTCTGAAACTACTATGGTAAATGGCAACATATTCAGTCTCCCTGAATTTCGTTTTGTATGCAGTTATTCACTTATCCCTGTAACAATGAGGAAATTGCAATGAGATTCTCAGAAAGGAAAACTGTGTACTTGTATACGTGCAAAAGTGAATAGTAGAATTTGTATTAGACCTTGAGTGTTTGCTCCGTTGGCTCTTTAGAATTCTTTGTTACCACAGAAGAGCACAGGAAACTGACAAAAAACTTTCACTTTCTTACAGTAGTCCGCTTCTCTTTATTAGAAAACTACTCCTTCCTCACTGTCAAGATCCTTTGTATGCCGAACTTCCCTTGCTTTAATGCACTCAATATTTATTACTCTGAACGCATGGAAGATACGCTTCATAGCTACATGAAGCAATGATTGCCATCATGACATTTTCGAGAGAAAATTTTTCGGAATTTTTTTACAGATTTACTGGCAATGACTGGCATTAGTTATTTCCCAACTCAGCCTCCTTTGTTATTTTTTGTATAACTGTCTGGAACCAAAATATTTTGCGAAATATAATATGCGAGTAGCAAATAGCACAAGACAACTTAATCGAATTCATGGCTTTCAAGTGTATAGCTTGGCGAACAAGAATTTCCAATGTCCAAAATATTAAGAACGGTTCATCATCAATTAAGAATCTCGATTTAACATTTACTGAGAAGCTGGTGATTATATAAATCAGGTTTTCAAATAAGTGAACAGGAAACCACCAATTTTATGCAATAACCTTCCACTTTGCTTCCTTACTGTGACATGAGCAATTACAAATGAACGTGGCAATAAGAAAATTGGCAAGACATATCTAGACTACATAGGTATCTACATATAGGAAACTAATGAAATAATATTAGGCAATGGTAAACAACAATCTTCTTTTCGTCGATGCTATTGTTACTCGAATAAATAGCATTTTATTGGATTACACTCATTAATTTTATAAGCGAATTAGGTTACGGATACGGATATGGATAAGTTAAAAGAATGGTGAGGTGTATGTTGTTGCATTGGCTATGTAATTAAAATGGTGTATCCCATCTGTCTATATCAAAACCCATTAACGGTACAACACGAACACGACCAAGGGCAAATTCTTTCATCAAGTAGAAAAACATTAGGCTAGGTTTTTACTACTAAAGATAAATCATGTTTCGTGGAGCAAAATATTTTCAGGTTCAAATGACATGTTTTAATTTTGATTAGTGGTTCCGTTGATAAGATTCACCAATACACCCGCCGTAAATGATACCTTTTACACAAAATACAACTGTCCAAACCAACCGCAACAGCATATCTTCAATTATGTACCTCTCCTGTAATATAATTGTAAAGCCCATACAATATTTTACAATATTGCAGAGTAAGTAAATTCATTTGGAAGGGGTACCTTATGGATTACGAATATGGTCTATTATCAAGTTTAAGGGAAAGATGACTATGACCTATGAGTATTAGATAGGTAGCAACTGAATTTAGTCAGTAGAATCTACGGAAAACATGGCTGAAATGCTTTCTAAATGCGGCAAAGCTGTATCTACTGATAACATGAAAAGAAAATGGAGATAAAAGATTGCCGAAAGGGAAAAAGTATCAACAATTGTCATTTCAACGCTGGTGTAGTTAGACCAAGAAAGGCTCTCAAAAAAGTTTCTCTAGAATAAGAATGTAGGATTAGGCCATTTAGGAATTTTGGACTGTCTGGCTCTGATACATACAAGAACTTCAACATGAGATTTTACTCCACTTAACTGTTTTGCCTGGGGATACATTAAAACTCGGCGTTGGGACAAGATTGCAATGTACTCCTCACTTAAAATACGGATCGTCGATTGTTGCACTCAACTGCAGAAGTGCTTTACAATTCAAGAGTAGTACAATCGATGAATTCAACGTTCCCTACCTTAGGGAAGGAGGCCACGTATTGATCATTTATAACAGTTTTTATAAAACATTATTAGCCAAACTCAAAACACAATGCATTTAAAAACTCCGAGGAAAGTTGTGGCACACACAGAGGTGATCATAGAGAAAGCGGGCTTTTGGGAGATACACATTTTGTAACTTTGATTGATGAAGTGACAAGGCAGCATTTTAGTTAAATGATACTTCATACTTTATATGATCAGTTTTGCTGCACTAATAGTATGAACATGTAATAAATATGCTACGCAATAAATTGAATTAATGATATGAGATATGATGGATTAAATGTCATTATTCTTCATTAACTTTCTTTTATTCTTTGGATGCATTGCATGTGTAAGGTAAAGATAGTTTGAATTTTGAATGTAAGTAGTCTAATTCACAGCTGAATGGTATTACAAATGATACGTTAACTTTTATAGTTCTGTCATTATTGTCACTAAAAAATGCAATTTATTACATTAATTAATTATTATTAACAACAAAAATTTTGTATTGATGCAATTTCCCCAAATCTTCTCCTTATCCATTTCCCAATTCAATGCACTTCCTCTCGCTTTATTCATTGCAGTGTCCGTTCACCGACACACCACTTCAGTTTGCCAATGTTTAGAGCTGCATAACTCAAAAAAGCACAAATTAACATGAGGAAAGCTCACTGTTGAAATCGTTTATAACATCACATTAAATAAGTAAATGCAGGCAGGGTTTCCGTTTCGTTTGCTAAAAATATGTATTGATTTTAAACTTGAGTAAAAAGTAATTTAAAAAAGACATGAGTGGGACCTGAACCGAGGTTGGTGTGTTTCGGTTCAATTCACACTGCACTCTATTTGAATTACTGTTTAATCAAAGCATTCTCAATAAATTAAAAATCCAACATCTCAATTGAAATAAAGATTCTTTCTACATTTTCTTTGCATTTACGTATTTATTGTGAACGTATTGAAATAACCCATTGTGTGTGCCAGGAACTGCAATATACTCCTCCGCAGTGATCACCTTAAAAGTTTCTATCAATAGAATTCCCAAATAAGGATTTAGACGATATAAGTAAATAGAAGGCATTGTTAAAAGGCTAAATGTACGCAAGCAAAATTCATGTAGTTAATGGAGCCTTACTTTGTGGAAGAGTTATAGTAAATGTGGAAAGTCAAAGCCCTAGCTGGGATATACTGATATACCAGCGATTTTGTATTTAGGTTAGTAGAGGTAGTTGTAATTTGACACAGGAATGTTGCTTTGGAATTGAATCCTTTGACTCCGATTTTATTTGTTCGGTTTTTTATTCCATTCAGTTTACAAACGTATTTTATTCTCGTGGAGCATTTGCCGTTCCCAAATAATATGTTCCTCTCCTCACTAACTCATAATATAAACGTCCCATCTTTATAGCTATGTTAAACAAGAAACAGTTTTTTTGCCTGCAGAAAGTCAAAAATTTTATCATTGCTATAAGGGAAAGTAAGGGTAAGCCGTCAATGCGTCCTATTAGGCGATCCTTCCTCCTGTGTCCATATCTAATACCTCGTTTCATGAAGTAATGACTAATGCAGTGGAGTAAATGCCGATAAAAGTGAATTATTGCTTAGGGATTAATATTAGACTGAACACTTATTGAGTAAGAGTAGTGATGGATGCGTTTGCACACAATAGGTTGCAGAGGTAAAATGCTTTTTAAAGAGACAGAGAATAAGAGAAGGTAAAATAAGGGAACGGTCATTAATTGCATCCATTTTACAAGACAATAATTGGACAAGTTAGAAATATCAATGTATGCTAACTATTAATTTATCATTTATAGCCATAATGGTTCTGAAGAATAGAGCACGTAAGGTATTCACAATAAGTATCAGAAAATTATATTTATGCTTGGATTTAGTACGCTCGTTCACCTTGAAAACTATGTTAAAATACATTGGGTTGATTAGAGAGTGGATTGTATAACCACTAGAAGGTGCTTCTGTCTTATTTGCCTGACAATTTGTCATTAGAATAACGAGTCCAGTCCATCATTAGTTGTTTTCATTGACGATAGCCGGGTGTAGAGTTTTCATTACATTGAAGACAGAAAACAAAACGATAGAAGTTGATTTCTGTCATTGAGGCATTGTTTAATTATTTATAAGCGTTGCGATTAGGAATGAGCACAACAGAATTAGCACAGAAAATTAAAAATATGGGACTTGGTTTTAGACGGTTTTTGTATACACTTTTATAAATTGCAATTGCAATGACTTTTGTTCAAGTTATCAAAGAAATCTTTAAATTGCGTTTCTTATTAAGTCATAATACGTTCTTTGGGACAACTAGCTTTTAATTACCTACAATGATTGCAATCCAATTACTTTTGTATTTGCGTCCTAATAAAACCCCGTTGTGTTTGTTTATGTACATCTAGATGTACTTAGTACTTCTACTCCTATCCTGAAATACCATTTGCCATGTAGATGAAAATTCTTAAGAATGACTAAATCTAAATGATGTAAGTAATCTAGTACATGGAACATAAACCCTGGAATTGCTTAATGGGAAAACAAGAATTGATGTTCTTGTTGAGAATCAAGAGTATTAAATTGTAAATCTTGCTTTGTGTATCATCATCATCAGAGGACGAGGACGAGGCCACATTCTCACTTATAGTTTCTATTACAATGGAACAATTTAAGAAACCTCAGGAGATTGCTATAAAAAATTCTCCGTTTGTCCATTTGTAGCATTTTTTATGGCGATGCATTCTTAGTTTTTAATACACTTGCACTATTTCATAGGTAATGTAATTTTACTGCAGCATACCATAAATATACATGATCTCTTCTACGAATAAGAAATGTACCTTTCCTAAGAAATGGAAATTACGTGAACTGGAGTGGATCGAGTTTTTAATTCAATAAAATTTAAATAGTTGTGCAGCAATACTTTGTAGTATTTGATATGTATATTCAGAATACTGAGTACAGTACGTCAACTAGTCGTTACGAGAGAACTTGTTTTTCTCCTGTCATGTAAATACAGAACGCTCGCTGAACGAAATGTTAATGTGCCTTTCGACAAATTCAGCCTGTTCTACAAGTTTGGAGGAAAAACACACTGTAATTTTACCTATTTGCGTAAGAGCAAGAAAACCTGAATCCTTTACTTTGTAAGGGTTTTTTGTCAATGATACACAAGCAGATGTCTTTCAGATATGTAGTTGTTTATACAAGAATGGATTAATCAATGATTCAATGAATTATTTTCTTGAATATCTACTTGGTAAGGTAACAATTAATAAATTATTGCTCATTGTTCATTATAATTTGATATTGGTTGCTAAAAATACACTTAATTGCAAAAATTTCCGGTTCGGACTATTAATCTTGTTTGGATCTAGAATTATGCCTGTTTCCTGGATAGCTACAGATATGCAGTACACGGAAATACATATCAATGCATATAGTTTAAGCAAACGGGTCGATAGCTTACTAAGCCTACTAGTTAGAAAAGCCTTAAAGCAATTAGCAGCTACAAATGGTAATTACAGTCAGCATTGGATTAAATCTAATTATATAAGTCTGCGATATAAGTTAAAAGATTCGTAGATTGAAGCACAAGTTTACTTATTCGTTATCCATTTTAAGTTCAATTCAGAAGTTAGTGGATTTTTGAATTAATATGTACATTTTTCGTAAAAATTGAAATTAAAGAAATGCTCACACTCAATCCGCAAACGGTTAGGAAAAATGTATTCGTATTTTCATGCTTCTTCCTGTAACAAAAATACTGCACATTTAATGAGTAAGAAATTGCTAGCTTTTCTTTCATATTTATTGTCATTTGTAGTACATACTCAGTGTGTAATGTAATGTGCCCACATAGGAAATGCAATACCCAATACTAATTCCCTAAATTACATTATAGGCGCAAATGTGTCCTTCTGAACCGAAGCGAAGCAAAATAGTGTCTGTATGCAGCAATGTACACTAAAGTTCCAATTGTTCCCGTAATATTTTGGTTGGTTCAACTACAACTGGTTCCGTTCGTTCTTTAGATGTGTACAAGCAAGCAGAAGAGCCATCCAGGCTGCTAGGCAAGATACAGACTGGAATATAATATACGAAACTCTATTCCATTCAGTCATCAGACCAGTTGCAGTGCAGATTCGGATCTAAGAGGATCACAACTTGGGGAACTCTGATTCAAGTAGTTTTCCTTCCACACACTCCTTCTCAAGTCTCAGTAATTGTTTTCTTCGCCACAAAGAAGAGTTTGGACCATCTGGGTCTAAGTGTCAGATCAGTTGTATAATGTAATAATACTTGATTCCTTGGGCAGACATCGACCACTCTAGTCAACGCAAGTTCATGACAAAGAAAAAGTTTAACTAACTCAAGTGTTCTTCACAAGTATTTTTTATTTACACCTATACGCACCATAGTGTTGTAATACAATGTGCAGAATTTTTGAGTATTTGAGTAAGACAGAGTGAAAACATACTTGAATTTTTGCAGTGAAGTAAAATACGACTAAAACGGTTATGAATTTTTGAGCTAGTAGTTCATTAATAATCTAAATCTTTATAACCACGGACATTAATGAAGTGCACGCGTATAATTTCATAATAGGGAAAACCATCTAATTAAATTAAAAGACCTTCATCATACATTGTTACTTTGTTACACTTAAGACTGAAAAGTTTGCTAAGTTATAATCGAATATAAACTGCAGTTAATCACTTTCTCTTGTTAAGGAGGCATTTGGCAGACTTTTAATTAAAAGATACTGTCTATTTAAAAGTTTCTTATCTTTCATCTACGCGTTCAAGCTTAAATGAATTCTTTTGGAAGCAACTTGAAACAGAAGAAATTCCACTGAAACTCTGAAACCTAAAACCTGAGGTAAGGAAAATAATTCTCTTTCTATATCATAGTTGTTGTTGCAAAGATGCCATACAACACAGAACAAACAGTAAAAGAGAGACAGCTTTGGGTATTATGAATGACTTCCTTCCTAACGGAAACAGCATATTATTTATCTTGTCTTATTATATTTACATCTTTGGTCCACCAGTTCTAAAAGGAAAAGTGACAAAAAGCCAGGATATATGTGTATCTTTAGGTGAATATAATATTTGGACCATTTATAGAGGTTTATTAGCTGTATGTTTTACATTTTAATAGAAGGCTAGTTTGTGATGAAATACTCAAAGTTCTAGAGAATTAAAATACATGAGAGTGCAATCCACATTGTCATAAAGCTCAGACCCCAGGGTGCCTGCATTATCGAAATCCCAATAATTTACCGATATGCAGACTCAAAGGGGTCAAAAAAATTCCCAAAAACTGCTTTTGAGATTAATATTTCCGAAAGTACTCCGACTTTTTGAATGAAACTTTGCAGTTGAGGTAAACTCTATTATAGCCGTTGGACGGGTTCCATTTCCATGCAAGTATCAAGCAATTCCTACAAAAGGAGGAGGAAATAGCTCCAGAGCCTAAGGCTAAGCCTTCTTAAATTTTTTCTCTTAAAATTATGTTTGTTATGATGCTTTCAAGTGGTCTTCGACCGTTTTCAATAGTTTTTGGGATTTCAATAATATAATTAGCACCCTGGGATCTGTGCTTCACCGCAGTGCGCAGTCCTTCTTTTCCATGTTTATTGATACTTATTGCAGCAATATATACAATTACTCTTTTGCTATGTCCTATGTAATAAGGTCGCCAATTCCAACATTCCAATCTATATGAATGGAAGAAGTTGAACAATATTACACGCATTATCGTAAAAACCACGTATGAGAATAAACAGTACAACTAGAAGTTTTCCTTATTTTTTGTATTTCTGGGAATGAAGAAGAAAATTGCACCTTTTATAACAATATTCAAAAAAGGCATTAAAAATAGTGATAGAGTAGAGACATTCCTAAGTTTCATAAAAAATATCCATTACGGTGCCAGTAATTTCATTAAAACTGTCTGTGTAGTATCAAAATTACTTGGTGCACTAAAGCAGCCAAAAGGAAATGTGATAACGCTAGCTCTAGCTATACTATTTCGCAGCTGGACAATTTCAAGCCTTATGAACTGCTCATTACACTTACCAGTTACCAAGTCTGACTATGTGAAATATCATCTATTTTACCCTAAGATAAATCATATTGGCATATTTAACTATGTAGAACTAGACCTATTTGTTGCCTAATCTAATGTATATAGGTGATAGTGTCCATCCCATGAAAAGTATGCAAGAGAACATCTATGTGCTTCAAGGGTAAAACCAAACGATAAGTGCAAGTTATTTACTCTTAAATAGAAATAAATCTTTCATCTAAATTAAATCTTTTCATTAGCTTTCTTACTTGCATCAGTAGATAAACTATCAGGCCCCGTTTTGATTCATTTTCCGTTGCTATTTTAGCCATTCTTAAGGCTATGCCTTTAACAAATGATTAGTAAATAGATACTCCATGTACGGGTGGGTATCACAGGCTTGTGTTAGAGAACTAATATTTGACCTAACTGATGATTAGCAGACTAGGTTACCTAAACTAATCTTTTTTCCAAGTAAACTGATGAATCCTACTAGTAGATATTGAATTAAAGTGACGTAAAAATATATGCTAGAAAGTAGCTTCTAATTAATATTAAGTAAAAACGTAATTGGGATCCAAAGAAAAAGAAAAGTGCGTCTGTACGCAACGATCTACTCCTTCTTACAACTGTACTTAACAGAAAACACTTACTACACAAAACATAACAACGTTCATTACATTAATTTCCACGTTCTCTAAAACTGCTGCACTCAAATTCAAGTCCATGTATGTAAATGCATTTTACCCAAAAAGAGTATTGCACATAAGTAACATTAACTATATGAACAGCGAACTAAACAATAGTGAAATATTTGCTCTTATTACTTTAGGCATGTAATACATCACTGTGCTCCGGTAAACTGAAAAGTAAAAAGCCGACTCACCAAAAGTGATTTTCTACAATGTTGGGCTATATTTGTTCAAGTACACCGTGGTCCAGAACTAAGGTCTATAGCTGTTCCGGAAGAACCGGAAGTAGTACAGCAAAACTGTTAATACCACTTGAAAGCCGAAACAAAGTTACATTGAAATCCCAATTTTCATGCCTATATCCCTGCGCATTCGTTTACAATCACAGTTCTCCCAAAAACAGTCAATAACTGACAATATCCAATTTGATTACTAGCTAATTCGTGGTTAAATCTCTCGCAGGAGAGTTAAACCAAGTTTAATTCTCCTACAAATTTTCAGTGCTTACATCAGTTACTCTCACTATAGTTTTTCTTCAAAAATGTCACTTGTCAATGATACTGAAGAAGATCGCGTTTTTGATCGCATCAAAGCAATTGCATGGAAGGAGGCTCGCGATGCAGGAGCAAAATTCTTAAGTTACCGTTGGGTATCTGGGCGACCAAAGAGATCTCAACATTGCGTTTGCAATTGTCGTAGGTCTTTTTCCAAGTCTTTTGAACCCAATGTCGAGATCTCTTTGGTCGCCCAGATACCCAACGGTAACTTAAGAATTTTGCTCCTGCATCGCGAGCCTCCTTCCATGCAATTGCTTTGATGCGATCAAAAACGCGATCTTCTTCAGTATCATTGACAAGTGACATTTTTGAAGAAAAACTATAGTGAGAGTAACTGATGTAAGCACTGAAAATTTGTAGGAGAATTAAACTTGGTTTAACTCTCCTGCGAGAGATTTAACCACGAATTAGCTAGTAATCAAATTGGATATTGTCAGTTATTGACTGTTTTTGGGAGAACTGTGATTGTAAACGAATGCGCAGGGATATAGGCATGAAAATTGGGATTTCAATGTAACTTTGTATTGGCTTTCAAGTGGTATTAACAGTTTTGCGGTACTACTTCCGGTTCTTCCGGAACAGCTATAGACCTTAGTTCTGGACCACGGTGTAGTCTTTGCGGTTCTCCTTTACCACGTCTGTTTGCAAATAAATGCATTCATGTAATTGAAATTGTTAGAGATGCGTTTGTATGTCGAACATTCGCAACCGTTTCACCGTATCTTCTAATCTCGTAGACTTCAAAATGTCAGATACTTTGATGTCATAGATGATGGCACCAATACTCTGATGCCTTGGAATATTCTTGACTGTTTGCGGAACACCATACTCGTATTTTATTACCAGTTTGGTAAAGAGGTTAAAAGTTACAAAACCTTTATTGTGGTGTATGTTATTTAATTTAGACACTTCTATTTTATATGCTTATATAAACCAATTTATTTTTAACTCTACATTTTATAGGGGCTGTAAGGGCAGCACTATTGATTTTATGCAATACTCTTTGTTATACAAATTGTCAATTTCAATACTTGGGAAATATCCATTTTACTGGATACTTTAATATGACTTACCCCATGCTATTTCCCCAGAATAAAAATTATGATCACACAAAGCTCTTTTATCAAATAGTACTGCTCTATTTTTCATTTTTCTCCTGAAGTTCGTTATGACAATTTTTACATAAGGTTTAAATTCCTATAACATAAAAAAGAACTAGAGTTAGATAGTAAAGTAGACTTCCATTACGTACATTAAAGATGTTCCATTCCAGGTACGAATAAATGAGATAACAATAGCGACAGTTTATTTCAGTGAACAACTTAAATCATTCAATATTACTCTTATAACTAATAGAAGCGAGTATGTTTATTTGTCTTCCGTGCGCGATTTTTCTCTGTAGCCGAATACTCATTGGCTTAAACAATTGGGCGCAGACTTTTAAAATTATGCTTTTTACTAAGTCTAACTGCAGTGATAAAAATTGAAAGCTAGATTCGTTTCTGCAAATCTTCGATTTGCTTCCTTGGGACTGACCGGCTTGTCTAAAATACCTGAAAGAGATATGGACCATCAAGTTTTATGTTTAGCAACATGAACTAGTATTCGTAAGCATAATGTACCTAATAGTACATGAAAAGCGCTGAAATGGTTTTCATATTTGTAAAAGAAAGTAAACTAACAAACGAATTACTGTTAACGAAGACCATAAATACTTCAGCCCGCCTTGTATGAAAGGATGAATTTAAAAAGCGAACATAAATTCTTTGGGATTATGATTGATGACGAGAAATGGAATGATGAGAATATGTAAAAGTTAAAATCGTAGCTTCGTAGCAACAAGCTTTATGAAGAAGTAATAGGAATGAGAAAGCTAAAAATACGCAGAAGAAAAGTAATCCCGAGTAAGATATTTTTTGGTACTTACAAACTGTTCCCTTTGTTCTTCATTCTTCATGTTTTACGCAAATAGTAGGGGAGCAGCATTTATTTATGACATTTATGAAATAATGCCGGGCTTGTTTATCCTCTAAGTCAACATCAAGAAATTGCTACTTCTTCTGAGCACAAAAGCACTTACAGACTTTTGCTGAGTTAACATATATCGCAAGTATCGAAATTGAAAGAGAGGTACAATAATGTAACGGAACAAGGAACAAACCTGTATGATGCACATCCTGAAATATACACATGCTTACTTGCCTGTTTATCTTAGTAAAAAGTGACAAGTATGCAAGCAAAGTAAAAAGGACGGTGATTAATTGACACCTTAGTTTAAGGTTGACACTATCCGAAAAACGCGTACGATGTATCATGGAGGTTCGCCAAGATGAAGTAATTGCCCAAACAGAAGATCAACCTCTCTAGGAATTCGTTGTTCTCGTAATTAATTGTTGGCAGTCTTAAAGATCTAATGTTTAGTATGTAGTGAAAAACTTTGCATTTATAAGTTTATATTTATATACCTTTATAGCATCAGCAAAACAGGTGCACTCTACCCTAATCTAATGAACAATTAAATCAGTTTTATTTGTACTCCAGCAGAGAATATAAATACTTAAATTTTCATAAGTAGGTCAAACGATTAAAAGTATTATTACAAAACTATCACCTGTAAGGAAAACCTATTGGGATAAAAACTATTTATGTCAGTGGCAGAGTCGGAGCAAGGCCCTGGCTTTGGAGCCGGAGCACCTTTTCTTGCTTTAGTACGTTACGCATACATGTTTTACCTTGCCATAAATTAGTGTTACACATGTTCTCCTTAAAGTCATACATTTATACAAGATTTATAGAAGATGCTTTGTGGAACTCAAACATGTTCTACTGCTACTTGTGAGGTAGAATTTGAATGATAAATATTGTAACTACTTTAACAAATCACTAATCTTCTGAAGGCAAACTTCCAAAAAGAGATCGCACTGATTTTAATCATTGCAATAATTTTATAATTCAACCTACTGATGAAAATTTAGCAAATACTGCGAATCCAAGTCAGATCGCGTACTACATATGGTTTTAGTGTTCTAAAGAGAATACCTTCACAAAGAATGGAAAAGCAAAATTTTGTTTGCATATGCCTTCAAAGTACGAGGACAATTATATTTATTAGCGCCTGTTAGGCATAAAGCCCACTTGGTGTATCCATGTCCCTTGCCAGTTGTTTGTTAAAGCTTTTCGGTAACAAGTCAAAACATTCTAATGGATTCAAAACAATCTTAATGTATCTTCTAGACAGAGCAGCACTAAATGTATTTAAGGAAAAGCTCAAGTTCAAGTTCAGAGAATGGTATTGCACAATCAATCAGCAAACACACAGTACGGATCACAGCTGCATAAGAAAATTGAGATTCTCTTTCCCCATGTGCACTCTTGTGTGCAATGTGCAATCCATATGAATGCATAGAGATAGAGCTAATAAAGAATGCAAAATCCTAGACCAGGAAGAGTTGGAACGGTTTTTGGACAGACAATGAGATGAGAGATAAACATATTAATTCATTGAAAATTTAATCTACTTGCAGTCGCAATCTACTTATAGTAATCCAATGTCGTAAATGCAGATTGAGGTTTCGCTTGATTGATAAAGATTAATAGCCTTGTTTATTTGTAATAAAGAAAACAGTTCCGTTTGAGAAAGTGCGTCACAGCCGTCGTCACAGCATACTATTTTAATTTACATATACTTTTGGTAAACAGGCCGCAAATGCTATTAAGAGCTAAAATTTTTAAAGTGGAACGAATAATTATGATCAATCATTACGGTATAAACATGGAAGGAGGTCTAAAGGATTGACAGATATCAAGACGTCGGCATACATTTTTATGCCCTACTTTACAGATAGTGTCCATTTAAAAACATCGTCTAAAACATCGAAATTAGCGTAGTAACCTTGCTTTCTTATCGTTCTGTGTTGAAAGGTGGTCTGATTAAAGACTTCCTTTATAATCTAACTTCTAACCTAACGACCTAACTTCACATTAAAATGGCAAGGGCTTTTTAATCGTAGATACGTAGATTCTTGGGATGATGTTAAGCAATCTATTTTGAAGTCACAATCTTTTTATGTGTTATTATGGACCTACTAGAGTATCTGTGGTAGCTAACCCGATATAGATAATTTCTACATATCTAATATAAGATGCAATAAAGATTGTAAAGACACAATAAAGCGATGTTTTATAGCATTCAATCGACATAATACAACCAGATTATTGCACCCTTACTATTATTTATGAAGTTATACATACAATATTGCTCTTATATGAATATTTATTTGTACAATTGAATAAATGTCCTCAACAAAGTTTGTAAAGATTTAATTAAGATGTCTAGGAATTACAGATATCACACGATGACGCAGCTTTGAATATGTGTAATGTTGAACATGTAGCTGATATTAATAATAATTGTGTTTTAGGATTTACATGTTTTCATTGGTTTCATGATTATTTTTGAACTATTTGAAGGCTTTTGAAACGATTACTAGACAAGTCTGCTTCAAAATGCTACGAAGGTTTTATGCATTACTTTTGAATAGCATCCTTGGTGAGGTCGGACCACTGATTTTTTGTGCCATTTTTTGCTAGGGTTATGAACTAAGTGTATTATACTTACTGTTCTTCCAACGAACTGTTCTTCGATTTGAATGCAACGTTTTGTTAGTCTATTTAAACGCGGCAATCAATTTCTATCTAAGCTAACCGTAACCTGAATGTTTGCCAAAAGAAAGGCTGTTTATTGGATTCAGCTAATTCCGCCATGTTAATTCATATATTACACACATGGTCCAATAATAAATAGTGAAGCGCAACTAGCATGAACAAAGGAACTTGACAGACCACTATATGTATTATGCTTAGAAACTTAGAAATCATCCTTTCTCTGTGAAGGACATTTATTTGTGGACTGTGATAAAAAAGTTGAAATATTCCACCCTGGATGATACGTTTATATAGTTATATCTAGTATTTGTTTCTTAATAATTCCTCTCTGCCTCACTTAAAACGCCTCCATGCAATTGCTGCCTACAATGAGCACAGAAAACAGAATAGCCACATAGTCTTTACATAATTGCACATCTTTTATTGGTAAAGGTCATGTTTCTTACAAATGAAATGGTAAACATAAAAATTAGTCCTTTGAAAGTTATGCTATTAATTTATTTCTTCAAAAGAGTTGAATAATTAGAAATGACATGAAGATGAGAAGATGACGTCTTGTTTGCCGGAACTGAAAGATGCTGTTATTATTGCCAATGGGATAAGGATAATTAGATCACTTTAGTAAATGGCCACTTACAAAAATGACGATAAATTTGAAATGAATTACAGTAAGTCTTTCAGTTAAGGCTGGTTTCATTCCACAACAGCAATTTCTTTGCAAATGATCTAAGCGATTTATTTATAAATATATTCGCAATTCTCCAACTTTCAATTTCTTTAAGGGTACTTAGATACTTTATACAACTTCGGCATAACATTAACATATATATTGTGTTTCGTATTTGAGTAAACAATAAAGGAGGCACTTGAGGATAAGTTACATTTTCACATTCTGGAGCTCTGTACCATGTAATGTTTATGTGGCATTATAATAATGGCAGCATCAAACTAAATGACAACTCTCAAGAATTACTAATACCGTCATAAGTGTCTGTACAATAATATTTTGCATCCTAGGCAAAACTGAATTTTATGAATTATCTTTTATGACCCTAACCACTAAGTGACTTCCTAATTCTTCTGGGTATCCAATATTATAATAACATTATTAATTAACCATCTACATTTATTAGTCATTAGTACGAAATTTTGGCATCAGTGCTCAGCGGACTAACCTACGGTAGTAAGTACATAATATTGTGCTGGCAGTGCACTTTAGGACGTCATGCCTGCATGACACTATCTATCTCCATCCTAATGTAAAGTAATGTACCCTTAGGGATACTTCATTTCCTAAATTCTTAGTGTACACGTCAGTTAAGTCAATTTGAAATGAAGTTTCCTTTGATGTCAGAATTTACTTTGGCCACCATTTATGTATACTCTCCTGTTCCCAGTAGTCAACCAGTTGTAAGTCGTAAAGAAATTCCTTTAAGCTTTCATTGATTTCTCCATAAAAACAAATTATTTTGACTTGTACTTATACTAAAAGGGCAAACCTGGCGTAACAGAGCAATTACTTTTATCGTCGGTCCGCCGCATTACTATCTTTTTATATTTAACAAATTACAGAGAGCAGACCAAGTTGGGAAATAAAGCACAGTTCGTTTAATCTTTGCTTACAGTTTGAAAAATTACATCTCTTTTACTATACATTATCAGAATCATACAAGTACTCAATAGATGAGTATTTAAAAGTTTTGAGAAAATGGTTTTCTTAATCAACCTAAAATCCAGCAATATTTGCAGAAACACAAAATATTACTGGGAAATCTAATAAAACATTGCAACCAATGCTTATAGAGCATGACTGTAGAGGATGTTCTATTTTAGCTGAAACACTCTGTACATGCACAGCACGAACAATAAAATAACCCATGACTGTAATAGGTTACAGGGTATTGGTCAAATTTAGGTCCGAAGGGTTCAACCAATTGACCTAATATTATAACCAATTCTCCCTCTGGACTACAGCAACACAATAGAAAGTTTGAAGTAATTATCTCAAACCTTTCAGAAGTTGTACAACCGAAGGACGGACAGACAGATTGTCTCAGGCATTCTTATAAAGAAGCTTCTGAATATGCTTCTTAATAATTATTGTACCCCGAAAGACCACCGATAGACGACTTAACACCGAAAACAAGAATTCCTATTCTGTGTCCTGAAAAAAGAAAAATCTGCGAGAAATCGTATCAATACTTATTTATAGGTAACATTAACAATAGAAATTGCACATCAGGGATGCCTTATTGACATTAAGCAAGGAAATTACAAGAAGGTGGGATAATGTGGTAACCCGTCAAAGCAATTTTATTTTATGATGGAATCGAAGAGACAGATGGTATAGATGTCTTGATTCTTAAATATTGTGTGGTTTAAGGTTACACCTTGCTGGATCTATGAGCAATCCTAGAAGGAATCTTACAGAACTCGTAGGTAGCATTTGTGGTAAATCGTCAAAGTTATTATCATTCCTTTCTCTATTGATCTGGTTTGACTGAAATGCTCACCAGTATCATTACTATTACCAAAGGTGGGCTAATGGTACATAAAAGCGAATGAGCATTAGATCAGATGTGCTTTACAAGCTTGCTACGTCACCTGCCTATATATAACTCACATTTGCTGTTCGTGTTCGACTCCCATTTCATTAGGAAACCTTAGAAAACTTGGTGCCCCCTGGGATACGCTATGTTCGATCATTCTATTTACAGTTTTCTAACGAATAATAAGTTCCTCCTTGAAGAGTGTAAATTGTTCCTTGAGAATTTAATACAAATGTCTGCGTCAGTTTGCGTTACCTAATCATTTAACAAATTCAACGTTTCCCTATTCCTGATTTGTAGTAAAATTTATGCTCAGATTCCATTTGGATTGCATATGTGCTATAAGGTTGTTAAAAGTTATGAGTTTTGAATGTACATTCAGTAATTTTTTAGCTTTGCTTTTGCACAAGAAAAGTGGTTTTAGTTTAGTGTTGCAATATGCAATAAGGAGGCTGTTACTTACGCTTACACTAAAACAGAGATCTGAAAGTGCAGATCAAATATAATGACTTGGGTATAAAACTACAGATGCAACACATATTTGTTGCTATTCAACAGCTTTTTTGGTATACTTTTGATATTGCATGCATGCATATTGCATTTATAGTGCCAACAATAACTTCACCAGACTTATGACTATTATTTTCTGTAGGTTTGTCGTAACTGCTTATTTACATATATAAAAAGATATTACACATTTTTATCGTCTAGTCTAAGACGAAAACCAAGAATTCTGCTTGTACGGAAGAAATATAAGCATAAATTCATTACGTTTGCAGGGTACAACATGAGGGAATAGTCGCAGTACCTTGTAGTCAAGCCCTTGCATTAAAATCAAGGGCAGACACTCAATTTTATTCGACTTGGCTCAATCATGTGAGACGTACAGACAATAATTTCGCATTCATTCAGATTTATTGGTTTTAGGGTTTACTTTTCTGCAGCTCCACATGGTGACTGCTGTGTACCTACTTTAGTTTAATTTGACTTTCATCTTGGACACCCCGTCAAGAAAGCATCTTGCAAGTTTCTCCACGTCCGTCTTTATGGAACACGATTTATACGAACATGACTATCTACCATTACGAACACCCTTCATATTGTTCACATGACAGTATTGACTGTCATATAGCTGTTTGGACTCAAATGCTAAAAATAAAAGTAGACTACTTTATGTCTTACATAATAATACTACAAATACAGGCACAACTGGTGGCACAACTGTAGATTTTCCTTATACTAATACTGTACATGTGCCAGAGCAAGTGCGGCTTGTCGGTAATTGATTTCGTCTCGCTTCCTTTGGTCGAGAAAGTCGTAGTCTTCTTTTAGGGACTTTTTCGGAACCGAAGGCGATTTCACTAATTGAAAGAGAACTGTTGGAAATGTTTCCAAGACATTCAAGGTCTAAAAATCAGCCGAGTTGAGGTTCAAGTCGAACATCACGTAAAATGTAAACTCGCAGCTGTGACATCGGAAATCATTCGTTATATTTTAAACGACATCATTGCATTATTATTACTAACCTGACTACGAGCATACCTACTTTCGCTTTCCCATGAAAAGTTAACTATTCGCGTAGGTATATAGGTATGTTATGACTTTAAGAGGCTTCTTCTGATTAAATTCTAGTTCATTTTTAATTTTCTGATAAATAAGGTTAAACTTGAAGCAGCAATGTTCCCAAATATATAGTACAATAGTCATTAGAGCATGCAATTCCGCCTAATTGTTTACGTTCTCTATTCGCTACCTTAAAATGCAATAAAGGCATACTTACGAAGTGCTACGAAGTGTAATTCGGGAATTCCCAGTAAAAGTGGAACTCTAAATGCTCTCTAATTACATTGGTATGATTAGTGAAGTATCGTCCTATGTAATAGACCTTGAGCTTTTAAGTTACTGCTTCTAAAATTTTCGAGACAAGTTAATCTACCAATACAATTACAGACTAGGAAACTTTCCCTTGAAATTGAAATGCATTTCAATTCACTTGTTTGGGCTATAGTGATAGGCATACTATATAGATTCCAGAAAGTGGTCACTAGAAGGAAGGACGTAGGATGAAATAATAATAGTGTATTGTCATACAGATATAAGTGCAAATTGTTGAAACATGCTGCATTAGTGACTACAAATTCACATCCGTCCCCTAAGAGTAGCAGTACAAGAGTGCCGGTGAAAGCAGAGGAACTTAGAATGCTTTCAAACTGTAGACACAGTAGCCTTAAGTATGAAAACTTATGAAGTCAACTGGGAAACCAAACTCTGAAGAGTTCCAGCCAACCATGACGTGCAACTAATGGGCTGGTTCATTTGGTCCATTTGTGAGATGAACTAAGTTATTTTCCAGAAAGGATGTTGATATACCTACATTGCTCGAAATTACAAGTGTCTTAATGGAATATTCGCATTCTTTCTCACACGATTCTTTTCAAAAACTACCCAATTCTAGGTAATTCTAATTTTCAACAAGACAGAGATTAACTTAGGTTCATTATTTACATACTTAACTAATCTAGTAGTTCTGTACTTCCAAAGCACTTGTACATACTTTTGGCATGCCTAATTGGTGATTCCAACAATAACAACCACAGTTCCTCAATCGCACTACTATCGATTCTCAGCACTTTTTTGTTTGTGCAAGTCTGCGTACTTTAATTAATTAGGTGTTTCCTTCGTAAACCCTCCCGTTGTTTCCCCCGACTTTCTTGATCACTCAAAAAGTATCATTGTTTGCTGTAGTACAAGCTTAACGGACGAAAGCAATTCAGTATGCCTTTTAACTCCCACACATCCATGTAATTTATAAATCATTTGGGATATGCACTTTTTATCTCCTTTTGTTTACTTAGTATAGTAAATATGAAAGACAATATACCATTGATTTTGACATTGCCACTCAAGCTAAGTTTTCTCTGGTTACAAAAAGCAACTGAAGAAATCAATACTTTTATGGTGGGATTGATTTCCAGGTCTAATAATTGACCAACTCTCGGTATAGATAAGAAACACCTTTATTAACTACAAATGCAAGATATATGAGTTCTGTGTCTGGAATATGTCAGCATTTATCAAATTTATCGTTCCAAGTATACTTACTTACAATAACATCCTTAAAATAATATAAAATGAGTATTTTGTTCTAGAGTTTCGTGAACTTTCTATATTTTACTGTTTTGTTTGCTTTGCTTGCCTATTTCCATTATTCGATTATTCCACACTTGGTTAGAACTTACTTTGAAGCAATTGCTAGGCATTTCCATCTTGTAAGAATACGGAATAAGCTGATGCTGATTTTAATTTAAGATTAGTTTTATCTAAACTGGTTACCACAAATGTGAATGCTGTAATACCATAGTATCACATGAACTAACAGGATGTCCTCCCTTTCAATTATCATCTGAAGAGCTCTACCCAATTCAATAAGTAGAAACTTATTTAGACTTAGACAAGTTTGATTGTTGTCTGAAGTTGTGACTCACTCAATAGAAGTGACTGGATGCATGAGTAAATCCAAACATCATTTTCAACTGACATCCGAGAATTCTAGCTGAAGCAGTAGGAATTACAAAAGATACTTTCCTCCAGTAACTTCATCTGCCTAATAAAAGTTTGATTAATAACAAAAGAGGCCTGATTCCAATATGTCTATGCCAATCCGACATTTTAGCTCTTCAGGGATATTGACGGATCATTATTTAATCAGGAAATCCTACATACATACTAGACACAAATTAATACCTAGACACTATTTCAAGGGACTCCATTTTCGATTCAAATATTACTGATGCGTTGTAGAATGCGCACTGCATATTACCTAAACTAATTTTCATTCATTCCAAGTATCAGCATTACATTAAATAAATTGAGGCTTGTATAGAGATTGTAACTTTTATTGAAGATATTCAAGGTATGTATTACAGAATTATACAGAGCAATTCAGCAAAAGTCGTAATAGGACACCTACAGTGTAATGTAAGGAATTAGGTACATGTCTATTTAAATTACCCGTTTTGGCCTGACACGGAAAATCAAAACCAATGTACCATGATTTCCTTTTATACACTGGATATCCTATGCCAACTTTTAGCTGAAACGCTTTGTACATGCCACAAAGCAGCACAGGTACTCATTACATTAGAATCTTCACCAATTGATGGAATGGATGTAATTCTCAATGTAAATATCATAAAACCAATATTTACTCGAAAAATTCATTTCATTTCGGAATAGGCAAACTTAGAAAATTGGACACAGAAATGAATTCTAGCATTCTAAATACTTATTTCAAAATGATTCATATAGTGAAACTGATAAGAAGGTCTATCATTGTACTGATTTAATATGTGCATAGTGTGAGTCTCTTAGATGTACACAAAGTCAGCAAAAATCCCTAATATAAGTCATTGGAATTTAGTACTTAATTAATTATAATATTAGTATAGGCAGATACTTACTCGCTTGCAAAATATTGAACTAGAGCATTAAAATTACCTGGTATTACTACATTTATATCAGTTAACTGGAAATTCCCAAGATGCTACTCTTTGATTCATTCGCAGTATCTGTATAAATATCACGATAGCAAAAGTTGTGCATTGTAAAAATTTTCTACTTTAAATAGAAGAGACTTAACTTAGAGAAACAACGAAACAAGTCACCTTTACTAGCAAAAGACAGGAAAAGAAATGCGTTTTGTCATTGTCCTACTTTATGGAATTGTCTGATTTGTGTCTTTCACTTAAAACCACTTAATGATGCAAAACATACCAGAGGTTTCTGGTACTTTTCTTTTATATAATTCCTAGCTTGTGAGACTATGTCCAACTACCAGAACTATAAACATCACTGCCTTTCCCACTGCATTACACCTAATAAAGTGGTATTAACAAAAGGAGGCCGTTGTTTCGAAATGTTTGAAAATTTTGCATATTATTATGTTGCAGGGAATTTTCTGCGTCTTATTAAATGTCATCACATTTGAAGTGATTCCTATTTTCATTAGGCCCCCTTGAAATTTGCAGTGAACTTGTAAAACTAGAAAACGAAAATAACGCATAAATGTGGAACAAATTTTCGGCTGACTTATGAATTCATTTTAGGTCACCTTAAAATAACCGGAATATTTACGACCTAGGTCTGATATGGTTTAGCAATAATGTATATCTCTCCTGATAATATTTTATAGAACCTTGTTAAAGAAATATTGTATCACGGGGCCGGTAACATAGGCCATACGTGAGATACATGTTCCGTGTACGTGTAAGAGAAGACGAGTAGTGAATAACATAAAGATAATTACACATCACATGAAGACAGGCTGTCAGTTTCGCTTAACACTGCTTTAATGTTCTCGAAGGTCGCAAACCTGAAAGGAGTGAAATTAGTTATGAATTTCTAAACTGTGCAGAAGCAAGTAAGTACCATCCCAGATCCTTCGTTTAAGATGCTCCTAACACAACATTTCAACAGATATACATATATTACGGCTGTTATTTATTGCTTTGTTGTCTGGTGTTCTGTTGAATGTAATCCAATAAAAATGTCTCGGAACAATGGGTAGATCTGCCGTCTTCTCAAGAATGAATACATAATCTCGTAATTGTGTCGTACAAGTGTTTGTCTACATTAATGGCAAGAAGCATCATGCATTGGTATTTTATACATTACGAATTATAAGCTTTCGCAGTCTCTAAAGCCGTAAGTATGTATAGTTATTTTTGAATGGTTGATTTACGGCTAAAATTATATGGACTATTGTCTTCAATCGTATTGCAATGCTGTTGAACTGTTAGAGATATCGACATTAGTGATAAGACACATCTGTTGTGCAACTTTAAACACTTTAAAGTGTTTAAAGTTCAACAGAGTACTTCAACAAAGTACTATTTTGTTGAAGTCGAACAGTTCGATCATGCCCTTCTATGACTGATCCATAATAGCACAGTAATAGATCTTTAAGGCGACACAACTGTTATGGGCATGTCTTTGACATTTAGATTAATATTACTTTACCTAGTATTACCATTTTAAGAAATGGTTTCCTTCATTTCTTGTAGAACCACAAATATAAAAGTGTTTCGCGTCAAGATTTGGAAAAAATGTGTACCGATCGAAGTCATAGTTAGTTAATATAATCCGTTGCTACTTACACATGTGTCTCTAACGGCTATAAATGGCCTTTAAAAGTTCTGCAACCTGAAACCAATTCTTTGGTTACTTACTTCAAAATCATAAAGTGAAAAATAAAAAAGCAATTTATTTATTTGTGAGTGAAGTATCATGTTTTCGAAATGTTCTACGCAATTTGGTTGTTTTCATGAAAATTGAAAACGTTAGGTATTTCCAGTGTGCTATACGAAGTTTAACTGTGCCAAGTCAAGTAATATGAAAGAGTTGTAAAATATTGAGCGCTTCATATTCCAATTCCAATCCTTCAAATCGAATGAAATGGAGAACGTGTAACATATGCCTTAAGCATAGTGATTTATATTCTGCGAATTTAGAGCATATGTAGGTAATATTTAACTGCAGTCTGCAAAGACAACAAGACAATAGATCACCCTAGGCTAAAATCGGAATCCAATTTGATTGTTTCGTCAAGTGGAAAATATGTCTAGAGATGGACTGATTTTGTGTTATAGTACGAGTAAATAGTAAAATGAGTGTGACACAATTTCTTTTTGCTCTCTGAACTGTAAATTCCCAGATATGTTTTATCCTGTACATCAATTTACTAAAATCTACCACAAAGTGAAAATCTAGAAAGAATTTTCCCCTTCAGTTAACACATAGTACTTGCCACTACTTTTATAAAGCCGTCAGGAAAGTTCTATTTTCTGTGCCTGCACCTCGATGTGTCATTTATATATGGAGCATATAACAGCATTGGCTACAAGTATCATTTCCTACTTTGCAGTATTCCTATTACTTGTTTCTTATACACGTTACTGTAATATAGAGAGATCTGAAAGACATTACATTACAGCCCTTTGGGCAATATTGTAAGGAAGTGACGTTTCGTATTCTGCCCATTTCCCCATCCACCTACATACACTCGTAAATAATCTAGTAGAGGATTTTTCTTCGAAGGACTGTTCTCGGGGAATTACAAACTCGGTGAGGTTTAGAACATAATCTCATTGGATCAGCAACTAAATCTTTTTCTGCAACTAGAATTAATCTGGAGAAAAGTGCAGTCACCATTGACTCTTCTTCATTTTACTTGAAAGGATTTTTCCGAAAAGGTAAACTCTTTGCAGACTTTCCAGCCTCCAAGCCTAATCATTTCAATTTTTTAGACGAGGGAGAAAAATTGCGCATTTCTTCTTCCTCAATTTTCTGTTTCAATGCGTTTATTACAAATAAATATGAAAGGAATTCCTATTCTGACAGTTCAGCCATGGGTAAAGCAAACTCGACTGAAAAAATGTCCAATATTTGAAAGTCAAAATTTAGCATACAGGGTACAGTTAATATTGGATACCTATGTTACTTCAAAACAAAATTGCGTCTAGACATCTTTAATTTAAATATTAATTGATTATTAATCTCTTCTTAATGGGCAACATGATAAACAAGATAGTACCGGGAGCAGTATGTAACAATCGCTTGAAATCGAAAAAAAGGTATATAGATAGTAAATGTTAGGCAGTAATGCAAGATTGTTTTCATTTCTTCATTACTTACTTTTAACAAACTCTGTCATTAAATAGCGTTCGAGAAGAACTAAAGCGCGTTGGAATTTGTAGAAAAGGGAGATGAGCATAATATATACCTCTGCCGTGTAAACTGAAAACAATGCCAAGGTCGTAATTTGTTCGAGCTAGGCTGTTTTGTCAAATTTAATTATTTTCTGTTCTCGAAAATCTGCTTATGTGCACGAAGGGCATGTTTATCTCTTATGAATTTACTTATTAGAGATACTTCACAAAATGTGGTTATTTAATGCTTTGGTACTGACATTTCTTATCAAGTCTCCTTATCTTATATAGTTTATCTATCTTACACAGTCCATACAAAAGGTTCATATATTTTCAGGAATACTTCTTTCTTGGGAATTGAATTTGGCAATCTCCTCATTTATGTTTGCCACAAATATGCTATGGCATCCGTGATCATTGTACCTTAGGATTTAATGTTCATACAGATAGACTACTCAGCTGAATAGTTACACAAACTACAGAGATGGAATTTACTTTGGAATACATACAACATTCTAAACGTGAAAAGTTTAATTTCTAATGTTGCATGATGATACAAATGAAATTGTATACATACACGAGCCAGAATATTTGCATTAGGTTTATAGTTTATTATCTGTGCCTGCTGCCTTGCTGCTCTGCTGCAGATCATATTTTATATCAACACAACATTGCGCTGCAGATTCAGTTACTTAACATGTATACAAAAGTATCAAATTATACGGTACATAGTACTTATGAAGCAAATGTAACGTAACTAACATAGTCTTGTCAAAAAAAATTTGGCTACCTAGTAATATTAGAGTTAGAGTTACCTCATGAGTTGCTTCCAGTAAGTAGAGCTAACGGAGCGTGTGATAAAATAGTGCACGACGAGTGAAAATGCGTCGTAACTAGGTACATGGTTAACACATGGTTAACACAAGTGTCTATAGACTTATGTCTATACTTTCGTATACTTTGCAAGAATTTTGTTTGGGCCAGTCGTAAAAACCTGAACTGAGTGGTATTTATAAAAGAAACTCCATTACGATCCCGTATGTGCTATATACCATAGTTTATGTTTGTAAACAATTTGGAAACTGTCTCTATCAAGAATATACACAGGGAGGGTTTTATTTTATAAACAGACAGCAATTACCGCACAATTTTTCCTTTAAGACTTATTCACTAATGCAGGTGTTTTATTTAATTTAGCTTTCAACCTTAATTGCAATAATATTATTATACTGTGTACATTCATGATGTGATAAAAGTATGAATGAACCACCCGAAATAAGTTTTGGTTACTTGAAGTGCTGAGGAAGCACACAAAGTCCGTTTTAACTGCTTTTAACCAAATTTAAATGTGTTTTTTCATCGAAATTGACCATATTTAGAATACGCAAACTGACTAGTTTACTTGAATGACAATTTTTCGGCTTTACAAGTTAGTTTTTCATATATTAAGTACGATGAATTTATTTAACTTTCTCTATTTCAAACTTTTTGGATATTTTGATGACACTAAAGAGGCCCAGAATAGTATACTAAACCTGTGATAGTAGAACCTCTGAATTCATTGGGAAAAATACGGTAATAAGTAATAGCTCTTATTGCCGTATGTCTACTGTGCTTAACAAAGGAGTCTATTCTTATTGCATGACATTTTTAGCCTTATTTTTCAGAACATTTTGGAGTATGAAAACTTTCTCAATACTTTCTCTCATGTAAGGAACCTATATATTTTGCGAATGCTTAAAGTTAAATGTTTCCAAGAAAGTAATAAATGTGTAATGTGGCATACTCTTTGACTATATGTAATTTCAACTTCCCCTATCTTTTCTAACTCGGATGCTTTTCCCAAGAAATACAGCAAATAGTGTTCAGAGAACTAGAACTTAATAAATAATACAGTGTGTAAAATTTCTATATTTCATGACTAGGTGACAAACATTTTATGGCCCCATTAAGCCTTTACGTAGTAATTTACACTATACTACGCATAATATTGTGAGTGCATGTATTGTATAGGAGTAGTAAATGCATATAATGCTTTAATACTAAATAATATTATTTCTTGCTAATTATAATTATGAAGAGCGCTGCTTTGTGGAAATGTTATCTGTATGCTTTGTGCTATCTGTATAATATGTATTTACATTCCCTGAAAGAAATTATTAGACAGTGAAATTCCCAATGGATGCTGATTCTTGATACCAAAATATCACATTTACAGCAAAGAAGGTCAAAATCACAAGGAGAGTACTTTGAAGCAGTTCTCAAAAGCAGAGTACTACTTTGAGGCTGAGGTTACAGTAATACTGAATTGTAAAATTGAACGTGAGCATTTTAATGCGATTTTACTGCAACCGTATCTGCAGCAATGTTCTTGAGGTCGAAACTAAATGTGACTGTGACTGGCTTTGGAAAACTAACTATAGGCTGTACTTATTACCAATAAGTTGACAAAGCCGAATGCAGCTGTATATAACCAGTATGTCGTGTCGCCAAACATTAACAGTATGTAACGCAAATAATTAAAACTTCAAAGGACTTGAAGAGAAATTCGACCACAATTTAAGCTCTCCAATACTACATAGTCTATGTACTATAAAATGGGTTTTACATCTTCGCTAACTCATAAAAGCAAAACGACATAATTAATGACGTCAAGTTAGATATACTTTTTCAAATAATTTTACTAATTGAATTTATAGGTTCACTATGATCAACTCGATTGCAATATTGTACATGAATTCCTGGAGCCTCATTATGCAAGTATCAATTGTTGAAGGGCAGACATTGTACCATGTAATACAGTTTTTCTTAATTGAGATGTAGTTACTATTGGCCCAGTTTATTAGACTTAAATCTATATTTAAAGCGAGAACAGGAGGTTAGTAATCTTTTGATCCGAGCACATTTATAATTATATACCTATAGACGATTGTCCCAAACAGAGTAAATCACTATGATCTTGGGATTATTGGGATTGTAATCGTGGTATCGTATCGTATCTTCGTATCGTATCGTAATCAGCAAACATGCGTATAGGACGTGTTTAATACTCATATTTCAGCATGCTTGTCTGAATGCAATCGACGCATTTGACGTTAAATGGGCGAAAAGCCAGCCTAAGGGGAAAGAGGAACTGCTATCTAGACAATTCTACGAGATGCGTAGAAACTTAAAATCATGTATAAAATCATTTGCAAGCCTTCATCTGCAACAGAAATTCAAAGTATCGTAAACAAGATGAAGTGCTACAGTAATGTATTTATTAATAGATCTAGCATTACTTAAATGCAACAATACATAGTTCAGTAACTAATATGTCACTGACTACCAAAAACGACAAATCTTGGCTTTGAGCGTCTTGAATACTGTTTCAACTCCAAACACTGAATATCAAAGAGAAAGTATTACTTACATCAACAAAGAAGGAAATGATCAAAGTGCTTTGTCATTTATCTGAGTGATTAAGTACTTACAAACTAAGTCCCTTGAAGAGCAGGAAGTAATTTTAGTGAAAGCCTTTGATTATTTGTCAGTATGTGGGTGGAACTAAATATACCAGTATTTATAAGTCTTGGAAACATTTCGCTGACAAGATAATACTCTTCAGAAACACAACTTTGTCATCTGCAGAACTAGGTAGGCGGGTAGTAGGGAAGAGTATTTACAGACTGTCCTATGAAAATGTATTAGTTCGAAGTAGTATTCATTGGGAAATAGGAAGACAAGTTGTAAATGGTGTGGTTGATCAAGCAAAACTTGTAGCCAGTGGAAGGTGCTAAGAAAACTAAAGATTTGAAAGGTTAGGTAATAAAAAGTTAACAACTCTCCCAGGTATTACTTTCCTATTGATTCTTTGACTTTACCGTTATAAAACAAAATAAAGAGCAAAGTAACGTGTCGCTTACAAATACAGTTGACGGATCACTGTCTATAAAAGGTATTAAGAAGTCTTCAAGATTCTCTTCCGTGCCATTGCAATGAAATTTCTAATCTAAATGAAATCTTATAAATATCAAAAAGAAGCGCAATTGTTCCCACAGTGGTGACAGTGAGCTCACGGTCAGATGTGAAGTGAATTAGAGAATGTGATAGTATTATTGGTATATCTGCTGAGCATCGTAATTCGTAACCAGTATTGCCATTCTGTCATAGCTTAATTGTAAATAATGGGTCATCAGGGACGCCCAAGGCAAGAAAATATGATCAGCGGGAGAAAATAAAAGTTTCCCAATTACTGGAACTCCCTTCTTATAATAATAAATATACGTTGTTACTTTTCTAATCTAAAGCATATACAATGCTGGCCGTCCGGAGTCCGTGCGTGTGTGCGTTTATAAAAGGGATTTAAAATGTCAAATTCCGTCTAAATGTAACTCATCCCATATTACAATTACAAGATGGCCTGCTAGTATCCCACGCACCTACCTCTCTCCCATGCCATGTTCAATATACATTGCACATCTAGAAAATGGTAAAGAGGCTGAGGGAAGCCAGAGATAAAGCAAAGAGAACCAGAGAGGCTACTGCATTCGAATTTTGTGTTGTGGCTTCCTGTCTTCTACTATAAAAATTCAAATTCTACCTGGAAAATTTGAATTTTATTGTAAGAATTTACAGTGAAAACTGAAATGCCAAATGAAAATGCTATTCTAAAAGTTCAAATGTCACTGAAAATTTGAAAATTCAAATAGTAGATCATACACAAATCATAAATTCGTGCTCCATCAATAATTCAGAGTAAATTCAAACATCACGGGGTAGATTCGAAAATTGCGAAGTAAATTCGAGCACTATGGGGTAGACTCTAAATCTATGAAGTAAATTCGAAAAATGCGGGATTACTACTACAAAAATTGTTAGTGTGTGAAAAGTCTGGTTGTGGCCTAGATGCTGTTACTGCCGTTGAGTAGTAACGGGTACTTTTTAGTTCTTCCTTATAAGCTTTGCTTTCTTCACATACAGTTCAGAAAAGTTGAGGATTATTGTTTCTTCTTATTTGTGAAGTTATCCTTCACAAATATCCGTTTCGTTAGTTATGTTATAATGAAAGTTGTAATGTTTGTCCTGTACAGCTATCCTGACCCTAGTTAATAATTGTGATGATGATGATGTTTTTCTATCTTGTACATTTGCTCATTTGCTACACTTATTGCGTCTTTACGATATAATAAATAATTACGAATTCCGCCATGTTCTTTGTATTGGACGGAAAATTTGCTTTAGTATCGTTAGTATTTCAAAGAAAGCAGTGAACCCTTGATGTTCGTTAACTGGAAGGACATTAACTTCATATTATGAAACCAGAGTTGAGAGTAGTCTAATTGGATTTTGAACTAATTAATAAATAATTAATAACTAGAAATTACAGTTGTCAGTGTTTGTATGTCACATTCTTAGTACGTCACAAAAGTTTATGAATGAATCCATTCATTCTGAGTGCATTGACACCAAGGAAGATTCTCCAACCTTGTATACAAAAAGGATGGAGTGAACTGAGCAATTTTCTTGCAAAAGACAACGGAATTCAAAAAACATGACAAAATATTTACTGAGGCCAGAAGTATCTTCCCTATTTGCATTTTCGTTTTAATTGTAAATATTTGCGCACCCTCATTTCAATATTAAGGTCATAGTTCTTTTCATAAGGGTTATTTTAGTAATATATTTAATAATGTTCTGAAGTTCTAAAGAACCTGCGTCACAAAAATTCGCAGAAATACGCTTCAAACAGCTAATAATTTGGCAATTTCCTTAAGGTTCGACAGCCCCAACCTGTATTTTGTCAGATTTGACTTAAAACTTGGAAGTACAATTATTCTAAATAAACGTCTACAAGTTTCGTACCTTTCTTCTTTTCAAGGAAACATCTTAACTTTGGTTGTGTCAAGGGAAAGGAGAGTAAGTTTAGAAAAGTGTAAATCAAATATAAACTGGGAAACTACCAAAGTCGCCTCGTGTAACATTCTTTTGATTGAAGTGTCTATATAACCATATAGCGTTTCTATCACTCAGTACTGATTCCAGTCAAAACGCCATGGACGGAAGTTTGAAATATTACGTAGGTGTTTTTACAAGTATCTGTCCTATTTATATTATGTATAATACATAGGGTACGGCACGTTAGAGAGCATCCGCCGATCATTCTCAATAAAAGTAACGGTTCAACGGTTCAGCAAAAGTGCAATGCAATCAGTCCAGTCACAGAAATAAGCAACCTTTTTCTATGGTTAGATGCACAGTCCCATTCACATAACAAATATGTACCCTATGAAATTAAAAGTTAAATATAGCCATAAACCTTTTTTCTGTAACGGAGTGTTAAAAGGTGAATTATGTAGGTAATATTTTTTGATGTAGACATAATGGCAGTACATATTTGTTTTGCTCCCAGAAAATGTAAATAAAAATATTGCACATACAGTGAGTGTTATTCAAAAAGGCTAAGCTCCTGTAATATAAAATTTGACCTTACTTGCTGAACAGTAAAAGTTGGCCAAAGACGTTCGTCTAGTTGAATTTTAATGAGAAAATTCAAACTGGTCTCGTCCTGTGTCCTACTTTTTCTCGTGTCGCTACATAAGTATATACCATTCACATCCAGGGTTGGCGATTGGGTTTTTATCGTAAAATTCACTTTATTTTATTGTGAAAGCGTAAACTTTAAAGGGACATTCCCGTTTACATTGTTTAGCTCTTTGCGTAGTTGTAAAATAGCAATAAGTGAAGTTACTTAGATAACAAAAGGTTATTAAAAAATTACTAATGCTTGCAATTATGTAATTCATACAAAGTTACAGACTTTTTAGCTCTCCTTTTTAGGTTTACAGCAAGTAATAAAATTCATTCCATATGGGGTTTCTTGGTTTAAAAAAAATACCAGTATTTTAGGACCTTGACCACAGCAGGTCTTGGCAATGCAATGGAGTGCATTTGGGGCTGCATTACATGTCATACGTACACCTCGTAACAGAACATCATTACTTTCTCCACACGACCTTCTTCAGTTTTGCATTCAATGCACTTACAAAACAACCCTTTGTACTTTCCTTCAGGCAAGGAAATCAGTGGTAGTTGAATTTTGAATGCAGCTAGCATTTTGCCATCATTGCACCTCCTCGGGTTAAGTAACCATCAAGTCCACTCCAGCTGTGTTGGAGTATTTGAAAGTCTTCACGGAACGCTAAGCTGAAATAAACCGCTGAACACAAATGAAAATTTTATGGTTAGCTATTCAACATACAGCCAAAACAATGCAGTAGTACAATATCATTAAGACGTAAACCTTTCGAGTATAATCTGGATATGCTACTTCTCCAGGATCTCATGTATATAAATCATGTTATTATGCATCACAAATTCAATTTTATTGCCAGCCAGACTTTACTTTAAGAAATCGACTGACTGAACTAACTTTCGAAGCCGCCAAGGCAGACTGATGTTTTTGCTTCATTTTGGTAAAGTTGGAAATGAGAATTCAATTTAAATTTACTCTAGGAGACCAAACTCTAAAGCATAAGGCTTAGGTAATGGGTTTTATGTATCTATTCATAATATAACATTAATATAACAATAAAACGAAGTTTCCCTACATACATACTATAGCTATCTTACAATGTGTCTGGCTGATTAAAAGTAGGAAGCTCAGATAGAAGTACTTATACTTCTGACTTGTGTTTACAAAGCAATTACTGCCGAAACTATGAATACGTTAATTATTGTAACTTTAGAACAAAAGAGAGGCCGAAGATTTTCAAAACTTAGTAAATGCTACATAAACTAGAGCTAGAAATCTTTGAAACCCAGTAGGGTAACACTAAATCTTTCCAGAGACAATTTTCGAATCCTCCGTTTGTAATTTTTGTTGATATTAAAAGTTTACTCTTTGGAAGTCTAATACATGCAGCGCATTTAGTAAGCAAATTAAAATTAAAAGCGTATTTGTCATTGTTTGTATTTATGTTGAACAAGAAGTGAACACGTATAATTTTTAATTTGTTAAGGAAATCGTGGAACAATAATTGTGTGCTTGTGTGCGCAAATCACGTATAAAATTTTAATAACTATTTTTATGACAACCTACATCCTTGACACTTTTACCTTTCGCTACGACATATTTACAAACGATATTTTCCGTCAACATTGCCCAAAAGTCGTAAAAATAGCGTTTCTTACAGTTACTGTCTACTCTAGCACGCTTAAGGTATTGTTGTTTCTAAGGTTCTTTTGGTTGTGTTCAAGGAAAACGTAAGCCCTATTTATGAATGAGTTATATTGGTATTTGTTTACATAATGCAAAAACATATTACATCATACATCTCCAACTGTGCTATCTACTTATGCAGCTCTGTATTTATAGAGGAAATTCTAGTCTTTGGCGTAAAAGGTTTATTTCACACTTCATACTTAAGTGAAAAATATATTTGCATGAAGCTGAGTTTTATTAGACAAGGACAAGACATTTCATAAGGATAAAGTAAAAAGATCCGACTGTTTTATTGTACAAGTCGTAAAAGGTTATTGCTCAATGCGTATATTTCTAGTATACTTTTCAAATTGAATATAAGAATCTATACTACTTTCTACGTCAGTAAAACTAAGTATACCAAACGGATAGGATTCGTGAATTATGCTGACTCATGTCATGTGTATTCCAATTATTTCAAATAGTTACGTAAAATGGGATTTTACTAACTAAGAGGTTTTTATTTCACTTGATTCACTTTGATTTTATCAGCATATTTTATGGCGGTTACTGAAATTATCAAAAATACTTAGCCTACGCAAATGCATTTTGAACAAACACACTCATCACTACTCTCAGCAACTACTAATAAGCTTGTTTGAAGTAAAGCACTTATGGTTTTACATTTGGAGGGAATCTCTAATCAGAAGTGGGAGTATACGACACAACATTGAAGATACTGCTAATTTGTAAAGTGGTAGAATGATAGAATGAAATACAACTTGGTGACGCAAGTAGCATACGTAACTAAAATACGACGCGCATTTTGGTAAACAAGGTATATTTTGGTGAATGGATATTCTCCTTAAATAGGTTTGCGATGGCAATACTACACACAATTAGCAGTAGCTTTGAAAAAGTTGTTACATGTGTGTAATACTACGATAAAAGTTGTTGTCTATACTTAAGGAAAATATTGCTTATGTGCCATTGGCCACTCGATAGTTAATGGAGTACAACAGAGTTTCATTAAACATTTCATCTTGCCTTCACTGACGAATTGAACTGTTGTGCCATCATTTAGTACATGGAGAATGTGATTTTAATTTGCCATGAGGTTCAGTAAAGCAGATAGAGCATTGTGACGTGAAGGAGCGATCCTTTAGTCATAAAAAGTAAGGTTGGGCATGGTATTTGCCTGAGGTTACGTGACATAGGCTGCACCACATGGGCGTTAACTAGAGCAAATAAAATGCGAGTCGATCGGGTCCTCTAAAACTGGAAAAGCAAAACAAGACTGGTATAAAAGCTAGTAAATAAAAAATACTGTTGAGCGAAACGCGGAGCTGTTAACAATATACTAGGGGAAGCGACTGAGGACGTTATTCTGATAATACGGGATGTATGTGTAGCAGTGCATAATAGAGTAATAGCAACATGTAGGAAACCCGTAAAGAAAACCACATTAACAATGCCGTGTTTATCTGATTTGATAGTGTTATGTTTGCCAATACATTTCTCACTGCAACTGCAGAATCTAGTAAGTTCATAGAAACCCACAATTGGTGAGTTGATGTTAGTACAGTACACACAACCTCGTATTGTAAATAGGATGAACTGATGCGAGAAAACATTTGAGCATCGTAGAACAAATAATACGGAATACAAATAAATACAACTTCTACACAGACTCCAGAGATGGGTAATGTTGGCCTTACAACATGACGGAAATATGTACGTGTATAAACTGTATATCCAAATAGTGTTAAAACAGTAAGCCTCTGCGTGAAAGCATATATTACTACAGAGAGTAAAAGTAAACGTAAAATAATGAAATCCAAGTCACAAGTTCCAATTGCATTGAAACGGACTGATTTCACGTTTACACGTACAATAGAATCGTATTTACTTGCAAAATGAAACGCTATCAACGGCAACGCATTTTCAAAAGACTCCTACACCTCGAATCCAAGTGAACCATGACAAATCAGCTGAGCACAGGTTTGCATTACGACTTACACTTTAGTTGGACAGACCTTCAGTGTTTATTACATAGTTACCATCCTCTATTCTTAGCTTCTCCATTTCAATCACTGTTATACAACTTTCTTCAAGAAAAAACTACCTTGAACAACCTTTAACAAAGTAATATCCTAATCCATTCTTGTAGCTAAGCTTCTGTTGGCTTCACTATAGCTAAATACAAGTATCATTCCAACTTTGGTAAATGCAGGAGTCTCCTGCTACATGCTTCAGTGGGTTTAAAAGACTAAAGCAGTGCCGTGTGACCTAGATTTTTAGGGCAATTTCCTGACTGTCGTCTTTTCTTTTATCCATCACACTCACACCGAAGGATGATAAAGACTTCTTCATCAGGGAATGTAATAGTACAAGGCACGAGTCTAGACATTCTATTTCATAAGATGAACACTGATTTTTTCAATCTACTTTCTCCAGTTGAATTCAAAGGAATGGATATCGTCCTACTTAGCACCTGAGATCTAGTCTCATTTTGTTGTGTACAGATCTGGCGCAGCTTCTGTATTGCATGGCTTAAGATTGCTAGTTTTGATAGTCATTTCATTTTCAAGATTTCTCATCATACTCTCAAATATCTCAACAATCTAGTGCTATGGAAAGCCGTGTATTAAAATTCTATTTATATTTTTGTGTCGTAGTAGAAGCAGGAAATATCTTTTAAGACAAAACAGAGAAATGAATTCCTGAAAGTAGGATACTTCCGTCACTTGCACTCCTTCTCCTCCTGCTTTCTTTTATCTTTCCCGGATATCAATACCAGTGTTATGCAAATTCTACAGCAAAGTACCTTAGCACTATGATTGAATGCATTTCTTCCAAATTATGACAGCCTGAAATCCTCTTTGATAACTTGACGTTTTCTGTCTTGACTGAGTGCTATTATTTACGGCTTGCTCGTTCAACTTCAAGTTTCGACAGACATTCAGATCCAGTATCAGAGATGCTTGTTTTTATTTATATTTATGATACGGGAAACGGACGTTTCATCTTATCTGTATATTGTTGTAACAAGTAGTATGAATTTGATGGATTATAACATACTGCTGTTCATGTTTATCGTAATGTAACACTCAATATGGATATTTGTGTTGAATACATTTCCTTTTATAAGACCAAGAAATGATGTCTTGTCTTGTCTCATAATAATCAATACGGATAAAATGGCAATGGCACTCAAATATATTACGGAGATCTCTACTATAGTAAACAAAATGTTTTTACAAGATCTGGATATGTCAGCATTCCCTTATTTTGCAGATTTATAGTCCATGGTTCATCGTTCAGTAAAAGTATGCACTTTAATGTTTTGCAGCATGAATTTGCTTGTTCAAGATGCGAAAGGAAATCTAAATATTTTCAAGCACGCATTGCTAGATGTATTAGTCAGACTATATTGTAAATACTACGTTCTTTAGAAATAAAATCTTCCCATTTCTGGATAGGGTTTGCCGTGATGATAATGTTTACTACATTCGAAGACATGTTTGCCATTTATGCTAATCATACAATCTTTAAAATGTGCACAGAATATAAATTACGTGTTTTTACTAGCGTCTTTATTTTTTCCGCCCACTACACATCAGTATTTGTTTTGTACACTACAGAAAAGACCTAAATAGTAAATAAGAAATACGCATTGTATTCCTATAATTTCCTTATTTCAACAATGGGCAAACGAAAGGAAATGCACTTTTCAGATACGGTGGTATTATGTTCACGTGTTCTAGAATCTTATAATAGAGGAAAATTACTTTTATCTATTATGAGCAAAAGTATAACAATTTAGCAATAATGAAATCTAGAAAACTGAAGAACCTGGGTGCTTCGATGAAATACAGTTAAAAATATGCTTCAAAAGATGTACCTAAAAGCACGGAAGTTTCATTTCACTAATATCAACCTTAAAGGATTTTATTAGCAGAGAACATGCGAGCTTTTCAAATTTAGATAACTCTACATGTTTCCGTCAAGTCACATTACCTGAACTTAATACAGACAGATACCCTCATCTACTTCCTTGTTTCCCATTCCTTTAAAGAAAATCGATTGACATAAACGGATTTCGGTACTAATGTTTACACTTAGCCAGCTCACCAAATTAGGGCAAGTACTGATGAAAATTTCCGGTAATCCGATTTGCATAATTTGGGTAATCAAAGAAAGGCCAGCTTGCATTTGAGTAACAGCCAAATTTCTCGGGATGTCACTTTATCTCTGATTGCAGCTAACCGGTAATGTTAGGTGCTTGACTTTCCTAATAGAGAAAACAACTTTCACTTCTATTAAAACCAGTAGATATTCTTACGTGACCCATAAATTACGACAGTGAATAATATGCCTCATTCACTCCAAATGACTTCACTGACATGGTAATAAAAGTGCATTGGTTTACATGCCTTACCTTATTTACTTACGAATTGTGCATAAGGCTTCGCGAGTCACAATTTCCATTCAACGAATGACAGGAATGGAAATTATTAAGTTGTCAAGCATAAAAATATGTGCGCAAAAACAGTGATGTATTTTTTGCTTAGGTGCATATGTTTGTTGATGTTTGCATAGGTTTGCACAATATGATGTTTGCAATAATATCTAGTTTATAGGAGTTTTTCTAGCTAACTGTAGATTAGCTAACTATTTACCAAGTATTATTTATGGTCCATCAAAGGAATGGATACTGATGAGAAGAGAAACAACCTTGAGACCAAACTTTGTTAGAAGTCATTTGACAGTAATTGCAAATTACCCGCCAACTAATTAGTCTTTCTGTATGAATTGTCGTAATGCCACGCGAGGAAACGATTTAATTCCTTCTGGTCATCATTTTTCTCAGTGACATATGCAAACCTCTCATTTGTTGCCCATTATACAATTTGATTTTCTCTTGCCGTGCCTATACAGTGTTTTAGTTAGCCTAAGGCATTTCATTTGGTCATACTGGATTTCCCACTGTATTTTGCAAAGCGTATCATTTACTGCATTAAGTTTGTATAGTACATGCTATATTACACTGTTTAGTAAACTTCAACGGTAAACCAAGGTATAAATTGTGTGGTAATAGGATACGCAATGGAGGAAAAACTATTATTTCTTGTGCTTGATACCAGCGATGCAGAATATGAGATAAGTCTCATACTTCACTGCACAAGAAATAGTTTTATTTGTTCTTACACTTTGTCTTTGTCTATCTAGTGATGTGTGACTATCTATTAATATCTATGTGTTTTAAGGTCTAGAAGTGAAAAATAGTATTACTGAACTTGTGTAACAAAAGAAAAGTAAACAATAACTTACCAATATCAAGCTGCATCCTTGTGAGTTGTGAGTATTGAATTTTATCTGGAATGGTTACATAATGTACAAATATATCCACTCAGATGATTTTCCTTAAGCATTTCAAATCATATATAGTGTGCCATTCTTGTTAACAAATAATGTCCAAAGCATGCACGAAATATTCTGATGAAAGAAAATCCGTGACGTTGCGTTATTACCTTGTCTTGGAGAATCCTGGAGAAATATTGTGCAGCGAACCAAAACTGAGTGTGCAAAGAGAAATGTATCCAAAAATTTTCGAAAAAGGAAACTTGACAATGACTTGGCAGGCGGGCCAGACAGGCAGGCTCTGCTTATGAAGGATATCACAACAACGTAAACTTTTGTGGGACAATAACAGAAAGTGTGAAAAAATAAAGTTTGACGAACTGTGTGTGAAAGTAGTATAAAAAATATTATTAATATAAAGGATGCGACTTTCTCCAGTGTTTTCATACATTTTAATAATAAGGAACTTCAACACAACACTGCTCAGATAAAGTTATTTAGTGCAGATTTCAAATGCAATTATCGATCACTTTGGGATATTAAGGGAACAAAATAGTTGAAGCTGAATTGAACGATAACGAAATGAATTGTTAGAGAAAGCAATAAATTGAGGAAATTAAATGTATCCTGCGGTTATGATTCGTAAATGTTTTTACAAATGGTCGTACTTGTTTTGGTATAAAACAACTAATTCATTCTTATATAGGTAGTCCTTACGGGCAAAATACTTTATTTTCATTTCTACCTGATTGCAAATGTTTTCTTAAATCATTTAGCTTCACAAAATAGCCAGTGTTCGGAAATATGTGTCGTTTGGTTTGGAACTTATAATAGTATCAATGATACCATTGAAAAGGAAATTGAATTCTGCTGTTTGCGCTTACAGGAGCTTAAGTTGCTTAAACAATTGTAATTTTCCTTCGGGGAGATAAGATAAGTAGGAAATTTTTCGCGTAAGCAAATTATCTGGGTTTGCTTCACTGCATTGCAAACTCAAGGATACTTCCTTAACCAAGTACTTACCCAATACAAGTAATTTAATTGTCTACTAATAAGTAAAACAGTATCTGTTTAATTTGTTTATTTTTATTAGGTTTTTTTATATTGTTTGTATATTGAACCATTGAACTTTGCTTACTAGTAAAATATCCATTACAGGAAGTACACTATTCAAAGAAATCACTCTTATTTAGTAAAGTGTTAAGGGTATACTTAGTATCTCTTCAAATATTTCGATTCCTAACACTCGCACATTCAAGGAATCAATCGTAGGCCCTATAGACTTTGTCACCCATACTATAAGTTCCAGCCAAATCAAATAGAAAGTTTAGTATTTCATAGCGCCATTTCGCTTTTGACCTTTCCTCCTGTACACTTGATATGTCAAACCAAGCAAAGAACTTCTTTTGGCCCGAATTCAAAGTTATTTTATATACCACACAAAAGTTTGGGCGAATCAAAGGAACAAGCTCTAGTTGTCTGGTTTCTTCTGCGGATTTCTACTTGAAACGCATCTGATCTTTGATTAATGCAGGACAATGCTACTGTTGAAGTGCTTCGCGTACTCAGTTAGATTAAAAGACAATAGGAGGAAAGATTGGGGATGTGCAATGTTATGGAAGGTCACATAAGCATTTGAGACATTTTTATGTGTACATATATAAGTAAACAAAGCTGAGGGAGTATTTATGTGTTTGGAGAAAGCTTTAGGGCTCAGTCGACTCAGACGTGTTTAGAAAGAGCAAACATTTGATCTTAAATCACTACTCGACCTTACTGAACTGTATATAATTTAGTAACGAAATTTATTACTTTCTCTCTTCTTTAGTTAACTATTGTGGCTAAAGTGGATTACGTACTTACGGGATGATAGACTCAATAGACTGAAAAAATAGACTATACTGACTACTCGCCGGTATCATCTTATCGAAAGTGACATTCAATTGCTTTTGTACTGCGGGAGTCAAGTCTACGTAAATTTTGATGGATTTGCAATGAGATCTACTTACTGATTGTTGTGTCGCACATGGCCAATTGTCACTGTTCTATTATTTGAATTTGCATAGTTATCAAGTCACAGTTATGCTAACTTGATTACCCATGTTTCGGAAAAGTTATGCTACCTGCTTGAAAGGGAAATAATTTAAACGTATTTGTGTATATGTAAGAATTTGGGAGTTAGGATCAGGAAATTTATTTCATTAATGAACAAAACTTGTAACGGAAAGTTAAAAACTAATTCAAAGTTAAAAGTGACATTATTAGGTAGCTATTGCAATTCTAAGAATTCCGTCGCTTTCCTTGTGGTTGATTTCCTGTCTTGTGGCATTGAACTGGGTTGCCTGTGCTTTGGAAATGACACGTAAGGTCAAATATAATGCAAAATATAGGTCCCTAGGCTAATCGGGGATATAAACCAGAGCCAATGTAGTCAGTCAAGCTTGTCATTCATATTGAATAATGTTGACTGTAGTACATACCATATAATTTGCTAAAGGCTAAGGCAATGTAGCATAAACCTGTATTCCAAATGCGCATTTCACTGTCCTAAATTCTAAATCCAATTTCGTCATTTCGTCTACCTATGTTATTTTGATAATGTTTGTTATGCCTTTATCTGTGAGAATGACATCCGTTCTAATATAATGCTTGCCTTGCTTGCATTTTTAGGCGTATTAAGTTTTCCTTTTAGAAGTTTACTTTTGAAGCATACTTGTAAAAGAAGATTTGTAGAACAACTTGTTAACCTGTAGACGGAATGCACATTTCTTCGCAGATTGCCATTTGTCTGGAAAAAGTTCAGGAAGATGACCATATTACTAAAACCTAAAATCTCGTATTTAAAAAAATTCCCTAAATAATTTATGCTTTCCAGCATTAATAAATTACTTTCTGACGTATTTCTTTGCTTTAATTCGGACCAAGCAGTGGATTTCATCGTTAATATTTAGTGGATACACCGAGATTGTATTACAAATGGCATCTTCCTGGTTTTACATGACAAGTTGTAGGTTGCACAATTTGAACTAATAAGTTTGCTGCTAAATACATAGTGTCTCAAATTGCGTCCTACGCATGGAGGCCCAAATACTGTGAAACTAAATGGATTTTAGAATAAGCCGATTTTAGGTTAGATAGGATTAGTGGTCATGCTGAAATATGAGCGAATCCCTATGCAGACATACAGAACTTGTACATAAATCAAATATCATTGACAACATATTGCATGTGAGTGAGAGTTCATTCTCACCGCCTGACAGGTACTACCGTAGAATAGCTAGGAATAACGACAAGAATTCCATCCATGGAACTGGGTAGCCAATTTCGCAACTGCCATGACTGCCACTACTGTGCCAATCATCAAAGGCTCCCAGGGTGATCGTAACTAGGTAGTCCTTTTTGATTCAACGCTTCAGTTCTAAACGTTTGCATACTGATAGCATTCTCTACAGCATCCTATAATGTGTCTGTAATAGTAGTTCCATACATAATAACCTTGTGTTTACACACTTCGCTATAGAACTACAGTACAACAAACATGTCGACCGAGAGGAAAATAAATCCTTAATTGAAGCTATAGAGAATTCAAGGGGATACATACATTATTATGCTGTCGGCTCAAGTGTTCGCTAGTACACTTGAAAGAGTACTCCAGAAATATCGTTTATAAATAATTGGGAACATTCAATCAATCCTAGTTTGTCTCCGCTTCGAGTGACTTCGGCTTCTTTGTGCTGATGTTCAACGGAGTGAAACTTGAATTAAATATTGGGGTTACACTCTTATGTCCTACCAGACCAACGATTTGTTTGGTGCCTTGCCTTCCGACTTCCCAAATCGACTTCTTAGTCGAGGTATTCCCTATATAAAATATTTTAGGTAGTCTCTCATTTAGGTACAATGAATTATGTTTTCAGTATAAACATTCTTAATTGTACGAAAATATCTTCTCAAAGAGGAACTGAGGCAACCTACCTAGATTTACATTGCTGAAGTGTATTACAATGCAGTATCTACATTTCGTGCAGCAAATACTAATTATTTTGTTCACCAACAGAAGGTTAAGGGAAAATAAACACTTAGGCACTCGAATACATCTGGGAATGCTACTTTAATTATTGGTGTACTGTACAGAGCAACGTTACTTATAGTACGTGAATGCAAAGACATCGTCTGCAGACATCAAAAGTTCTAATTAGTACTTCAAATATTATGATAAGGCGAAAGAACATAAGATTTCATTAAGTTATAATAATATCTTCTTCTTATTTTAGGACGCTGTGAGCAATTTGGAATATAGACATGTATTATGTAAATATTTTTAGTAGCAATGTTTTGAACCTGGAATCAAAATTTCAATTACATGAGAGACGACAGAGTGCTTTATTTGAAGTTAACATAGTAAGACGCGATGGGAAACAGAGCCTTTGGTGTTATTTAATATTTATTCTCATTCAGGCAATTAAAACGGTGTACTTGCCAAGCGTTCTCTTGATCAATCAAAGCAAAGGGAAAATCCTCTAGACATGTCCTTAAAGGTTATGTTTTACGACAGACTAGGTTTGGCTTTAAGTTTGTTTACCCTGACAGAAGCATTCGATAAATATAGTATTACTGTCTGTTCTGTTGGTGTTGTGGCATGTTTTGTCGCTTGAGTCAACAAAGGGGGGATTCTAAGTGTAAAGATAGTCATTCCATTTACACCTACGCATATCTGTAAATTTTGGTAGCGAACCTAGAGAAAGTGATTCGTGCGTATGGTTTGGTTTTGGATTTAAGTAACATAACATCTGCTGTTTGCTGTTTCCTCTCTCAAATTCACCTCCATTAGTACCTGAGCCATTTTGAAGGTAAAAAATATCTGGATATGATTTCTAGACGATGGGAAAAATCAAGTTGGTAGTTTAGAAATGCTTTACAAAAGTCTGTGGAAAAAATGTACTACTGGCTATCCTTTCTACAAAAATGCGAAAGAGCAGAAGAAAAAACAGGTAAGGGCTGCTGGCATTGCATCTAATGTAGCTGGGGAAATGTGATTTTTTTAGTTTCATGAAATTCTTATTCTGATTTTCAGAGGCTAAGTTCACATTCACATTCTATTCATAGTTTACTTTAAAAAAATGATTTCCATAAATATGATTACTGTAGGATAATAAACACCTATCGTCAAACTTTGTAGAAACAACAGTAGCAAAGGCAGAACTAGTTATGAGTATGAGAGATGCTAAAATTGTTGGTAGAAATCCTGATGATGTAGGAAATCATAGTACAGCTCATTGCACTCATTGAGGCTTAAGGATGCCTATCAGTAAATCGGACTTAGTAAATAAATCAGCAATTTTAAATGTGACTACATTTGTGTTACAATATGAATGGGAAACTATTTTATTTGTATTCGTACTGTGTTTGTAAACATTATATGAAGCATGTGTAAATTACAACGGATACTTTAACAATAACGATTGCTTATTAGTAATGTCCATTAATGTTGAATAAAATAACAGTGTGTTACAATACAGACGTTAGGAACTATTTATAGAAATGCGTAGTGATCAACGATGCAAAAATGTGTCATCATGCATCATTAAAACTAGTTACTTACATGAAGGACACAAATTTAAAAAATGTAACTGCCATACATTTACATTAAGTAAAGACAGTAAAGAGTATACTTTAACAAGGTACTAAAATTATTACTAATTAATAACATAAAGATCGCAATGCACTGAGACATGTTAATTAATATATGTTAGTACAACATTTAAAAGTCATTATGATACGCTCACGGACAAAATAACTTGGCAGCTTTATATCACGAAGATATCTATTGACATTACACTAAACTAAATAGGTATCACTACAAACAATAAATTGAAACAATTTTCATAAAATTCTTGGTATCAGTATAATCAGCTCATGGTACTTTTATCATCATGCTAATAAAATGTTTTGAAATAAGCTCCTATTGAAATATTGTACCTAAATAGTAAAAATGAAAGATAGGTACTCCTGAAAATATTAAGTACTATATTTAAGACAACTTTTAATGGTAATATGGTAATGGTAACTAGAATGTAAGTCTGTTAGTTATGTAGTAGTTTAATTACTTAGCATGTTATTAAGGCGTGTAGTCGCTAGTTGTTTTTACTTTTGAATAGAAATTCCAAAAACAAATAACAATAAATTGTAAAGTAATTACCGACACACAAAAGCAGTAAAGGATAACTTAACGAATGCTGCTGTGGACACTAATGGCTACTAGTAGTACAAAATGGCACAAATGACATATTATATCCTTCTGGTATTAATGGCTTAATTTACACAGAGTCTCTGCTTATTAAGGTAAAAAGTTAATAAAATTCGAGATTCGTTTTTGTTTCGTGTGTAGTTGATGTCCTGGAATCAAAGCTCATCTTTTACAGTGCAGTTGGCTTTGATGATCACTCTTGATTTCTCTGTGTCAGAGATGTAGCCCGCCTCTCCAGTGTAGTGAGTTGGGTACAAAAGTAATGGCTCCGCAGAGTAGGCTTTGAGATCTCGGGTAGGATAAGCGAGTTTCCAGCTTTCACTATCATTGAGCCAGAAAACGAGAAAAATACCAAAAATTAACACATATTCTCCATTAACACCTCCTTTATGAGCCATATGGCCATTAACATATAATTAACTTTTATAGTGAAGTACTTAAAGTGCTACATGTCTAAAATTGGTACTAAAATAGTTAAGTAGATAATTAACATACTTCACATGACGATTAAACATTATGGGTAAATATTCATCCACTGGAACCAATTTCTCGAATGGTTTGGCATCTACCAGTTTCCTAGCTCCTCGTAATGTTATAGCGTATCCAAGAGTCCAATATGAATAGTCAACATTGACAATGTAATTCGATCCGTCAACCCATGGCTCATTAGCGTTAGCAGATCTTTTCCTCCCGAGATACCTACATAAAAGGAAATGTTCCCAATTCAGTCTTGAATTAAAAGTGTATGAAATAGTATGACAAAAATTCTAGGAAGGGTAATTACATTAAATCCCAATCTAAAAGAAGATGTGCAGTCTCCTCGAACAGTCTTTTAACTTGATAAACGAAGTAGGGCTCGAAACGAATGTCGTCCTCCAAAACTAATGCCGTATTAACACGATTTTTCAACATCTGAAAGAATAAGAAAATTGAATTTCACGTTCGATTAACAGTCCAAGAAAATCCTGAAAGAGAAATAGTTATACAGATAGTGCGCTTTCTTTACCGATTGCCAGATTTTATAATGACTAAGAAAACATCCAATTTCTCCGAAAGTCATCAATCTTTTAGAGTACGGATCTCTGTAGTCAGGCAGTTGTTTTATTCCCAATTTATCCACGTCATCCTGGGTCAATTCACTAGAAAAAAAGATTTCTATTAATGTCTCATAACTCTGTATTTTCTCTTCTCACACAATTTAATTCTAAATCAGTAAATAAAACGTGGTTTATAAAATTGACATTTATCATTTTTTCGTTTCAGATCTCTATTGAAAACCAAAGAAAAGTACAAAAATGGCCAACACAAGTGATACACAAGTAACACCTGGGGTTCACCTACGGCACAGTCACAATGGCCATCACCACCATGGAAATCTCAGTTCTTTTTTCAACTCATCCCTTGGATCTAATTCCTCGTTAATTCTACCTTCGCCGCATTTCCAATTACCAACCATGAATTTCTCCCTGATAGAGCTGGAAGAAATCAGTAACATTTCCAACATAACATATACAAACCAACCAATTCAAAACGCTACAGCAATTCCACCATCCTTCTTAAAAGAATTATACACGATGATTGTTCCAGTGATGCTATTTTTTTGCGCGCTAACCTTCGTAGTTAATCTCATCATAGTTTTCTCAGCTCGGTGGTGTCGGAAACCGATGTCTCCAACATTATACTTTTCAATTTCACTCGCCCTAGCCGACGCGTACTCATCTTTTGTCCTCGGCACGGGTCTAGTCGTTAATTCTCTCTTGCCAGTCTACAAGATAAAATGGAGAAATGTTTGTGTGATTCTCACACTGGAAGGATTTCGGTCAGTTTGATAAAACCTTTCTTACATTCCTACCTTGTTTTTTCTATTACTAATACATAGATATTGTAGCTAGAAAACCTGAAACTGAAACTACACATGAAAAAGATAAGTTATTTTCGTGATAGTAAACCCAATTGCAGTATAGCGTTAAACAGGATTCCAATAAAGTTAGTGTAATAACAATAGGCACAAATCTGGTGTAAAAGTTTCCACTGACTGTCATGTCACTCAGACTTAAATTGGTTCTAACTTGGACGAAAATTGTATTTTCAAGTTTCTTATTTCACAGTTACCTATTTCAAGTCTAGCACCATTTACCAAGAGCCATAACTGGCAAATAGTTCCGTCTCACAGCACGGCGCAAAACGCAAAAGTCACTTAACATCGTGCTATTTTCCCAGAATTTTATCATTCATTGTAATTCGTTTCCAGACAAGTAAAAGGAATTATTTTACATAGCAGATACCAAGGGGCACTCTCACGAAAAAACTGAATCTGACAAAGTACGTGAGCCGATTTATTTTAGAAGAACGACTTATGTACTCTAAAATGACACCAGAAATCGTTTCTGTCTTGGAATACCCGTTTTCTAAATTTTGGTGGATTTAAATAATCATAAATAATATTAATGCATGTAGATTAAACTGAGAGAAAGTGTTAGGGAAAGCTAAAGCACTTGGAGAAAGTGCGGTGAAAGAGTAAGCTTTTTAGATTTCTGTTCCATACTGTACATAATCTAATTCCAACCGAGTTCCGAATTAAGTATACCGAGATTGTAAAGTGTGAGGTAGTTTATAGCAAGATTAATATGAAGCTATGGATTTCATTTCATTTTGGATCTTGAAATTTCAGACAAGGAGGTGTGCTCGTGACAGTTAGTCATCTCCTAGCTCTGGCAATAAACCACTGGATTGGCATAGTGCGACCTTTACATTATGCGGCAACCATGACCCGAAGGACAGCCTGGACAGTGATTCTTTTCTCATGGATTTGCCCAATACTTATGCTCTTTATTTACTTTAGTTCCATCAAGGGACAAGGCTTTCTTAGTGAAGACTGTGACAGCAATTCCTTTCTATCCCTGATAACTTATCGAGCGTTTTTTGCCTCGTGTTTCTTTGCCCCACTCCTTCTTATGTCTCTCATCTATCTTCATATCTTTCTCATCGTCCGAAATCATCATTCGCATCGGCTCCGATATCAAGTAAAAAATGTAAAGCTTCCGCTGATCTTTTCTTTATTTATTCCACCGCTTACCAATTAGTAGTGAAAGGATGTCAATAGAGCTTTAAGTAACTAAATTAGAATACTAATTGCATGGCTCATGCATACAATTGTATTGCACATTTTTGTCGTGCTTATAAGATCAGGTTGCATTAGAATATGCTTTTCTTTCATTGTACTTGTTATATGGCAGTGTGGAAAATCAATACTTTTAATTTGCACCGTTCTACTTTTTTGTTTAAAATGTTTTGTGTTGTGCTTTTAGGCGAGCCTTTGTGCAAAAGACTGAGAGGCATTTTCAGGAAGCCTAATTGTTGTAGTTGTGTTTTCGTATTCACAACTCCCTTTGCTGTATTTATCTCATAGTCTCTGAATCCAGAAATATACTTCAAGGTCTGTCTGCACCAAATTCACTATCCTCAGTACTCCATAAATACTGTAATTTACACTCCAGACAAAGGACGAAAGATACTTAGCCGACGGTTATGGTGACAGCAGAGTATATAGGAGTTATCTTTAGACATGCATTACGTTGTATAAATATAGCTCCTGAATGAAACACATTTCCAATTTGTCACGACAGCTATTCATGTCAACAACGTCTCAAGCACTAACACTAACAAATATATTGAAACTCAAAACGCGTAAAATACGGAAAACTAAACTAAGGACGATTTAGTCAATGATAAGAACTACAATGAGTAATGATAACTCTCTATAATCTATACTATACCACACATAAATAACTCATTGTTACTATCGACTACTCAGAATTCATGTACCAGTCTCAAGTCTGCATTTCGCAAACTATTTATTAGTATTGTAGACATAGAAGTGAACTGTCAGGACGGATGAGTTAAGTAATACTAAGTTCGACTTACTTTGATACACGTGTTCCTTGTCACTAATATGAAGATATTGAATAGCTGCTAAATGAACGGAAATGGAGCAGAGAGGAGACATAATTTATTGTTACTCTGTATGCTAGGTAAAGATAATAGTTGCAAGTTCCAATCCTTGGGCAAAACGGGATAATAGAATCCCCTTACAAGCGTAATTATTTGAAAGGATCTCAGAAAGCCTAGTTTCAAACAACAAAATAACTCAAAATACACCCGAGAATCTAGGTTACGATTGCAAAACAGGCAGAGGCAGACGTAGACTAAACAAGGCCGACATATCAAAATATCACTGATAAAGTGATAAACCATCCGATTGACTAAGAAGACCAGATCCATTTCCAGGAAACTAGCGGGTTAATTAATCCTCCCTAGCAAAATAGAAGTACGTAAGTATTGACAGGGTCTTTAGTGATTCCTTTGACTCTTGCAAATCCTTACATAATGATTCTACTAAATAATTCGTAATGTTCAACCAGACAACCTTGATAAGTCAACAGCAAGACTATATTTATCATTTCTCTGGTCGTTGATGTAATTTTTCATGACATTTTCTCATGTTAAAAAACGTACGTTTTGTACCAAGTGTACGAAGTAAAGGCCAAAGATATCAAAAGTCGATTGTTCTCTTGATGGCTTTCACTTCACACACTTTGAAGTAAACCTTTGTTTTAGTCTTTGATCTGACGATTCAAAATTTGTTAGCCTCCCTTTTCAACTTTGACTAACTTTAATTAATTTTAATTCTGAATATTATCCGCTTAATGTATGTAATAAATATTCGCGGAAAATCATTATCCTTATAGTGCTCACGTAGTATACATAAGTGAACTTACTGCACAGGAATGCTCTTTTAGCTAGTTAATACGTGTAATTACTTAATCACCTCGCGGATACGTTCTCCCAATGAATTACTAGCTCTGTGTTTTGTGTATTTGGAATTTTCAAATCGAAGGCCGACATTTCACGCTGTTTTCTACGTACTGTATGTAGTTGAATTACATGCAGTCCCCTTTGTGTATTACTATATAAAAGTGAAGTACAAGTATTAGTTCTCCATTCAATTTAGATGCGTCGCAATCGCAAGTAATATTTAACCCAGATATAAACGCCCACATTTTCTGTGAATTCGAAAAGGAAACCTTTAAACAACCTCAGTTTTGAAATCATTGTACATTAATTCAATCATAAGGGTTTCTGTCCTACTTGTGTCTATTTACCTTAGCAGTACCTCACAGAACTATATTTTCCTTTTCAATTTTCCTCTTTACGCAATACCCCTCTGAAAGAGAATTCAGTTTTATTGAATTTTCGGTCATTATTCCAATAAATTAATTTAGATACCCGATATTATGCAAAATTATGGAAAGAAAAGGCTTCCTTTACATTAATGAAGCAAGTAGGCTGCATCTTTTATGTGTTCGGGTATGATCTAGGTAATACTTTTATCTTATCCCTAAAACTGCGCAGTTCCACTTGCTATTAGTGTCTGTTTACCAGGTGCAGGTGCAGGTTTACCAACCACAAAATTAGAACTAAGTAGGTCTAATTTAATTAAGGAATGTCATTATTGAAGACGAGTTTCGAAGTGATACGCAAAACTGGTTGCACAAAGGCAGTAAACTATATAAATAAATAACACAACTTGAACTCCTAGGTTTTACACTATTGCAGTCAAATATACTATTTACATAGAAGGTTATATAATTTGCTCTAGTCAGTTCGTATTGGTACATAGAATGTTTTATGTCGCCCCCATCCATCCTATTTAATAAGAGAACTACAACAGCTAAAGTACTCACCAGAGTACAAAGTAAACTGCTTTTATAACATTGTTCAGTAAACAATTTGGATTTCGAAAGAAATACAATCCTACGTCATTTCCTGGTCATTTCATTACCATTAATTCTCCTCTGACTAACTTTTAAACAGGCATGTACTCCCAATAATTGGCACTGCAGAACAGTGTGATATGTTTAATCACTGGATTCACTGATGAGAGCGCTTATTGTCTCAAAGAAAACGGAAAAACAAAAGATATGTTTGTGACTTCGTTTACAAAACTTTTTTATCATACCAATTTTCACTTTAATTCACTTTAATTTATCCAGAGAATCTAGAAGTCAATGAATGTGCACAAAAATGAGTTTCCATTAATGAGTGTTTGTTAAAAAAGTTGGCTCATATTTTTGGCAATAGGTTCGTGTAAAACATATTCCCTTTGTCTCCTTTAGGGCTTTCGCTATCCCGCAAACTAATGATACTTGCTTACTGCACACTAGATCATTATTTCTTATACATATCCATCATTAGAATTACAATCATGTCATAATATAAGTGCTAAATAAAACTAGGTAGTAATAAAGGTCAAAGTAACAATTACTTCTCTTTTATACAGAATTGTCAACAGTTGAGAAAAAATGTCAAAGCAGCTGTGACGACTGTTCTTATTTTGGGAACATATATTGTTGGATGGATGCCTGCTATTTTGTTCTCCCTTATTGTCTGTGAAGACTGCATCGTCAAACTGACTGATGTAAATAAAAAGTTATTTCTATTCAGTTAATCTAATAACTATTTGTATTTGAAATTGATGTATACTTTAATATTGCGATTCAATTCAGGAGCGTAAGAAAAGCTTAGCACCCGTGGGAATCGTCGTTAATACGCTTATAATCCTTAAAGCATTGATTGATCCAATAATTTATGCTGCAAGAATGAGTGATATTCAGGTTATATAATCAACTTTATACCCATCTGTTACGTTAATTATTGTCATTAGAATATCTTGGAGGAAAGTACTAATAATTGTATTTATTACAGATGGCACTACGAAAAATGCGATATGATATCCTTCAAATTTTCTGCGGGTCTTGCGTTTCAGTAATTCCTCCAACTGATGTTAACGATCGGTATGCTTTAACAAATTATCAACTTTGAAAAGTATACGACTATCTGCCTATATACCACCTATGCATGCATTTGAAGTATAATTCTAATAATTCTGAACTGTTTTATTTTATCTGCTTGAATGTGCTACAGTATTCCATTGTAAGTAAAAGAGAGAATGAGTAAACTGTAAACCGGATTTTGCAATTCATATTTGGCATTACAGATTCTCGAAATTTGACAGATCCCTTTACGAAACGAGATCTTTGAGAATGTCAAGTGGTTCTAGCTCTAGTTCTCGCCGAGCCAATGCTGCAAACGCAATTAACAATTCTCTTCATAAGCAACATGGAAATAATGATCATTCTCATGTTGGGAACAATTCTCATCAACAAAACAACTCAAATCATCACTCAAACTGTAGTTCGCTTGAAAACAACAAATCCGCATTTGAAATGACTGATATCAACCACCACTACGGTAACCAACTTAAGCTGTAATCCATATACCATTATATATTAGAATACCATTTCTACTATTAGGTAGTTTTTGTGTAAGTAATATTATTCTGTATCGTAAACTAGTTATATAATTTCAATATTTGTATATTTCCTATATAAAATTGCTATATTCGTAATGAAATGTTAAAAATGGAAAAACGTACAACGCACCTTTGCCAATGAAATTACCAAAAATGTATTATTATTATTTACCATGTTGACCATGATTTGTTAGCTGCAGTCACTTTTGTGAATTATTTTAGGTAAACTTTTTGAGTTATGCTGCCTGTGTGTAACAAAGGACTGAATGAGTTGTACTTGTAGTACTGATTTTGTATACAAAGTGTAAACACATGTGGAGATGAAGTAGCTGGATTGCAAAATATATTTAGAGAACCTTCAATTATTGTCAATTTTAATACTTAAAGATATATGAGGCAACTTTATGTATAAATGGCAAGAAGCAAGCTACATAGTTATTTATCGTTTCAATGTTATAAAATTTATGACTATTTAGGAACAAATCCTTTCTCAATCTCAATTTAATGTTTGTAAAAGCAAAAAAGCATATGTAAACTAATACCATAATCCACAAAAGTACCAATATCATATATTTAGTGCATTCTGAAATGTATGCTATAACATATACTAAAGAAATTCTATAGAACTATACCAAAGTATCTAATTGTAAGACCCGTTACCGGTAAAATACCGGTTAGTAATATACAGTAAAAGTCATTGTTGATGTTATGTGGTACTATTATAAGAAGCTCGTGCAATGGCAGTGTCCGTAATCTATGACAGAGTAAACCTTAAACATTAAAGGTGCCTCTGTGATTTATTTACTGTAAGGACATCTATTGCTGTGTAGCATTTAAGACTATACAATGTAGTATGAAAACGATTTAACAAGAATAATCTATTTAATGTTAAAACATTGAAATATTTATAGTACACCTTATTTAGGGAGAACGGATAAATCTGATACAGATCTATCCGTTGTCCGATCAGTCTACAGATCAGTCTAGGTTATTTGATGATAATTTTCTAACCTAGGTACCTAAAATGAACACTACTATCACAAAATAGAGTTCTTTTTCAATAGGTTAGGTCAGCGGGACGTAATTCATTTATGCTAGACCATGATTTTTCCAATGCATCTCTATTTATTCTAAACCTGTTAAACTGTACATAAAGTGAAACAAGCTGTGGATATTTAATGGAATGTGTGTACCTATACTGATACTGATTGTATAAAAACAGAATGTGTATGAAAATTGAAAATGGCTCAAAAATATTAAAAACAATGTGGTCGTACCTTCCATCTACGGCTTCGATGAGTTCGTAATCAATTCCAAGAATCTGAAGAGCATTCTGCATTTTAACCAGTCTGTCTGGTCGTCTTTTCAAATTTATTAAGTAAACTTGATCGAATCCAATTGTAGTCTGTGTTGGAAAGCGGGGCAACCATTTTTGCAGTTCGCCAGAAGCATCCAAAGCCTCTGGCCAATATGCTACAATTTTAACATGTAATTAAAACCTTAGATATCTTCATAGCACATAGTCAAGTTTAAAAATTCAGTACTTATCAAAATATCAGCAATTAACCTGCAATTTCAACTCGAAGATTTACAATTTGTTCATGATCAAAACTGAGGTCTTGATTTTCATCCAACGGTGAGAGTACATAACCATATTCCAGGTCATTACATATCTCCATCGTCACATTTTTCTCTTTAGCATTCATAGCAAGCAGAATAATATCATCTTCTGGTACAGAGTGGTTGGTACGGACAAAATTGGGCATATTTTTCCTTTTCAAATCCATTAAAATAGCTGTATGAATCATTGGAACTGGGAAGCAGCCTATTTTCTTCATATCTAAAATCTCCTTATATTCTTCAGTACGAACATAGTAGTAATTATCCATTCCTCCCCAAAAGTTGCTGTACATTCCTCCTGATAAAAGCATTGGCGCTACCAAATCCTTCTTCAGCGATACTAAATGCTTCAGGGTTTGGTTGTTCATTATAAATGCATCAGCGTCCAGATACTGTTAAAACAATTATTTTCATGATAAATAGCAATCTCAAGTTTCTCAAGAATCACATTTCTATTTAACAAAATAGACTTTAATGAATCATCTTCACAAACACAAACCAAGCGAACATAATATACTTACACTACTGGTGGCAATGCACATAAAAATGTCATATATGGTCATATTAAAATCTTCGTATAGAAATATTACCTAATTAGAAACTCATTTCATCATCGGTTCAACACAAAACAGAAATTTCTTGTATTACAACGTTTACTATCTTACTCAACGAAATTTTCTTTGTATTAGTTTAAAAACCACTCAGACTGCACCATCCCCCTCTAAATCCTCCGAGGAAGAAATAGAACGGTCATCGTGGACCGAACTCCGCCTGTAGGACAGTGTTCGGCCCGTCTCACGCTCAGAGGAAGGTGCTAGATCACGTCATCGTGGTTTGTTCCTTCGCCGAATTGGCTAAGGGTTTGAGCTTACATACTAAAGAAATGATCCTTTGAAGTATGATCTCGAAGTTTTCCCATCCTACACTACTACTACCCAATATCCTAACCTTCTTCTGCCTAAACGGCTTTGTTATTCCTCTCTAATTTACTCTAATGAATAATACTTTTAAAAAATTTATTGTGTAATAACTATACATAATTTTTTATACTCTTTCTAAATTAGTATTAAAATGTAACTTAAATGCCGTATTTAAGAGTGTAATTAATTTTTTAGTTTACATAAAACTTTTACATGGCAAAGGGGTATACAGCTGCACTGTGTGCTTGCAATGAGTTTGAGTAGTGTTTGCTAAACTATTTTAGAGCTGGGAAATTCAAAGCTCTTTGGGTGCATCATTTAGTACTGCTACTGTGTGCACATAGAAAATACAAGTGCACTGACCAATTTGGTATGTGTGTGAGAACTATAAATATAGTATATGTGATCATGAGAATTTAATGAGATTTACTAACCTAACTTATTTTCGTTCGTACGCTAATAATACCACTATAGTTATACAAGTATGTAATTTGAGAATTTCGATAATAAGGATGTGAAGGATGATTTGCAGCTAAACATTTTATGTTATGCTTTTTCTAACAGCTTTGACATAACCCTTGTAAAAGATTGTACCTATCTTACTTAACTATGAATGCTAATCATATTTAACTCAGGGCAGCGAAAATAGTGAGTGAGGTTGCTCATTAATATTTTAGATTAAATTTTATGGATGTTGTAAACTGCTGCTACAGACAAAAACTAGACATTTTTGGGTGTTCATCCAATTTACAATCGTGAGATAAGAAAGACAACAATGGAGTAACTGACAGCTGACAATGAATTTGAGTATAAGATAAAACCATTATGGAGAAAAACCTAGGAAATTAAATGCCACATTTTGAGCTAGTTTGTAAACTATTATCTACGTAAAACAGATTTTGGCATTGACAAAAAATAAGTACTTTGTCTTTTGGCAGCACGAGTATCTATTTTCATGCATGTGTTAATAATGTAAATTGCAAATTGGAATCATATGTAAAGGCTTGCTAAGTTGTCTTTATCTAGATATTTAAGAATTTATACATGGTTTTTCAAAGTTTATTACTAGATCTAATATAAGATTACATTAATTTAAATCTTGAATCGTTTCTGCCGTGGGAGGATTATGTGAACTTGTAAATTACTGACCTGTAATGCTACTAATACATGTGGCATCAGGTACATTTTAATATTACTTTTAAGTGATTGAAGTTAGAATCGATGCATTTTTGTACATTACATGATAACTACTGCTTGCAAAACCTTGCGTCTTGAAGTCTTTAATAACTAACATAAGCAACTAACATAGCCAACTGAAAGATATTTCAAATTTGAAAGTATTTCATATAAAATGCAAATGAAGAAATATGACAAAAATTTTTTCACATCCATTTCCAATCCTAAGACAAAATTGGTGTTAATTTTACAATTATTATTTCCAAACAAATATTTAATAAAGTTTTACACCTAATGTACTAACATTACATGTTGCAATCCTAGCTTCTACCTAACTATTTAAGCTGAAATTATGAAAGTGGATTTTTGGGAATTAATTTGAGAAGTTTTAAATTGATCTTTTGAACCAAAATTGAAGTTCTCCATATTCAATAAATTAAAACTCACCCAAATGTAATCAGCCCAAATTTTTCGTGCTACTCGCAAAGCTTCTTCTTTCAGTCGGATGACATGGCGAAATCTCCTTGTGGTCCATTGGACGACAGAGATGTTTTGGTCTGATTGTCTGTATGGAGGAGAGTCAATTATTTCCACAGATACGGAGTGATATTTTCCCCAATCATCTACTTCTCTAGCCCAACTTCGCAAAATATCCGGAGTTCCATCTTCATTGTGGTCACTTCTCATCCTAAATAATACACATTTTTAGTTCTATTACTAATGCACTATTACTAAGTCCAATTAATTGTAAAACAAAATAATCATACTTGGTGTTTGAAGTATATGTGAAAGAGAATTAAAATTTATAATATTTAGGGATTGTATGGAAACACGAACACTTAAATGTTCACACAAGTACACATGCACCATGATACCATGCATACATTGAGGTAGCAAATGAAAGAAAATAGTTAATGATATTTATCCCCTATATTTATAGGATTTATAAGTGGGTTATTTCGAAGGAATTCTCATGCAATCCGTTTAGTGTCATTAATGTCACAGCATACCTATTCCCAAAAACGTTTATCAACAAAGCCAATGTTTATTACAGACGACAGATATTCATAAAGATACAAACCAGAATTCCTGTTATTTATAAACATTAATCGTAATACTCAAAAATAAATTCTCATGAAAGAAATTCTTACCATAGTGCTATTCTATCTTTGGGATAGTCAAGTTTGTCCAATAATGTTAAAAAGTACGGCAAAGTATGCGCTTTATTTCGAACTAAGACGGCAATAAAAACGGTAGGCTCTTGCAACTCTTGATTATCTTTGGCACCTTTGTTGTCATTCTGAAAAGGGTTAAGCACTCCACTTTTCTGTGCTACACAAGTGTTGACAGCTAATACCAGTAATAAAACAACAAAAATTAGATTATTGCTACTATTTCTGAATGAGAATCTTCGAATTTTAGAAATGACACTTTCATTTTCGTCTTTAAAAACGAATTTCATTTTATGACAGTTTATATATATTGAATAAAGATAGCAGAAGCAGTCAAAGTGACTGCATTTAAGGAGACAGTAATATCTACTACATACGTATCACTCCTTACAGTACAAATAAATACAAACACGAAGACCAGATGAAAATATATTTCTTTCTCCCTCTTCTTCCTGTCTAACCAAAGAACGAGAGTGAATTTGTGCAGAGTTTACCTACCCTACCCACTATACAAATATGTTCCAAGCATCTACTATCTCAAATCTAAGTGAGTATATGTGTCTGTGCATATTTCATATCCATTCATACGATACTTCTTAATGTACTGGAGTGAACTGAAGTACAAGTTGAGTTCATGGTATACAAAAAATAGAAAGATAGAGATTTATTTAGTTAAACAAACCACCCAACTACCTTAAATCCTTTAAAATGGGAAGATATAATAATTCGTTTACATTAAGAGAAATTGATCACAATTGCATGTATGTATAGAGTTATGTATAAAAGCATATTAAATCAACATGCATGGATATATTACAGTAATGTTGAAAAAAAGCAAACCAAAGGGTAAAAACTTATCTTAACTTTTACTAGGGATTATTTCACTAATGTTAATTTTGGAAGCAAGAATTTTCTACTCCTAACACAATTTCAAACCAATACAACTGAGGGATTTTTATTTTACAATATTTGAGCTAAAGAATCAAAATCTACTTAGCAATACACGAAATTCTTCTTTCGTACCAAATGACCTTTTTATGAAAAACTATAGAAATAAATTCCAATCCAGAATAGACACGGATACCCATTTTGCATCTGTCATTCCTTCCTCTACAAAATATTAAATTGTTTTCTTTATTATCTGCATTCCAAGAAAATATTATGTACATGTAAGCAGTTTTACCCTTACTTCATTCAGACATTCTGTCGAATGTTCTGAACAGACATCAGAAGATTCTTATTAAATGGTGATATGAATTGCGCGTATTTATTTTTATACATATAACATTTACTTTTATTAATAGTGAACGCATATATGTATAATATGCCTTCCTAAAATTAGTAGTAGGACCACTAAAGTACAGAAGTTTTACTGTGGTGTACAACATGATTACAAAGTGGTAAATGCAGAATGCCATACCATAATCATAAGCATTATCACACGACTTGAATGGTAGAATACTTTTATAAAGCTTAATTCAATTAATATGGACTCTCACAACTGGATATGTATATTCAGTTCCACAATATACGTTTTGCCACCAGTTCCATTCACCCAAGATTAAATTACTGACATTGTCGTCTTTCTTATGCACAGATATATTCGTGTTTGAATGTAAGTTAAGGGTTAAACTTAAACTTATGTCTGATCTGAACTTTCAAGAGATTACTCAAAGAAGTATCTTCGCTGTGTATCTAGGCAGTTAAAAACGTCGGTCATAAGATCAATGAAACTTGTAGAGCCAGACGAAGTAGGAACTAGGAACAACATAGGCTTGCCATTATTATTACATGATTTCATTCCAAAGTCATGTGCGGTCAAATTGTCAAATGCTCATAATGTAAATTGTGTACCGTTTGGGTATGTGTACGTCACACGCACACTAATGTCTCGCCCGAGTCACTCTACTGCTCGACTGAACATGATGATCTCGAATCTCAAGATGATCATTTTCAGTTATAAGTAGCACAAGAAAATAGAAGTTCATTTGCATTATTGATATACACTACGTTGCAATGCTATTATGATATTTGGACTTTCATTCTATCTTTTCCTAATGTTAGCTTTAGCTTGACAAATACTAAAGTATACTACTAAACTGCTACCCTTAGGTAAATTAATAATTAATGTTATATGCCAATACTTTCTATTTAGGTATTTATTGTCCTATGGTAAGTGATTGAAAGAACAAGTGACATTACTCAAAGCACCTTAAATAAAATCGATTGAACATAGTGATTTCGTCTACAACTAATTTGTCTCACTTTTAATACGACATTATGAGCTTCTGGGGTTGATTATTGCTGAGATTTCAGATTGCATTGTTATTTCACTTAGGTATGGTGTATCGTATAACTGGCAAAATACATTACGTAGATATTTAAAAAAATAATAATGTCTGTTTACTTTGTAGTCTCTTTCAATTCCATTTTGACTGCGATGATTAGCATGTTTGGTGGAACATGAAATGAGTTAAGAAATGGGTTAAGAAAAAGTAGAATCTAAGCTAAACAAACATCCTAACTGAGTCCTAAACCAAAAAACTTAAAGTTAAATCTTAATTAACCCCTGCAGAGTTTGTAATTAACAAAATCTTTGTGTTTCAGGCAGTAGTGCTACACAATGCTACACTTTTATAAAGCTTAACGAAAGCCCGCCGTAAGCTTGCATCCAACGAGTCTATTTTTGCCGGACATTATTAAAATGATGCCGCTGCTCGTTGTAGGGTTGAGTTAAAGGTAGATTGCTTGGAATTCGAAGCTAGTAGTATTTTAGTTTGGTTTACCTGAAAGCTCTTCGAGGTCTTGGAAGTCGGAACTGAAAATTGAGTTATTTTTGTAGTAATTCGATGTGATTAATGGAGATCTTTTTAGTCTGAAAAGTAAAATTTAATGTAAAGTTTTATCAAGTGGACAACCCTGAATGCCGAGACATAGTTTGACAGCAGAATCTGGAAAAATGTAAGTCAATTATTCTGTGTTTTGCCATTTGGTAAATATGATTTTGAAATATTGATCTAAGTTTTATTTTCCGTGTTGTGTGATACTTGCATCGTTGCATCTTGCAACGTGTCATTCGTAAGTGAAGTTTATGTTGTGTCTTTTATGCATTGCGCGTATGACGAGTTAAAAGCAAGTATTTAATTTACTGTTTCATATGTCATTGTTATATTAATGTAATTCATAACATTTTCATTAAGTCTGTCTATGATGTAATGGATTATTTATTTATCAAATGTTTCAATTATTTCTTTAGTTAGTCAAATAAAATGTTAAACTGTTTCTTGCGTGGCCATCAAAACTATTCTATGTTTGGTACTTTACTGATTTTAAAATCAAGTAAACAAACAACAAAATGTGGACCGTGGAGTCTTTGGAATATAAAATAACTGAATTGATTAAGGCCGTTAAGGCCCTGGCCTGGCTCACTCCAAAATCGAGCTATCTGGATTTCGTAAACTAATTAACGACAGGGTTGTCTTTATTTATGAATATGATGATTGGCATGTACGGATGAGCTAGCATTGTGGTGTTATCCAGTCGCTCCATGACTCAATGAATTCCAAAAAAAAAATACCTAAATGGATAAGAGGTCTCACCTGTTTCAACTGGATCTCTAATTTTGAGTTGTACGCATAACACTATTGCCATTTAAATTGCTAGAATGGAATTCGTTTTCCTCCATGGTATTGGATTTTCCAAATCGGAACTAAGGAAATGCTAAATCTGTTTTACTAAAGTTGGTTGGTTTCTTTTCTGGCCATTATAATCTTGATGAATGCAGGGAGTTATTGGGAATTCTGAAGAGGATGAAACATAGTTGTTTTTCATTTAACACTTCATTTTCGTTTCTTAAAACTACCATTATAAATCTGACTTAGTTGTAGTATGAATCGAAGTAATTTTGAAAATGTTTTACTTGTTAGGGCTCGGCCAAACAAAAGTGAAGATAGAAAACGGCGATCATCTAGTTCCTCAAGCTCTTCATCTTCAAGCTCGTCTACAAGTTCATCTTCTTCTGGGTCATCATCATCCGGCTCATCTAGCTCGTCGTCGTCGTCTTCTTCGTCGTCTGCTACTCCACAGCCGCGCAGAGGAAGAGATAGAGATAGTAAACCCTCTGAGAAACCAAAAGTTAGTCCGAAGGCAAAAGCTGGTTCACGGTAATGATTTAAAAATATTTGTAAACTATTTCAAATGAATCAATACACAAATAATGCAGTTAAATTTTTCATTTATGATTTTTTACTAAAACATCACAGATCACCAAAACCAGCACCAGTACCAGAGCGGCGTGCTCGGAGCCCCCCTCCAAAAGCTAGATCTAAGTCGCCCAGACGAGGTCGTTCAAGGTCTCCCCTGCCATCGAGATCTAAGACAGATAAAGATCGGTCTCGCTCCCGCGATCGTGATCGAGGAAGGTCTCGTTCTCGATCTCCTAGGAAGGACAGAGGTATACACAATAAAAGTAATGGTTTTCTTTGATTCTGATTTTTAGTTTTAAGACTTTAAAAATGTTTGCCTTACGAATATATAAGTATTTGGGCAATTTGGGTTTAGGAAAAAGTTATTTATGGATATATCAACATTTATTTAGGCCCTCCTGTGAAACGAGAACGCAGCCCAACTCCAAGACCTGTTAAAATTCATGTGGGGCGATTAACACGCAATGTACAGAAAGAGCATCTTCACGAAATATTTTCTAGTTTTGGGACAATTAAGGTACAACACAAAATATTTTCTTATGAGAGAATTTCACTATCTTCACTATTACTCGTTGCTTTCAGTTGTAATCTTGTTTTAAACTTGCCAGTATTCTCTGTGTGCAGAATTATTTGGACATTTAAAACCTAAAATATTAAAACCTTATTAAAGTTTAAAAAATGTTTGGTTTGTGAAACGAAAATTCTTTTGAAAGTATTACCTAATCAATAGAATTTTATTACCTCCCTAAATTAGTTTTGGTTATAAATTATTAATTCATTGTTAAAGTGATAAAAGAAAAGAAATAAGTATCAAAACAAGTATCCACTAAAACAACTAGGCAGAAAAACATTAAGAATTAACAGGAGATGATTGATCTAACACTGTTATTATTTAGATGGTTGACTTTGGCAATGACCGGAATCACCCTCACTTAGGTCGTGGATTTGCATACGTAGAGTTTTCTACACCTGATGAAGCTGAAACAGCTATGAAGCACATGGATGGAGGACAAATTGATGGCCAGGTAAATGCTCTCTTAGTTCCCAAATAGCCATAATTTCACTCAAGCTGGAATATTTACAGTTAGTTTAAGGGTTTGCAGAGTGTTAATTAACTTTTGTTTTTATAGGAAATTACTGCTGCTCCAGTACTAAACATAAGACCACGCCCGCAAATGATACGTCGCTCACCGCCAATGCTGCCACGTCGTAGAAGAGGTTAGTATTCGTATTTACGAGTTAAAAGATTACTTTTTAAAAATGTTCGTGATCAGTTTTCAATGAACGGTCAGTACTAGTTTTTCAATGTGCGATTTACTGGGATTCTCCATTTTAATAGTTTCTGTAAACCCTAGTAGCTGTGAATTGTGAAAAGACTGGCAGTAAAATGAAATAATTTTAAATATAATGCTGAAGTTTAATTGTCAGTCAATGATATTTGTGAATTTATTTTATGGATGCAATTCTGCAAATAACTGGTAATTAATTCTGTCTACTTAAATATGTCTATTTCGTTTAATTAGGGTGGTCTCCACCACGTGGCCGATCTCCATACAACCGTCGCCGGTCTCCACCACCGCGGCCTCGTCGTTCGCCACCACCGCCGAGAAGACGTCGCTATGAGCGGTCCTCGTCGTCTTCATCTCGTTAAATAAAAACTTCTTTTACTGATGTCTGTATAGTAGTTTCATACTTTGGAAGAATGCTAAAGGCTCCTACATTCTCTACTCTTATGATATTCGTAAGTTTACTATATTATGTTATAAGTGTTGTAAAATTGTAAACTGAAATTACATGTTCTTATTATTTGATTAAATTAAATTTATGTTTGAATCCTTCTTTGACATTCAATTTACTGTAGCCATTTTCAAGTTTCCATTTCATTCAATTTTCAATTTCACTTATGTAGGGACTTTACCGAAGTGCGTCCGAATACCGAATAAGTTGCAATCTTGCAACTTATTTTTGAACATGATATTATTATGATGGTAGTTAGTTAGTTGCGGTAGTTGTTTTGAATTGAATCATAATGATGGCGTATGTGATCATCAAACTGACAGCCTACAGATAAGAAATGTCTTAAAATTCCTAAAAGTTTACTTTAGGCCATTTAAATGTATTTGAGCTAACAAAACAGTGGAAGTATATTACCGAGCCGAGGAATCCATACGTTACTGTAAAAAACTTGCCTCCATTTAAACCCATGTGTTTTTCCGTTGATTCAATGCATTGTTCCAATTGAATCATGCTAGCTGGATCCAGACGTTCTAATTTATATTGCTCATGCAGTAAAATTGTTTTGAACTTGCTGACCTATTTCGGAAACGAATGGAAGATTCAATTAGTTAACATAGAAAACCAATTTTTAGAACAATGCATACATTAATTCTGTTGTGGATTTGTCATGCTTCGCTGGCTATTTATCCTGTGGTTATGTTTTATACAGTTCCGTTTCCATTCACTCACTATCGTGAAGGTAAAACTGGAAATATCTTTTAGCAGAACGGTTGAGTGAAGCCTTGATTGTATCCTAATTACCGTAGGCACATTTCTCTGCTATTTCTACATTTCACATTCACATCAATTTTGCCAACTATAGCACCTACTTACTAATTATTTCCCATTCATTTCGTTTGCAATCCACTTTTTGATTATTTGGCTAATTTCTATGTACTGGAAATGCTTAACCATAACAAACTCATTAAAGTATTGCAAACTGTATTTCGTACATTGCACTGGTAATTATTTAGTAATTATCTCATGGATTGTAGAGTAGGATTGCAAAATTGTATCATACCTTGTAATGAATTTCTGCTGCAAGTTTCAACATGACGGTGTAGTAAACGTAATAACACCACATAAATATTCTTCCACCCCATTCTTCAACATCGAGCACTTCTACAATGCTTCCAGATATCCATGAAACAACTTGTACAAAGACCCAGAAGAATATATCACCTATAACATCATTAACTTTCCAAAGATATTCTCTCAAACCCAAAAATTGGTTCAGCAGTACCTGTAGGAAACAAAATCCGGATATTACACTAATTACAATCCACTCTCGTACCGTACCATTAGCGTCTACTCGTCTACATATATAAATTAATATAACGACGAAGGATAAAGTACCTTATTATACTTGCGTGAGTCTTCATGTGAATTGGTAAATAATGGAGTATAGCAATCCCGGCACATTTCATACACCATTAGAGCCGAAATAAACGGTAGCAATTCTGTAACGCTGTTTTGCAGTTCTTTATAACATTCCATGAAAATGGTTGCGAAAATTATGGTCCGCGTGACTCCAGTTAATTCTGCATCTGTCAGAGCTGTTCTATTTTCTCTCATGAAGTACATATACATCACATTTCCTCCATATTCATGTAAAAAATTTTCTTTGCTGATCTGAAGTGTATACAACATTTGAAAAGCGATTGCTTGAATGATGGCTACGATACTTAGCATGTACACTTTCATGGGTATCTAAATTCACAAGATTCCAAACTTATACTAAGGCATTTCATGCTAAAGGTTGCTTAAAGTCATCAGAATGAAATTGTACTGTTTTATGACGTGGAAGAACTGGCTGTGCTTCATCATTAAGAATTTCTGTTACAGCTGACGCTTTCCTCCACATGATGATTGGAAATACGATAGTGTAAACCATCCAAATAAATTGATTCGAGATAATGAAAAACAATGCTGGATCTTTGACTATTTTTGAGACGAATTTCTCCCTTATGGTCAGCATTGCTAGGATTGCGTTCGCACAGGAAAGCAATATCCACACTCCCTGCAATAAACGGTAAAATAGGAATACACAAAATATACAGCAGGAAAACCAATACAATTGATGATTGTGGGAAAGGGTGGATGACTAACAGACGAAAATAAAGTATCTTGGCCGGTTTGATGAAGTCATGCAAAGCAACTACTATAATATACACAATAACTTCAGAATTATTTTGATCTTATCTCCCAAATTACAGTACATAAAATGAATATACGTGTGTATTCTTTACCAGGTATGAAATACACAATTGTGCAGTGTGTAACTTAATTCATCTTTAAATTAAATGAATATATCTTTAAGAATAAATGCGTTGAAACTACTATATCAGTTTTAAGTCTTTGTTTTGTTTGATTTGTTGTAAACTCTTTGTTTGATAGAAACAAAGTCTAAAGGTTAGATACTAATGTTTTGTAAACCTATGAAATATGCATACTAAAATCAGCAATAATAGCTAATGGCTATTCTGGGTTTGTTGGAGTTGAAATTGGCTGGTTTTTGGGTAATGATGTCATTTTTACATTTATTAGAAACACGAAAAAGCGTTAAGTAAACTTTCTTATATGTAAAAATGCACTACATTAAATGGTGTTTCAGAATGTTCAGATACATCACGTTGTGCTAGCTGGTGATGTCCGTGTTCAGATGAGTTACTTCTCTACTTATTTTATACCCATTCATTGCTTATCTCATATAGCTGGGCTTGATGGATGAAATCTTTAATGAATACTTCACACGAGTTACCTGCACCTAAACCGCCCCTTTCTGTTAGGCAGACTTACATTTATTTTTTCTACCGCTTGTCACTGCATAAGGAAAAATAACCGTCATAGCATGTTATTTTCTTTTGCCATATTGCTTTCCCTTATTAAGAATAACTTTCACTTTCGCAGTGCACAATACTCTGTAATAATATGCTAACACATACAATAGAGTATTTTTGCTCAATTCTGTAAGTGTAAGTTTCGTTCTAGAAATTAAGTAAGTTCGGCGATTCAGTTGTATTAAGAATATTTGACTCAGTACAACGTACGACTTATAGCATCACTGTGTGAGCTTTGGTAAAGAAACTGTAGAACTGTTTCGTTAACTAATATCTACAACCGTGATGTATTAGTACATATAAACTTCAACTCCAGCATACTTAACCATGGCTCAGCAAGTAAAGTTTTAATTTTATAATCTGTAGTATAGGTATACAAAAATGTGGGTTGCAATAAGTTTTTAAATTTTTTATAACAATCTTTATTTTTACCAGATAAGTTGGGCTTTGGGAGCATTGCGACCACGGACAGGTGTATGGCAGAATTTGACTGATTTAGCATTGAAAATTAAAAATGAAGGTAAATACCCCATTTTAAGTTTTGGATATATAGTTTGCATAGATAAGCATATTGTAAAAAAGGTAACCATTTTAGACTTACTTTATGAAGTCGATTAGAAGAGAGTTGGTAAATGTTATCCTGGAACACTACACGATATGGTACCAGAAGTAGAAAATAGAAAATGTTAAAGAATAGCTTGTAGTAGTATGAAGGAAGAAAACGTTGCTTTTCTTCTTTCCTGTCACGTTCCATTATATCCGAAATGACTCTGATTTCAATGAAGGATTTGTTGGAGGAGATGTGGGTTGTTTGGGGTGAGTTGTGTATTTCAGGGTAGATCATTTTTAAGTGAAATCTCAATACATTGCAGTAACTATTATTTTGGGCAACAATATTGTACATGGTACACGAAAGTGACTGGATAGCGCTTATGGTTCACCTTGAGTGCAAATGAGATTTGACGAATCAAGTGTGAATGGTGATTAAAAGGATTTTATGGGAGTAAACTGAATATATTCACAAATATTGAGATACACTTAAAATCAACTGAATCAAGTGCGAAAATAAGTACAAATACAGTTATGTGTTTACTTAGAAAATTGCTTTCCACTTGAATGTATAAAAGATGCAATTAATGTAGGGTACTCTGATACATGATAAATTTTTATCCTAATCAAACATTTCATGCTGGAAAACCGAGAATATAAACATACAAGAATATTTTCTTTATCGAATAACTAAATGCATAAACCCTCATAACATCTTTTGTCTGTGTAATGTCATTCTGAGGGGGAATTCATTCATTGAGTGTCTAATGGCATTTAAACGCTTTCAGTGCGTGATGTCTACACAAAGAAAGTGACATGTTGTCATCCGAATAATGGAACCAGTACGAGAGCTAAAGGTCCTGAATAGAATCTATTGTAACTAAAAAGCAATGCATAGGAAATATACTTCGTTGGTATCTGTACCTACAGTTTTCCAGAAACGTAATTCGGTTGGACCGAGGTCAGATATGTAGTATAATGAACGATTGTACATACAAATCTAAAGAATGAATAACACTAAAGAAATGAATAACGATCGCAATACAAATATCAGTCATGTAACAATACATAATTACATGGATGATAATAAACTTGTTTAATATGGGTTAATTAAGACATTAGTAATAACTGTACATTTATTAGAACATGCGGAGAAATAGCTTTTACTGCAGAATTTTCGCCATGCTTAAGAATAATATTGCATGCACAATATTACATGTAGAAGGGAGCATAATTCGTACATTGACACAGGTATTGATATAATATACGCATAAGCACATGCAAAGCAAAGATCTCGTCGTCAATGCAGATTTGTTTGCATATGTTTATTGCAGATATTTTAACAGTGTAATAAAAGTAAATAATGGTGCTTCGTCAGTAAGCGTATTTAAAGTAAAACTAATACAATATTTTCATACAAATTTTTTCATTTATTGAAAATCTTTATTGCACTGAATTAGATTTTTTATCCTTGTATAATTATAGCGGATACAGATCTCAAAAGGAAGGAATTATCGCACTTTTATCCGGATTAGCTTTGAATTGAATCATTATGATGGAATAGGTTATCAGAATGCTGATTGTCTGAAAGAACAAATATTATACAGTTTTCAAAATTTTAATATATCTCTGATTTGTTTGGCGAATTTTAGTGAATTCGTATTGTTTTTTAGTGATTTAATAACTCTGTTGTACAATAAACTTACAGCTCCTAGAAATCCGTAACTGACCATGAAAAATCTTCCTCCTGTTAGTCCTGTTTGATTCGTTGTTCCTTTCAAATACATTGAGACAAAATGTATCTCATCTCGATTGTCTGTGACTTCGTGCAGTAACGCAACTATTCTCATACGGAACAACTTCATCTACACAAATTAATTTCATTTCAATGAAATTAGAAATTAGACACTGCAACCTTTATACAAAATATCTGGAAGTGGCACTTTCCATTTTTATGTAAAAAAGACAAATATTCGGTTTTTAAGTACTGCGGGCAACCGAAAATGTTACCATAGATTTTTATAAGAAAACAGTTATCACATTCGTAGCTTGTTCGAAAGACAAAGCAAGTTTATACTCCTTGCATTCCATGAAATTCTAACATTTCAATTTTTTAACGCAGCAGTACAAGAGTGCCCCACTGAAGAGACTCGTGCTCGTCAACGAAAATCATCGCTCGAACACATCATAATGGTCAGATGAAATTTGATATAGTTAATAAAGCTATTTACTAAATCTAAATTATATTTAGTTACTAAATCTAGTTTATACATTTTTTTGGTAGCAAGTGGAGAAAACCGAAAAAGTAATCGAACGCATCAACACTCATCCAGGAGTGGAAGGGGTCATTCTAACTGAAAAGGATGGTAAGAGATAACAATCCCTAGTGTAGTGTATTTCTATTTTCTTTACTGATTCAGCTTGTATATTAACAGGGACTCCGATAAATACAACAATGGACAATACTCAAACGGTCATGTATGCTGAAATGGTTCGTACTTTGACGGGAATCGCAAATTCTATGGTGAGAGATGTCGATCCTACAAATGAATTGGAGTATATAAGAGTGGGGACGCAAAAGGTTGAAGTCATGGCAAAAACTGGTGAGTGCTGTGATACTTTTTAGATATTTGGCTTTTGAAAAGTCATGGCTCTTAACATAATTATTTTATTGTCAGATCCGGACTACTGTGCTATAATTGTCCAAAGCATGTCTGTCAAGAAAAAAGCTGGACCTAAGAACTGAACCATGCATTTCTTTCTCAGCTTATTATATATCACTTTCTTGGTACGTTTACCATTCTGCTACACTCTAGGTTGACATTTAAACTTAATTGTCGTAATCCGGTCCATATACATAATTAAATTTGAATATATGTATAATAATAAATAAGGAACAGTACGATTGCCTTGATCTGTAAATAATAAAATGTTTATAAGCAACAGTGCTTAAACCAACGATATGCGTAGTTTAACAATAAAAATGAATTTGCTATAATAATTACCGTTTGTGTGAAACATTATTGCAATGCCATTTTTACACTTTAGGAGGTAAGACATTAAGATGTCTTTTATTGGCATTATAGAATCTCGGAAGTTGGTTAACTTCTAACTATGAATTTGCCAACATACCTTGGTATTACTTTCTGCAGCCATGCCAAATAGAATGATGTAGAAAATATAATACGACCACATGTACACTCGGTTGGTCCAGTTCTCTTCGTCAAAAACATCTAAAAGGCTTCCAGAGATCCAAGGAATTATTTGAACAAAAATCCATAGCAGGAAGTTTCCGTTAATTCCGTTGATATTACCTGTGAATGAACCTCATTAATGTAGGGTTCCGTTATGTATAACGAAGTTGAGTTCTCAACGTACAAAGTATGAATAATGCGTGCTTAGTAATAATAGTTTTTAGAATGTGCGTTGCATTTTACGGTTTACATTTATTATCTAACATTGCATAGACGTATGCATTTATAAAAAGTATTACTAATATAATTGTAGCAAAATATTGAGCTTACATATGAACTCTTTCATATCACAATAAAGATGAAGCAAGACCTGTAATAAATTAAATCTCATTACTGTTCAAAGTAACAAAGTTGTTATTTAGAAAAACAAAACTTCAGACGAAACTCTTTAGTGTTCACCTTATAATCTCCACATTTTTTCAACAAAAAGTAGGGAATAAGACAATCACAAGCTTCCAAAACAGCCATTGAAGAAAGCATGGAGAAACTTTCAACGAGGGAGATCACAACAGACAAATAGAAGTCGAAAAAGTACGTGGTCAGTGAGTACGCTTGAATAGATGTTGTTAAATCTGTGTCATTCATTTTGGTATTGTTGCTTCTTTGAAACCACATAAACATAGCTGAAAAATCCCCAGTGTACAATTACTCTAATGTGATTACGCAAACACTACTTAGTGTTGTTTTACCCATTACCTTAAGTAATCAACGATATTAATTTTGTATTAAATTATATTTTACTACAAATTAATATATTTGGTTCGAACATTTTTTTCTAAGTATTCTCAGGTATGCGGGACAAAAAAACAGTACTTCTGGACACATCATAAAAAGACTAGAAATAGGATACATTGTTTATATACCTTCGCCAGCGTAGATGTTGAGAAATGGTTTTTTTGAAAAATTGGGACCAAGTATAGTCAGTCCGATTTGATTAGTGATGAGAAATATGATTCCCAAACCGCATACGGCAACACTTTTGAATTTAGCCTACGAAGAATGAAAGTAGCATTCAATAACGGTTCTTATGCCTTTGGTAATGGGGGTATAGGTAGCTGAACAGAGTAAAATTTGCTTACCCAGAATCTCTGTGGACTCAAGGGTACATTGAAAAGGCATAAGACATCTTTTCTCCAAAAGGTGTAAAAATATGCGAAGGCATACATACACCATGAGAAATTATTTGCCAAAGAGAAAAGTAGAGCTGGGTTATTCCTGACTTTTGCATTGAAATCACGGCGAATGCCAAGCACAGAAATTATACATATCAGAGGATGGAGAATGATGCAAAGAATCTGTCAATGTTGCGGAATGTAATCTTTGAAAATTAGACTAATTATTCCGATATAGGTATTTAGATTAAGGACTTAGAGAAAGTCAAAGGAAATGAAATGCATTATTCATACCTTTTGAGGTAGAAATGTGCGAAGTTTGTAATTCCTTCCATCGAAAACTACACGGAAAGGAGTTAGAAGAAGAAAGAACGTCACATTGAAATAAACTTGGAAATAATGTGGACAGCTGTAGGTCTGTCGGCTGTAAATATTGTAATCCGCCAAGGTGTCCTCATTCTCACTCTTCTTAGACGACAGCATTGAGACTTCAGAGGCTCGGTGGGTTTGAGATGGTGTTGGTGACACGCTGATCTTCATTGCTGATTTCCCGTTTAGATTGTGGAACAACTGTGTCAGTAATCTGTTGGCACGCTGCCTGCATGTGACCACAATTTGAGCTGCTAAAGGCTAATACTGTCACTGCTAGACTAATCTAAAGACATGATGACCCAAAGTGCTATATAATGAAAGCTTATTGCCAGAAAAGTACTCTGTCAGTTTATCTACTAATATATTACCACTATAAATCATGTTTTCCACTATCCAAATACTTCTAGTTAAATACCGATAAGTGTTGGCCATAGTTAGCACAACTGTTGTCTTTTCGACTAACTTGGAATAGAGAAATCATTAAAATTGCAGATGGTTTGCCTTAGTTTTGCCAAACGACCAAGTGAAATACAATGTAGACTATTAATATTACCTCTACATTATTCTACAACTTAAACAAAGCTTTTACACTGAAAGAACATAACGTATATGAATTTCTCCATCAGTCTGTCCTGAAATTATAAAGCACTCACCTGTCAAAGTTTTGTTTGCCTTCTTTTGAAGTATTTATCCATAATGGATAGCTATTTACTAACTTTTAACTGAAGTTTGCTACGATGACTTGCTTTGTGTCAAGTATGCTATCTATGCGAGTGAGTAATGCGCAAATTTTTTGAGAATGTATTTGGTACATATAACTAGCTATGTCACATAGTACAAAACAACTCATTTTATTCCAGAATAGTTTTGTTGTTTGTCAATTTTTACTTTTATTTTATTCGCTTCACTCGTAAAACTTCCCAAAATTAATTAGTTAATAATCAATGATAAAATGGTGTAGTGCGCACGGACACGCATTTAAATAGAATGGAAATGCTATAGAATTAATTAGGCATCTTCGTCACTGCTATCTATAATTTTTCTAACTACTTTAGGTTTCTTTTTCTGACTTTCGTTTACACTTCCATCTTCGTCATCAGAGTCCAAAATCTTCCTAAAACTTTTTTCTGGAGATACATTTATTTCTGAAGGTGCTCCAGCAGATCCTTTAATGCTTTCATCAGAATCAGAACCTGAGTCAACACGAATGCGGTTTCTTGATGAATTTTTTTGAGAATTAATTAATCTGCCATTTGGTTGACTGTTAGGTGATTTGCTGCTCTTAGTAATGCTACTACGTGACGACGAAGATGATGAAGAAGATGATGAAGACGACGAAGAAGACGACGAAGATGAAGAAGAACCTGAATTAATCCGACTGCGAGATTTCATTGTACTCTGAGAACTACGCTGAGAGCTTGAGGCTACAGAAACATTGTCATCCTTCTTCGCCGGTTTTTCAGTGTCAGAATCCGAGTCGGATGCAATTAAGTTAGTTTTCTTAGATTTTTTCTTAGCACTCGATTTGGGCTGGCTGCTTGTCACAGAAGCTTTATCAACGTCGGCATCAGAATAATTATTTTCTTTCAAAACGTTCCGCTGTAGTCGACTAAATACGTCATTATCACTTTCCTTCTCAGAACTGATTTGCTCCTGCACATTTGTGTTGCCTTCTTGGGTTTCTTCAGCCGGTAATGGACTTTCCACTATTTTCTCCAAAATAGTAATACGAGTCTTGACATCCGCTTGAGAAAATGTAGATGGAATGCGAAAATACGTTTCCTAATGAGAAATATTACCTGGAATTAGCAACTGTAGGATAAAAATTAGAAAAAGTGTAAATGAAATATCCACCTGTAAAGTAGGCGGTTGAAAAGCCAGGAGAGCTAGAAAGGACTTGAATTCCTTTTTGCTCATTGCCAAAATACATTCACTTCTTATAGGCACCAATGGGACACTTTCGTCTGAATCTGGTTCTTCCGTGATATCTTCCAAGTAATCTTTTAACGCTTGAATAATCCAGCGCAGAGCAGAAGCCATACCTTCAAAAATAGAAAAATGTTATTAGAAATAGGAAGACCAGTACTGTAAATTTACATCTCTCGTAATAAGGACTTAATTGATTTTGCAAATACACTGCAAATACCTTGGCGAATAAAGTTCGAACCAACGATTTGTACTTTATTTTCATCAAAAACTCCTGCTGCATTGGACCTGATATTTTCTGTGTCTGAGTTATCACTTCTACCAGATTCTGAATCGGAATTATCACTAGATTCCGAACCTGACCTGCTTGGCGACTGCCTTCGACCTTCTGTTTCAGCTCCTATTACAATTTAGGAATTTAACAATTCAGTTTATTAAATACATTTATACATATTTTGAGAAATATAACTATACAAGCACATAATAAGAGTTATACAAGTCATCTCGTCTTACCTTCATGATTCTCTCTATCGGAATCCGAGTGAGATTGTCTGCCACGGTTCTTTCGTTTGCCCCGCTTTAGACGCACTTCAGCTCTATCACGAATGAGGTCTATCTCAATCATTTTATCAATAACACTCTTTTTCGACCTCTGCACTTCCAAATTATCTAAAATGATCTTCATTATATCATTTGACCCTCTGTGTTCTTCAAATAGAGCTTTTAGATTCTCGATTTCTGCTGGCTGCCATGTCTTTGGTGGGCGTCTTCTAACGGTCATATTCTATATAATATTATTGTTTATTATACACATTATATGTACGTTTTTATTATCCTAATAGTAATACGCTACGAGAGCCCACTTTTGATATAGTGCATAACCACAATTACAATAAGATGAAAGAATAAGACACATCATGTTTTCTTGTCCTCAGAAAGACAACTCATATCAATATCAAAATAATATAACTACAATAACTTAAAAACTTTCGGATTCACATGGAAAAAATTGACATTTTTCGTCCACATTCAAAAATTAAATTATTTCATTATTTACAAGTTATAGCTATTTGACAACACTTCTTTGCATAAATAAGATTACGGATTCAAAATGCTAATGTAATGGCACTTCGTATTTTGCAATATTAAAAATGCCTCATGAATTAACCTGCTCAATGATTCCTCTTTCGGAAAGTTTGGCCAGAATCATCTTTTTGGTTTTCGGTCCACTGAGTAGACGTTCATTAATCCAATCAGCAATCTTTGTACCCTTTTTAACTAAAAAATGACAATCCAAATATTAATAAGAAATGCAAGTTCAATTTGCATGATAGAGTTGTACTCATGAACTAACCTTCATCTGGTAATCCAAGGTATTCTTGGGCTAACGTAACAACTTCTTCTTCAACGTCAGTGGTCCACGAATTTTTAGTATTACTTTTCACAGGAGCTGATTGAGTATGTTCAGTTCCATACCCTTCTTGGATTTCTAAGGCCTCCCGAGCATTTTTCCAAAAAAGAATTTCCATAAACATGTGTTTATTCGTTTCACATAATTTGGTAAACTTGGGCCAAAAATGGTAGAAAAATTTAGCAACTTCCTGAAAACATATACAATTAAAACTTTGTCTGACATTCTGACAAATAGGCAAAGTCCACTTCACTGTGGATCTGATTGAGTAAATAATAGTTGAGTGTACCATTAAATCCTTCTGATAGTCGGCAACTTGCATTATCTTTTGGAAAGTCCGAAAAACAGACGCTTGACAGATCAAAGCGGGGTAATCCAACTGGAAAACGAACCGATGAAACATCTTCATGACGCAGTGAAGAGTAAACGCATTCAATGTGTTCCAATCTGCAAAGAGTCTTGCGTAGTTGCACACAATTTTGGCACTGGCATATCTTGCATTAAAAGAAACAAAAAGAACCAATTAAAATTTTAACAGAACATTGCACAGAAACAAAATGCAACTGGTAGATCCAAGTTGTCCAATGATACTGGTTCACATAACCAACTGTAAGCATTGAAAAGTTAATTTCTCCAGAGAAGTTTAAGACAGTGTAAACTAAAGAAGGTAGCTTACTTGTTAAGAAATCCTTTGAAGTCAAATTCCTGTTCTTTACCACTCTCTGCCACCATCTCTGTAATTTAAAATGACAAAAGTTTTCTATTACAGCATTATAAAATTATAGGATTGATAAATAACCAAATGAGTAGTAAAGTAGCTTGTAACAATTTAAACTGTTTGCCATACATACACTATCCACTAAATGATTCAGCACTGGTCTTTTCAAATTCACAGTGGAATCAATCACGCAGAATAATTCAATACAGATGGAGTCTTTAGGAGAGGGCCTTAGGGAAAAAGCTAAATTCTCTTCAGAATACAGATACCGGATAAGGAACCCTTTAGAAAAGCAAATCTCATCTCAATCATCTCACTCAACTTTTTACTTAACAAATCCGAATTCCATTCCCCCGAAACTTTCCCCGGTTCATCTTCATCCGAATCCAATTCCGTTATGTTATACAAGTGCAGCAAACAAAAATATGTATCCCTTTTCATAAATACCCCATTCATATTACATCAGAGTACATCTCTCCTTTGCTATTCATACAATTCCCTTCATAATATAGTCCCACCATCATAAGAGTTTCATCCTGATCGTATTACGTGCAGATAGTGGACATTTCATGCAACTCTCTCTGTGACAAATGACTTGGCGAACGTAAACGCCCAAGTCATTCAATTTCCCCTTGGAAAAAATGGGTAGCATGGGAAAACAGGAAATGTGAGTAAAACAAATAAAGGAGCCACTGTTTTCTCCTTGCCCCTATAAAAGTACCAAAATTATATGCCCTTCTTATCTATATTAACTATACTAGGCAAAACAGCTATCCTACTAGAATCCAAGTTCCAGTCTGGAATTGCAACTGGACAGAACTAATTCCAAACATTCATATCTCCCCTACCGTCCAGTTTTCCCCATCTTATGTTGCTAGATCTGTCCAGAGTCCCACAGAAGAGAAAATACCCTGCTTGATTCCATCCTACTATTATATAGCTCCGTATCATTCATTCTTCTTAGTTGTGCATCCCAGAGAGAGGCTTCACCAAACAAGTCAACTTTATACTATACATAGTACCATTCTAAGGGTTTGCATCCACTAACTAAAATGCAGCTGGACGACTACTGGCTACTGGTATGGCACTGATAAGTATGTACACTGTATAGACTATATTAAAGAATGAATAACAAGGTAGCCTCTACAAACTACAGGATGAGATTCCCACATTTCTACCCTAAAAGTCAAGTCGACTGAAGACCAAGACAACATACCGAAACATGAGGCGGGTTTGCTATTCTGACGGGAGCCACGCCACAGAGGCACAGGAAGGAAGAATTATTTTATGATATAAAAAGGAAAAACGTCAAAGTCTATTTCGCTTCTTGTTATAAATGAGTTAGCAAGGGTAGAGGGCAACAGCCCATCACATCACCATCAGCTTCTATTCTATAGGAAATACCGTTTCATTTCAGGAAAAAGAAGCGACAGGAACAGAGAGGGGAAAAGCGAATTGAGATGAAATGAAAGTCGACTCTCTCCTGACTCTCACATTCACATACATACCTATTAGTTATCTACCCTGTGTTACGTAAGTATCAACTATATATGTATGTATTCATGCACTCACATAACATAGCAGTCAGTAGTATAAATAAGAATAAGAAACCAAGTAGTTATTACTATCCAGTTAAACAATCCTTAAAACAATATGTATGTCCATCTATGCTTACATAACAAGAATAACGTATCGAGTGCCTTTAGATAAAAAATCCGAAATTGTATAGGTATATTCTCTGTGCACGATATACTAATACAATACTACGGAAGAAGAAAGAGCAAAAGAGAAATTATTGCACAGAAAGTGCTTTTACCCTAAGTAGTCTGAGTTCCGCAGGAAGAGTAAGTGGAGTCGTCATTTTATTATCAGAGAACGAGGCAAGCAGGGCAAGAAAAACTAAGAAATTCTGTGGGTATCATAATACGAAGAAAGTAAATGCTAAAAGAAGCCAATATATTAGTTAAGTAAAAGTAGTTCTCCTGCCTATAAATATTCGAACAATACACACCGAAATTCTAATATGTCATAAGTAAGTATAAGAGGGAACGACAGGCGAACTCAGTGAGCCTTGAATTCTACAGATACGTCTGTTTGAATTGGAATACACGCCAAAGGGGGGAAATCACAACTTCCCCAAACCATATTACTTACTACAGACATATTATAACTAAACTTGATTTTATTTCGTCTCATTGCATTCTTTCAGATAAATAAATGTAGCCAATTTTTTCCTTCTCTTTTTTGATTTCCTCTCAGCCGGGAAAGAGACTGGGAAACTCACTCACTCACGTTTCTCAGAAACAAACGGGCAAAAAACCTTTCAAGTCTCTGCGAGAGAAAGAATCTCTATACTAATAGGTTACACTTGCACTGGAAAGTGAATCAAGTTTTTCTTTTTGGCAGCCAAGGGAAAAGTCATTTCACTTTGACTCGGGACTAATTGGGGGCGTAAGCCGTGACACGATCACTTCGTTCGGGATAATGTGAGTTGTAATCCTATTAGCTGATTTACTCGCACTCATTTCATTTCATTATGCCTTATTTATTATCTATTGCACATTGCACTTGCTCCTCCTAATCTTGTTATCAATGAGACAGATGGGAAGAATATCCATAAAAAGGAAAACAACCAAGGCATATCACATTACACTAATATCAACAGTACAAGTGCAGTAGGACGTAACTGCATTACATTATTACACTACGTACATAGTCTTTACCAGTATTATAAGTATGAGTTTATGTAGTCAAGTTACGTATAGAATTTCCCCCTCTGTATTTCCAGTCCTCCTCTCTCTGACTGCATTGCGTTACATTGCATTGCATATTGTACTGTAATAGCGTTTAGCGTAATGCAGTTTCATTTCATCGCACCCTTGACTCCGAATTTAGCAGGAGCAAGTGCAAACTCACATTAAAAGACCTCTGATACATAAAAGATGCCTCCAGCACAAACTCGATACAAGAATTTTATATTTACTTGCTCTGACTATAACTTATGCTATCCCTGGTAAATACGTACTACAGAGATGTAATGCAGTACAAAGTACAATAGATTGCATGCAGGGATGAATTCAACTGTAAATACACACAAAACACCATATCTAAAGGACAACAATGATACTGCAGTTACTACGCACGTAGAAGCAGAATTCGGCAGTTTATTCCACATAGTTAGGAAAAGACACGGAGAAAATGCTAAATGCAGTCTTAAAAGTGTAAAGGAATAAAATATTTCACAAAGAAAAGCCTGCTGCACATAAATACGTAACTGTGTGCGTGCTTCTGTTTTTCTAGTGCTGCAGGTATGCACGGGACGCTGTACTCTGCACTGCACTAGACAGTAGCGTAACAAAAACAAAGTAAAATTTAATATAAACGAAGGGAAGAGCAGAATACACAGAATATAGATGCACTCCTGCATAAAATATACAGGGAAAATTTCTGTCTGCCACATAATACCTACATAATAGACTATAACAGGAATCTTGACAAGATTAAGGTGCACATAAATAGAAAGCTATAAATCACAAGAAGAAAAGCATATTGTAAGTTTGGGAAGCTCACTTTGTTAAACGAAAGGAAGATGGGGAAAGGAGAAGATAGTTTTTCCTCTGTACACTGTACTGTACACAGACTCCACTGTATTTTACTTACGTAAATATGCTACCGTATCTAATATTGTATGTATCATTCTTTCTCATCGTCAGACCAGACAATATGTACCTGGTAGAGGTAGATTACATAAGAGAGGTATACTGCGAAGACTACTTATTCTTATATAACGAAAAAGATGTAAACAGACTCGCCTGTTGGAAAAACCGTTCAGATTGTGTGCTTTTCGTTTAGCAAGTGTATTACTTTTTGTAAATATGTATGTAATGTAATGTAAGTAAAAGGAAAATGAAAAAGGGAGACATGGGGCATATGTACATTATAATGCAGTTAGCTAGCCACATTCACATTGTTGGTTTAGAGACATGAGAGAACGTGGGCACGTACCTTTTTCTTCTTCGGTGTCCCCATCCGTCCCACTATTCTCATTTTGTTCCTCGTCCCAAGGATTTTCCCCGTTTTCTTCATCTGCAAAGAGAAAAAGAAATATAAAACATAAAAAAGGCACGAGACAGAATAATATCTTAGCAAAGCTATCGTTTTGTGCAATCACAACTACTGAATAAAACCCATGTAGTAATATTACATCCACTAGGAAGGAGCTAGATAACTGGCTACATAAGTATGTCTGTAAAATACGTCTAGAGCAGAGCGTTGCGTTGCAATGTCTGACAGGACAGACAAGTTAAACTAGGAATACTTAATATTAGATTCTCCGCTGCAGTAGATAGAATAAAATAGACTATTACCCAAGTAGAGTTGGACTGACTTGGATTTGTTTCACTCCGAATCTACTACAACTTACAAGATATAACTTACCCACCCAGGCAAACCAAACCGAACCAGTTGACTTGACTTGACTCAAATGAAAACTAACCAGTATGTACCAGTAGAAATACCAGTTATGGTGTAACAATGTAAACTTATTGTTAGTTAGTATCAACTATCGTGTTCTAACAAACCCATTTTATAGATTTAGGTTCCTCTGCCCCAAACTCACTTCCCACACCAAATAAAATGGTAACTACCAACTATCTGTAGTGCACAACGTGCCACAGAATTTCCTCTGCCAGTTAGTAGTTTCTCTTTCTCTGAACTGCAGTTCCAGTGAAAGCGAGCCAAAAAGGCCTTTTGGCTTTCTGGCAGTGCACGGCTCAACAAAGGCAAAGATTTGCACAAATTTGACACGAGATTGGCACTTTAATGAGATTTTTTGGCAGATGGCTTAAGAGTTTAAGCGCACAGTATTAATACCTACTTGAATTCACCATTCGTTCTCGATCCCTTTTCCTTTACTTCTTTTCCGTTCCTTCATACATAAAATAAGGAATCAAATCATTCTCCCATTCCTTTCTCTAGCTTTATTCTACTTGTGCAAACAATCTCTCTCACTAACTCCTACTCTTTCATATTAACTTCCCGTCCATGGAAAATTTCACTCTCCAGCTTCTTTCACTTTTCAAACTCATTCAGCTATGCAGTCATTTATGCTCTTTACATTTTTCACAGAACATGCACAAAGAAATACTTTCATTTCATTCACACATCTAATAATAGCAACACCATTTCATTTCCATACCATCAAGACACACTTACTTTCAAGTGCAACTTAAAATGTTGATGAAAATACATCCATCATCTTTTGCCATCTAGTTTACATAAGTCCTAGTATAACTCAAACTTATCTGAATTTCTGGAAAGAAATCAAAATCATTTAATTATTCAGCTAATGTTAATAGTGTTGAAACAAAAAATAGCCATTTTAATTTACAAAGAAATATTGAAAACGCTATGTATTAGATCGTTTACAAAACCCTAATCTGCTACTTCAAAATAGCCCAATTTACTGATATTACTAATTTATAAGCCTTTATAAGAGACTAGGAAAAAAATAGTGGTTTTATTTTTGATAAAGGTCGGTTGGTCGAGAACTGTTCACAGTGGTCTATTTACTGAGAGACTCTTTATGGCATTTCTATGTGATGCTGAGAGAAATTGTCGTAAAATAAGTTGTGTAATTAATTGCTTTTGCAAACAAGGATCCATATTTTATTATTGTGGCAGCCTTTGTTCATAATGCATTTCTGTCATCTTTTGTAGTACACAAGTTATGCTGAAACAATGAGATTATGACATTAAACGAACCAAGAAAACGTATGTAGGTAGTTTTGTCTGTATAATGGGTGGAAAGAAACAAGTTTTAACGATGGATTCAGGCTGCTGCCAAAAATAAAGCCCAAAATTACATCAATCCATAAAATATAACAATGATGAAAGGCGTTCTTAGTTTTTGTATTAAACATTCCCATTGAGTCGACATTATTACTCACGTATAATAACTTATTATTTCAGCTACGAATTTTATGGGAGAATCAGCCAAGAGCGCTTCAACTCCTGCTAGCATCCCATAATACATCACGTCAACATTCAGCTCCAGTCCACACATAGTTAAGAGTTTTATCCTACTCCCTCTGTATTACATCTCCCTTCTCAATTCATCACAATCCGATACGACTGAACAGAAACGGACCAAATGTTGCACACAATCATTATTGCTTTTATATGTGCCGTCAAATAAATGAAGGAAACAATCCTGATGATGTCATGAGCACAATAGTCTACTTCAATTCTACGCCTACCAATAACTAAGTACTTCACTTTTACTTTGTCTCCACCAGAATATTTCCCGGACAGTAGCAACCATCTAATATCTCCATAAAGATCCGTTCCGTTTAACTATCATATGCTAAGCATTTATGCAGTACTTTCAAAAGTAAGATATGTAAGAGTAAATAATATAATCCACCTGTTCCCCTACTTTCGGTAATCAAAAGATTCCCATTTACATCCAGCCTAATATTTATTTATCCCCCATTCTAGGCAGTTACTGCCAATAAAACTCCAGAACTCTGAAAACACATTCTATACTAATTTTAGATCTCACAAACTAATTCTTCTATGAAATGAGATAACTCAAATGGGCTCCTGATAGAGGAAAGAAAGAATCTAACACATTTATAACTACTAAATTTTATACTCAAACATTCCACTAAACTTTGCAATCAAAAACTTTTTACTAATCGCTAAATTACACTTCAACATTCTGCTACATAGGGCATTACGTCAATATTATATCGTCCTCTACTCAGCTAGGCGTAAAATGTGTCGTAAACAAAAACACAATCCTATTGCCTATCGTTTCTTAGATGTCAGCCTTGAGTTACTAATCTGGGTACCATTAAACATACACAGAGCACATTCAAAACAATATTTCCCTGATTTTATGATTTTTATATTTTTTAGGCAAACACTATTACGAAGAATGCCCTCCCAAAGACTTGTCACAGGAATACTTCCTAGTTCCTAGTTAGATATTGATGCGGAAGAAGAATCGATTCTTTGAAAATTACGAAATACGGAAAGAATACGGAAATCAATAACATTGCGATAAACATTTCCAGCATCAACTTGGTATAAATAAATTATTGTTTCTAAAACATTTCCATAATTAGTAAATAAGTAAGTTCTTAAAAAATGTAAATGCAAACAGGAAAGACTTGCTAATTACAACTTTTGTCTTCCCGTCACCACAGGAAGAACTTGAGCTGAAGATGACTACAACGACTGCATTTGCATAAACACAGTTTCAATTGCTGTTAATCAAAACACAGATAAATGTTTCATTGTGCTCCAGTTTATCTTGGCTTCTCGCATAATAATACACCAGCACATGTGTATGTGTAATACTGCGTGCTCACAAATTACAACCACAAAAAACACATCACACAAGACCGATAGTTTCCAATTGTCTAGCAATGATACCACTAAAACAATAGTTAATCAAGGTTAAGTTCATTAATTTGTCACTTCCTGGGTCTCCATTCTCAATTTTATCTGCAGCCTTGGGCGTACGGATAACTTTAAGTCATAACTTCATCTTTGGCATAAAGTACAATGTAACCAGCTCGGAAAATTGTTTTGCAAGAAAGTGTGGAGTCTACAATATAATACCTACCAACAAAGCATGTTTGAATACAAGTACGGAGCGAAAATTGCCTTTAATAATTCATGCTATGGACATGGTCTCCAACTCGAACCTTGCAGTTTCTGTATGAAGTTGACTTGACTTGAGTGAAACATCAATTAGTTAAGTAATTAATTGATGGCCTCGGTTACGTTAAAGCGCATTCAACTTTGACCTACTACTACATAATAGTACTATGTAGAACGAGTATCGAGTAGTTCAGAATGGACTACATTACTAACAGTAAATTATTGACTGTAGGTAATACATGGTGTTACTGTGTACTATGTAGCACATATTTACACTATATCAATTTAGTATACTACACCAACACTGTGTAATATGACTTAATTTGTATTTACTACTGTACTGCTTACTGTTGTCTTGTTTTCTTTTTGTTAGATGGATTTCCCAGTTGAATTATTGTTTTCAAGTTAGTAATCCATGTGTAAGCTTTGATCCACTGTTATATTGGCGATACCCTATCAGTAGGTGTAACTGTAAGCTATATATTACTATCTATTTCCTCGTATACCAACTCGTATACAATTTCAATGATGTACACGAGGACATGTATGCCAAACTAATGAATGTTTTTAAGGAAAGGAAGGATTTCCATTTTCCAAGAGTTCTATTAGAAATTACAGCATTCCGGATTAAACGGCAAATGACAAAGACATTTAATGAACAAAACGGAACAATATTTGTAAATGAGAGGAAGTAAGTGAATTTTCAACAGCTAGTTGATGCAATATTGTGATTACCATATTACCATACATCAAGTATCATCCATATTCAACTAGGATTAAATGATTCATTCATCGTTAGTGTTTGAAATGTTGTAGATTAATAGTTAGGTAATAATACAAAGACATCGTGTACTATAACGTTCTCTTCTCCAATCTACATACATAAAACTGACGACTGGCATTAATTATTAACTATAATTAGAGAGAAGCTTGTGTATTATACAGGAGAAGATCACTAAGCCCTGTAGTGCAAATAAATTTGTACTTAATTGCAGAAAATTAGAGCTACAGTGGCATAACATGGTAAAGGATAAGTACCTTTTACCTCTAGCTAGGTAGGTAGAATTTATGAGATACCTATATAGTGAAGCTGGTTACCTAAGCCAGTTACTTAACCTAATTACAAAGTCATCTGCCTGCAGCCAGTACATTTTACTTAATTTAAGTGCAAAACCAAGTCAGAGAGTAAATCAATTTAACTTTTAGCCTCACCCAACTGAACTGCGTAATCCACATTCCGTAATAATTTACTAAAAATGTACTTCTGTTTTTAGTTGGCACTTAAATGTCAGTTCAAGTTGAAACTAGGGCAAATAGGTCAGCTAGAGCTAGCGAAGGTAGCGTCCATGAAATGGAGTTAATTCGGTAATTGCCATACTACTACATCTACAAATTCAACCGTAAGGAAGGAAGATAGCAGTTCACTTGTTTTTACTGCGTACCATACCGTAGAAATGAGGGAAAGCGGATACGAGGTTACTTTGTAGATGCCTATAGGAGATTGTGTGTACTTATATATAATGCACGGAGGAGATATACATATAGAGAGAAATGGAACGCTCTGTTTAATGAAAATGAAGTGAAACGTAGCGGCAGTGATGTCAAAGCACGGCAGGATGGACAGACGACGACATGGTAAGTAAAGAAAAATAAAATAAAAGCTAACATCCAGAGAGACAGGGAGAGAGAACCCGTTGAGTGAATAAATGGCAAAAGGGGAAGTTGAAAAGGCGAGAAGGGTCTTCTGTCTCAAGTAATTCAGTGATCACTCCAACAGAGCAGAATAAGTTAGGACAGACGACCAAAGCTAAACTAAACTACCAATATCAACCAGCACTCTCAAAACACAAGTCACAATCACAAAAATAGTCCAGCACAAAATGATAAGGCCATTTCATATAAATAATGCTTACAGAGTGTCTTCTGCTCCGAGTTAAGCCTAATGTTACCTTTACCTATTACATATTTCCTACTTTTATGTAATACCTAGCTGCTACTTAATGGGAGATGGGAACCGTCTCTTTGCTTCAATTGACTTTCGAGAACTTATTAGAATCTGTAAGTATTTTCACTAAAGCTCAGTTCTAAAGTAAAGCAAAACGGGCAGGAAATTGGATGAAAAAGGCAGAAACGTGCAATTCATTAGGGACACGGATTACATTAAATTAAGGTTTGACTTTGGCTAGGCGGCCGAGGGTTTTGTGATAAATCAATTTGCCAGAGGAGCCCCATCCATAGCCAGCAACGTTATTACAGTCTTTATTGATTTTGTACACTCTTTCCCTACCTTCCTAAGTAACTAAACTTTCAATGTGTCTTCTCTCATGTCTTCAATATATTTTACATACTTACATTGCAAAGACCTCCGTACATTATATGCAATACTCCCTAGGTATGCTAAAAGTAATGGGAAACTAATATGAAGCATGACACTTTCGGTTTCCTATACTTTCGGCTCTATTATATGTACAAATATTTTGCAGCTAAGCTAAACATGGCAAATGGTATGGTAAATGTATGTATGCATACATACAATGCAAATATCATACTAAAATTGCAATGTTACAAAAAGTGACTTGGCTTCACTACGCAGAGATTCTTCAACTAATATGTATCTGGAAGCAGTTTGTCCGCTGCGTTGATCAATTCTATTCTATTAGTATTATACGCATATTCCTTGGTGTACTATAAAGTGACATTGCGGATATTGTAGTTATAATATAGCGAGATGTTCATTGATAAGGTATGACACACGTTTAGCCCTAATATTCAGTACATACTACATTCAGTAGCTTACTCACGTCACTAGTAACTTGAAGCACAAAATAAAGAGTATCATTCTCATCCCTAAAGGCTTCCAGTATCATTTTCCGCATCACCATCCCATACATAACATCAATAAACTTAGCCTTATAGTCGTTTTATTCCTTTACTCCTTTACACATCCAACATAAAACTCAAAGAAAACAGAATTTAGCTGAAGAATGGAAACGGACACGACAAAGCATACAGCAAGACACTTATACACTTATCATGTACATTACATACGCAATAATGTAAAGGCTATAAGCTATAAAGAGACCAGATCTCAATAGGAATATAGCGAATTCTTGAAAGAGAGCAGTCAACCCAGCAGTCCGGATAAAGCAAACACGAGACCTTCACGAGATTCACGAGATTCAACATAACCTACTCTTCTCTATTATGTTACAAACGAGGACAAACTTATCTCCTACATTTCGTTTAGCTTTACATTTTATAGTGTCCTGTTCTCCACTGCTGTGGTTGTGGCTTTCTGTTTATTTCTCAAGTTCATACGTGTTAGTTTATTTTACTTATTTCAAACTGCTCCACAAAATATTAGGCAATTGTGTACAGCAATAATGCTTCTCATTCTAAGGAAGCAGAAAATTAAGGAACTAATTCATAATTTTTGTAATGAAAAAAGATGTTCTTATTGGTACCTTAAAAGTAGAAAAGATAACTATGCATTAGATAACACTTCCGGAGTTCTCGGTCATAACAATTCGTAATGCAAGGACATGTAGACATTAATCGCAACAAATTAGGTGCCAAAGTTATAAAAAGTACACAAGCTTTAAATAAATATAGACAAAAATATACATCAAACGGTTGCACTGAAGTTTCGTTACTAAATCTGTTAGACTAAGGAAATAAAAAAGTTAGGAAATGCATGTACTGTTATGTGTAGCTTATTTAGGTATAGGAAAAAATAGAAGGTTGGCAGAAGCAAAAGAAAAGAGTAGTCTGAATGTATTGTTTTATTGGCAAAGAACGTGTTGGTAAGTTACATAAGCAGAAGCGAGTAAGCGTTTTAAAGGTCACTCAGACTTGGCAGCGCAACAAACCAAGTAACAGGAACATGAAACTCTAAAGGGAAATTAAATGAACTTGTATGGAAGTTTCATTTCAATTTCAGTGAGCTACTAAAAGTTAGAGTAAAGTTACTGTTGGGCAATGTAGGTAAGTACAGTATTACGGTTATAGCGTAATTTATTTGGATTGGAAACAATGCCGGTGCACTGCAGTGCAATAGTTAACACATGATATTACCCTAAACTAATATGTATAAATCGTAGTGAAGTGGAAAGGATGGCCCCGAGCAAAAATACAAATCTACATTAGTGCATGTGCCAGCAAACTTCAAAAGAAATAAATTTTCGAAACTTGTAAGTTAAAGACAAGCTTCCGCCGCAGAGAGTACAACGGTGACTGTATGTAGTCTTCCGCAAAAACATCAAGATACAAACTTTATTTATATGCAGACGTGCAGAATAACCTTTGCTCCTTTCTAACCTACGTACAGATACTTACTAAACTGTGCAACTCTTAACAGCTAGCAAAGCTTCGAATAACAAAAGTAGAAATCCAAATTCAACTAAATTACTCCCTGAAGTCAAAGTCACAGTCAAAACTAAAGCATCGACTCTATTTTGCGTCTCTGTGCACAAAGAGACTGTAGTAACTCACTTCAGCCGTAAAACTAAACATAGATGAATGCATAGCATATCAGATCACATACATTACGGGTAAACATGTGTACGGATATAGAGTACAGTTCATATTACACAACTGATCCGTCCCAAACGAGACCAATGCCAGCAAAGCTCTATAAGTAGATATATGCAGACACAGAGACAATGCACACCAACCAAACAATAGTCAAGAACGTTAGTGTAGCAGAGTAAGAGTAGTCAACTAAAGAGTCCTCCAACAAATTCTGCAACTGCAGCAATGCATCACAGGCCTCTAAAACTTTCTCCCATTCATGTCATTCTTCTGTAATGAAGGAAAACTTTTTCCCGAGTGTACTCCAAACTAAAAACTGCCAACCCATCAAAAACCCGACAACCAAGAGAAAAATCTCGCTAAATTGATCTCTTTAGGCAAACTTTCTTTCTGTATGCATAGGGTAAACAGAACATGAACTGTTTTCTTTACAAAATGTTAAACAAAAGAAATACGAATTTTCTCAGCCTACAACACAGACAACCTTACTTTTCTATCTATTGGCTCCACGAACCTTCCCTTCTACTACACAATCACAACTGAAACGACACTCTTCGACTCTAGTACATACATACATTCATTAAAGACAAAACACAAAGAGAAGAACCTGTTACTTCCATTCGCAGTCTACAAGCAATAGAAAATAGACACATCATTTCATGTTTAAACAGAACATTACATCACGCAATTCCTTCCACATTCTAACACAATACTTAACCATATCGGAAGAAACTTTCTCTTTTATATATAATAATTTGTATTGTACAATTCACTCTTCACGCACAATACAAGCAAACATCAATAAACTTATATTAAACTGTATACCCACTATCTAACTGTATACAAATATATAGCATACCATTAAGCCTTATATTCAAACTCTTAATGTTACTCAGAGATAACACTAAGTTGAGTTGCATTAAGCTTAAGTACATTAGATGGAGGTTTGCACATCATAATCATTTACAGCAGACAACAACATCAAACAAGAAAAGTTCACTGCAAAAGCCAACTCACCACAATCAGTCAAACTCCCTTCTTTTGTAATCTGATGTGATGCCATCACCATACAAGCTCATCTCTTCAAATAATCCCCAACCAAATCATGTTGACTCAGGAGAAGGGTACACTATTCAGCAACAAAACCAAACATCACTCAAAACTACAGAGGCTCTCTTTGAAAACGCGGGGCCCTAGGCAATACAGGGTAAAAGTGGGGTTCGGCCCGCAAGGGCCGAAAAAATTTTCAGTTCTGGTGCCAAAATGATGTAGAAATGTGATTGAAAAATTTTCAGGTTTTTGTGCTAAAATTATGCAGAAGTGTGAAGAATTTTTGTCATTTTTGGCTTCCGCGGGGCCCTTGAAGGCGCGGGGCCCTAGGCGACCGCCTAGGTTGCCTATAGCAAAGAGAGCCTCTGCAAAACTAAATGCTTTCAGAGAAAACCATGACTAATTCAATTTTAATTCTTTATCATCGTTCTCCGTCATATTGTTATACAAGTATACCGATAGTCGTAATAAACATTCGCGAAACAAAGCACCCATACAGATATCTATAGATTCATGTAAGGTTAGGTCGGTTATAATATAATAAATAAATAGCATATAACAATAGTAAATTCATTTTGCCCAAATAGTTCACATAGGTATTATTCTGTGGAATCACATCTCTTTTGTTATTTTAAAATACAAATTACAAGAAATTCAAAATAATAATTCCATTTCAGTAAAAGATGGCATAATATTATGTAATTTGTTTACAAATACTATGTTATTCCAAAGTAAACATGAATATAGATAATATTTATAACATGCAGTACCTCCTTTTGTACAAATTGGGCAGATAATTCATTACAGTTGCATTCCAAGAGATGTATATAGAAATCTAAAGACAAAATACTGGAGTTGGTGGTTGTAGTGCAGATTTTGCAGAAAACGCAGATTGCAGGACATAATAATATGCTTAAAGATATGAATGAAGGCCATCGAGCATTAGGTACATTGAATTTAGTGTAGCATTGTGGCTGGTTGCGAACTGAGTTGAGTCGTGTAATCCAGCATCCGCGTCGAGGCTCAGGCGGCACGGCACTCTCCAGTCCACACACAAGAGCCAGAGAAGAGAACATAGAGAGCAATGAAACGCAAACGAGCTGCAACCACTCATTCAAAGCACATAGACGACAACTACAATCGCAATCAATGAAACAACGCCGAATAGAGTGGAGAGACATTCTAGTAACAAATAGCAGAACACAGAACTTGAAATGACAAACATAAAGCCCGTATGAATGTATGTATTTCACCATCACATGCAGATACAATGATACAAATGCACTATTCGACTGGATTGGACTTAATGGAGGAAGTAGCTACTACTTATAAACATTGAATAGTGCTACTGTCTCGTATACATTAACGAGATACAACGTATTCAATGTAACAATGAGAAACTAATGTATTACATTGTAATACAAGTGTCTTCTCTGTTTCTATTGCTTCTACAACTACTCTAATGGTATTGTATTAAATTGCAGTGAATTGAGTAGACTCCTTTTACAGAGATGACACAACACAATACAATGCAAGACAAAACATAGTAGTAAAACAGCTAAGCCAAGCCAGTAGTCCAAGGTAGTTGTTATAATATTACAAATGTACCTCTCGTATGGTACATACTTGGGATTACTACAATTATACCCGCCTTCCATTTTCTCCTTCTCTCAACCTCAATAAAGCATTATTACAACAGTACCCCATTATATAACACAATTACACAGCATAAGTAATGTGCTGCTCCTACATGCAAACCTACATTAGTTCAGACATAAACTCTAAATTCGAAATACACGCAATTTACATTATTTTCCAGTGCTCAGAATTTTTAATTACATAAAACACTAGAGCAGACATGAATTGCACTTAACATTAGTATGCATAAATTATAGGGCTCGGAATATACCCAACACATCAATCAACACAACGGAAGCAGAAGCACTGGTACTGGTACTTCAGTAGATTACCTAAGTTGCATATAAATGCAAATTGCACAGATGTCCATTTAAAATGTAATATACGCTACCACTCGAAATGACAAGAGTCTGTGCACTCTATATTTGCTTAGTGTAGGAAGAAAGTAGTAAAATATTTAAAGTATACTTGTAAACGTCAACCTAGGAATTACTACACACAGAGTTCAAAGTATAAAGAATTTTGTAGAAGTTGAAAAGACAGTAATGCCACTATTAACATAAATAAAACATCAATGGGTCAAGCCAACGTTATTTGTTGAAAACTAGAACAATAAGTTAGAGGGTAGCATGGAATGCATACTAGAATCTGTAGCGTAGTGCGGTGTAGTATTGCAAGAGTGAGAATTCTGTAGTATAATGTAATAGAAAACTTTGTTTGCATATAAATATAAATAGTAAATAGAATTCATCAAAGCTTTTGCTGATTCAAGCCATGTTGCAATGCAGCTTGGAAGGAAAAGCACGGTGTTCGTGAAATACAGTAAGTTAGCAAACTCTTTAAGTTAACTACGTTAGAGAGGAACGTCCTATACGCAGTAGAGTAAAAGTAAGAAGAGCTTGAGTTGTAGTTGTCTTTTAGTTTAGCTTAGCATTAGTGTTGGCTTTTGCAGTGTGTCTTGTCTAACTCTGGTTCTGTGTAGCAATGTCCTTGTCTCATCTCTAGTTCTGCTGTTCGCAACTCACGATCAGCTCAATTCAGTCTACATACAAATAGGATAGGTTTCTTGGTCTCCTCCAGTCCACAGATTCACTTTAGTGCATGTAGGATATATTTAGGTAGACGATGTGGATGTTAGTGTAGTTTCCAGTCTCACTGGCTTACAATAGTAGATCATTGAGGAAACCGCGCCGGCGTTACTCACAAAAAGCTCCGTACTCAATACACTTTTCCCCAGTCCGACTTCGGAAGAGTTATGAATAACTTCACAGTTTCTCCTTTGGGAAACTATAGAAAGTACGTTGACTGACTTGACTGTGTGAATAAAACGCGAGCTCTTCGTGCTCCTCGTCTCACTTCCTTTCACCAACACACGCCACACATATAAACAGAGATACTTTCCGCTACACTTTCATTCCACCTTAGGATACGTTATTGAGTGTTTGTACTAATCATAAACCTACTCGTTCTACATTCCAATTTACATCGCACCACAGAATACAACACTTATTTATAAGATGAAAGCAAACCACCCTCAGACATTCTCTTCAAACAATTTCCTTATTTACTGTACAAACTGACAATAACAGAGAAATAGTATCAAAAAGTTTCACGCAACTTCTATACACTGTGAATATCAGTAAATTCAATTTAGTTCTCATAGAAAATCTACATGTACATGAAAATCCACAAAGCATACAATATACACTGATATTTTCTATTTAGTATACCTACAAACTTTCTTGTTGTACCAAATGTAATCTTGAATTGAGAATTATGTACATGTTTAGTGGAAGTGGTGCATGAATGTATTTTGTGTATTGTACGTATAATGTGAATAGCTTCCGATGTGATTGTGAGTACTGACGGAGCAGAGATCTAAACATGAAGACGACGTTGACAGTGGTGTTGACAATTCTAATAACCTTCTGTCAGGGGGAATGCCCCATAGAGTGTTACTGTGACCAAGTGACTGTGTGCTCTGGCGAGAGAAGACTAACGCGGATGCCAAAAATATATTCCAATGCTGACTCACCAATTTTTAGTGTAAGTCGCTTGGAACTCCACGACTACGCCACAACTTACCTGAGCCATGTAGAATTTCTCGACATAATTTCCAACCTGACCGAATTGTACCTCACACGGAATTCTCTAGAGGAATTTGACAATGAGACTTTCGCTTTTACGAGCCTCACGTCAACATCGCCAACTTTCTACACCGGGGGAATCGACTCACGTTTTTCATCCTCATACACAAACACTCTCAACTTGAGAATATTGGACTTGAGTCAAAATAAATTGAGCTATTTTGTGGGCGGAGGCAAGTTGAGCAAGCTGAAGATTTTAGATTTGTCCTCCAATGGGCTGCAACAGGTTTATGACTTGAGTGCCATGGAGAGCCTCGAGAGTGTTAATCTCAGGGATAATCGGATTTCTTACCTGCAGGCAAACATCTTTCAGGTCAGTACCATTTCAACTACATTACTTACATAACTAATCTAATAACACTTTCCTTCTGGCTTATCAACAAACCCGTAGACACACTTCCTCAACAAAATATCCCAACTCTGTATTTCGCAGTCCAACATAAATTCCCACATCAATACACATCCAGATCATGCTTCGTTAACTCTTTACTCTCTAATAACTTTTTACTGCTAACTCCTTAACCTTTTCTTAATGCTTACTCTCTGTTTGCCTTAATAAATGACCCGAACTCCAAATCCGCCTGTAACTCACTAACTTCAGCTCAGTACTTCCTGTTTGTTTGTCTTGGCACCTAAATAGCTAAAATCTAAACTGAACCCTTACCTTGCTTCTTGACCTTGGTGTTTCACAGACATGCTAATAAATTACCTTTTGCAAGTTTTCTAAAATATTAATTATCTTCGTAAAGGAAAGCACACTAAACCCACTACCCCGTCTTATAGATAGGAAACAATTTATTTGCACTTTCTCTGATTCTATATATACAATTTGTACAATACATTAAAAATTACACGTCAAATTTTGCACACTGTGCTAGATTCTAGATGCTATAGTAAAAACAAGCAGAAAATGACACGATGACTGTTCATACACTTATTATTATGTCTGCGTAATTCTTCTAATATTTATCAAAATAGTGAACACAGATCTGAATTCATTTCAATGAATTCAGCAAAATAAGTTCTTTTTATCAGAAATGGGTATCCCAAAATGGTATTCTTTTTCACTTTATTTGAGACTAAGGTATTGACAAGAAACAATGAAATAAGAAAATAAGACATGAAAAAAGTTAAATAAGTATGAAACACGGTACACAAATAAGCTTAGTATTGTTTCAAAAAATACTTCTTATCGTGTTATAAAAGTGAACTGGTTTTCCGTGACTAGACTCTCTCGCCTAGACTTGATACTAGAATAAATGTATAGAAGGTTTTATTTGGCTACTATGCTTGTACTTCCTTCCTACCCTTTCTCTTTTCTGCATTTTATTATGTTTTCCATTTCTATTCCATTAGGACCCAAGTCAGAAAAGTTCTTTGTTGTCTTTGGGTTGACTTTTGCTCTGTGGACTATTGTGTCGTCGGCTTGTCTTGTGTAGTGTCGTGTCTTGACTTGAATTTGCTTTTATCTAATGTAATGTAGCTAATGTAAAACTATACTATGAAAAGAGTGAAAGTACAGAACACTGCAAAAGGAAAAGAGGGAATTCAGCTGAGAAATAAACTTTATTTTAGTCTCGTCAACACTCTTGCACACAAGTCCCACACTCAATTGGAAATGTCGAGTGACACAATGCAAGTTCACAACTTTATTCACACTCACACTTGTGTGTCTGAATATTCAAATTAAATCAGTTCAATTCACTTAAAAGTACCACGTAATATTATGTCCTTCAAAAATATAAGCCGTTTATGTCTATGAATGAATTTCGCATTTAGTGTGCTATAGAATTCACAACTGAAATATTAGTTGCAGTTTGCAATGGAATCATGGACAATGGGACTAATAAAATGTTAATAATTTTGTTTGCAGAACTTGCGAAGTCTACAGTACGTAAATTTAGACATGAACGTGCTGACATACCTTCACCCGTCCACTTTTTCACATCTCCCTTCATTAGCTCACCTTATTTTATCATCGAATCCTATTTCAAACCTTTTACCCGGTTTCTACTGGAACTCGCGGGTTCAGTTTGTGGACGTGTCCCGAGTGGGACTCACGTCAATTCCTACCAGCCTCACTAAAACCGTTCGTGACTTCCGATGTGCTAATAACAACCTGACCATCATCCGGCAGACTGACTTTGAGAGCTACCCCAATGTCGGCCTTCTCGTTCTCGATGAAAATTCCATCGAGACTGTCGAAGATGATGCTTTTGGGCGGCTTGAGTTTCTCTATCGCCTCTGGATCAATGGGAATAAGTAAGCTACTCTTATTCTCTCATACCATTTTTTCACTCTTCGTCGTACAGTACTTTTTCAGCCTTCCCAGACTCCATACGCATGTTGCATCACTGTATAACATTTCTACCAACACCTAGGAATATACAGTGCTCACTTATTCTTTACTACATTCATCTAATTTAGAACACCTAGCTAAAACTTCATATCAGGCAGGTATATAACATTACCTTGTACACCAACCAACCACACCTAATAAGCCAGGTACATCAAATAGAGGAAACAACAATTTTCTCTTCCTAACTTTTCGTCAATTCCAGTAATTTTTACAGCTCGGCGAGCTTTTTTCCACGTTACTTTAAATTACTAGCACTAACGAGACGGGATACTCGTCTCTACTCAATTCACTCAAATGTTTTCTAGCCAACACACAAAAATGCACTGCAATAAGTTGTGGTTCGTCTTTTAAACCTATCTACTACATTGCAACAAAGAATTCCCTGTTTCGTAGCACTACACATAAACTGTGCAAAAGTTAAACTACCTTTTACTCTTCGCAATAAAAGAGTTGGGAAATGAAATACTTAAGTATTAGTATTGCCTACTCACAATCAGTCAAACTTAATCAGCAGATTTACAAAAGAACTGTATTTCTCCAAGGGTCTAATCATATCCAAGTAGTTTCCCATAATTTACTAAATTAGATATGGGACTAACGCTATGCCTATGATATCTGACCTTACTCTACTTCAACTAAACCAAATTACTTACCTAAGACTTAAAAGAAATTTCTAGATCCTGCCTTTTAGAACCTTAGGCCCAGAGATAGAAATTACTGCAAGGTTTTCACACTTGCAGCAGAAAAGCTAAAAACTATTTTCGGTGCGTAACACAACACACCTTAAGTAATTTTAGACTGTAGGTATAAATTCATATCCTAAAAGCACCATGCGTAGATAAACAGTAAAAAACCCATCGTGGCATTACATGTCTCCGAAACCTAGAGCTCTGTTCGTCGGCATGTCTAACTACAAACTAAGAATTTCCAGTTTTCATCGTCTGCCGAGGCAGGATAGGAGAAGTGAAGTAATTCGGCGTAATTCCTACTCATCGTAATGATCCCTTGGAGGATTAGACTACTTATGCCGTGAGATCTTCAGATATAGACTCCTGTTAGGTTACAGTTCTCTTTTACTCGCTATTTTAAGTAGCAGAGTAACTATAAATACATTCCTCTATATTTTCTATATTTTACTTTTACACTAGATTATATTTGCGTCTCGAGTCACGGTAGGCATTTCATTCTTCGTTTCAGCGCTATAAGTAAAATAGTGTGTACCTACACTACCTACAGCATGTACAATGTACACAGACAACATAGATAGTGTACTGTTACAGGCCTTCCTTCCTTTCCTTGGGGTACCTCCCATTTACTTTTTACTTCGACTTTACTTACCCTCAAGAAAAGTTTCTTCCTGACTTCCCTTCCTTCCTTTCGTTTGCTTCTTCGAAGAATTTCTCTCTTTATCTGCACATCTTTGTTTAAGTAAGAATACCAGATAATATTATACCTACATGGCGAATCTTATACCTACACTCTCTGTAGATTCTTCTTCTGAAACGAAATAACAAGGAGAAACGAACCACAGCTTCCATTTAAGTACAATACGCATATGAACGCGTAACTAATAATAGTATTTAATTATTTTAAAGAAATTACCATTTATGTTGCGTTCCGTGCGTATCTTTACTGGAGTTGTGCGAATAAGCAATAGAAGAAAAGAACCTACTTTCTTTATGTGCTATAATAGTACATTAACATTAAATGTTCTTTACGTGGTACAAGGAGTACTAATACTTACAGACCCACGTACTTATGCCATTGCCATTACCGTTACAGTGCAATGGAGATTTAGAAAATTCACAATTTATTTCTTCATCTTTCTCCCCTAAGTAATCTCTGTATCTTTAGTTCAAAGTTAGAATTAGTTCTCGTGTCCTTGACTGAAACTATGCATTTTATACTCTATGGACTCACCACCAGGAGCTAGAAAGTTCCTTCAAAAACAACACGCTAAAGATTTACAAACTAAATGCTGTTATTATTGCATAGCAAAATAATCACACTAAACTGAAGTTGCATCTTTATACGTATAGGTGTTAGATATCCAAGTGTATCTTTGCAATAATATAGTGCATACAAGAAGTAACAGAATGTACCTACGTTGTATATAATAATAGCAGAGCATTGTAGATAGATAGGCCATTAAACGATATGAAACTCTTTGTTAGTCAGTAAGGAAGGCGGGAAGTTGGAATAAAATAAGTTTCTTTCCCGTTAGCCAAAGCTAAGCCTCTTAAGCTTAAAGCCGAGTTGTGTCTTAAGATCTTCAGTGAAGCTTGCCCTGTAATATTAGAGGAGAGAGAGAGCAACCATTTGAAAACATAACCAACCATAGCAATAAGTGGAAGGCGACGGAGAAACTAAGCTAACTGGAGTAGACTAAGACGGAAACTGAATGCAGTCGTCTAAGAATATAGGAAAGAAACTTTGAAATAATGAACAATACTATGACAAAGCATTACATTATCTTATAAAGGTAGTAGCGTGTACATAGTAGCAAAGCTATTATTTTAGTTTCTTCTTAGGAGAAAGTAATGGCTTTCTCTTTTGCACAAATGCTTTTCATTTTAGTGACGCGGGATGCAAGACTTTTGTTTCGCTATGCTGTGTAGTGTAGGTAGGACAAGTAGAGAGAAAGTAGAATAAGGTAGCAAGCTGCAGACTGGAGGATAACAAACTGGTATCTCTACTAGAATAGACTGGAAGGCATAGGGAATAGAATTTGACAAAGAGAGATTCTTATAATTATAATTATAAAGTTTGCCTGTAGTGATACTGGTATTGCATTGCATGTCATTTCATTCCGTGTAGCATAAGTTGGGAAATATGGGTACGTAACTAAATAGCATGTAGGTATTATATAATAACGATAGCTAAAAGAAAAGTTGGTGAATTCGCTTCGCTTTAAGCCATAGTTGGTAAAAAGTCAGAAAAGTTGGTTCTCATTAACATAATTATTATTGTTAGAGCTGAGAAACTATGAAAATTAATAGAGGCTTGTATACATTATAACTGTAAAACTAAAGACATACATTATCCATACGTACATGACTGAATGAACAAAGAGAACAAAAGAAAAGATGATCACACACAATTTAACATTTTGTAATCATACTGTATGCTACATACTTCAAAGTAAAAGGCAGCGCTAGGCTAGGAAAAGAGACAATGATGATAATTACGGGTAGCTGATAGTATTTATATGAGAACGAATGTGTGTCAAGCTACCGACTCTTTGCGAGCAGTACATAATTGTGACCTTTTAATGAAGCACCATATTCTACGTAGAATCTCCATGATAAGCGCCTTTGCCTTGCAAATTGGAGTCTTGTGCAATTAAATGATTACACAACTAAAGTGGAGTAAAGCACAAAGTAAATTTAATGCCTAATGCATAACAGAAAGACAATGCTGCAATTTAATATTGTTTTGTGTCTGAACTTAGATTGACACGAACTCCGCAGAACCTTCCGCCGTCCCTTCGCTCCCTCCAACTGGAAGACAACCGTATCGCGAACCTGTCTTCGAGTGACTTTAAAAACCTGCGAAATCTGGCCGAGTTGAATTACCACGGAAATAGAATCAACTCGCTGCCCCCGTCAGTCTTTAGCGAACTGACAAGTCTGAAAAACTTGGACTTGCGTTCGAATCAAATCGACGTGATTTACCGAGACTCCTTTGCCAATCTGAGTCGACTGGAGACTCTCGACATTTCGCAGAATCCCATCAAAGTGATTGTAACTGGTGCTTTCGGCAACTTGCGAAAAGTGTCCGTACTCCATTTATCTCGGTTGATGGAGACCATTGAGTTCGACAAAGGAGATTTCGCTCCACTCCAGAACTTGCAAATTCTCGAACTCTCCGACTCTGCTCACTTAGCTCAAAGTCTCATTGTCGATTCTGCGTTGACAGCCTTGCCGTCCCTCCATGAACTCAACCTGCAGCGATGTGAGCTCGAGGACGTCAATCTCGTCAGCAACGCTCTCCTCGAGCTAAATCTTCAAGTTGTCAAGATGAGTGGCAATCCGTGGGACTGCCAAGATTTAGACGGCAGCGCCTTTCATGAGCTAATGAGCAAACGGACAGTTTCCGACGAACCCATATGTGCCCAACCTAAAGAGCTACGAGGAACCAAAGTGGCTGCTGTGAATTTCAGTCGAGTCACCACTCTATCAACATACTCCTCATCAACTAAAACCACCCAGTCACATCTCAACAAACTGACCTCCACTCCGCCCCTCAACAGCCAAACTCCCTCCTCACTAGACAAAGTGACAAATGCTCCGAATACTAATTCTCCTGAGAAAGTGACATATGCTTCCGCTCCAAATCCTTCACAGCCTCAGTCGATAGCCAACGGCCGAATCACCAAAAATACACCTACCAACACCACGTATACTCAAACTACATCCACACTCACTCACAACGTCACCACGCTACCTCCTAAATCCACACCAGCGTCAACACAACAAAATACTACAAACAAAAAAGGTAAGACAATCTTTATACTCAACTCTTTCCATTTACCTACTACATAACTCAATATAGTAGAACACAAAAATTGTATTAAGGAACAGAAGAAATTCAGTTAATACATAGCATAACTGTTTATCATCTGTGGTAACACACTTATCCTATACGATGTATTTACATTTGCAAAAAAGTGAAAATGTGCCACCACTTATGTTAGCGAAAAGCGAAAATTAATTACTACCTTAGCTAAGATGTGATTTGATTTGAAGTATCAAATTGCATATATGTTTGTTAGTATAAGGTGAACACTGTGGTGTACAGAGGAGTAAATGGTACAGTGAGTAAAGATGAAATGACAACATAGCTTACAACTTAAGAAGACTTAGAAAATCCAGATGAAAGTAGTTTGGTAGGTACTTTTGGCCGACGTAATCCAAGGCAAATCTCATTGTAAATATAATTTGAGACACTTTAAAAGCTTTTCACAATTGTGGCACATAGTAAAGAGGAAATCCTGGGACGAAGAGGAAGGCACATAACCAAGCTGGGCGAAACTCTCGTTTTTCATAGATCGTAATCATAAATAATAGAGTTGTAAAAATCAAGTTACTGTTCTATAGCTTCCTTCCTTCCCTAATCCAACTTGAAAGTTTTCTATTTCTCCGATTACTCTAGCTACAGCTGAGAAACTACAATTTGAGGTTTCTTTTATCTGCAGCCGAAATACATAGGTATAGTAAGCTAAAGTTGTCTCCATTTGTAAACCGAGTGTGTGCTATCTATTTGCAGTGGTCTGGTTGACTGGTGCACTTTTACTTAGGAGAAACCTAAATTATTCTTTAGTAGCAATTTTTCCTGATTCTTTGGTTTCTTTCTTTTTTGTTTGTCTTGAAGTAGAAAGTGACGGTGAAGGAGTTCGGAGGAAGGATGATAACCACCGAAACGCTAACAACGGAGATGCGGAGACTGCTCCAACTCAATCCTACTTTGACAATCCCACTTGGAAAAGTAGAGCTCAACGAGCAAATAACATAAGTTTCGGCTCTAGTGGTGGTGGTAAAAAATCCGTAATTCCAATGGCAATTGGAAGAGTTGGAAGACCAACAACAGCTACACCGAAACCCAGCCGAACACAAACTCTCGACAGGAGGAAGACAAATGATGATAACGCAATTATTGATGAGAGTCGGAGAAAACCATCCAGCAGTCGGGAGCAAGAAACAGTTCTCAGATCGATTGATGGATCTCAGTCTGGGCTACCGGAAGATGAACAACTTCCCATTGATTCTTCTTTGCCAGTAAGTTCCTTTTTGCAATTTTTTTCTCCCGTCTCCTCAAACCTCAATAACACTACATCCCACACAACATTAAAAAATAGACTTCTATCTACTAAATTGCACATGTTATTCTTTAGATTGCGTTCAGTTCGCAACAAATACCACTAATTTTTCGTAAAAATGATACATTGATTTCTTACAGTGTTTTTTCTTCTTGCGGCTCACACAGTGATGCAAAATTGAACGTAGTACCTTGTATATGTCATTCTACCCTGTGGTTAAAGAGTATTGATATCTAACAAGGTTGGCAATACAAACACACGGATATCTAGTTCACTGTATCTAGCCTGATTCAGCAACTTATTTCACGTGTCGCGAACACAAATTCGCCGTGTGAACGATTTCGCCACTGAATTCTTCCTAAGGTCTTCGCACTTCGCACTAAATACATAATGCCTACAGTCATAAGAAATAGAACACTCCCGTAGAGTCTTTGTGAATCATTTTTACGAAAGCAACCTTTTTCAAACCTATTTTTTCTCCTCGCAAGTGATTCCTATTAAACTGAATAGAAATGGAACTAGCACAATAGGAGTCTAGCAGAAGCACTTAAGTTCTCTCTGGCTTAATCAAGTTCGTATCACTAATGAAACTTGTATCTGTACAAAAAAGAGCTGAAAATGGGCAGTTGTATTTTAGTTAACACTACAGCAGAATCCTCTCCTTCAGTTTCCAACTTAATCCAATGTACATGTTAAATTTTAAAAGCAAAAAAGTCTAATATTGCTTTCATTAATATTTTAACATGATGTATTATAGTGTCAGACTGAGTACTAAACTAAACTTCATTGAAAATGTAAGAAAGCAAGAAAGAAGACAAAAGCAATATGAATGTTAGTACGTATTATTTAGCTGGGAAGAGAAAGAAGTGAGTCTTAAGAACGACTAGCAAGATAATCAGGACATTAGAGCACAGAAACATTAGATTACACTAGACACAAGAGCCAAGAAAAATTCTTACAAAAGTAGTTTCCCAAATTGATTATCATGCTGAATATGGTATTAGAGACTGTAATTAGGTCAAAAATGCATGCAAAAGAAATGATAATAAACTCTCACTCCACTTCGCTTACATAATGTAATGACGATGAGTTAACTTTCCTCTCTTAAAAACAAAGGAAATGTTCAATCGTAGACGTAGACATGTAGCTTTACATTACACTGTAACAACTCTTATAATCCTTTTCAACATACTACAAATATTATTATCTTTAATAACCTACTGTGTACCTACACATTCGAAACTGTTGTGGATATCTGTGTGCATTTCATACACACTAAGACAGTAAAGTACTTACTTACATCTGCAGTGTATTAGTGTACACTGTGTATCTAATGTTATCTGTAATATAATAGCACACCCGACATAGAAAGCAAAGTGGCCACTACGAAAGTAAGAAAGATCTCTTAAAAAGGTTTATAGGGCCATATTCGGAGTTTCTATTGCTACTTACACTTATACTAGAGAAATAATAGCAATCTCTTGAGTAAATTACCCTAGCTTTTTCATACTCGTAAGGAAAATTAAAACACATTAAGCATGATAAATCGGCAAGTATAATCATGTGCAAAAATGGGAAATAGTCTTGAAATATTGTGAGAAAATAATAAATGCCTGAAGAAGTTTCTTGATTACACACATAGCACAACAGAGATAAATAGGGAGGAATGAAGGAGAAGTGGAGTGCATTAAAATGACTTCCTTATACAGTTACTAGTCACTGGTGATAAAGCTAGTGTGGTCGTAGGTACTACTTAACTTTGGAAAACAAAACAAACTGACTCTAGAATGTCTAGTATCTCATTGTACTGCGAGAGCATTTTGCAAAACAACTCCATCCAGCTGTTTTTGTGTCGAATTTTCTATTCCCGTCCCATTATCATATTATCAGTACAAAATTCTAGTAGAGTCTGCTATTACATTACAACAATTAATACGGCACTTGAAAGACCTCCACTCACGTTGGGCTAAATTACATTACCACATTATTATATTATTATTATAATTAAACCCCTAAAGACATATACGCAGGCATCACATAACACACCAGAATCTGTTTTCTGTGCTCTTATGTGCACGCTGCCACAGTATTATCATCCCGGCTAGCTCTCCCTTACCGTATTACATTTGACTTGAGCTGTACCGTATTACATTATAGTATGTAAACTACGACATTTTCGTATAGAATTTCCCTTCAGTGTTCACTCTCCTGTTTTCTTCATTCCTTGTCCTGTAGCGCAACCCTCGTGGAAACTTTCCCATTAGCATGTATTATATTGGTTTGGCAACAACCACATCATAGCCTTCTATTATCTGATCCTTGTTAACTACAGAATTGATATTAGCTCCCGTCTTCCCTTTGTTTCAATGTTCGACTAAGTAATATTAATAAAACTATCCAACACTAAATACACAAGGAGCTGTAATATAATGCATATGCACATTTTCCGGCATGTATAAACTAAATGTCATTTACATGCTTTACAACAACAGATCGATACGTCTGTATTTACTATCTCTAGCATTCTTCATGTCACTTCCACTAATCTAGAAGGAAAAACATAACAGACTATTTTGATGCAAACCATAAGTGTTTACAAGTTTTATCCCTCCGATATTGTTCCACTTTCTTATGTCTCGTGTTATGCTATAATATAACAACCATACCACTAAAATTGACAACAAAGCCAAAGTCTTCTCTCATTTTCGTCTATTCTACACTGCGTCTCAGTTTCAGTTTCAAGTCGCTAAAGCCTCTGTAATGCAGATTACTGAAGTTGCTAAAACAAAACTAAATTTAAACAAAGCAGGACCTGATAGACATCCTAAGCCATACTAAATGCAACGATGACTCATGACAAAGTTGAGAAAACTATACAGCGAAACGAAGATGAGTCCATTAACCAAATTATTTACAATTTCACTAAAAGCTACCACATCAACGATGTGTTAAATATCTATAACGTCAAAATAACTTTCACCAGTAAAATAGTAAACTTTAACTTCTGGTTCAGAACTGAATTTCATGCCGTGTTTCATACAATACCGTCGCAGACATCGCCACGCCATGTACACTAATCATTTAACCAAACTACCTACTCGTAATTAAATTGAATTCAATGTTTCCCATTTCGTATAATCTATCAAATTATAGGTAATAAGTCACAGTCACCACTCCTGTAATTTGAGCATCTGTAACATTTCAATCGCAAATTATATACATCCATTAGTCTATTAGTAATACACTATATACATTCAACCGCCAGAATAATGGCTCAATCCTGCAATTAGTGGTACCTACTTATTTAGAACTTTCAATTGAAATGACTACCTTCATTATGCAAACAACGTATTATTTTCACGTAATGCCGAGTTTTCAACTCGGCATTACGTTAAATGTTGTTAGTAACTCCCTTCCATTAATGCTAGGTGCAGTAGATTATTTGCTTGTTCCTTCATTATTTTGGAATAAAAAATCAATTAAAACAGTACGAAATTGGAGTTGATGGTTTGGATAAGCAGCAGTTTGAAATTTTCAATTCCAAGGAATGGGTTGACAAAGCTTTCTTCAGTATTCATGATATTACAATTAAACAACAAACGGAATACCATGTAAAATTGCTTTTCTCTCAAGATGAAAAACAAGGTTTACGCTAAAAATTGTTTTTAACAAAGCAGAACGTTCACCAAATCGACCTAATTAATATTTACATCAAATAAATATTAAATTAAAATAAATACATATGCAGATGACGTGGCTGCCACTAAATACGGAAACGTTTTTTATGAGGAGGAAACAAATTTTATAGCAACATACCAGAGAACAGAAGCCATGAACTTCGCACAAATACCGCTCTTTTAAACTAGTAAATCTTGAAACAGATATAATTTTCAATAATTTCGTTCTTGGGCAAAACGTACAGAAAAGGCATAATTCTCATTTCATTACATACCACAGTGAAAAATGATTTAGTGAAAACGGAAAGCAATTAAAATAATTTGTTCTATATGTTGACTTATTATTATGTTGCAGAACTCTCCGAAACTATCCTACCTACGGAGTACTCAGAATCAGCTACGCCGTGGGGACATTGGCAAAGACTACGACTCTGCCAATGGGACAATCATCGTCAAAACTCTCATAATATCAGCAGTAACTTGCCTTGGATCGATTATGGTCCTCCTTACTCTAAGTTTTCTAGTCTACCGCTTCTCGAGAAGAAGACGAGGAATATTCCACTGCAGCAGACTTAAGGTAACTATCCAACCAGCAACTCGTTTCTAACTTTGACAAATAAGATAATATAAAGTTCGTCTAGGGCAGTGCAGGCCAACCTACTCTTCACCCACACGATGTAGCAGGTCAGAAAGGAGAGATGTAGACTGACAAGCCAACAACGCCTAGAAAGAGTCGATATAAAGTTTACTGTAGTACACAAGAGCAATACGTTTAGTGATTCTAGTCAGTCTTGTTTCTTTCCTTAATCTATAAGACCAATTAAATATTCACGAATTCTGTTCTTGAGAGAGAACAGCTCCATTCAAGCACACTATACGATTTACCATTGGAGACACAGAGTCCCTAAATGAATATAATACATGAGGTTCTGCCAATTTTTCTCTTCTCATATAGGTGTATACTGCAAATGTACAGATAATCAAATGGAAGATTCGAAAATAAAGGGAGAAAAAAGAAATTTTCTTTTTTCCGGTTGCTTGAGTCGTATCTCACAATAGGAAAGTTGACAGTGGTGAAATTGGAAACAATCCATTCGTGTTTCTACATCCCTCCGCATTCCATTGTATGTAACTAAATTAGAAAATCCCCTTTTCCCATTAACACTGGAAAATACAGATAGAGAGAACCTAGGTACATATATAAATGGAAACAGGATTAGGATCTCTAGTAATACTTCAGTAATACTTAGGGGGACCACTGAGTTGACCTCGCTGACTTATTCCCAACTTTTTTAATGACTGAGACTCTAAGTGTGGTGAAATGACTGCCCAACAGGAGTTTCTTTATCTGAAACAATTTCTTAGGGCTTATAATGTTTTTGGTCAAATAATGGATCAGTGGCTGCAGTAGGACAATAAGTGCACTAATAATACATAAAACAGTCCACAAAGAGAGAAAGTCTATCTGTACACTGCATCCTATAAAACTATACACTACAACGACTACAATAAGATTGTGAAGAGATATAGAATTGCAAATCTGTACACGACTGTATGGTTTATGAGGGATATACTACAGTGATAGAGTTGTTTTTGCTTTGTTTGCTCCGTCATTGTATGGTCCCCTTTTCTTGTAGTGTTTTCTTGTCGTGTCTTGTTTGCTTGTGCTCACATTTCATGTGAAAGTAGAATGACATTTCAGTGGTGGTTGACGTGTCTTGTCTTGACTCTCTCCAGCAGAGCGGCTAAAGAAATGTGATAAGTACACAAAGCATAATCAGGAATGCGCGACACACTCGCACACATGTCAGAGACTGAAACTGGAAAAAACAAACGATGCGAAAAATGTTAATTTTTGTTTTTGAAACACTTAAGGGAGACGGGCGAGTGGAGCAGGAGGACGAGGATCGACAAAGCAGCAGTGGCTACGGAATGGCCTACACGCGTTTCGGAGACAGAGAACCGAGCAGTGTGAGTGGCGGTTGTTGCAGTTCAAATAGTTCCAGTAGTAGCAGTAGTCGAAGAAGTCGGAAAAAAGATACGTACCACGAGCGGCATCGACATCATCAACATCGCTCAGACTTCGACTCTGACTCCGACCAAGTCGAGCTGAGTGGAATAACGAACAGACTCTACTTTGAGAATGAAGACATCTATCACATTACTTGAACTCCCAATCCATCCAAACAACCAACCAACCCAACTTAAACCAACCAAACTAAATTCTCCGTTTTCTCCTTAAGACCAAATAGACAGACTTGACGAACAATACTGCTAAGTACATAGTACAGATACAAATACCAACCAGACTTATAACTTACAGCGTAGAAGAAAGGAAACCAATTCAAGGAAGGGATATCCAACACAAAAACCGACTTAAATGAAACGGGGATACTTTCTTTCTTTCTTAGTGCAGAGAGTGAGAGTGAGACTTCACAATAACTCCACAACTTAAGATGAGTATCGATACAGTTTTTTGGCATGCAATACCACTTTACTTTACTTAATACTATAATATACTACTGTCTCACTCCTACTTTTCCTCACTTCCCAGTTTTCAACTCACTCCCACCTACTTACATATACATAGCGCTGCATAACTAAACTTACAACTTACATTATATAACACACTTACGCATACATACATTACTTTCTCCTTGTGTTACACTAACTTCAGTAAATCCAACAATTTCCCTACTTTTCCCGTGTACGGAGTATGTGGAAATGAAATGGGACGTGATAGAGAGATTCTTCTTCTCCGCTTTTCTCTTTCCCTTTCTTTCTATTTCCTTTTCTTCTCTCACTCACTCACTCAGTAATAATGAGAAGCAGACACGAATCTTGTCTTTGAGCCATTGCATTGCACTCACCAAACCTGACTGCCTTTCTCGCTCTATCGACTTCATCTTGTCTCTTCTCTTATTACGAAACAGATAGTATTGTACGAATACCCGACTTCTATAAATAATCCTACACAGCTCCATTGTCTGTCTTCCATACTTGATAATTCAGTGACTTTCTCCATTCCATTCTCTCCTGTCACGTCTCCCCTCTTCTCACAGCTCAATTTTAATTATCCTCATTAAAATCTCTTACTTGCTAGAAGACCTTCTAAATCTAATTCAAACATATATACCTACGTGTCCATACCTCACCATACGTATTAACTAATCGCTAACAACCTGAAAACAGAGATCTTGTCGAAACCTAGGTTTAGCAAACATTAAATATTAACATTGTGTGTGAATACATATTTTAACGCACAGAGAATAGGTTGCCAAGTATGCTGTATATCCACTTATAGTTTTACACTGTAGTACCGCAGATAACTTGAACAAACCTATAAACAACTATTTTCTTTAGGTTTCCGTATTTGTTATGGAAGGTGAAGTGGAAAAAGGTAAGGTTACAACATTTGAGTCCTTTCCCGACAAATTCTATCACATCATTTATATCCTATTTCTCGCATTCCATTCCATTTCATTTAATTCCTCTTGAGCCACCACATCATCCAAGTCGACCTATTTTGGGGTTTCACAGTGAAAGTCACAAAACCTAAAGAGGTTCTTCGCTTCATGAAATTCTCGGTGACATTTCACTTTGTCTATACATCACTAATACAAGGCACCTATATATTACATTACTGAGGTAGACGCCTACACAAAATCACGGAACAAAACACGTCTTTTAAACTAAACTACTCACCTACATTCCAACTATATAGGTATAGTGCACATGCAATACACACGACACGACCAAAGGAAATCAGAAGAGCCAAATGAAATACCTTTCCATCCCATTCTAACAAAGAAGGTATGTACTGTATCACTTTGTCTTTTTTACTATCCTACTACCTTTGTAATGTACTTTAAAACATTCCACCGGAAAACAATGCTCCAGTTCCCTCTTATTGTCAAACTCGATGACTCGACCTTTTGTCACCCGAGACTCTTAGAGTCGCAAGAGACATTCTTAAAACCCAAGTACGCACACACCACCAAGTAAGGTACATGTGTACATGTAACCTAAAGCTAACGTCTTTATTTATGCAAACATCAAACTGATGTCATCCAATTGAGATTGTTATTGTACCCCATCCTCTTCAATTGAAATTCTCTTTACTAAACGCTTTCAAGATTTCAACTACACTGACAACAAAGGATGGAAATTCCTCATGGTTGGTTTGATGTTGTAGTCAAGTCTGTCCTCGTCTGAAGTCTTTGAAACCACCTGTCCCCTACTTTGAACGTCATCTTGTCATGGTAAAATATACTCAAATTTCAATCAAATACAAAGTTACAAACAATATCATACCTAATGCTAACACTATACAATAACTACTACGTAAGTTTTTACCTTGACGTATTTGGTATGGCTCTTCATAAATACTAGTGTCTAAATTTACGGAATGCAGACATACCAATTCAATAGTCATAAAGAAATAATTGCATTACCTACAGGTAACATAAACCTTTTATGAGAAAAGCAAAATAAATATATTATCAAAAGCAAATTCATAATACTTACACAGGCACACCTTCGGATATGAAACCAATAAAATTGTGAATGTAAGTTTTAAGTCAGAAGAGAATTAAGTATACTGGAAGAAGAAAACCTTTGCAGAATATTCTTATTGTACTGTACCGTGTTTGTATGCAAAAATAGTATAATATACATAAAGTTACATAAGATATAAATGGTTATAGTATACATAGTGAGTAAAATGAGTCAGATGAAGTGAAGTATATTGTAATATGCATTAAAATAGTTATGATTGATATCTATCGCCACTAGTATGTATTATGTACATAGAAAGTACTAAATGTAATTAGTTAGGCCTGTAATTTGATGAAAAATATCTGTATATCTGTATATCTGATGTAACATTACATGATAAATCCAATTCCGTGAGATTGATGTACCAAATTAAGGTTAGAAGCTCCCATTCCCATTGTACTATCAAGTGTGTACATTTACGATGATGAATTATAATTACATTAACGTTGTATGTCAAATTGCAGTAATAAGATAAAGGATAAGGTAGTTAAGTTACCGTTAGAGCCTATAAGGTGTATTAAATAAAGCTTAGCATACTTATATGGTTTCTTGATATAATAATTCAGAGAAACAAAGTGAAGGGGAGTAAGCAAAGGTGTGAATAAATCCAGAAGAATTAATTAAACTGAATCGAGTTGAATTACTACATCGTGGTTTCATCCTGCATTGCACAACAGTCTACCTAACGTAAAAACAAGCGCATACTAACTAAGACATAATGGATGCATTAGTGTAAATAATACAGCAGAACGTAAACGAGACGTAATATGTAGGTTTAATATTATTAGGCCAGCTCGAGCTAAATAAGTACGCATATTATTTGTATTAGTGTCCTGAGTTCATACTTTATACTAATACAATACAGGAATTGCATTATAGAAGAGGGCCTGGTTCTGGTTGGTAACACGATCACAGCACGAGGCATTTACAAGTCCCACTAATTGGGTGGGGGACTCTATCACTTGACGTGTGATTTATTTTACGGCTCCTGCTTCCATATTCATGCATTCAGACTCATGTAAGATGTAGTAAGTATGTAATGTTGAATCCAAATGGTAGAAATATCCGTAAAGTAAGGCGTAGAGAATTAAAGCAACACTGCGATGCCAAGCCAGCATAATTATGGTCGCCTCTCCACTAATACTAACAGAAAGGGACAGAAAAGCGAGCTACAACGATAATCACGCAGAGATAATAAAGACATTTACAATTTAGCAGTAACCTGAACCATGACTAATGATTTCTTCAGTTCATGAAAAATGGAAAGTGCTTTTAGTAGACTGAGATTCCATTATGACTTTGGCATCCTCACTCGTCTCCTAGGCACAGTTTATCTATTTCCAGTGTGTTCTGCAAAATGTGTGGTGTGGGAGAGTCGCACTCGCAGCCAAAGCCAAAGCCAACTGACTAATCCAATTCAAGGGAGAAAGTAAACTTTCTCCGAAAACAATATGCACCCCAAAAGAGGGAGAATCAAAACTGGAATCGAAAATCAATAGACTTTCCATTTCATTGTTAAATTCTTCTAGAAAGCAGTTTGACTTTCTTTCAATCTCTTAGCCGACTTTAACAAGCTTTCATTCCTACGGCTAAAACAACAACATGACATTGTCTTCCTCCCCGTTCCTACATTTATTGCTCAGTTTTCGGTTTCTCTGGCTTTGTTTTGTTTTGATGTTTTCAATGTGTTTAGCTTTTCGAAAACACACTCCAAAAGAATACACGAAGACAAAGACAACCAATTCAAAAGTCAAAGGTTCTGTGCTAGCTAGCAGCCAAAGCCGATAGAACCTAAGGCTAGATAGACTGCACTGACACTAAACAATCAACCTTTAAACTTATTTCACAATAGTAGAAACTAGAAATGTAAAGTTGTAGTTAATATACTCAGCGCAATAGTAATATTGCAGTCACTACAATGTTCTCCGTATAAAACAACCCCTGGTGTAGTGAAAGTGTAAAGAATGTAGGAAAGGAACCCAAAGAAAGGAAAGTAAACTAAAACCAAGTCGGGAAATAATAATTAGAACTTGACTTTTGCTCCTGCTCCCTTAGCCACGTCGTCTGTGATGTGAGTGAGCTAAAGCTAATGCTTAGCAGAGTCGCACACAGTATAAAACACACAATAGAATTCTCTGCCACAGTAGCACATAGGAAACCTTAAACTTGATAAAACAAAACCATCACAAGAGTAACGGCTGATGGGCTTTCCTTGCGAGTGCAAGCAAGCTCAACCAAACTAGCAAAAGCAGTCTCCTCAGTCTGAATTGCAAAGAAACGACGATTTAGCTGCAGCTAGAACTAGCTAACAAGCAAGCGAACGCTTTTCGTCAAAATTACAATACCCTGCCATGTACCATGCACAAACTCGACTAACTCCTGCAGAACAAATAGAAAAGACAATGCAGAGCACTACAATACAATGCAACACAACCTAACACAATGCTCCCCAAAAGAGTCAACATAAATCTCACTAAGGTATTATGCTACTCTACAGCCTACTTTGTATCAACTACAGTGTCGTCAACATACCCCTATATATTGTACCGTATAATGTTTCAAGTCAAGAGCAGGACACATTAAAGCCATCCTTGTAACACTCAAACACTTCACACAATGACACTGAAGTTGTCAACTCAAACTCAACTCAAGTTCGTTTTATTCTTTCTGTCTCTGTCTGCCTGCCTTTTCTTTCTGCCACTCCAATCCACTCCTAACTTTCTTCAGGCCAACAATAAGAGTCCACCGGTTTGACTTTACTTTGCCTTACTTTCTATTCCGAATTCCTCCTATGCAATCTTCTACTATAACATTTAAGTTTGCACTCTAATAGGACCCTACTCACAAATAACGCAGTGTAGCGTTACTGCCACATACAATACAGATATAGTCCAAAGTTCGTCTTATGGAGATTTTAACCAGTTTTTCTTAACTATTACTGCCCTGTAACAAAGAATGCGAATGCACAGTCAAATAAGAAAATGACTACAGCTGCATAGAAGGATTTAATGCGTCTTCTGAATGTTAGCACTTTGCTAGAACTACTATATGCTACGGAGAATTTACTAGTTCTTCAGTTTAACTTTCTATGATAACGATAACGAAAGAAAAACGCTAACGAATTTTTGCATCCCTTACACAGTTTATTACTGCGTGTTAAAAGATTCATTTACCTACTCCAACCAGTCCAACCGTACAAGTACACGTACATTTACAATTTACATTTTATAGAAGCCTAATAAATACATGCACAGTGTGTATAACATATTTAGGTTAATCCTAACTTTCCTAACTATTGGATAAACTTAAGGCACAGTGTAGGAAAACACAGTGTATATATTTTAGTCGCGTACAAGACTTTTACTTGCTGTTCGATACAAAGTATAAGAGTGCTCTGATGCATACACAGTATCAGCTACGTATTATTGAAATAATATTAGACTTCTTCCAGAATTTCAGACTGAGACTACTGCCTCATTATGTTTCAATGCTGTTCCGAGTCTAATGATCGAAAATACGAGCTAATACAGAGCACATGCAGTTAAATAACCTTTTTAAAGCAACGTTTACTTCATTCGGTTCACGTAGGCAACATAAGAATATTTCCGTGGACTAAAAAGTAGGCTAGTGCTCGAGTGTAGCAAAGTTATTCTAAAGACAGGCGATTCATATGACAGTTCATATTTGTTAGGGAGTTTTCCTAAAGAAAATTTCACTTGTATCTCCTTAAGACCCCTGCTGATTCTTCAGTTCATCTATTTTTGATGAAGTTCTCAAGAGTAAATAGTTAGACGGTTTAGTTGCGTGAGCTTCTAGGCTAAGTGTAAGTTAGTGAATGAAAACGTAAGTACCAGAAATGCTTTTATATTAGACAGGAAAGTAACTAACTGGAATGAACGAATAGGTCCTACGTATGTCTGTACACATAATAATACTATTACATACACTGCTTGGTTACTAAGAGTATAAAAAGAAAGCGAAAAGTAGATAAAAGCTCTTCCTTAAAGTTGATACCTTTTCCTTCTTTTATTTTCGTTAGAAAAATCAATACGTCCCCGCTCCAACATCCAACTTCACTTGATTTCGGATTGCTTGCTGAAATCTTTTGGCCTTGGCTTTCATTCTCGCAACGTTTTGTTCAAGATATTTGTAGTTGACTCGTCGCAAGAAATGCTCAAGAAAAAGATCTGAGACCAAGTGCAAATAAGTATACCTATTCTCAGCACAATTATTATTTACTAGGACCATAGCAGAAACTGATCGAGACGGAGAGGCTTTTATGAATAGAATCGTGACTAATACACAATTTCTACTTTGCTAACTTGATAACCGAAAATACTGGCTATACCCATTCTTTCATTAAATAGGTTGCACCGCCTTCCGTTCTTCGACATCTTTATCTATTTCCTTACCATGCTTTTTAATATCTCCATGTCCTTCCATTCCACCATCTCATCTCTTAAAATAACTTTCTAACTCTTCTTGAAATATCTTTCATCTAGCCATTATCTTGTCTTAATTTTGGCAATTCATCATTACCCTACCCAACACTAACCATCAGCTATACGTCTCAATACAAAACTAATGCAATAACCTTCGTCTCCACTAAATGAACACTAATAAATGAAGTAGCTAAAGAGGGTTGTGCTGAGTTTACTTTTCTTAAGAAGCGTAAAGTGTAAGGAATATCCCATCTATGTAAACTTTCACGAAATTGTCCATAGCATACAAAATCAATCGTATCAGTATACGGATGTCGTTAAACTACCTAAAAAGGAAATCATCTTCAAAAATTCTAAAGCAGGGGGAAGAATGTACAAGTTTTCATAATTCTTTTACTAAATTTATATCTTGCACAAACAGACAGACTGTTCAATGCATACTTATAAAGTAGCTACCTCTAATTATTAGAACAAAGACAAAAAATGTATAAACTAGACACTATTTGTATTGTTCTTGTGATTTATAACACATTTATAGTTTTCTTTATCAACCATCAGTATGATAAAGCAGAACACAATGTCTACAGTCTTTTAGTCTTTTACTTTTTCTTGAAGGAAACGAATGCTGCTACTGTATGAATCAAATTTCATTAAATTAAAGCAAAATTGAAAAGACATACAACATGAATAATTCATAAAGTGTATTTACTTTATAATTAAGTACATCCTCCGCAGTGTTTTTATCCTTTGTCATCGTACTGCCCCCATCGGTAGAAGATTAATCTAATTTGAAACATTTTTTCCAGCAGCTAGGTAGAAGAAAAGTTTAGGATCGCATCGTTCTTTGTCGAAGATAATCAAATTACCACTAGCCACCGCTAAAAGATAGTGTTATTATTTTTGAAATAATGAGTTAAGACACGACACAGGATCTACACATGAAAACCGAACGTGTTGTCTTAAAATCTGAGCAAGTACATGTACTAACAATAAATACCCTACATTACATATAAGGCCACACTACTCTTAGGAAAGAAAATGAAGCCAAATAGACTGTATTTGGAACCTTAGTAAGGTAATGATAATAAAAGCATGAGAAACATTGTTACGACGAAAATAAAACAAGAAAAATAGAAAACTTTTAGACAGAGGAGGGAAAAGTTGTGTGTGCGAAGGTACTAATGCTTGAATCATAAAACATACATACTAAAACGCAATACTCCTAGTTCCTGACTATAATCTAAAAGAGTCTAGTCTACCAACCTACTTAAGAAGGAAAAATAATGAAACAAAAGTCAGCATCCTTTCGAATAACTCTGTTAACTTGGCTAACAACAGAAGGAAAAGAAGAAACAATAAGCGACTTACGAAAAGTGAGACGATTCTTTCTTTGGGAAACATTGGTCTTTCCTCTTGGTTACTAGACACGTGGAAACACACATTTAGCTATTATGCTACACCTACAATGGGCTTAGGTTCTGCTTGTAGGTATTTAATGAGACTCATCATTTCTTTTTCGCATCTCAGGAAAGTATTACCTTACAATAGAGTAAGACGAAAGATAGGATCAGTAATTGGGCACAAAAGCGTTTCAAATAATGTCTCCCAAAATATCGTCTACTTTTAAAAAGATAAAAACTTCCGTAAGAAGAGAAAGACAAAACTGCAAATCGTATTATAAAACCTCATGTCTCGTGGAAGTAACTGTATACCTTCAGACGGCGAAACCTAAGAGGACTCCACATGCATACCATTTAGTTGTTAAGTTACCATCTTTATTTTAAGAATTATAGAAACTTAGAGTTTCAATAGATATGCACCTAGAGCACAAGCACAAGCTTTCTCCGTGAGAACTTTCTCATGGAAAAACTTTAATAGAATGGAAATACGTAAAAGACATACTTTCTACAACAAAGAAATAGAACAGATGATAGTCATCGATGTGAATGCTAAATATGGTATCCTGTAATGAAGTATATCTATAAGTATTTATATGAATAATATCTCTAAATGCATATAACTACTAGTGTAAGAAATAAAAGGTAAGTATAGTTAAAGCAACAGTCATGGACACAGCGACAACTCAACTACGGATGGACGAGTATGTAAGTTAAAGTAACAAAATAAGTTAAAGACATAAACCACCACACACAAATGTAGTAAATGCGTTGAATACAGGAGAAAGTTACCCAAGTAAGGAAAAGATCGATGAAACAGCTCAGCTTTCATTACACTTACTTCTCCACTTCCAATCTGATGAGGAGTAAAGTAACCTTAAGAAAAAGAACGACTATCATCACTCAGTCAAGTAAGTCTTGGCATGAATGATGCTTTAGTATGAGGACAGAAAAGAAACGGTTTATAGTCAAGACAAGTCAACTCTTTCAGTCGTACTAAAAAGCCTACGTTTGTTTTGTAATGTATGAAGAAGAGGAAGGGAGTTGTAGAGAAATACTAAAAGCAACTAGAGACTTAGTGGCTTTTTCTGGTGAGATTTTTACTTCAACTTCACTTTTACTTTAGTTTTCTATTCAACTCAAGATTCAAGACTTCAGTTTTCTTCTCGCATCAAGTAGACCTACCCTACCTAAGTACCGTACCACAGAGGTACCCAAACTCAACCAAAAATCGAAAAGAACTACACTCTGTGGAAGACATGGGCTCTATAACTGGCCTGCCACACAGCACATCAAACCCATAATCCTTAGTTTCACTTAAACTTTATCGAAAAATTCTCAAGGGATTGACAAACATTTCATCTTTTAATACATCTGTATTGAATGACCTAAGGGAATAAAATGGGACTCATTAAAACTTTCTTGCATCCTGATCAGTGTTCGCCTATTTCGCATTTCGCACGAATTTCACGCGCGTAATGCGAGAAACTGCGAAAAACTGCGAAAAATGCGAAAAATGCGAGAAATTGCGAAAAACTCCTAGATATAGAAAAATCGTTCAGTTACTACATCAATTTAAATCGAAATGATTTCCTGGCAGTGAAAATCGATACAAAAAATTAAAATTGTTTCATTTAATTTCCTATAAGACCAAAAAAGGAATAAAAGGAACCTAGAATCTTATGCTGACAATCTTATGCATTTTATACAAGAGTTCTCTTTCGAAGTGTAAGATGTATATTGTTCGCGATTCTAAGTTACAGTATTATAAAGGACTTTTCCAATACTTTCACTAAAACTTTTGTAAAATTCTTTATATGTAATATTCTAAAATTAACTCATCAATGCAATACAATACAAAAAACTTTGATAATTTATTTCCCTATACGTATATTTTCATATTAATACTAATTACTCATGCCATAAATATACCCACAATGGCAAAATCCTTCTGTGGCAGGATAAATTAGGATTATTTTCAGTTGTATATCGATAACTTCATATTCATTGTTCATTAAGTCTGTAAAAATAACTTAATTGGAATTGTATTCCACTGACTAATTTCCTTTCTGGATTAAAAATTATATACAGTTTAGAGTTAATTTATCCATATATTTTAGGAGTTTATTGCCTGGAGTTAGTAAATAGTTCAGACAATTATCACATTAATGAAAATAAATGGTCTCTTATAGCCCCAATTTCAGGTAATTTCTATTTCTCGCATTTTTCGCACTACGCAGCAATCTTTTTACGCGCTTTTTATCACTTTTTCGCACTGCGAAAAACGCAGTGCGAAATGCGTAAGGCGAACACTGATCCTGATACACAGCACGCGCAAAGGAGAAATGCACTGGAGTAACCTATTCACTGGTCTGGAACTCTGGAACCAAACTACTAAAACATAAATACATGCAAATCAATCATTTCATTTTAAGTAGCTTCTTCCTAAATTAAGTTTTGATATCCCTTCAATTCAACGAATAAATTAGATGCACAGTGCAGATTCAAAACACTAATTTGACTTGATTTCGTACATGATTTACGGTTTCCTAGTTACTTTCCCAGTTTTATCTCATCTTTCTAATTCAGAACGACAACTCCTGTCATCCACGAGTATATCTATCCAGTTTTTATGCATAGAGATTCTTGGTTTTCTCTACTACTATAGAGAACGTGGGCATTTAGTTTTGCTATCTCTCTTACTGTCTCCAACTGCAAGAATGGTGGAGCCGAAACATTCTTCACTTGACTTGTGTGAACCATCTAATATGAAACGAATATTAAAATATCTCCTAAGACACAAACCGACAAAGCCTTTAATTTGATTTAGTCCTGAATTTTCTGTCTGTACTAAGTTCGTTCCTGAGAAAAAAGGAAGAAAGGCACGCAAAAAGAAAGTTATGTGGTAATTTGAGCATTTCTATTCTAATCATATTTCCTAAGAGAGAAAGAGGATTTTTTCACCAGAAAATTTCTCTATTTTTCAAGAAAGTAGAAAGTGTATAACAAAGACAAAGACAATAGGTATCGCACAATTTTCTTTTATTCAACAGAACTTAAGAAACGCATGACAAAGAAAAGTTATTCTGTAAGGACTAAATTAACAGCTCAATAACGCTAAGCTAAGGGATTTCAAATTGCAGTTAACTCAGCTCTATTTTTTAAGCCCATTTCAAAGACGGATGCTATCGCTTAATAAACGTCTAATTGTGCGACAGATCTATCTATACCTAAAGGTAAATAGTTTCTACCTTTCTACAGCATGAATATATTATGAAGGTGACAAAGTGCTCAATCACTTGTTCCAAAGTAACGTTGAATGAATATTTCCTTGAACAATCTTCTATTTTCATTCTATATTTCAATTCTTCTGCTATTATCTTCTCATTTTGAAAATCTTTACAATACCAATTGTAAGTTTAAGTATTTATTAAGCAAATGTTTCAATTTTTGGGCGAAAAATTGAGTCAACATGAAGCTGAAATTCCCAATTTATGTTTGGCTTACAAAAAATTGAAGAATGTGAAGTGTTTTTGCACTATTACGTACGGACAAAGAGAATGCAATGTGTTAAAGTTTTTTAAATCCATTCTGTAGTACATACTTTGACGATCTCTACATTCTCATTTATATCCTGCAACACAATGTACACATTGACAGCAAATATATGTACAAGGGAATGAGACTTTAAAGCCTTTAAGGAAGAGAAGAGACAAATTACACACAATTGTCATCCGTAAATAGAGATACATTTGTAATAAAATCAGCAGCCTAGTTGATACATAATAGAATCTATTACAACTTTCACCGTCACATTCATCGCATTACATTAGGTACATGAAATGCTCGTATACATTTGATATGCTCAATCCAAGTCAATCTAAGTTAACAATAAGCTAGAGCAAGTAAGCCGTGAAGCAGAAGCGGATTCCATATTCTTAGCCATAAAGAAACCTACTAGCACAGAATAGAACAGTGTTAACCCTTCAGGATACAAAATCGCTCATCTGAGTCGACATCTTCTATGGAATGACAAAACATTGTAACGAACACACATCCAGAGCGCTTTCAGCCCACCCAGTGCCCTATTCCAGCACAACACAACATCTAAAATGCTATACAACACAACAAAACGCAATAGAGTTTACTGATAGAGAGTAGAATTGTTCAGATAGTGTTTCCTGTCTTATATTTATAGTTAATACAGTTACTTAGGTAGGTACTAATATTCCACTCTGTGAAATCCCGTCAGTCTAGTGCAAAGGAGAAATTCGACATCGACACTCGCTCAGTCAACTGCAATAATTGGCTCGAGAGATAAATTTCGGTTCGCATGACTGGACTAGCTGTTCGTCGAATGAACTCAACCTTTTCTACTACATATATCCGCCACTATCTTAGTTACTCTTGCTCCAGTGTTCTTTACTGTCTGTCTGTCTTGTCTCAGCTAGTCAAAGTCCAATTCTACACTATATTTACTATTAAATACATTCTATCCACTTTAGCAAAGCAACCCAATAGTTTCTTTACAAACTACAATACAAAACACATAATACAACTTAGTTCCTATAAAGATGAAACCTAACAAATGCCAAATATAGAGTACACATTTCTATTCTAAGTAAATCTGTGCAGGAAAGCAACATGGCCATGTGCATTCCCATCAAGGACACATCCAGTCTCTTGCTTTACAGTTTGAATTGAACGAGATGTAACTTTCGTTCTAAGGGTATGGTATCGATATTACCACACATTACTTATATGAAGGTACATCTTGGTATAAAGATCCTAATATCTCCCCACTCCCCGATCAGATTCAATACGATGTGATACTTAAGTTAACTTGCTCTACCACCCATATCTATCAATAACAGCCAACATTCCATGCCAACTTAGAGGAAAACAGATTTCAAGTCATAAAATTGAATTGAATAGCAAAAGACTCGATGTACATAGGTACAAATGCATAATACAAAATGAGAAGAGTACTATTCTTTATCTTATCATTTCACATTCTCCTTCTCATTCAAATTGGAAGTACCTAATGTAATAGCAAACTGAAGATAGGTATGAAGGTAAAACTTATTTCTTAAAGACGGGAAGAGAACTCCCAATGAAACGAATACATTCCACATCAAGTAGAAACCGACTGACTTAAGCACGTAGCAAGTACAAAGTACTACATGTACATATCTTTAGAACGAATATTGGCAACTGGGAAATGTCTAGTAATAGTAAGTAAAACTGAATGAAGGGAACTACAGTTAAAGATACGTAACAACGAGAGTGGAACTTATAACTTTACAAATGAAACCAAGCATTGCATTAGAAAACGAAGTTAAAAGGGCCACATTGCTAGTAAGTATGGCTACATTACGACAAAACCACACATACATTCCAAAGCCAAAACTACGACAAAACTTTCACTTTAGACAACTTTTCCCATTGGAGTTCCTGATAATACAATATCGTAAAATATTAAATTACTTTAGTTAGTCCGATAGGTATACATAACGTGTAGGAGAAGATTATTACAATACTATAACATGCATTCAGAGGTGACTTGACTCAGATTGATATTAGGTTATGCCTCCACAGTGTATCTAGTATAACCTTAAGGAACACACTTATACATCTTCTACACATGTATTAGTATAGCACAAACTTACCTAAGTCTTTGTAGGTATTGAGAAACTGAAGTTTTACTTACAGCTCAAGCCAAGCCAAGCCACCCACACGGGTTTGCCTTGAGTATTTGACTGTTACATTACATAGCATTTCTAGCCTGAATTTTACTTTGCTCTAGGAAGTACGATCTCTATACAAATTTGTACGTTTATTATACTGATAGGAAAAGACAAGGTAGCTAGGAAATGTAATGTAATACTTTAGTATAGAGGAGTATCCACAAGTACGTACAATGCAATTCCATCTTTGTGAAAAGCTTAAGCCATATAGTAAAACTAATAATTCGAAATGGGAAACTTTCACTTTCGACTTGAATTCAGTCTCTTAGGAGTAGGACGACTGTATTTATCTGAACTGAAGTGAAGTAAAGTGAAGACTTGAATTGACTTGATAGAGTGAGCCAAACCAAGCCAGAGCAGTTCACGACCGCAGATGCATGACAACCCAGTAAAGGAAAGCAAATCCAAATCGCGTTTCATTCCGCCTCATTTCATTCTGAGTGGGTATTCATAATTTTAGGAGACAATGGACGGATGGCAAAGGCAACTTCGGTTTCTCTTTAACTTAACTCAAAGTAAAGGCAGAGCACAATCAGGTTGAGGAGCCACCAAAAGGATCCATTTCATTCATTCAACGTATATTATGTTCCACCAGCTAATGCTAAATGGATTCATTATTTTCATTCCTTCCCATTCCCAGCTCTTCTTTCCTCACATTCCCCACACCACAAAATTACGAAATTCTCCAATTCACTGTCACTATTCCATCAATTCCAAAACCTGAGAATCTCTATTGTATTGTACCCCCACTTTTAAGTCTCTCTATGCGGATTCCAATGCACTTTTCTATCTAAGCATGCTTCATTATAATCATAGCACATTCCCCCGCATTATTACCAACCAAAATATGTTTAATATGCATTTCTGCATTCTGCTGTCTTATCTTCTGTCTCCCATGATACGGTGTACGGAATGCTTAACGACCCTTATTTGGGACTCCAACTACTCAATCCCATCACATTCTACTACTCTACTCCACCATGTATAGTAATAGCATGTCAAGAAGCAACTTAGTTTGTAATATATAAATACACGCTCATTCATACCCAGTTGCCTTTCATTTCCCCACATCTTCACTTACAGAACATTTTCCTTTCCCCTTCTTTAAGCTTTACTCAAGTTTAGCACAATTCAGTCAGCTCCCCAACACGAAAATTAATCCCAGTCCTATATAAATCCAAGTGCTATCACCAACACCACGGACCACCATCATCAACAGCAGTCAAGTCAAGCCACTGAATTGCATTGGACTCTGCCATACCATGCCATCCCAGCACAACGTCGACTTCAATGAACAGAGAAGTCGAAAGCCTTTTAGAAGTCTGAGGGATTTCTATTTCATCGTAAATATGCACTCTAATCCTCCCCATTTAGGCTCAAACAATAATATTAAATAAAACACACACATTGTACCCTATACCCAGTGCAGTCTAATACTCTTCCATTCCCAAACCAGAAATTCTACACACCGGGAACTATACCCTCAGTCTCAACTCAAACTCAGCGTACATGACAGCTACCAGCTACACTACTGTCTGGTCCTGTCTAAATTTTCCAGAAATTTCATAATATACCGTTTCATTTGTGTCCTACCCTGTCTTCCAGATTTACGTAGGTACCCACCATTACTAATGCTACAGTATTGAACAACATTTCTACTTTCTACTTCTACTTACTCAAAATAATTAATTAAATTCCCATCATTACAACCGCCACCAGAAATTCGCAAATTATTACTAAACCTAAATGACGTGCTCGGATAAACAAATCCTCTTTTGTGTACAAACACAGATAGCAGTCTGTGATCCTTTCCTGGATTTTGGGTAAAAATGTGCAATCCTCCGTAAAATTAATTCCTTTCAACATGAACCCGATAAAGTGTACCTATAGTCTGTCATAGTCATAATTCTTTTTATAGTCAGAGAGAATTGATGAAGATCACAAATACTTTTCATTTTCAAAAGAATTAACTCAACTTCATACTAGTGTCGTAAGTGTGGACAAGATTTCTCTCCTTTTGAATCTAATTATTTTCATTATTGCATACAGCTCACGTTTTCCCAAATGTTACGATTTTCCAATTTGAATTCAATATGTTCCCACATCCCTCACACTCGATGCAAAACAATCCTCCTGTTCGTATTTATATGTATAACAATTAATCCGCAAAAACAACCACACATCCTCACCAGCTGGAACCGGGAACACAGAGAATTAAACATTTTCATCCAAGGCGGGTGAGAATGAGGCCATGGCAAGCGTATAATATCTATCTATCTGAAATACCTTATCTTATACAAAACACGTAATCAGCATAACTCTGTATACAAAGTTCCTTATTATAATAATCACGGTCTCCCAACCAGTTCAGTTGCTGATTTCAATATTTTAGTAAATGGAGAAGGAGAAGCGCCTTGAGCTAGAATTTAGATTATGACAGTTGTGATGTAGTGAAGCAGAGATGCCACAGCTTAGACACAAACCGAAGATGGGTTGACGCTGACAGATCGGTTGTACTGTTGTGCTGGTACACCATGAAGATAGCGGTTTCGAATCTAGAGAACACTTATATTTGCACTCGCTAACCAAAGACTCTTGACGAAGAGACAAAGCGCAGAAAGGAAAGCGACGAGTGTACATACCTACTACAGTACTACAAGTGACAAAAGGAAGCGGCGAAACTAAGAAAATAGTTTCTTATTTTATTCTTCCAACTCGGAGTTCAGCTTAGGCGTATGAAGTATGAACCAGTTCGTCGATTTTCTCATTCTTATTGAAAGGACTCTTACCATTGTCGTTAGACATCGTTCCTGATGCTTCGGCTACTTTAGGAAGATTTCCTTTCTCCACGAAAATCGACTCCAGAATAGAAATCTCATCACCGTCTCCCGGCTCTCCAAACTCTTCCGGGCTGTCTGGCCACACTTCCCTGGAGACAATCAACAGAGAAAAGACGCAGTTCAAAAACCAAACAGATAACAAAATATAAATAAAACCAAGTCGTAACGTACATTAAAGACTTAGGACTACATGTACACTACGCAACGTATTAAGTTTGTTCACAGTACAGTATGGAAATAAAATCGATTAACAAAACTTATTCTCTTACTGTCAAACAATTTTCATTTTCGTAATTTTCCGTCAACAACAATGGCATATTATTAAAAACACTTGTAAACTTTTTTTAAACTTTTTACTATAATACTTATAAGAATATTTTGTCTCAAACTTGGGGATATTTGAGAAGAGAGAAAGCATAATAATATTGAGCAAGTTTATTTCCTTACTGTAGGTCATAGGTCAGACTCACAACGCATTTCGTGAAAAGTCAGTACCATCTACGCAATAATAAACAAGTGTAATGTGCTATACAATGCAGCAACAGATATTTACTAATAGAACCTTTCGTTTGTTTTATTTTTAACGATGAAGAGGAACATTGTGAGATTGCCAAAAAATGAAAGTAATATTTTTGTTTGTTTTGGTCTTCAGTTGCTCTTCATTTCTTCTATGATGCTGAAACGAAAACAGTTGTTATTTTGTTGACAGTAGTCACAAAGGGTTCTCCTTGAACTAAAACTAACTTCTTCCGATGAAAGCGTGCAGAGTAAACAAGCTTTATTACTGCGTATTGTACTTATTGGTTATGACGTCAGTCTTACAAGAGTTCACAGTCTCTTCCCTGAAGTAAATATTAGTAGTTCCATTTCCATTTCTTATAAAATTTCATATTCTTAACAAGGATATGATTTAAAAGGGGGAAAGTATATTAAATACGTAGCTCAACGATTGTAGGGAAAGAAAACCATAAAATGATACAAAGGAAAAAGGGGACGTTATATGATATAAAAATTATCTTGTAAACTAATAATATTAAACTAATAAGGTATTTTCCCTGTGGTAAATCACAAGGAGTTCAGCAATTTAGGAAATCAGAAAAAATTAGATTGAACGACTGAAGAGGCTTGTTGCATCTTCATTTGATGAACTGCCAATAAATATTAAAAGTGTCTTTTTTATCAATAATAAACTTCTAAAAGGTATATAATGAGTTCCCTGTAATAAGTTCGAGCAACTTAGAGTTTATGATTGCAGAATGGGAAGTAATGAGAGATCTGTGAAGTATATTATAACCTCCAGCATCCATCAAATAGTTGACTAAACTCGATTAATTTCTCATTTCAATTGTGTGTGCCACTCTTAACGTCTCAACCCCTCTGCTTTAAATTCTTCAGCCTCAGCACATATTTACCACTTTGCATTAGAATGACTACTCGTCTGTAGTAAATGTCCGTGGTCAATTTACTTCCGAAATTGCTTTTCATATACAGAAATATCGAATTTATGCAGAAATTTCAATCCATCAGCTATAAAAGTGGTTAAAACGACAGGGAGAAGAAACTTGTCAATGTCTGTTCACTGAGATTTTGTAAGGGAAGCGGGAAGCCAATATAAAAGTCAGAGTTCGGAGAAAAGTTTCGTTAGTCTTGATTCTTGATAGTTTCCTAGACTTATAGAGCAAACCTTCAACTCTGTATATTCTAAGGCGAATCTTTACATGGAGTAATACATATCTACATTTTCTGCATTCAAGTATAGTCTTTTACAAATGGGTGACGTAAAATGGTCAATCACTTTCGAAAGCAATTTTCATCCATTTTCTTGATTTCGTTGATTTCCCTCAATTTCCATTTTCCATCTCATATTTCCTTTCTTTCGTTTCGAAGGAACTTGAGGGTTACGCTTACGCCTCTGGAATAAGTAGTAGTAGCATGTGAACCTAAACATTACATGTTGCCTTACAATAGTACCATTTTGCATGCCTTTAGGAGTGGCTCTCACTCTTACTTACATCCCATCACAAACTGACTCCAGATCTTGTATAGTTACATTAGACGGCATTGGCACCCTAAATGCTAACTTGCTATATTATACATCATAGCCATAGCATGCCACGATGAGAAGGAACGGACGGAAAAGGGATAAAAGGAGAAATCTAAAACGCGTAACTCGAAAATGAACTCAAGTGAAATGAGCTGCGATGAAATGAAATAAAAACGAGAAGACTTTACTTCCAACCCCCTTTTCCACCTAAAAGTCCGTGACTTTAGGAGAGATGAATGTCTTACGCACATGTAATACCAATACCTACTATTATATAAATGTACTTTGTTTGCAGGTATACAATAAACGATTTAACTTTTACTATAGTACGAAAATATACGCGATATCAAATAAAATGAACTACCCTTGACTCTTTTGGTTATGCATAGCATTTATATCGAAATGGTCATACCTCTTGTAGTAGTCAATCCGCTAGCCATCGCCAACCATCCAAAAAATTCAAACAAATCGTGCAAAAAATATGCATATGCCAGAAAGCTATTTGGTACAGACACTATTGCAAAAATCTCGAAAGGCTTTCCCTGTAATATTATGAAGTCATGCTGCAGTAAGTGCAAGTGTAGTGTTAGTGTAGTCTGTAGAGTATATAGTGCTGTGTAGCTGTAGTTTAGTGTAGAAATTCTTTAGAAATGTACTGCGAAGGCAATCTACTACACTCGAGTCAGTCATTCAATTCCAAAGAGAGAAAGAGATCGAGGGCATGCTATGGGATGCTTATGTTGGGTTAGGTATGCGAGAAAAGCAATACCCAGTTCTGAAGAAGTAAACTCTGTGCTGTTACATGGTACACTGTCAGTTCTTGTACTGGTGTACTGTAGTGTAGTGTAGTTGTAGTGCTTAACTGGAGATAGGCGAAATCGCCAAAAAGAACCAACAGCTCCGAACACAAAGTTAACTTTGCAAGAGAGTCAAATTGATGGACGAGGCAACGAACCTGGCAGCTCGAAGTAAAGTGATGGCTTCTGCATGCTTGCCCGTGTGAAGAAAAATGGCGATCCGCTCCACGGCCGTCGTCCTGTCAAATAAAGTGGAAAAATATTAAAATTTCTTGGGAGACCTCAGCTCACTGGATCAAAGCCAGAGAGTAAGAGTAACACAATCAACTATCAGTTTCTTTTCATATTATAAAAGTTAAATCCGTTTTATTCATTTTGATTTAAGATCATAATATCTGTGCAATAGATTCCTGTCGTCAGCTGCTACAAGTAATAAAATAGAATATGTTGAATATCTTTGCGCTTAGAATTGGGGGTTTGGGAGCAAGAGGATAGGAAAATATGAAATACAATCTACAGATATACACCATAGGAATAAAGCACAAGTAAATAGAGACATTGTGTTCTGTCGTTGCGTCAAAGTAGAAAGTTATTTACTCACACAAGATTGAATGGAAGTATTCAATTATTTTTAAACGATCAATCTACTCCAACTGGGAGTCACATTGACCCATATACACCAAGAAGGACCTACCTAATAAATATATAAGCAGCATCTTGCACCAAATCAAATACACTACACTAAAATTTCATTTCTTCTTGCATGTTTCTTAGCGCCAATAAATTGAACACAATTTTCCTCGTGTGGACCATTTAATTCATTTTCCCTGCTCACAATCAAATTCAATGGAGAATCTGTCCTGATTTGTTGCCCCAAGACACCTTCCTTCCTCACTAATTTCACATAACATGATCCCGTATCGAATACTTGTGCACCCCACAGTGTCTCCACATGCTTTCTCAGCAACCAATACAGAAAACCCAACAATAGCTATATTATACTATACACCAAGCTTTCGAATACAATTCTATTTTCATCTTATATTTATCTGCTCTGCTCTAGATTCGCTATGCATATACACTGATACCCCTAGCTAAGGAAACGATGTATTTCATTTATTTACTAGCCAATAGCTTACCATTTGTCTACATCTTATAAACATTGCAGCTCTATTCAATTCAATCCAATCTCCAATCTGAACATTCTATTTACAGTCAACTCAGACGAAAACAAAGGGTACAAATAACACAAAACAGCAATGAAATGAATCAGAAACCAAATCAAAATGCCAATCCGTATTCTCGAGTGCACACAGTTCTAGACAAGGTAGATCGTTGCTTTGTTGTGTTGTGTACACAACTCAAAAAACAAGACACTCATTCTCTGTCTACACACACACCACTTCATATTCAACTTTTGATGAAATTCTTTCCGCTATCCATATTACAGTACGGTGGAGCATGAGGAGGAGAAAAGCTAAGCTCTCTCCTCTATTTTTCTCCTACCCTTCTTTTCACTGTAGGCAAGACAAGCACTTAACTTTAGTGTTACATATATCTGCTCCATTCTATATAAAACCCATCTTTCCTTATTGCTATCATAAGTTTAAAATACAACTCAGAGATATGTATTACAGTTATTATATCTCTAGTACATACTATGATCTTATGGTGTGTACTTAGAAAAATTTCGTATACAGAGCTTAGGCTGCCCTAATAAATTTTCTAGGAATGAGAGAAATCCGTACTTATTTCCCACTTTTCTTCTCTTGTGCAACTCCTTCAACAAAACGCTCAGGGATGCAATGAAACTCCGAATGGGAAGAGAAAAGAACCGGTGGACTACACACAAATCCGAAGACAGTAATATACTTCTTGGCATTACACAATGCTCTAAGCTGGCCCACCTCCTTTATCTATTCTACAACACACACCACCGGACTATCACACCAACCAAGACCAAAAACCAACCCATCACCACAATATATATGGATATATAATAAAAACTACGAGTTTCTCTATTATTCTCGATTAGAGTAGATGACTTGCGAGATATGTGCAATCTACTCAAAATTCTACTATGTCTACATTCCACTAGGTAATGTATGTATGTAGTTGATTTCTGGGTCAGCAGGCTGCAGGCTCCCTAGGAGAAATTTTTCCTGTAATGTATCAAAGTCTTCTCTTCACTGTGATTAAATATCTGGCAGAAATTCTGTCAGCTGAATATTTAATGATTGAAACCAGAAACTAACGATGAGTTATGCTATTGAAATGTCTTCCAGCAGGTATACTATTTAGACAAGCAACTGTAATGAGAATGGATCCTGTGAAAACACAAAACACAAGATACTACAAAAGAGCTTCAAAAATTCAATAAGGAATTTCAAATATATGCATATTTTATCAGTCTTGTGTCGTAGTTAGACAAAGAGAAAATTAGGGTTTAATAATGGACCATCGAATCTCATTGTTTGTACACAAAGTAAAAGCGGAGAAAGTTGGGTCTTGTATGTGCAAATACTAATTGGAGAAGAACGCTTACTCATACATATAATTATAATAGGCATGATGAGATAGGCATGATAAAAGATAATGTAGTATACAAAGATGGATAGTGAAAGGAGTGTGATTAAAAATGGAAAACCTATGTAGTTAAAATTCAAGACTTGCCAAGTAAAAGCTTTGACATGGTGAGCTGGATAAAAAATAATCAAGTCTCGTCTAACAAAAACTGAACAAAGACTTTAGTAAGTGGAAGTAGAAGGAAAACAGGCTGACTTTGCTTTTTTCATGCAACTCTAAGAAAGTTGAATAAAGTAGTACAGACAAACTATGTACATGCTTCTCTTGACAATGGAACACAATATAATAACTAGTAAGTATATAGCAATAGCGATAGCGATAGAAGTCACGTCAAGCTAGTCAGGACATATAGAGTCCTATAGAGTAATAAGAAGGGTAGGACGTAGGGCTAGGGAAGAAGCGTGGAAAAGAACATGAGACTGACTTACAAAAGTACCTAAATTTACAAACAGTCTCATAAAGAGCAGAGTCAAAAAGGCAGAAATCCTGGAACGCGTAAAAAGAAGCAAACCAACACTCTAATAAATACTCTTCGTCCCACATCCTGGATTTTCATTCCTCTTTTCCTCCAGCTACAGAGAACAGCAAGTCAAGTCGAGTCAACTGCTAACAATGAGGGCAAGTCTGACTATCTTCTATCTATCTGTGGAAACGCCAAGTTAAAAACCAACTTTCCTGAGTCCTGGCATCGTTTAGGAACAAGTTACACAAGGTCCACCTAACCCAAGTGAATGTATGTGCAGTACTAATAGAACACATCAAAGCCAAAGAAAGAAGTAAGGAAAGCATAAATGTACATAGAAAATAGAGAAAGTCTCACTTTCGCTCGAGTTCTTACTTTTGCTCATCGATCGGGACATCAGAGGCAGCATCGAAGGGAATCACATTCACATTTCCATTGGCAGCAGCTCCCGCCGTCGCTTCATCCGGCAATTCACTTGATAAAAGAGCAGAGGAGATTTCCCCGGAAACTCTATTCCAAGCTTCTTCCAGTTCGGATGAGCTCTTTGTGGACCCACGACGAGGCTTCTTCGCCTTTTTCCCCTCTACAAAACCAAAACCATATGATTATTTCGCAATTTTTCTACAATAATTTTCGCTAGTCCAATCTCTATTTTGCTTGGTTAGACTTACACTCTATATACAAATACGCCAGTAGGTAAGATACTAAACTACTATAAGTAGTTTCCTCCACAAAAGCTTTTTCACTGACAAAGTAGTTTCCATACACCAACCACTACTCTTTCTATTGTACTCTTCCATTTTTCCTTTCTTGGAACACTTTCTCTGAATTTTTCTATTTTCACCGCCTCCTCTTTGCCAAAAACATGTATAACAGCAACATCTCACTCTGCCATGTCATGTACTTAACTGTAGTCTAATATAGGCCATGCATTATAAATGGAAACATAAAGGAGCAGATGCAAAGGTCTATTTACCAGACCTCACTACGACTAACTTCCTCCATATTATATCACTGTAGGAGATAAACAGACAAATCTACAAAAGCAGTATTCAATTGCAACCATAGTATACGAAGACCAACCAAATAATACAACTACTTATACGGGTAAATACAAGACCAAAATGAAACTGAAAAGAAATGCTTAGTCAGTTGCATTGCATCAAACGTCTTGCTATTACGATACAAGAAGACACAATCAGACCCTTCTCTTCTCTTTACAACCAACTACCCAGCTTTACTACTGCCTTGGTGACTTCACTGGACAAGTCCCGATTGTATGTAGCCAAATAAAATGCCATATTCTTCCATTGTATTGCTATACACAACTTTTCTGTGTCACACCATAATAAGGGTAGACATGCTCATGTCATGTGACTCCCTGTATTACATTACCATCCTTAGTCCACATATACACAGGAGACCTACATACTCTCCTTAGTTAAACATTAACTGCAAATAAAAGTCACAGCTGTTATCATAATAGCTTCCTACTTGCTCTATAATTTCACGATAACTGTTCCAATAACGGGAGCCAAATTGGACAATTAAATGAGCATCGCTGTACTTTCAGTAGAAATTAATTGCACCAAACATTACATAACACGATACCAGAAGAAAAAAGAAAATTGAAAATCTTACCCACGTAGAATATCAAACAATTCAGATATAAATACATAGTACACAGTACACACTAGTACTAACCACCAGTGGTACTTCGGTACTAGATGATTCAAATTAAAAGGGAATGAAATATCAAGGGTCTATTCTAGAATGGAAAGTGCCTACGTAATTTTAGCCGGATTAAAGTTGGCGAATTCTACTAGAGAATTGAATGTGTATAATACCATCGGTGGAAAAGGGTATTTTTACCAAGAAAGAAAGACCCTACGAAGAAAATGTAAAACTTGAGTTTATATAGTTTCTAGTTTATATAGTAATTGAAAAGAAAGCTATTTATACAATTCTTTGTTAGCCTTACATTATTTCACACAACCTAGTAACATAGAAAGCATTGGAAAAGTGAAAAATATCTTTCTATACTATTCTTCATGTCAGTTTTCCTTTGAAAAAACTACCTGAAAGTTACAAAAGTGACAGAAAACTTTTGCTTGCTGTTATGTGCAGATTTCACTCCATCATTTCCCATTCTGATTGTGAGTACTCTTAGCCTAGCTAGACTTGGCTTGTGTTATTGTAGTTCACGTCTAGTACGAGACTCTTCAGTGAGGCATTCTTCTTTCTCCGTCAGTTAAATCAACTTAGCTCCTTCAGCAGTCAAGTCACTGCCTCTAGTCTTGCTTGACGTGCCAACCAAACCAACTACCATTTCAACTCATGAGATTATATTCTTATAAGATTTAGAGACAACTGTAGTGGTCGAAGTGACAGAAGAGTGAAAATGAAAGGAAATGTCATATTGACTTTTTTCTTCTCACCATTCAAAATACACTGTACCTATAGTCAATTCGCAAAAAAGGAATAAGGGAAAATCATATTACATTATGGGATTCGACCCAATTCTATCAAATAAAGCTAAAGCTTTCTTAAAAACTGAAGAACTACAATGGGAGTGTATTGTAGTAGTTGTACTAGCTAAAATAACATGTACATAGTACAGTAAAAGTTACGGTATGCTTTTGCAATGCTATATGAATGCATGCTTAGTTGCAGATATTTTATTTTATCTTTGAGTAAATACATTGTAGCCCGTATACAGTTACAATTTGATTTTATTCTATAACAACGTTCAGTTATGTATGCTTTGGTGCTAGGAGTTTCTCATTTGTTAGCTTTATGTTACGTCATCGAAGCCCAAATGGATTGTCCATGGTGTACATCGTATTTCATGTATATTGCATTTGAATTGTCTGCATTGCATTCAAACTGAGTTTGCAGAGAGAAAGAGTACTTTCGATTTTCTCACCACGACCAACGAACCGACCAAACTATTTCTCCCTGATGTACTTCTACAATACAACGTACTACAATACAGATGGATCTATCCGTATTTTTATGTCGGTAACATTTCTTCCGTTCCTTTAGTCAGTTGACGACTCCTGTGGGTTTCTTTTTCGAGTGTCCTAGGCACGGAAAAAATGGAGCACATTCAAATCTACTCTAATCCACAATTCCAACTATTCTAACCAAGAAAGAAAGCAAGTAAACCAACCGAGAGCACCGCATCCTCTCTCAACTAGTAAAACCATATTATAAAGAAACAGAATATGGTCTGGAATCATAAAATAAACGGAGTACACTACACACTACCTAATATTGCCAAGCTAACATGTAAACGAATGAAAGAGAAAGAGATCACGAGCTAGGAAGAAGGACGAGCATTCAACATTCATGTCATTACATTATATCTGACTGACTGACTTGACTGCTCTGCAACGACACAAATTCTACCGTAACATTACTACAAAACACTATACTGCTATAGTGTAACAACATAACATAAAATCCCATCATAATAACACATGAAGCACAATGTAAAACGTCTGAATCCTTTCAATAGTATGCAAGTTATTTTCCAGAGATCTTTTGATATATGTTGATGTGTCTACTTATAAGTAGTAATGCACATCCACAGAATACATTTTGGCATGCGGCTCTTTCTCTGTAATAATGCTACACATTAATACACTATACAAATATCTGTGCAGTCGAGTATTCCACAGAAACACATACACTCAATGCGGATATGATTGTAAAGACATAACTGCAAATGCTCTCCTATTCCCAATGTCTACAGTTTACATGCATCAGCATAGTACAACCAACCAAGTTTTCTAAACTAGATTTCCACAGCAAAATGATAAAAGGCCAAAGACTAACGAAATCATCTCGTTTCTTCAATATGACACTATTGCTGTACCTTCTAACACAAAACTGCAACACACTATAGCCATAATAGTGTTCAATACCATTTCTTTCCATCATTGCACGTATCGTATTTTATCCCAAAGGAATTCATGTATATGCAAATGATGATATATAACTAATCCCAAATTTATGTCCCAAAATCAAATATAAAAACCCAACTACCATTAGGAAACCAACCAGACTTTTCCAAGGATCATGTAGGTACACAATTTCTTATGTGTGTCATGAATAGTCTGTATGTACGAAGGTTTAGAAATTATCACTCAATTACTTTTTACGTTCTAGGTAAGTAATCTTATCGTGTTTAATTTATTGCTAATAAAAGATGTGTGCCTTTATAGATATGATTCCATCTTTCACTATGAATTTAATTAAAATGACATCTCAATCTAATGCATGTCGTTTCACAAAGGATGAGTTATGTTTATGAGGGCAGTCAGGTCCAAACGGGTCTCAAAAGCAATAACTCGGCTTTTTCAAAGTGAAATGAGTCAAGAGAAGTCAAAAGTCAAGAGCAGACCTATAGAGACGTAGCTGTACTTTAGTTTAGTCGATTCCAACGACCCGACCGAAAATTGCTCTATTTTCTATGTCATAGTTTCACACTCCTCTTTGGTTCACCCTATATATTCTTTTCCATCCCATTATTCCATGTGAAAATTACAGTTATTTTTTGCCTCAACATTCCAAACTGGCTTTTGCCAATTTTTTACAACTCTAACTCTATTCTGTAGCCTTGCAGCCCATTTTCTCATCTCATGCACAGCACATTCACACTCCATGTAATTTGGCTGACAGAAAAATGGTTTCTCTACAGTTTCCTTCCCTTTCTTCTTCATTCTCACGATCAGAAGACTAACACACAGAGTTACTGTCTCCAAGAACCACAAATGCATTCGACTCCTAGCGAAAAGCTGCTTCAGATAACATAATACAATAACCAGTAGCCTTATGTACACGTATGTAACAAACTACTTGCACATTCACTAATAATGCAGCTATAACAAAGAACAGGACATAACAATGTCCCTACTATGTTGTGCAGCATTGTGCTCCTCTAACTCGTAACTACTTAGAACTGAAGACTGCTTTACAACATACAAGGATGCTGTGAAACACTATTGCACTAAAGTAAAGTGCTCATGCCCTACGCTACACTACACTACAATCTTAAGTGCACATCTATACGAGCTGAAATTGGGACTCGGGATTAGGAGCATCACTTCACTAACATGGTGCTGGAAACAGCTCTAGTAAAAACAAGATTTTTTCGCTTAACATGAATACGGCCATATAGAGAAATAACAAATTCCCAGTGCTCCGGAAGTGTGAAAGAGAACAGACAGGATATAATAATAAATACATGAGGTACAAGTGCAATAAACCTTTTACATGAATTCACATAATATTCCCTTTCCTACAAAAACGCACCGCCGCTTTAAAATACTCGGTATCCAGTATCTATAAACACGTGTATCTGCAAGTTTTCTGTTACAAGTTTTTTACGCATTCCATCATGATCATGAAATGTTATATACATCAGCAATGGTTCGCATGCTAACTTTGCCTTCTACACACTATACCACTTTTTATATAGTTTAAATTATTTGACTTATTGTCGGGTAATTTTAGATACCTGCAAAGTAGGTAAGACCACTTTACTGAATTACCAAATATATCCTTAATGTCGAATTATCACTTACATAACTGCAACTAGAATACTAGTAAACATAACAAATGTGCATTTCACTCATTTTTTCAATTGCTTAACAAAAAAGTGGTTCGTTTCTTTTAACCTGACTTGACTGCTGCGAAAAGGACGACGTCATGTACTTAACTTTTCCCTGGTAGAACTGCAAGAAACTGAACAAACACGGAATTTCGATTTCCCCTCCTCTAACATCACTTTGGACATTTCGAAGGTTTTGTTTGGAGCATCTTTTTGTCTAGTTGATTCTGTGAGAAGTTCACACGGAGAGTATTTCCTGGATTCCTAAGCAGCAGTAGACTTGAATTCACTTTCTGTAACATGGAACTAACTTCTTTCTTTCTGCTGCACTGACTATTAGATCAAGCACATTAGTCTAAGTCTAAGGGTAGGATGTCTATGCTATACAGATCAGATCTTAACAGCTAATCTTTGTTTAAGACTTGGGCTTAGCAGCACACTTCAAAGGAATAGGTTTGCCAAGTTTTATCAAAGTCGTAGATGGGAATCATACAACGATCCCCGGCAGACAAAAAGAGTACCACTTATTGTCAGCATTAGGAAATAGATATATTTATAGGAGCGGAGCGGTAACAGGACTTTTCTAATCGGACGACAGTTCACCTCATTGACTTTTCACCTCACGGACAGTTCACATCACGACTTTTCACCTCAAGACTTTTCGCATTTATACTTTTCACATCACGCCTTTTCACATCACAGATTTTTCAAATCGCGACTGTTCAAATCAAATGCTAAATGTTTGATAAGCTATCAAAATACAGAGAATTAAAGTTGAGTTTGCCGTAAATTGTCTAAGGACCAACTAAACCTTTTGTATTCGAAATTCTTTCTATGTGTACTTTAATTCTCTGCATTTTGGTAGTTTATCAAACATTTAGCATTTGATTTGAACAGTCGCGATTTGAAAAATCTGTGATGTGAAAAGGCGTGATGTGAAAAGTATAGATGCGAAAAGTCTTGAGGTGAAAAGTCGTGATGTGAACTGTCCGTGAGGTGAAAAGTCAATGAGGTGAACTGTCTGCCGATTTGAAAAGTCGTAGATTCGAGCGGAGCAATGGTAAGGAAGGAGAGAGAGAGAGGAAAGTGATGGGAGAAAAGTAGAAAGGAAAAGACAGCCAAGAATAAGGCAACATATAGTAAAACTTTCTCACGTTTTGTCTTTTTCCGTTTCTTTCCTTTGCTCTTGACCATGATCCGTCTGTTCGAAGTTGAGAACTCCTCCAACATTTTCAAGAACAGATGATTTGTTTCGATGACATCTTTGAGATATAATCTGATAGAAAACAGTGAAAGAATCAGTAAGTATACCAATACACGTTCACGCTGCCGCGCTCTCTTACTACTATTTCGATATCCTGTCGAGTGAAATAAAAACTTACAATGCGACATTTGAAGAATAATAGGATTTGTTCTCTACAATACTTTCAATATTTTATATTGTACATGAAGTATGAATTATATAGTAACATTTTAAAGTGGTTTCTGTTATGTAACAAACGTTTTAGCCTAATAAAACTTGACTAAAAACTCAGCTAGGACATGGGGACAAACTCCCACGTACAAGTATACAATCCTGACGTATATTTACAACATGACGTAAAACTTTCCTTTATGGCACAGCTGTGTGCTTGTCTGGACTCTAAATTTTTTAATCTCTTTTTCCTTATTATTCTGGCATGACATTACTATCAGAGTTGAGCAAAGTGTAGACAGAACTGCTGACAAGTCAAGTTAAATCAACTTACTTGGAAAGCTTGACGGGGTCGTAGTTTGTAAGAAGTCCATAACACAACTCCCTGTACTCGGGCAAGTAGAACACATTACACTTAATGACTCGTGACGACTCTCTCACCGACTCGTCTCCGCATTTGTCCATCCACATCAGTGTAAAAAGAAGTTCCTGGTAAGCTTGGAGAGCTAAATGAGCTCTTCTCGACCAAAAAGGTATTTTCTCTTTATCAGTTATCATCATCCCGTGGTAATTATCCAACAGCGTTTGAACGTAGTGGAACGTTGCAGTCGACATTGTTTCACTGACGTATCCCATTCGGAATTTGTAATGCCGATTAAATTCCATGAAGAATTTCATCGCCCAAAGGTAGTATGTTTCATCATGCTCCTGTGTTCTTGCTCTGTCAATATTATTCTTAACAAGGCTCATCATAGTGTTATAAGCGGCATCAATAAATTCCGAGCAAAATTCCTTAAGAATGAGTCTTATGGGAATGGTGGATCGACGGGTAGGATCTTCTTCCGACATTGTCATTCGATTAGCAGCAATTTTTTTCCTTTTCTTTGTAGAGTCCAGACTCAAATCGGCAACAGAACTAATAGGCTTGTGACACAATAAGCCCCGGCCACTTGGAGCTTCCAAGTCACGTATAACAAACGTTCCACCGAACCGCGAGTGCCTCGTAGGGATTTTCTTCATCTGCATGGCATTCCTAACGGATTCCTTTTCTCGCATCTCTATCAATTCCCTCTCATCTTTCACCTTGTCTGCTTCATTTCTCGTCAGATTCGTTTTGGCCAGCTGCTCACCTGTTTGCTCTCGCAGCATCAGAGAGATTATTTCAAGAATATGATGGCAGTACTCCTCAGTAGATTCCGAAGAGGCAGCAAAGAGAAGAAGGTCTTCAATTCCCGAAAGATGCATCACCATTATAACGCGATCATGGAGCGACGTGTCATCATCAGCACGCTTTTCCTCCGCCGGGTCTGCAGGAACTTGGAGAACATTTCTGATGACGATCAGTATTCTCTCGATTGTTGTTTTGTCTGCCAAAGTTCTTTCACTCTCCTCCAAGTTTATAACTGATCTTAGTCTGTCAGTTAGACTTTTCCATAGAAGTTGGTCTACAAAAGCAGCCTTGTAGGACCTGAGATACTCTTCAATTTGGTTGTAGAAATTCCGGTAGCGTTTATTTTGTGGAATATATTCCTCATACACAACCAAGGCTGGAGAGGTCAGGTTCAGGAGCAATCTCAGAACGACATCATAAAGCTCCCGATCACTGTAATAGTGCTTGAGAAGTGGCAATAGATCTCGTTGAACGACTTGCGCTTGACCCAACAGGCGACGAATTGAGTGGTTATCATCGTCCCGTCTCATATACAACACCAAGTCCTTTACACACTCAAGACAGTTTGTGTTCTTGTAGTAGTTCTGCTCGTCTGAGTATCCGATGGAATTGCACGTCGCTAATATTTCAGCTGTCAACCTTTCATCCATTTTCCTTCGATTCGAGTACACTACTTCTTCAGTTAAGTTTACTTGCTTTCCCTGAAAAAACAGATAAAAGAATTTGTCAGTCGTTAAAAAATCGGTGCAACTGTCAAATGGAACAAGCTCTGTCGATTCCATACCCCTATAATATGCTTAGAAAATTTGGTACATTTAATTTTCTTCACCGTTTAGTCCTTCAGAGGCGAATCGAACAAGATAACCCACATCTGTTACATTACGATTTAAACTTTTAAAGTCAGTTAAATATTCTTTCAAAAACGAATGTAGGTAATATCTACAAAAATTGTAACTAAACATGGTTGTTTTTGTAAAGCAAAAGATTGAGATTATCTTCCTCATAAATTATTGTCACCTTAACTAAATTCCTGAATAACAATGACTACATTCGCACACTGTATGATCGGCATCATATAATAAATAGAACGTGTGAACTTAGACTTTATTTAAATGAATCAAATTATAGTCGAATTCGAAGGATACTACTACACATTTTATTAATTCAATTTACTCACGATTTCCCTGCGGTCAGCAATACGGTTAAATTGAGAAATAGGTTGGGGTCGAGATCATTTCATAATTAGTCAGCCAAATGGAAAGTAATATGTCCTATTAATGAACTAAAAACAGCTAGTCAAAATATAATCACTTAACAACATAGCTGAAAACCATAACAAAACTTCAAACCATATAGGATATAATCATAAAGCACCATAAAGCATAAAATACTGTTGTATTAGAAGTTTAGCCGTGAACCACCCTTTCCTATCGTAAAGTCGTACGCTATGCTTCGTATAGTATCGTACATTAGAATGTAAATCAAAATTAACTATTAAATCCTGCCTGCAGCGTCTTCTTTTCATGGTACTGTGATTCTGATTTCACAGAGACAGGTATTATACCCTAGACCGAATACAAGATCCCCTTTCTTAATTAAGTAGCATTTTGGAAGCTAACTGTGCAAGGGTTGTTGTTTATAGATGTAGTAGTTGGAACGCAAAGGTCCAAAAAGTCTTTGCAATCAACAGTGTGTATCCCATGCATTACTAAATTCAGCCACAGAGTCAGAGTAGGATTGCATTGCAGGAACAGTTTATTTAGATCTGCCTTAGGGTACCCCGAATTAAACTGGAAGTCAAGTCAAACCGACAACGCGACGAAAGCGAAAGGGAAAGTGGCAAGCACTCCTATCATGTCGGAAGGGATTTTCTTAAAACTGTCGACAGGCAACCAACATGAAGGGATGCAACGGAAACATAACTGACTAAATGTACGTTGTACAATAGTAACTCGTTTCATACTACTAGAACATACTTTACTTACTTATTGTTAGGTAGGAAGGAAGTCATAAAGAGATAACAAATAATGCAACATCACAATCACAAGTCATAGCATACTTATCTCAGTAAAACCAAACCATAACATGACAAGGTATATTAAGACAGTAACAGACTGTTCTACTAACCAAAAGCTAAACATTTTTGAACTAGTGCCCAAATATCTACTCTTTTCCATATAGATACATACACTTAATAAATAGTAAATCTCAAATGTTTAGTAAAGCTGCATGCTTTATAGTGTAGGGCACTTACACTTTATTTTCTCCTAATCTAATACATAGTGTATTATTTAATCATAATAATATTCCATAAGGATTCATCTTCATCTCCCCCCTCTTATCCACTTCGTGTTGATGTCAATATCATCATTTCCATTTTGATGCCTGTGTCGTTCCTCTTCCCTTTCTCACACAAATACACACGGACGCTCTACTGTTTAAATGTAAGCAGTAAGTAGCACTACATGCAATAGTAGTTGGTTTTGGTAGTCTGACAAGTCGCATGGAAAAGGGGAAAAGAAAGGAAGTGCGAAGAGAGATGCCAGTTTCCTTTAGCTATTCTAGCGTCTCTGCCACATCCTTCAACTGCGATTACTTTTCTTTCGGAGCTGCTCTTCCGGATTAGTTTGTAATCTCCCATCATCATCATCATTCCCCTTCTTTTACTTTCATCTGAGCAATCCAATCGATTCGGCTAGAATAGTCGAATGAAATGAAAGTACGCAAAGTAGCAACTCTCGGCTACATAAAAACTTTAGAGAAACCTCCTAATTTGTTTACTTTACACACGAGTAGTCTAGGCGTGATTTGTCAGCCATGCAACTCCCAGTCCAATCGGTTTATAACTGCAGTCTTATAAGATTACAAGCAATACTTTAACTATCACCATATATTTAGTGATCTTATAGAGAACTTCCATTACATACGTCTTTAGATACTTTGTCATGTAAGGTATAGGGTGTAAATGCCTTAGAAGAAAAACGACTAACTCAACTGTGGTGTGGATGGTATTTAGTTGTCTCGTATAAAAGAAAGTTGAGCTCGAACTTCAATTTTGTATCGCTTTTCCTTGTCTTATCTGCATTTTATACATAAAGAATTAGTCCTATGTTCTATTGAGTTACGAGGGATGTGCTTTAAGTAATAATGCTTAAGAAAGTGTAGGAAAATACACAAAAACTCGTGTTTTCTCATGTACCATAAAAAACTTTGAAAATTTCCCCTTCGTGCTTTTACTTCACTTTCACTTTAGCAGTGTCCTTCTGTCTTACCCCAATCATTACACTCAAACTTCAACTTTTTAATTTACATTGCTTTATCTAAAAGGACGAGCTGAAATCAAAGCGTCTTTCAGGCAGGAATTGCATGCCTAAGCTACCAAGCAGGATTTTCTTACCCTCTGTTCCCAGTTTCTGGCACAACCTCAATGTCCCTTTTTAGCTGCTAAGAAAAACGGCCATAACGCTATACAACTTCAAACTTCCACCAGAAAATTTATGAGGGGAATAAAAGCAGCTAAATGAAACCGGCTAGGAAATTAATTTCAGATTCTTCAAGCCATCTAAGAGAAGCGATTTCCATTCTCCTCTTTATCTGGCTCTGACTCGGCCTTCTGGTTTTGTCTGCTCCGATCTAGCCTTGTCTTGTCTCTTGGCCTTCACAGAACATTGTAATATAATGCAGAGCTCATAAATTATTGGAAATGAGGCAGAAAAACTATGGCCACTCTCTCATCTAATTAATTGTAATAAATCCTATTTAATTTGCTAAATTAGTGTAATTCATTACCTTTTCTGAATTGCTTGGCCCTACAAGTCTCTTGTCGTTGTCCTTTTAAGCTCCCTAATTCCTTTCATTTCCCGTACCATACTTAGGTATAGTAGCAGAATGCATGTAATTATCTTTCGCATATCCAAATCTAAATAACTAATTCAAAAGATATAAAATACATCCAAATTCCTTTCTCAAAGCAACAAATAGGTGGAATTGCAATTCGGTTAGATTTACATCACATTACAACCACTACAACTTATTATGTACCTGAATCCAACGTTCCCGTTTCTTAAACAATTTTCCACATGTTTTCAATTAGAGGAGGAGTATGGTAAATAATTATGCCTTCTAATAACTTTCACATGAAAATGAGATCATAAATATTTCACGTCCACAAAAAGCCCTGCAATTGGAACTTACGCCTAGAACATGAAATGAACGTTGCTAGAAGTTAAGAATTAATGGGTTGCATAATTAGCTAACTCAAAAATAATTAAGAAAAGGAAGTCTGAAATAGACTATTGGAAAATATTTCAATATGTGGTTATACTGTAAACTGTACAGTGTAAACGTTAGCCAATATATGAATAACACTTTCATATTCAAACTCTTCCATATGATCGTCCAATGAAAAAAATGCATTGTATCTCTACAGACTAATGTACTTATGTACTCCCATAAATTTCAGCCGAATTGAAGCTCACTATTTTCAACATAACTATAAACTTCTATAGTTAACATTTAGGCAATTTATAAACACTGTTACAGCATTCAAAAAGGCACTTAGCAGATAAGAGCTTTAAAGTACTGTACAAAATGTTCGAAAGCGTGCATTTCATTTTTGCATCTGCTACTGCAGACAAAAATCATTTATAACACAAAAGTATCTAAGTTGGGAAATGGGCAGTTGTTCTCATTACTTGAAGGTAATATATTAGTGCAGACTTGGAGATTCCGACATACAGAGGTAAATAATAACACTAACATGGGAACTACACAAAATGTTCCTAAAATATTTAGTGCAGACCATCAGTCTATGTAAGTAAAAGATACCTTTGGAATGCGTATACCACAAAGTATGTACACATCGGGAAATATATACAATATAAGGAGCAGAAAGGCAAGTGTGTACATTAAAGTAAAGCAGGATGTTGTAATTCGTTCTTTATTAAATGTCCTCACAGAAAAGCTTTCTAAGAAATTCATTGCAAAAAATGACATCCTGGAAGCAATAAATTTTCTGAAACTTGTGTATTATTTATCGACTTAGAAATCTGCTCCTGAAAGAGTGCAATGTTTACAAAAGCATTTTTAGAAAGTAATTAGAGAGTGGGATAGCGAAGCCTGTTCCTCTATCTATGTCTTTATCTACGCCTGTAAATATGTGTAATAGTAAAAGTAATATATAAAGAGCATCTGAGCCTTTAAAGGTTGTCCTTCACTTCAGCCAAACAAAGCACTGTGACTGTCACGTCAAGAAAGCTCAGTAAGTTTGGCTAATTTATTGGCGCAAAAAAGCAAACCTCCTAAGTAGTAGATTATTAAATGATACATCACATAAATGGAGTAAGCCTCCCGTGCGCATACACAAACTCTATACTTATTAAGGAAATATTTTCATCCTTCCATATTTTGCAAAGGTAAATATACGCAAAACGTATATGTACCAGATAGACTACGGATGTAACTCCTACGTAAGCCTGTAAGTATTCTCATACGAAAACAGGAACCTTAAATTACATTTCGTAATGTACCTACTCCTGAACTGTGAATAAGCAAGCTGACTAGTGCGTCTAGCAAACTCTTGCCTCAAGCCGTCCAGGATTATACAACCTGTGTCAAAATGAAGTTGATTTTGGTTAAACCATGTAGAACAGAACTATGTCGGAGTCGGACCTCTAGTATAAACGCAAGGTATAGATATATCTGTATTTTCATTTTATACTTACATCACTTCTGGACATCTTGGTATTTACTATTATTGAATTCAAATGGGTGAATTTTTTTAAAATACCCAAAATACCCCAGGAAATATTTTCCAGTTACGGCATTCTCTTAAGTCACCCATTACTATTCTCACCGCAATGAAAAGCTGTCTCATAGTCCAACCTATGTACCAAACCTTGATAGTATTGGTAAGGTAAGTTATACACACAGTTCGTAGTTTAATGTATTACATATTATTAGAAAGAACAGATATGCTATAAGTCATCCTAAAATATAGTATGAATGTGTAAAACAGGAGGGCGGCTTAGTTACATGTGTGGGTATGTATTCAACATTTCGTCTGAACGCTCATAAAATATCTTGTGCCATAATAATATCATATTTTAGCTTCGTCTTCCCCCGGATACTTTTGATGGAGTTCTACATGGAAACTAGGGAAAGCGTCAAATCTAGGAACGGCAGAAACCTACTACTATCTCACAAGACTAAGACTTCACTTCAATTCAACATTCGTTTCGCTCTGACGAAACTATACAAATAAGGTTTCCTTGGTTTGGTATACTTGACTTGCCTTGACTTCTCCGCTTAAGTAACAGAGAAAGCTGGAGAAAGCATCATCGTAAAGTCCAGCTCAGTCATAGGAAAAAATCTTGGGCTTAGCTACAGCTTCTCAAAAGTAAACGAAGCTACTGTCTGTACTTATCTACCCAAACTAAAGTTAGATACTAGAGACTAGCTAGAGTCTACTCATCATTTCGAATCCCACACGTTACATAACATTTCACATGCGTGTGTATGTGTAGTGTGTATACATTGCATGTCTATACTTAAGTTTAGTGCAAGTCCACCCGTATAAAGTATAAAGGTATGGTGCATATGTGATGTGCTTCTTCTTGCTTACTACTACTGACAGCAAAGCACAGTGGGGAAAATTGTGAAAATGTTTTCTCTGTGCCAAGGATTTTTTACCACGGAGGATTACATGACTAGACATTTCACAGTTACGCATATGGATCCACGAAAGAATACTAATATGCTTTCTGTTGATGGGACCCGCTTTTTCATTATCTCATATTCGGCTGATTGCACGCCAGAATATTGCATGAGAAACGAGACTATTTGTCTATATTACCCTCCACAGATGCAGATATATAGTAGTGTTTCATTTGTAGGCATATTATCAGGCCTACCAACAAACTACTACGTAATATAATGTAGTAATGATGAAGCTTACAGGAAAGGACGTAGCTAAATATACGTAGCACATTCACATCCTATGCAAACTATGCATGAATGTATGCGAGTACAATGTAAAATTCAAACGTGTGTAAAGTGAAAGCTTCTATATAAACTAAACGAAATAATCCAGATCTTTATTCGAAAGACTGTCAAATAAAATTACAATTCTATGTGCCACATAAAGTCAGCTAAGCCCAAATATGTTTTCTTTTTCGCCAGTTTGGAAACCGCCCTAAGCCTTCTCATTAAAGACTTGCCTTGAGTGAGTTTGGGACTTGTATACGTAGAATGGTTGCCGATACATAAGCACCCATTCCAACTTGTAATTTGACACAAAGCCTTTAGAAGCACCGGAAACTACTAGAAGTATTGTTAGTACCCAAGATAGGAGATACTCAGTCCTCTATTTAAATATACTGCAGCAGTACAAACATTCATTGAATTGTAAACACAAAAGCAATGCGATAGTGGAGAGTAAGAAAGAAGTTTAAAAGTAATTTAGTTCCTTAGGCCAAAGAGCAAAGCACAATGCAAACTATACTAGTAGTATATTACTGCGTATAATATGTATGTTGTTGTGTAAGTAGAGAGTATAGTATACCAATACAATATTCTATGCTGTACTATATAACTGAACTTCCTGAACTAACTAAGAATGGAATTCAACACAATAAGTACAAAGATGCACACCAGCAGTTGCTCAAGGAAAAGTTTCGTAAAAGAAAAATTCCAAGTCACAGTTGGCCCATGCAGCTCTACTGCATGATATGCATACCGAAATAGGAGAGAAGGAAAGCTCTATTCTAATTAAATAAAAACTTGTTCTTTCCTTCACAGAAAAACAATAGGAAGAATAAGAACAATATAGAGGGAATAAATGTGCATAATAAAATACGATACATAGCACACATGCACATTTCCGGAAAAGAATAAAATTTGTTTTGTTCGTTTCATTTAATTCAATGGAATACATGGCAAGGGCCACATTGCTCCAGTCTTTCATAATGACTTGAATGACTCGAAGGAAATTGCCGAAAAACCTAAGTAAACTATACACTAAACTAAACGGATGCAGCCCAACTGAAGTCAAACTCATTTGGACAAGACTAAATTGTGTATTGTACATTCAGAACAATATTTAAGTGGAACTCCTGCAATAATAAACTACCTACCCCACTACTGCTCTCCTACACTCTCTCTCTCCTCCATAAACAACAACTAAACAACAATTTGCATCTTTATATTTTAATAGAAATACTTGTATGTACAAACACACCCACATACACCAGCAGGCGAAATTCGAAATGCAAGGAAAGTCGAATTCGAATCGTACTCTACACTTGTAGAGCAGAGCACAAAAGATTGTCTTAAGACCTAATACTGCTGCTGCACATATTTATTATGCTAGCTTTGCTTTCCTCTTGAGTTATTTTGTATTCTGCCTTTGTGCTCCCATTGTTTGCCATCCTATTTTCCGTGAGACAGAGAAACAACAAACACTCCTAATTTCAGTTCACCATTACATTACATTACACTACGCACTAAAGAACACTTTACTCTCGAAGAGTAATGCTTAACCAGTAGTTAGTACCAGGTTCAACGATACTTCCAACTTCTAGCTAACGCACGACAGACAGAAAAGTCATTCAATTCAAATGCTATTAAGTATAGGAAAGCTCTACGCTTTTTTCCCGAGTTCCACTCGTCCCTTCTGTGAGTTCTGTCTCTAACGTAAACGTATGTATATTAACAAATCCGTAAGTTCAGCATTTGGGAAGAGGAGCCTTAACCTAATGATAAGCTCATCTACTCCTAGTATTAGATTACGCTCCTGTGTACACAGTGTACAGATTGAGTCCACTTCAATTCAGTCATCTACTAACTATACCACACCAGACTCCACTAAAATCTTACATTACATTTACAACTAAACTACAACCTACGCTGCTTGAAAGCAAAGTCATCAGTTTGCTTAGCATAGCAGTTCCCCAATCATGAAAGAGAACATTAGACAAACGAACCTAATGCAACACTATTGACTAGAGCACAGGAATGAACGATGAATGAAAATCCTAAACAGACACAGAATACACTCATCTTAAACCAAACCAAAACTCAATTCACTTTACATTGGTTCGATTCGACTCAACCTAAAGCTAAACAAACCTTAACTTAAGTCTCACAAACGGCAAACCACATCAATTTACAACATGGCCAATCTCACCAGTCATCCTCCATCCTTTACGAACATGCATTGGTTTCACATCACATCACCCTTCGCAAATAAAACACACATAACATGTGAACCTGAATGCAGAGATGTTGTTTTGTTATGCACTTACCTATATGAATACATTCAATGAAAACAGATACACCTCAGTTACTAGATAAAGATATATACACCATGTAGTCAATATTCCCTTGCACTTTGTATAATACTGTACTGCATGAGATGTCAGATGAGACTTCAGTTCAGAGTCCGACTAGACCGGAGAGAAAAGAGAAACATCAAAGAGAATCGATTTCACCCCATCCCGATTTTTGACTAGTTTAACTTAAGCTTACCTAAAAGATACATTGCTCTGCAATAAAACACTGTGCATCCATCTTCTTACGATTATGCGGCAGGACAATCGAGTTGAATTGTAATAGCAATAGCAAACCCTTACATGTTGGTTTATCTGAACCCTTTGGATTACATAGTAGATCTCGCCAAGAAGCAATATAAAGTGGTAATCGAATCTCCGTTGTAAACCAAAGATGTAGGTAACTCAGAAGAAAGGTAATACATCTTTACTTACTTACACTACACACTTTCCATGCTATGTATGTACGTAAAGGTTACTGTTGGAAAATACTAAGCAAGTACAGGAAGAAAATATAGTGGTCGAGTGCAGTACATAGTGTGGAGAGAGTTGATGTTGATTTGGTTGGTGCTCTTGTTCCGCTTCTGTTCTGTTCTATTGTATTTGTAGTCGCCCTCAATCTAAAAGGTATTTTATTTCTATTGCATTGTAGTTCATGTATGTAGAATACAATACACTGCCGACACTGCTTCAAACTGCAATACGTAGTCCATTCTAATCTGCCATTCCATTCTATTCCATTCAGAATACAAACGGACCAAAGAAATACTACTTTCGTACTACATAGGAGGATAAATATATGATCTGAATGTAAACCATTGGAAAGAAATAGAGGACGAAGAGGAAAGTAAAGCAAAGCAAGCAATAATACTAAAATTATTCTTACTCTATTTTATTTTACTTGAGACACGTAGAAAAGAAAAGCGCGAGCACATCCCATTGCATGCATTTCGCTTTCCTTTGCTTTAGTGCTATTATTTGCACTAGCGTCCACCCTAGTGGGTCGCCTAATGGGCAGAGATTTATTAGATCGAAATCTGGTCGCGGAAGATTTAGAATTTAGATAGGTTCAGTTGAGGAGATTCCGACGCTGGTCTCATTCTATTACATTGTATTGTATACTTGTATTACAATGTAATACGTTACTCCCGTTTTCCGATACCTAGACATGGTCAGGCATACCAAATGTAGAACATGAATGAACAGAACTTATTGTCCTTACGCCACGATTGTCCCTAAGTTACGATACGTTACCAATGATGCAATGCAATCTATCTCTCACGACGAAACAAAAGCTAGCTTCACTCTCCTTTTCATTCCGGTTCAACTGAAACCAAGAATCAGTTCGTGTCTGCACAAAAGTACTTCCTGGTTAGGATTGGCCTTGCCTTGTCTTTACGTTACGGTTACGTCAGGTTACAGTCAACAATACAACTGAACTGAGGTTAAAACCCGAAATCATTTATAAAGATTTTACTTTCGCCAATTTTGTGTAGTGTACTCCAAGTTAACACGTACGTAACTATATACTACAAGTTTGATTTAGTACTCTGGAAATCAAACGAAAATAAACCACTCTTACTCCACATTTTAAACAGTGTCTGCTGTAAAACTGACAGCAACAGTGGTCTATAGGCATTACACCATAAAACATCATCTGCCACATATTCAAGTACCTATACTAGCAAAATAAACTGCATCTGGCGAACTAGCTTTTACTTATCATCTCACAGTCGAATGCTTTTCTGTAGGCAACTATCACTTTCATAACAAATTATACACTCAGTGAATTGCTCCCAGCTTGATTACAAATGAAACATACGATGACGCACAACACAACGAGGTAAAAGATTAATTATGAAGACTGTCGATTCACATTCGCGTGACATTACAATTCATACAGCGTCGCTTAGTTAGTGTTACGCGTACATCGCATCGGAAAGACATGCAAATGCCAACGGATATTAGAAATACTTATTTATGCAGACAGTGTGAAAGCTGATACATTAATGGAATGGAATGTTAGGCTGTCACCGCAATGTGACATAGTGACATCCAATAAAGGTTAAGCCTTTCAATTTCGCAGCGAATGCTACAAGCAAAAATACATAGTGCTCCACGACTATTATTTCTGTAAATAGTAATAAAACATAGGTAGTCTAACATTCTTTGTACAAGTTACATTCAATGCATAACACTTCTCAATTCGCACACCATCACCAAAAGAAACTTTCACCCTTGTGCATTTTCATTTGCCACATGGAAAACCTTTTAAAGTACCTGACAATATTGAACCGATTTTCTTTTATACTTCCAACTTCCTTTTTATATTTCCTTGACATGTGTAATTACCACCTAGTATTTCAAATACCAAAAAGCCATTCAGAAGTGAAGGCCGCTACGGATATACCAATGACTGTAAAATATTTGAAATGGCAAAAGCGTTGAGTTGTTCTAATAATGATACATTGTGCTGTTCGTTTGTCACTCTACAACAAACATAGGCCCATAAATTTCAAATGAAACATTAAAAATAACATAAACAATCATCCTCCCAAGTAAGTAGAAAGTCCAACTGTTTGTGCAACTTTTACTAAACAATGTAACTCTGCTATGCTACTATAATGGAATGTATCTCCCCTTGAGACAATTAAACAAAATAGCATGTAAACGTAAAATCTATAATTTGAATAAATGTTTTAGATATTCTCACAGATTCTCACAAAATTTAGGAATTGTGCTCCTAGAAGACAAGAAGAATCCTTAGTTTACTCACTCTGGAGAATTATCCACTGATGAAGGCCGAGATATTAAAATCTAAACCACAAGCTGGTATATATGTATAGCACTAGAACAAATTGTGGAATTTAAAAGTAGATTTAAGCACAGGAAAATGAAGTAATCGAATTTTTCGCCTCTGCTGTATATGTTTAGCGGCAAGTGAATAGTGAAAAGCGTTTCTCTAAAGCCAAGCGGACTTTCACTTAGCCTTTTCCTTTTTTCTCGTTTCTTCACATCACATTAGAGAATGGAATATTTAAGTGCCCTCCTTTTCAATTTCAATTTCATGCTACTCTTGTCCTTGAAGTTGTTCAAGTCGTCTTGTGGCAGTCTAACATATAAAGTTGGGTTAGCTGACTATCGTCGTGCTACATTTACACAGTATATCTGAACAAGGTATATGAGATATGACTAAAATATTTTTCCCAGCTTATAAGTGCAAGATTTTATATAACATATAAATATTACTATCTCTATCTACGCCACACATCTGAAGAACGGAAGGAATGATAAAGAATACAAAACGATCCGATCGATGATTCATGTTCGCGTTCACTGCAACTCACGCAACGCTTACTTACATTCCCCATATTGAACAGAACACAACACAACAGCTTATCGTTAGCTGCACTGTGCTTTCTCTATAGTAATACAATATGGATATGAAACCGGCAAAAAAATTCTTGAACCAAAACACGAAGTATATCTCTAACTTTATATTGATGTAAGTGTAGGCTCAATTCTTAGTGCATAAATAGCACTCAACAAATAGGTATACTAAGGACTTCAGTATACTTAATAAAGCACAAAAATTTCGTGCTTTCACCTCATCTGTATAAAACTAAATATAGAAAGATATAGGTTTATATTACTTATATCCTGTAATGCAAAGGCTTACAAGGTGTAGTGTATTGCAAAAAATTGAACGATCATCCAATATACATAATACGATTCTAGTCTTCTCGTAGACTCGTAGAGACAACGGCAGACGATTCAGTCCTTGTGGGTCTTGCTTGTCGCATTGGAAGAACAAAGTAATGCAGTAAAAACAAAAACAGTACTCTTGGCAAAACAAAAGCGACAGGGAAAACAACAAACAATGCATCACAACAAGATCGAGTGGGAAGAAATCAATTATTGCTTTTCGGAGTAAAGTCCTCTTCCTATCTTTCTCTGTTTACATTATTGAAAATAGGACAGAGGAAGACTAGGCCAACCAGCAAAACCAATACCCTGCTTGTGCCATGAGAAACGGATACAGAAATAGTAATCCGCAGCAGTGGAAACCACATCACCATCGGGCTTTCCCAGAAAATTTGAATTTCTAGTGTTTTCCTAGTTCCGCAAATCGCAAAACTAAAACTACCCTTGCCTTTCAGTAGCATGACTTTTCTTCCTTCGTCAATTTGCAATTGAAATAGGAAGCAAAACGATAACATACAATTCGATCCAATTGTATGTACTTTGCAATCCATGTAGCCATTTAAGGACGAATGAGAAAACAATGGATTTTATACGCAAATGGCAAATGGGAATTTCCTTTCTGGTCAAAGGAAGAAAAGTTTCGGGTGTCACCAGCAGCCTTGCCACTAGGAATATCTAACTCATTTACAATTTACTTACATGATTTAGGTGATGGGGATATTTTGGTTTTTGGTATTGCATGATTTTGAGCCTAAACCTAAAATAATTTGTAGCACAATGCAAAGTAAAAACGGAAAGAAAAAATATGAAACTTCCAGCCAAAGTAAAGTGTACTGCAGTGCAAAAGACAGAAAATCCGCAAATATTTACCCATAGGACTTAATTCGTATAGTTTAAACTTGTTCTGCCAATTTAATTTGGCCCATGTATTCGATTAGGTCGAAAACTGAATAAAATTTAGTCTTTGTCCGACACGAGAATACGAGGCCGACGAGGCGTAATTTATACAGTTATTTAAAAGCGAATAGGAGTAAATACCTTTATAAAGTTCTAATCTAGTAAATGAACCAATTTCCTGAGAAAAGAGGGAGAAAATGCATAATATAGAGTTCTGTGACCGAGGGGAAATGTCATAGCACAAGAGATGCATATTACATATCCACCTTTCTAAGCAATGCACATCATCTCGTATTCGCATGCAAATATGTCTTCTCAAGGAAAAGAGCGATTCCGAGACGACACGGTACATGAATGAAGCTGAAGCGACACGACAACAGAGAAAATGACTTTTTCTAGTGACTTTCGCTGTGTGTAAAGATGCGTGCACTACAAAATACAAAGTATTATATCTTGATATATTATAATATGGTAGCTCAGTTATATAACACAATGCCATTTATTTACCATACAGAATATGCAGTACTAGCAGTACCTATACTTTTCTCTATAGTTGTCTTGACTTGTTAAAGAGGAAGATTCGCTGTACTTTCCCATATTTTCTTTTTCCGCCGAGGCAAACAGTACAAGTTGTATATATTTACTGTGTCTATATTGCAGTGGGTACATATTTACTAGGGTAAAAGTAGTATACTTATACACATAAATAGAATTCATCCAACAATTTTAGTTAGCACTATACGAAATAGGAGAAATTACCATAAAAAATGCGCAAGGACTTCTTCCCCCAAATTATATGGAGGAGGGCTGAGTCTGACTCAACGACTAGGCGGAAGCTAATAGCGATGCATTCATATATACACGGAAAATATTTGAATCCAGTAAATTCCCATGCACATTCATTAGCATTCTATTCACGAATTTAATTCTTTACCCAGAAGCCAGATAGTTCAGTCAAAAGCTTGATTCATTCATTAGCTGCGTATTGAATTTGAAGTGATGAAATGCACTGAAAACTGAAACACGGTAAATACAAAAATAACAACTGAAACTCGGTCTCCTTATGCAGCGTTATTGAAAGATAATTTAAAGAGAACACCAAAAACAAACTGTTTACATTATCAGATTATCATTTCCAAAATAAATAAATACCTGTGTAATTCACACAAAACTGTGTACATTTTGCATATTTTTTACAGTTTACATACTTCCAGCTGTTTCTTACGCCACATTGCTGATGCTGAGCCTGAATGTACATTTAGGCGAGGCTTAAGGTAGATACATTATATTGTTCTTTAATTTAAATTACGAAAGTTCTAAGCAAATCAGCGTGAATATACTAGAATGTATTCAAAAATTAAACTTTCCTTAGTTTCATTCGCAAAATAAATACACCTGACAAATGTTTTTGCATGTGTATTTCTCTCCCCTGCTGCTACGCTTTAGAATCAATAAATTAACCTTTAGATGTTTGGCCATAAATTTGCATTAATACTAAAGTAATTATTATTAACTCACCTGGAACAATTGGTCAATTAGCAGTTGAATGAAGTTATTAGCTTAGAACTCAGCTTTGTATCACCAACTAAAACTTCATGGCTTCAGAATAGATTATTTCATGTTTTACATATCCGCCTGGCAGGGTAATTGTATTTAACTTCGAAACACTTAAAAATCAAGCACTAATTGAACAACGAAGCAAAAAGTGGTGCACACTTAAACTCATTGCAAATTACTTCGAAAGATTACAAGTGCACAGAAGAACATAGAACATTTTAAGACAAATGAACTAGACTGCCGGCTGATGAAGACGCGGGCTTTATTCCATGAACATAACAAAATATCGCCACAAGGATTTCTTTCAGTTGTACATGCTTACAATCGTCTTACTTGTACCGCTAGTATATAGTACCACTACTTGTGAATTGTGTACATATTAAAATTTATGGTCATCTTGCGTTGTAACACATTTATTAAGCATGTAGAATTGATATATTTTTTTTTAAATACTACTGGATCTCTACTTTAAATTATTAATTTATCTTTCGTTAAGTGTATGTATGAAAACATTTTTATACAATCGAGAAAATGGAAAATGTAAAAAAGATATGCAGAACCTACGGCTGCAGTAAAGTACAATTAGATTGAAAAATTATTTTCTATGTTGAAAGGGCTGGGTTGGGCAACCGGGTTATACACTATAGAATGTGGAGTGCAACTACAAACAATTTTGCTTAATATTTCCAAGTTGATTTCATTCTTTGAATCTTTTATCGGTATAATTCTGGAGGGAAATCCATTTGGAGGAGCACAGATTTAGCATTGTGTCAGTTTTTGACAAGTATTTCCTTGAGAGCAAGTGCATTTCTAAAGCGTACTAAATATATAATATATACAGCTCTAGTATTTCTTCTTTCACCTATATTTTAACTGAAGACCTAAAGTACTACTAGGCACACACAATTCTTATCAAATATGTACACAGTAGATTTAGGGGAGTGGAATTGTGTTACATTTCAGTGATTTATATCCAATACAACGTATCTTATGCGATGAGATGAACGTATAAAAAGAATAATGAAATAGATCTTCTTTGTCACATATGCTTCCATTGATTTAGAGATCAAGTCAACTGCTACGATCCGAGATTGTGAAACTGTCTAAGCTAGGTATATGCTTGGTTTCCAATAGTTAAATACAATCTGATTTCATAGACAAGGAATATCGCCGTCATTTTTCATCGGAAATTCCCAAAGTTACATTACTACATATCCTGACATAAAAGGGAGTAGATTCTTTCGGATACTTTATTCCTGGATCTACTACTTACTTAGTTAATACATAATATCCTATAGTGTGTGTGTGCTGACAGTTGTTTTTTAAAATGTTTATTGAGTCTATAAGAAATAGGTGCCTCTGCATATCACAAGGGTTGTCTGAGAAAATACTTAGAGACAAGGAGTCTTACACTATGAACTCGACTTTCTCCCCAGTTTTTGGCATGTGAAACGCTGACCTAAATTTCTCTAAATGCTTTCATCATGCTTTATAGGAAAATAAATGCTCGTTCGTTCTTCTTGGATATAAATAAAATTATCTAGGGCAGAAATGCTATTTCAGTTTTTATCTGGAAACTTTTGTAGCTAACTTCCCTCCCTTATATTATAAGTCTTTTCTCAGCCAAGCCATCTGTGTAAACGGTGTCTATACAAATACACAACACTAAACTACAGAGGTAGGGGCTTAAGAAAAGAGGACGTATAAAATCTCTGGATGTGGGCAAAGTTAAACTGAAATGATATAATTTGATGTAACTTTTAGCAGGCCTCATGTCTTATTTCCTCTCCTAGACTTTCCATGGCATGGCATGGGAAACTTACTTGGTATCAGAGGTTACCCATAAAGGAGCTACAATATACTACGTAGTTCAAAACAGTTTCCGTATGAGTACCTATAGGGTTACCTTCACTTAGACTTAAGCTAGGATATGTACCTTACGTGGTGTATTGTATAAAATACTATGTACTGTATACAACTCCACTTTAATACAAAATCCCAAATAGACTTTATGGCTTGCTGTAATTTCCGCTCTAAATTATGATTATGAACAAACTCATTGAACGTGGATTTTTTCCGTGAAGGATATAATTTGAAGGAATCGATGGTTATCTTGAAGGCATGAATAGAACAACCAAGTACAGATAAATGCCTCTTGAGATCATCTGTGTATTCAAGATAGAACAGGCTTTAACTTAACGGTACTCTCGTTCCTCTTCTTCCATATATTCATCCTGTAGTATAGCAAAATGATGGAAACAAATCCAACGGTAGGGGCAATGCCAGAAAATAGTATCATAAAACACGATTGATGTCTCTTTTTTTCTGCCAAAGTAGATAATGAAAAATGATGTTAGTCTAGTCGACTTGAGAGGATATAATTTATAGAGATGTAACAGTAAGTTAGTAACATAAAGTAATGGAAGGAAAGTGAGGGAAAGGGTGGAACACAATTTATATTAGACCATCATAGTACACTACACTGTAATGTACCACATTGCATGCACTTAAGTCTAGTCACTCACTCGCATTGAAGCCAGCACACCAACCTATCAACAAAACTACCTACAACTTTATTTTAGAAACCTCCATCCGACCTCTAGGGTATGTAATAAGACTACGTACATAAACTAAATAGACAAGAACCTAGTTACAGAACAAGTCTATGCATCCGCAAACACTATTCAATTCGGTTGCATCATCATCATCCTGCACAACCCACTCTAGTCATATCATGCTTTACCGGCTCTTCCTCCGTTCCTCCCATGATAGATGGTAAAAATTCCAAATCAGAATAAGTAAGCAAATATATAGGAACGAGCAAGACTCCCCATATAAATAGCATCTAGTATCGCACCGCTTTAAAGAAGTAACTCACCTACTTTCTATAAGGTAGATATTCACAAAGAAGTAAGCAAAGAGAAAGTTGATTAATGGCACTGCCTTCTTTCTATTGTTTATTCGCCTTCAACGATTACGGACGTCAAAGATACCTAAATACTAACAGTACCTTAACGTAGAGAAGCACCTTTAAACCTACATAAAACTTCCAGCAATGCCATAAATTATCATATTCTATTTACACACTATCTACGAATGGTACAACTTTGATACAACTAAGTTTATCACATTTATATTTATAACAGTATCATTTAGGTACATTTGACTTTTTATGTAATGAATACTAAAGCTGAAAATAAGGAAGCCTTGAAAATTCTGCAGGGGGAAATAGGAATGAATTCTGTCGGAATATTTTAAGCAAATCTAAATATTACTAGAGAGCTGTACCCAGAAGTAAAATCAAATAATTTTCAAATTTCGATTTGCGAAAAACATTAGAACGGCAATGCGTTTCTGTCAATGAATTATACTTACGAAGTTTCAATTTTCAAAATGAAAAGTCTCGTAATGTAAATGTAAAATGTAAATGTAAAAAAAATAAATGTAATTAATAACTTAGGTCGGTAATAACTCAGGAAGCTTAGTTACTTTACTTTTATGGTGGTTGTTGACAATTTTCTAAACTGAATTATACATTTGTAAATGAAAGCCGATTTGTGTAACGTACACAAAACTGGGAGCTAGCTATTATACCTTAACTGAATTTCTATGGCTGTACGTGCTTGATTCGTACTACAGATCTGTTGACAGTTGTTGATCTAAGTTTCTTTATTGAAGCCTCTACCAGGACAGTACGATAGAAAGTGTCACTTTCTCAATTCAGCTGTATCTACAATCTACAGATAGATAAATAAATATACCTTGTTGACTTGAATAACTAAGCAATAGCCTACATGTGATGCAATATATAGCATCTTCTTTTAAATGTTTGAAACTGTCAAGGCGAGGAAGTCGTATAGAGCATTAAACATGGAAGACGATAAAACATCGTCGCTATCTTTGTATCTGGAGAAGAAAACGAGAAGCGTAGATAGAGACGCATAGATCAGAGAAGAGTGCTAGGAAGGGAATCTTTGAAAATGGGATAGTGAAAATTGATTTCACCGTTGCAATCCATCCTGTTCACTGCTCACCTAGTTGTTTTGTGTAAGTGTCTAGTCTGTCTATTTCATAACACAACACAGCACATAGACCTACTTTGTGGAAAGAAAACAGTTTTCAGTTTTTAAGAAACGCTGGCGTATTATTGGCTATACCATTAGTGTTGCTTTTTCAGTTGAAGCTGAGCTCGCTGAAGCGTATGTGTCAGTGTTGAGAATCTACTTTACAACAGTCTAGTCTCTTAATGTTTATTTTTGGAATCTCATTTTCATTTCGTTGTGTAATGTAAACGTAGAGTGTATAGTGAGAAGAGTTCTTTAGTCGCTCACTCACCCAGCTAGTCAAGTCAAGCTATTGAACAAGGAAAGGCCAAAAAGAAGAATAGAATTGAAAACGCGTTTTTCCAACTAAATAATGCATTGGCATAGAAAGAAACTTTTCAATCAAGTGAAAAATGAGAGAAGTTAGATATGTATTCTCGTTTCTTTATTCGTTTCAGCGAAACCTATATTTCCTACGTTTACTTACGTTTTTACTTGCTAACGTATCTTCGTTTCTTAAATTGGACTTTCTCTTGCGTTTAAGTATACATACATGGGAATCCCTATTACTTTATTGACTGGATCTGTTCTTTGTATGGTATATCCGTTCAGATGCTATTAGCATTAGCTGCACCTACGCTTAGGCTGTTTAATAGATCCTCTCTATACGTCTTAAGGTTCGTAGTTGATATTACAGGGAAAGGTTTGGAGAAATGATCCCATAATTTTTTAAACCTTTCAACATTTTTCCACAACTAGGCTTTTCTTTGTATATTGTACCTACCGAAGCTCCTCTACATTACTACCTATATATTAAAAGCTTAAAGGATGTTGAGTCCAGAATTTTTTTAGTGTTTGCTTACTACGAAAACTTTGTCAAGAGAGTTACAGTTTAGCAAAAACCTATAAAGTTATATACAAACAATGGTTAAGCTGAGCTTGGCAGAGATGAAGTAAATGTGTATATGTAGTAGTTTACTTTTTGGATTGGCGTCAGTAATACAAGAAGTAACACTGAATACGGACGGGATACAGCAGAGAATAGTACACCAAGCAAGTATTTGTAGCTTGTACACAGATAGAAACTATTTTGCAAAGCGCAGGATGGTCTTATTGTTGGGTAGTATATGTTTTATGCAGTCAACCAAGTTTATTTCCTATATTACTTAGTCAGTATGTATAACATGACTCTCAACTAACAACTAAAGGAAATTCCTATGGTGTGGGAAAGTGTGGTCGTACTTTATGTACTGTTATAAGAAGTACACACTGAATAGAATAATGCAAAGAGAACAGTTTGAGCTTTTCTTAGTTGGTTGGTTAGATTTTGGGTAATTTATGAGGACGATGACTGGCTTAAAATGATGGTGTCAAGTCTGCCTGTAATAAATCATTGTGAAGAGAACTTTGGTGAAGGAAGGAAATTGACCAACCAAGATTCCCTCTAGTCGTGTGCAGAATCAAGTACCTAGAACACGTACGTAGCACAATAAAGTTAAGGCTAGTTTTACTGACAATGAGAGAGCCACTGATACAGTTAGTGAACTTCAGCATGTGTGTAACGTACTCTTATGCATACTGCTATTTACAATGCTTTCAGTGGCTTTCTCTCTGATTAACATTCTATAACTTTACCAAGTACACTTCTCGCTTCCATTTTGCATCTTCAGTACTTATTCTGCTTACTTTACAAGTTATATAGTATAGGTACTATTCCATATGTATGTACTCCTTAAAATGCATATTTATTTATTTATTTATTTGGAGGATGCCGCCCCTCTCGGGCCATTCGCCCATGGGGCCAAATACAGAAGTTGTCTTAGCATAAATGGTTCTTATCTTTCTTAAATTACATATACATTTTTTGATTTACCCTTATACAATATTTAAGGTTATTAGCTGCATATTTATAGCACATCAGATACAATTATTATCGAACTTTGGGTCGTGCACATACTAAGATTGTTTAACAATATTGAACTATCTATAATACACATACTGAACTGCATAATCATAATATATATTTTGTATAAATTTGGTCTAGTTTTGTATATATGATATAGTATTGTATAATAATATTTGAGTTTACAGTAATTATGGCATTTACTTGCACAAGCATTATTAAATGTAATCATTACATACTATATTGTATCAATTCTAGAGTCCAGAAGTTATAATAAATAAGTGTTGCAGATGCTTTTGTAAGAGGAATTTGTAGGGGTTTACATTTTTTATAATGGCTGATTTTTAATGCCATGAGCCGGTTAGAGTTATCTGCGTAAGCATTTATAGTTAACATTTGCATTTATCTGTAATTGTATGCACATTTTATTCCTGTAATGTAGGGCAGATATTTTAAACAAATGAGGCAATGCCCTCCCAACTATAATTACACGTCATCGCCTTACATACTTTTCTTAATCTTAATGCATTTAAATGGTGAAAAAGGTGTTTTTACTTAAATATTTTACAGAAGTTATGAATGTTGCATTTGCAAAAAGAACTATTGAGAATGTTGACATTATAGGTTTTTGGTTAAAGGCTTATGTACTAATTTGTATGACAATATTTTTTAGTAAATCTATTTTACACAGAATTATGAAAACGTTGGTATAGCTATTAACATACAGACATAGTAAAATATGTGTGCTTAGTTTCTAGTTTGTTTTGCTTTTTGGTAAATGTGTGGTAAATAGTATCGCATGTGTAATTAGGGTTTATTGTCCTATGCAGATATATCGATAAATAATTCTTTCAGATATCTAGTTTAGGTATGCATACGGATTATTAGTACAAGTATAAGAAAATCATGACTTACTAAGGTTATGTTATTAGGAAGTTACAGCTTAGTTCAGCACAGTTTTGGTTTGTATTAGAGAAGAAAACACTTCGGGGTTTGAATACTTTTGAATCGTGTCCATTATTACAGGGTTCCGGTCGACATCATGTAGAGAGGCAGGTCTGGGGTTTTGCTGTCAGGTTTTATAGGAATGGGCCCACTTTTTAGCTGTTAGCACTAACCTTTTTCCATTTTTATCTCCTGGGTGCTTGAAGTAGAAAACGTCGAAATCTGTTTTGTAGTCAGTTTTGTAGCTAATGCAAAGTTTGTTCGGAAGGACGGTAGACATTCGGAAGGATTTTAAAATTATCCCGTTGGTATTCAGGTGAATTTTACTTTTTGTACATTTACGATTATTTCTTTGCAGAATTGATCTCATTTTGTTGTATTTGTGTACTGGTTTCTTTTTCGGTGAAATGTTAATACTCCCTGGAACATTGGTTTTAATTGCAGTAGTTTTAGCTGTAGTTTTAGCGAATGGCTTACTGCTAATTGTTTGGACGTTTAAGTCGTCTCTAAGATGGACTTCTTTCTTTTCGGTCTCGTGTATGGCAGTTTTTGTGTTACTTTCTTGTTTGATTAGGCGATTTATTACGTCAAAAATGGTGCACAACTTTTCGTCCAGTGTCAAAACTTTGAAATCTTGTGGAGATTCAGCTGCAGGCTTCATTTTATAGACTGGTTTAATGTATGTATGTGCTTAGGTATACTGTTACTTTGTGTGCTGTTTGCTAATGTATTTCTATCTCGTATATAAGTTGATGGAGTTGCAGAGCGAACTAGGTCAACATGTGTCTTGGCTGAATACTTCTTTGCAACTCTAAAATGCATATAATGTTGCAACATTTTAACTATTTTAAGCTTTGCTTACCGTATGATTCCAAAATATCGATCTTTCATTTCAACCAAAATGGTGTAAAACATATTCTACTAATTTTGAAATTGGTCTTTGGAACTTGGTTTGAATATCCAAGAAGAAATACCTCAATTTGTGTTCTTGCTCAGCTACTGCATACTGAGGGAAAGAGAAAAGACGATGAAAGTGATGCTACTTTTGACTCCTTCTGTATTTTTGAATTTTGGTTGGATACCCCCACAGTGAAAGTGTGTTTTATTTTCCTATTGCATATGGCGATGTGTATCTTGGATATGATGTGATATGAACTCCTCACAAAGACACTTTGTCTAAAGTAATTACGTATAATATAGCTTACGTAGCATTAGTAAATAAAACATGAAGCGCGAATAGTATTATCACCATATGCATCTCAAGCCATTTATCAGTAACTGTTTGTTATGCAAATACTTTTGTGTACTTTTGCATTTGCACTCTAATTCTCTAAAGTAGGAAATGAGAATGGAGAGTGGATGAGTAAATACCTACATATTACATACACCCATAGTGGTGTACATTCACAAACAGTTGTGTTACAAAACGTCATTAGGCAAAATTACTATCATGCACTTACTTACCATTGGAGAAAATAGTTTAAAGCTTTCACATTACTATTTCTTGGTGTTATATCGTGCAGTTGGGGATTCTTTATAAAGTGCATGCAGACGAAAGTTTTATTGATAAATAAAAGTGTACTAAAAATTTTAAAACACCATTTTTCACTCGATCTTTTTGTAACGTGCTTATGTATATGTCACCACCGTGCTTTTGCATTCCTTCTTGGTAAAAATTGCACGTGAAGTGACAAAATTGCTCATTTACAAACATTTGTAGGATTTAGCAATTTTTAACTATAAGAAGGGGTGCAAAAGCTGCTTAATAGTAATACATGTTTAATTCTATGATTTAGATATAAAATTCGCTCATTATTTCCGGTTTCTGAGTTGTGTAACGTGATGGGAGAATGACATCTAGTATTTTGCCTAGCATTGCATACGGCACATATTTATACGTATATACGTAGCCAGTATGCTATACGTAGCATAGCATGGAAACTATTCATATACTCATTTCCACCCAGCAAAAACTAGCAAGTTAAAAGAGAAGCAGAATGAGCAAAAGAAATAATATATAGACATGTACATTTGCCAGAATTTTCGTTCAGGTAAAGCCAAAATTCTGCTTATGAACGTTATAAAGTACAGTATGTAATATTATGTGGTTAGCTCTTGAAGCTAAACAAATTTGTCGTGAGATAATACAATTACATATATGTATGTAGATAGCAGTTACATAATAAGCTTACACAGCATGTGCATTTAAATATCATGTAACGATGAAAATTGTTAGTATACATATAGTCTGCATTAGTAAGTGTAATTTGTAAATGTTCCTCCACAAACCGCATTTGGTAGGACAGATAGAAAATGGTATCCGCATCTCTTATGTTATATGTTATTGTTAACGTTGTAGTTCCACTGGCAGCGTAAGTAATATTTAAGTAAACTAATGTAGTTTGAAATGAAAGTAAAGTAGGGAACGTTCCTATTTTCTATTCCGAGATGCATTTTTGTAGTTAAGTAAAAAAGAAGATATGGTACATTCCACATTAGAGTGCAGTACTTGCCCATTCAAATGTGAATGCAAATCCGGCGACTCATAAAATACACATAACATTCAATGACACACATATACATACTTGTCTCGTGTATCTACTCCGTAAAAACGTACATTACCCCGTATGTAAGAGTATCTTTAGAAAAACCGACGAAGGAACATATTACACAACAGATTCAAAATAACATAGTGGCCATCCCATCCAGAAGCTTTGAATTGCATTCTTTTTTACCATTACAACAGCATGAATATCAAATCATAAGATATCATGTCATTTCTCAAACTATCGTTTCCCAAAGTGACGAAAGAAAGAGCGAGCGAAGAAGTAGGGAAACCAGTAGATGGGACACAATTTATTTTTATTTATATGTACGATAGAAGGACGCGATACGACATCGAGATGTTCTTTTATGTTCTGTTCTTCAGCCAACAATATAAGATCGTTTGAAGGTAGGTATACTATACGCTTAAGTATGCCTACCATACTAACATAAATATACGTATGTACTTTCTCCATGCAAAAAATCCCTACCCACCTACTACCTACTTTCCTTCCTCGCCCAAATAAAACGAAAGCAAGGAAGCAAACCGTGGCGTGTCAAGTAGACCAAAAAAGAATGAACAACCAAAGCTATGGTTAAAAGGAGTGCAAGACCATGTATATTCGACACAAGAAAATGCACGTCCTAAATACATACTACATAGGGACGGTACATGTACATAGATGCTTATTGTATGTAGATAGTTGATACTGTGCACTATTGTAAGTGTCTATATCTTTCACCGGATATTGACGGGAGGGAAAAGTGAAAGTTTGATGGGAAAAGTTTGTCCCATGAAATTTTTTTCACTTTCCCCTACCGAAGGCATTGACTGACGAGATGACGACGACACAAGCAATTGTGCACCAAGTGTGCTGACTGAGATCTGATGTGCTGTGCATGCTCTACTGTATATTGGCTACTTAATGCCAATACTATCGGTAACTTTGATATTTTCCCTAATATTTATTGTAAATGGGAGCACGCGGGAGTTTCTGCTATTCTGGTAGTGAATTCACAATGGAATTATCCCCTGGATGAAATTTGGGGACCACTTTCAGTGGAAAGCCCGGTTTCTAATGATAGTTAAGGATTAGTTTAAGTTTTGGATATGTATTGTCAAGTTTTATTGTGGTAATACTATTTGGTTAGCACTTTGGTATGTCTTTATAATAGCACAATGGGAGAAAATTTAACTTTTTCCGCGAAAGTAGTATTTATATAGAGGAGTATGAATATGCATGTGTATAAATTTGCTGAATATAATATTGTCTCGGACTCGGACAGCTCCTCTGGTTTAAAGCCTTAACTTTTGAAAGCATGCTAGTTTACGATTATATATTATGTATTCAAGCGTAGGAATTTGCAGGGAATATTAATACACCTATTACACATACAGATGGAACGTAACGACGAGAGATAAGTCGAGTGAAAGTATAGTGGTAAAGAGGGAGTGGAGTAGGAGTAAAGCTACACTTTCCCGTGCATAAGTAGCACTACAGATTCAGTGCTTGAGTGAGTAAGAGTTGAGAAGCGAACTTGAATAGAGCCAGATTAACTATACTTGAGCTTAAGCCGATCAAAAGCTTGGTTCAATTTAAAACGGATTTTCCTTCCAGGCACTACGCAAATTGAAAAGAACAAAGTTCGAATCTAGGACTATGTAGTCCACATACACCATACTACCCGATCTCTTACTCTATATACCTTCTCTGTGTATAATTGCCAACTTTAGTGTCTTATGCATACTATTTATATTGGGTGCATTTCTTTGTGTTGTTTTATACATCTATCGTAGCCCATCTTAACAGAATTCCAAGTTATGAGAGTACATTTGAAGAGTACTATATGCATTATTCTGTATTATATACTTTGAGTATGTTTATGTATTTATGAATACTCAAAGTGGACTTTCGTTCACATACCTAAGGGACCTATCCAATTGTAGAGGATAAAAGAGTATACAATTGTATATCATAACTATTTGAATGGTTTTAAATGCATTCACTACAATGTTCAAACCAAAGCCAAGCATCTGTATATCTGTCCCGGATATAGCCAACCCACACAGAAAAGGCAAATGGAAGTATGCAGTTTTATTTCTAGTGTGTGAAGCATTTACTTGAATGGAATGTTCTTTAGTGTTTTCTAATCCAGATTTCCGCCTACTCACTCAATTCAAACTTATCCGAGAGCTTTTTCTCCAGAAATTCAATCAGTTGAGTGAATAAAGGAAATGAGTTACAAACTAACAATTTACAGATGGTCAAACAAAACAAATCATTGCTGACTAACTTCTCCACAAGGAGTTTAACTAGGTTGTCGACGAGTACTACATTCATGATATTCTTTTGTTATAGCTGGAAAAGGAAAACTATCCACGTTCATAGCATCTAATCAAAAAGTTGGTTAGTCCTTCCGTTTAACAGGGTGCTATTCATTTACTTATGGAGTGTTTACGTATGTACATGGGCATGCACTGGGCTCATCTAACTGCTTTCTATTGCTTTCTCCAATGTGCTTAGACTTAGGCATTCTATTAAGAATTCGAATAAGTTTGCGTATGTCCAGACTTTCTCTGTATGTTTCTATTCAGAAATATTTCTGGAAACTTCATTTATGTTAAATTTAAAGGAACCAAGTCAAACTAAACTGTAGTAAGTTTAAATTATTTCAGAGTAGTAGGCTACATACAAATAACCCATATAATATTCAAATGGTCGCAGGACATTTCAATGTTTTGTTGCCTTTCCTGTTTCATAAATTATCTCATTTAACTAGGAGTACCTCAAATGACTAACAAGTAAGCAGGGACACAGCAGAACGTGAGAGAGCTTTCCTCTCGTCTTTTAACATCTTTCATTCCTAGTTTTCTCAGTCATAAATAGAGCAATTTTGCGCGTGGCTTTATATACTCCATTCAAAGCTCATGACATAAATACATAAAATCTCCTGCTTCTCCCTCTGCAACAACGTAGCCATTTCCCAAAGCTATACATTTGTAACTAGCTTACTTAGGATTAAGAAGCAAATATTACACCTCAATTTCGCTTTTCCATTTCAGGACTACTGCTGTGCAAAATTGCTACTAGATTATACTCGGCAAATTCACAATCAACATGCTGTACTTATGTTCAGCTTCTGCAGCTGGACGAAACACAATACAAAGCTCATTTTTATTTCAAGAAGAATGGTTGTGCTCACCACTGGTATAGAAATGGACCAAGTTATTAAGTGTAAATTATTGCAGAATGCAGTTGTTATGATTGATTAACAGGTTTGCAATTGCCAGCTAGCGACAACTTAACAACAATATTAATAGCGTGCTAGTCGAAGAATAAGTTTATGTCACTTTACGAGGAGGTTTTTGTTGCAACTCTTTTGTCATTTGGACTTGTAAAATACAACGGGTACGTGAACTTTAAGAAGAAATTAATTACTGAGCTAAGTACCAAGTGATTCTAGTACTAGTTTTTACCTCTGTAGCTTAGGTTGTTGCAAAAAGGACCAACAGTTATAATTTTTCTGACTGGCTAATCAAAATATATATGATAGAAAAGGTGTACTTGAGAAGTAAATGGGGAATATTGTACGTATATGTGGTATGAACGGTGGTCACAAATCTGCTACTGAATTTCAGATGTAAAATTTAATATTTATGCTTACGGAGGTGTGTAAATCAGCAGAATGCAGAAAAGACTTTGAATTCTACATACCGAGGTAGAAAATAGAGCAGACCATAAACAAGTAGCTCATTTATTTGCGGTACAGCAGTGACATGCACATAATGTAATATATTAGTCGGAAATGCAAAATGCAAACCTGCACATGCACAACAAAGAAAAGGCAAGTATGATTTATTACTAAAAGCTTTGGCCTGCATGCTGCACCAAATATTATTTAAATGTGTTTTGGACATGGAAGAAGGTCACTGGAAGCTGAGAAACAAATATTTATTAACTTCTGCTTTTGTTAGTAGTATAACTTATTTCGATTAAATTCTTCAGATTATGGCAATGATATCAAAGGAATGAGTTTAATAAAAATAATATGATTTTAGTGAATGTGCTTCATTTCATTTAGGAAGCGATGATATTATATTTACCCTAACCTAACGTTAAGTAAGCTGAACTTCAAAAGTATTGAATCGGTGGATTTAGATACAAGTACATCGTACAACGCGCTGAAAAGTAAAAAATAACAAAGTAATCTCATCAACGAAAATAGAAAATATATGACGTATTCCATTCTACACCAGACATACAAGTTTGCAGCACAACACAAGTGTAATCTTTGATCTTGAAGATCAATCGACTTTACTTTTCAAAGTCTCTTATTCCCTTTTCGGCATTTTATCTGTTATACGTTGTGTGTACCGTATAAGTTCTCTTCTCTGACTTCGGGAATATATTCTACGGATATGATGTACACACAAATACAAGTACTTACATACGCACTCTTTTCTCGAATGACTTGACTTATGCATGTATTGTATGTCCCGAAGTGTGTGTGTGTAACTGCAAAGTACTTTTAGCGATTTACTTTCTGTGTACTTACTACAGAACACTGCACCGCATTTGCTACTTGACTAAAGGATGGAAATAATGAAATGGAAGAGAAGGAAATGTTACGATACGTTAGATGCATTGAACGTGAACTTTCCCAACTTTCGTCCACATAAAAGCTTCGTAGATTTGAATTGGGAAATACTTTTACCTACTCAACTCAGTTTCACTTCTTCTCTTACTTTCCTTTGGTTCACTTCACTTTGCATAATGGACTGAATGGTTTATAGCTTGACAAAACATATATTATTGTGGATTGGATGCTGAAAGGATTTCAGTTAAGTAAGTAAGCAGAACTTGAAGGGGATGAACTGGACTGATGGTCGTTTGACTTTCCCCAATGCTTCAAAATCGACATTCCATTATTTCCTGATTTTAATATTATTGCAGTAGTATTGTAATATATTGTATGTTTCAATAATGTATTCTGAAGATTTTACGGAATACTTTGTGATATATTAGACGTATTATTGGCACTCTAAACAGTGTACTTTGAATTTAGATTCTGCTTGTTTATCAGTATTATCAGTTTTAATTTTTAAATTGCTAAAATATTAAATGGAATTTATAGGGTGGCTCCATGCCAGAGTCTGTCATGTTCCTGAAAAAGCAGTCATTGTACAAACACAAAAAGTGAAAAAGTATTTTCACTCTTTTGTGATTTTCTATTTGTTTTAAACTAATACGAGTGTTAATTTAATTAGCTGGTAATTCAATCTTTTCAAAGTGCTTTGGATGCTGGAAGTCTGAGTTACAGAAATGAAGAAACAGGAAATTGGAAAAGTTCCAAAATAAGTATAGAATCCAATGCGCTATTATACAAAGGCCGTGTATTAATTTTATTATACCTTGTGTGCTTTATGAAAGCCAAGATATTATTCCATTGTGCCCGTACTTACATCTTAGACAAACGACAAAAACTTAAGCCTTATTACGAAGTAACTCTTATTTATTCTTTTCAATTTTAGCATCACCATTATATTCAGAAAGGCAAACTCTGTTTTTTTTTAATTTTTATAATATTTACTCCCACTTATAAAACGGACTAACTAAAAACTAAAAGCTAACTTTCTCAGCCTTTTAACAGCAAGCTTTGTAATGGAATTAAATTTGACAAAGACAAGAAAGCAGCCCGCATGAGACACATGTAATAGGGCTTTGCCTTTGAAAATATCTTGCTTGTATCGTAAGCTATATATCCATCATGAATGAGATACCTTATGTTTTCTATTGTGGTAATTTGTAAATGCTAATTTATTTTATCATTCACTCAGGTTTTTGCTAAAGAGAAAATGCCCCACTATGTTCAAATGAGAACATTATTAAAATCATTTGTTTCCTTGACTTCATTTCCCCTGCATGACAAAATAAAGGTTCACCAACTTCAAAGTCAGAAAAGGGAACTCATAAAGCTAACCTAATGCGAAATATCTACACACACATTCGTAAGTTGAATTAGAACTTCGCAATTTGTTAAACAATGACCGATAACAGTGTAAAACCGAAAAGTGAGAAAAGTACAGACTTCGATGACGCAAAAGATGCGAGTCCTTCTGGAGTTACTGAAAATGAAAACTTTATTCGTAGAAATAATCCTTGTGACTGCTATAAGCCAAATTCGGATAATGCAGTGTACGTTTTGGCTGAAACACCTTTATCTGAGCAACTTACCCTTGATGAAACGGGAATGTTACGAAAAGTTGCGGCGGATATGGATCGCGTACTTCCTACAGATATTATAGAAGGATTTCCAATACTTGATGTCATAAGCGAAGAAAGTCGTAAACAACTGGCCCGATTGCCAACATGGCTTCGGTCAATGATAGAATCTCGGTGGGAAATAATCCACGCCCACTATGGGCATGATGTTCATAATTTTCTTAGGGTCATTGCCAACCGTATTGACAGCCAGTATCGCACGCAATATCTGAAGGTAATCGGAACAGCAGTTTCTGAAGAAGATCAAACTTTGCTTGAACAGACAGCAACTGGATTTCAATTGTTGCAAAGCGATTTAGACGAAAGGGAAAGAGAAGTTGACCCAATTGTGAAAGAACGGGCTACATTTATGGTAGCTGGGTTTGGTAATCTCAAATTTTCAATTATGTATTGAATATATTGATATTCAGAAATATAGAAGCAGACAAATGGTAACATTATTTCTTATGTGACCTTTAGTTGGAAAGTTCAAGGCACATAACTATACAAAACGATATTGGGAAACCCATATGATAAAGCGAGCTGAATCTTCTTTAAGAACAGCAATGATAACTAGAGCTGCTGCGTCTGATATGGCTGTGATAATCGAAGAAGATACTATTACCGATCTTGGTAAAATGAATAAAGAAGGCTTTGACTCTGATGACGAGGGTGGGCCAAAAACTAAACATTGGGACACGTTTAATGCTGATGATAAAGAATTATTGAGGAAAGAAGCAAAAGATGCAGTTGATTGCGAGTATCACTTAAAATCATCTGATCATTTAAGTCGAGACGAAAAAAAGGCATTGAAAATCAAAAAGAAAATGCTTAGAATGGAGAAAAAGAAGAATAAAATTGGATGTTGGAGCTATTTAAGGACACATCCGCTTTTCGCGTCTAGCACTAAAAGAAAAGAAAGAAAAAAGTATCTTTTAGAACGAGCTTTGTATAGGAGATATTCCAGAATTTGGTATAAAGGTTGTGGAGACCCCATGTAAGCTCCTATTACTGTGTTTGACAGATCTTGTCATTTTGCAATCGCTTGTGTTGTTCATTATTTTATGTAGTATTGCTATTTCCTTAAACTATTCGTACCTATGTAAAATATAATCTCAATTTTACTACTTAAAGCCAGCATTCCAAAAAGTCGGGTCACCAGTATCGAACAGATGAAAAAATTCATTCCTATATCGTATCTTTAGTAACTTGGTCACTTTTCAAACTACTCATTATGTTCATTATCACCTGTAATGCAGTATTGCTGGCACTTGAAACGGGTGACCAGCCGGAGGATTGGATACCTGTGTTTGAAATACTGGACATTGTAAATACAATCATAGTTCTCTTTCATATTTTTGACTGCTGGTATCCTTCAGTAATTTCAGCTACATTTCCTTTCAAAATGAAAGCTTATAGAAAGATGCAATTTATTTTTCCTTACAGTTTTTCCTTTCGATATACACTGTGGAATTTCTTTTGAAATTTTATTCTCATCCTTACAAGTATTGGAAATCCGGATATAATGTCTTTGATTTTATCATTCTCATGATATCACTAACAAAGGTAAATAACATGGAATATTCATATATTGATCGTAATAAACCAATGGGACATTTTGTGCATAGACATTGTATCTTCATTTTAGAAACTGATTGACTGGCTTGGGTATACGGAAATATCAGTGTTGAAAGTTCTCCTAATTGTAAGAGCTTTAAGAATTCTTCGAGGTGTTTCACTGTCTGTTCAGTTGCAGGTGAAAATCTTTTCACATTATTTCCCGAAAGAATTTTATGACATATTTCTTTAAAGTTTCTTAAATTTAAACAACAATATCTGTAAATGGATGTCCTAAATTGATGGATTGTAGTTTTATATGATATCTAGATAATATAGTATCTACATAAATTACATTATCTAAAAATCAGTTCTATTATTCGTAAGGTGCTTGTGACAGCATTAGCAGAAACAATCAAAACTCATGTGTTGAGTGTAGTACTTTTATTGGTTCTTCTTCTATACGTTTCTTCCATTGTGGCATATTACTTGTTTGGAGATAAAGATAACTTACGAGAGGATTGGGGCAATGTTGCCTATGGGATGTTTCAGATGTTTACATTCGTTACGGTATCTATTTTCAAAGCATATATTAATTCCGTACTTGAACACATTTTGACTAAACAGAGAATCCAAATCCAAAGAAAAAATGCTTACAATTCAAAACTATTTTGTTTCAGATGGATGGGTGAGCTGTGCCTATGTATCAATGTGTACCTGTGTGCACCTATGTACCTATGTGCAGCTAATAATTTAACAATTTTAGATGGACTGAAATCATAGGACGGTTTGAAGATGCAGGATTGTTTCACGAAGGAAGGGTTTTCGGAGTAGTATGTATTGTGCTGGCTAACTTTTTATTCTCTAATATTTTCATTGCCATCATCATAATGAACATTTCGGAAGCCACGGATGCCTACAGAGTACGTCAAAAGTAAGATATTATTTATTGAGTTTTAGAGAAATTACTTTGAAGAATGTCACTTTAGGAGCGGCAAAGTGACGAGCGTGAAGAGGTAGTGAGCAGGAAAAAAGACATTGTCTTCCGCCGTCAAAAATTAGACATGAGACAACTTTTAGCAAGACAGAAAATGTCTATTAGTGCTGATTTCTTTCATATGGGATCGCAATTTCAGCGTTTATTAAGACATGATGATCTTGTGGCTATGCAGGAAGTTTGCACGTCACCTTTATGGATGGACTGTCTCTTCAAAACGATCACCCGATGTCATCACACATCTGTTATGTAATAAACTTAAGCCTATTCTAAAACTTCTTGTTATGCATTTACATTTACATTTACATTGGAATGAACATAGATTAATGAATCTCCACCGAGAACTGGCAGACGCTCTTTTTGATTGTTATGAATTTCATGCAACAAGTCGTTATGAAGTAGAGCCTATGCGACGGGCTCGATACAATCGATACATGCTCGTAAAAGCGAAACTAGCGCTAATAAAGAGAGAAATCTATCGCTATCGCCATCCGGAAAAGAAAAGTCCTATGAAAGTTCGATTACCTCAAGATTCTGATGATGAGCATCCAGTGGAGGAAACCGCTAATGCCGACGCAAACAAATTGAACATAGATTATGATAATAATGTAAGCAATTCATTTAAGGAAATTGTAAATCTTAATGCTGAATGTCAATAACCATTTGCTTCCTTCTTTTAGGTTGAATTTTATGCATTTTAAGATGAAGTTCTAATCGCCATAAATCAGAGTGGCATGTTTCTAAACAAATAATGAACTGTATCCTGTCATTCTTACAAAAAAGTGGTATTCGTGAATTTCAAGTTAATCTAACCAAACTTAAAATTCGTTGCTAACACTATTGACTATAAGTTCGTTTACTGATGAATTGGTACCCACCTGTATGTGAATTTGCTGTATGCTATTTTATTTCAGTTTGCATTTTTGAATAGAGTACGTCGAGACATGTTAACTGGCTTTAACAGTGTAAAAAAGTGGGAACAATAATTAATATATTGACATTGGTAGCTGATATCTAATTTAACTTCATAGAAAATGTTTATGTTGCCAGCTGTCAGTATGACAGATTGGGTAACACATTGTGATAATAGTCAAAGTAGAAAGTAATATGTAAATGTACGTGTGCTTGTGCATTAGTATCAATAAATGTGTTTTCTACGTATTTATATCTCTTACATATAGTTAATACGTGCCTACGTGTACACATACCTAATAATAAGACTCAATATGCATATAATAGGGAGGATATGCACATTATTTAGAAACTTTGAGTGATCGACTGAACATTGTGAATATGTGCATAAGGCAACAAATGTTTCCATTTCCTCTTATTAGCAGAGACACGGGGAAAGTTAGAGTTTGAATCTGCTATTTATTAACCAGTTTTTTCCAACGTATGCAATATGCTGCTGCGATGCTGAGCAGAATACACTATAGGTGGTAATGCAGTAAGGAAGTCATTCCCCGGGAGTTATATCTGTCGAATGCGCTCTTGTCATGGCTAATGTATGCAGTTCACAATACACAACGTCATAGGGAAATGCTAAATGCCAAAAGTGAATACGTAGTACACAGTCAAGCTGTAACGTAAATTTCGAGGACGAGAAAGTGGAGAAGAATACGGAAACACTTCATGGTTTGCACAGTACACATTCATAGTTCGATGTTTTCAACCGATCGGGTAAATTTCATCTCATTTTTCTATTTACAGTTTATCTGAAACGCACAGTATGTTTATACAGGCATTTCTACTATTTTCTACCTTAGTATTTTTTAATATTTATATTTTATGGAAATATTCAGTTTTTATCAAAACTGAGTCTATGTTAATAATAATAATTATATTGAGTTTATGTAAAAATGTATGTAAATAATAGACTGTAAATACATTTCTGGTAAGTGCTAACAGTTGCAGTGTGACTACATCAAACTTTCTGATTAAATAGATTACGTAGCATTATTAATTTATTACAGATTTCTGGTAATTACAAAATAGTTTTACTGTAATTACTACGTAAACTTTATTATAGACTCAGTTCTGTAAGTTCCAGTGTTCAAGTAAGTAGTGAAAAAATCATTGAAAGTTGTTACAGTTTAAATCTTTGCGAGTAGAACATTAGAGTTACATGCGTAAGCTTGGAAATGCATATCAGTGTGCTTAGTTGAATTGTAGGAAGAGAAAAGTGAAGTGAAGAGAGGAAGTCTGCGCGCAGCATGTCTCATTCCATCTAATTAAACGTAATTACAAATTACGATGCACAACGACATGCATTACAAACAGCTGTGGGTGAAAGTAGTGGCTGTTTCTCTGCTGACTAAATGCGAAGAAAGGATAATTAAAAAATCATCAAATTTAGCGGATCGCTAAAATATGAGGTAGTTTAGCTTTCAGCAACATTTGTATGCAAAACAAATGTGAGGAGGAGTGTTGGAACTTATGGGCACCGTGTATTTTGCTAGCTCTTGTGAGGGGATTGAAAATGGCCAGAACTCAACATTTCTCCCTTTCTTTTACCCTCAAAGCAGAACATCAAACTCTTGCCTACAGAATGCATTTTATCGTATTTGAGACTAATGGGAAATTTGAGTTGTAAGTGTAAGTGAAGTGAGATATCTACTAAAGATTCTATTTAAACCACTCTGACGACATCATAATTCAACTTTATTAGGTAATCAACCGTAATTATATCAAATTGTCCTAAAGAACCAGGAACATATGCTCAAGATTGAAAAAGTTCACCTGCTTTTTCCAGTATTCTCCTCACGCTTTTCTACTTTCAGCTCCTATTTATAATCTATTCTATTGTTACTGTTATTTGTTCAGAGTATAACTTGTTCCATTTTGGGCTGATCGTGAGACTTAATGACAATAACTAATTTGATATGAGGTGCTTAAGGTTTCGTCCTCTACTAACGAGCTCTCATTTTATTTTACTGCTACTCTGTTGTGTGCGTTTCTATTTTCTTTGGTCTCCATAGCTTATGTATGCTCAGCACACTCGGAAAGAAACTACAAAAGATATTTCTTTGCCATTTGTACAGATGATAGTAAACGTTACCATTTACATGCAAATCTCAGCTATAACTACCCCGTGCTCTCCGCTTGACATTAGGAAAGAATGACACCCTTCAACAATTACATGCAAACTTTTAAGTCACCAGAATATCCACCATGTGCATTTATGCATCATATTGCATGCAAAAACCAACTCAAAAATTGATATAGTACAAAAATACTACAATACAACTCAGTTTATTTAATTTTACTTTTGCATTCATTTTTCTTTTTTGTAAATCCTATTACATTTTTATTGCTTATTTTTAATGCTCGCAACTATACTTTCTATACTTAAGCAGTCAGTAACTTGCTTCTCTATAAATAAGTGTTTTAATGAAAATTACAATAATTGAAAATACCTAATTTGTTTACGCGTAGAACAATCAACAGTTCTGCAATTGCCTGGGATTGTGGTACAAACTAAAATTTAAACTACATGATAAATCCAAGATAAAACCTTTTTAGAGTACTTTTTACGGAACTTTTACAAGTTTAAATCTCAATCTGCAGTAGTGGTTTCCACTTGTTCCTTCAGATTCCTTTTTTACGACCTTTTAAGACGATGAGTTGGGACTGAGGGAATAAAGAGGAAAGTGCTAGAGCGGAACAGAAGCCGAAGTAAGTAAACGCACCTTCCTTATCTAACACTACTAGTTATAGTGCATAACTCAGGTTAGCTAACTTACTTCGTATGTTAGTGAAGTGAAGAACTTTATTTTAGTATACATCGTATAACTTGCAGAACAAGTAGCTTTCTTCGGAATACCAACTCAGAAGAAGTACCTAAGTGTATTATAAGGAGTACAGTTACATTGCAGTGCAGTAAAATAAGGTAAGATCCCAATTCTATCCGTAAATTCATGATTTTTCTCTGTTTGACTTTGGTTGAGCACTTGAAAACATTTGATTCGGATTTTGATAGGAGCTGGAAGAAATATATGAGAAATCGTCAAATGTTAGGGGAAAAGATCGTGAGTAGAAGGAAGAGTCCTCAAGGACTTGAGACTCCACGCATCATGAAGAAGAGCACAAGTTTCCACGTACTCTTCACAGACTTCAATTCATTTAGCAAACCTTTATATACAACTCGTACTCACTACTCACTGCTCACACATTTTAGTTACGTTTCTCCATACAAATAAACTCATAACTTAGCACTACCAGTGTCTACCAGCAATATATAAATAACATACCTACCTGTATTAAAATATATCTAAAAGGTATCTCCAATCTTCGTACAGCTGCTGTAGTAAAGAAGTGCCTAGATAAGTTTTTGCTTTGCTCTTCTTCAAATTGAGATAGAAGATACGCACAACGCAACAAAACATAACACACGTGTTCATCAAATTATGCTATGGAATACTTCACATACCTATAAAGTGGCTATGTGTATCTGTGCAACACATTAGATAACATCTTTAGGGCGACTGCAGTACAGGGTCTCCTTTCTACCAATAAATACAAAACCCAAGTAGGCTATGGAAGAGAGAAAAGGAAATACTGCTTTCTTCCGCTGTATTACAGATAATATAAGCTTACTGCATGGATCTACAGATATGTAATGTGCACAAGAAATGGAAAGTTGATAAAATTTATTTGCTTTTCATTCCGTGCCTTCCTTCTCCACCAAAGCAACTTTTTGTACAACGAACGCTTACTAGTGTGTGCTCTTCAATCCAGACAGACAAGACGTGTAGAATGTACATGTTTAATACAGAACTGCATTAACTTTCCCTGCCGTGGCAGATCACATCGAAACTGTAGTCAGCCACTGTACATTTATATGAATCATATTGTGTATAGCTTCCCTACAACTTAGAACCCAGCTGAAGGTAAGGAGGAAGTAAACAGACACATTCATCGTCTTTTCCAGAAAGGATCCTAAAGATGCGAAGTCAGATCCTTATATTTATACCTACACATTGTGTACATACAGTTTTTACGCATAGAATTCAACTGCTGTGCAAGTATTTGGATTTAGTCAAGTGTAACTCATTTCAGCTTTATATAGTATTTACCACTCTAAGTATTCCTACTCGTCTATATTGTATGTTTATAAGAAACTGTAGTGGAGCAAGAAAATCTAAGTAGGCTAAACAATTGCAAAATAAATTCTGTCATGTCAGTTCATTTGAAAATCTTGAAAGTAGACTCAGACTCACCCTTACACAGTAAAGAAAATCCTACTTTTCTACATCTACTCTAATAGTATAACTTTATCCAGTCTATTTTAGGTAAGTGGATGCTGCTATTATATTTATGTTTCCAAAAACCATACTTTAGGTATATAAGCGAGAAACTGTGTTTTTAATATTTCATGACCATTTACTTAACTACTTATGGAAAAATTAAATTATAGTCCTCTGAACAAGAAAAAGAGAAAAAAACTTGTAATAACATATTGATTCTTTCTCAACACAATCTTAATAATTCTTTTCAAAGTGCAATGACAATGAGCAGCCAAGTGAACACGAATTTCCAGTATATTTCAAAGTTGACTAGTTTAAGCTGCTCAATGTTCTATTTCTTAAGGTTAGAGTTAAGGGTTAACTTCCCTTGTCTCTGGGTACAATAAGTTTTACGTACTGTTGTGTAGGTTAGGTTTAGGTTAAGTCGACTCTAACTACTGTAACTACCCGGGTTCGATGCAAACCCAACGTACAACGTAACTCAAACTGATCCGAATTTATAACCAGCTAAACCCTTCGCAGTACAAGTAATGTACACTTTAAGGTTTAGCTTGAGCTTCACAGGATCAAGTTAGATTTATGCCTTTTAGTGATATCTTATTGTCATGAAATGCATAGACCACTGCTTCTATATACATTCTACATCCATATCGGCTTTGTCGAAACCTGATTTATTGGGCTATGCTACATCTTGTTATGCTCAATGTATTTACAAAATTAGTTACCTCCTCATATTGCAGCAACAATAATACTTCATTGTAGTATGATAATAAAATTCGATCCTTCATGCTAATAAGGATGCATTGATGCAAAGTATCCAATTTCTGTTAATTGACACACATCAAACATCTGTGTACTTTCAAAACTCGATGCAAGAATTCACTGTAGGTATATCAATGAAGCAATTTTTCTCCTCCTAAAATGGATCAAATTACTAACATACGACGATGCGCAGTATGTAAATAATGGAATAATGAAATTCTAAAACGCAGAATGCAGTCGACTAAATAGGCGCGTCGTAGATAATTACTATTGCTAGGTACGTCTCTACATTCACATGTATTGCATTTGTACACCATACAGTTTCTGTAGTCTCAGTTTAACCGAATGTGGAATTGGTAAGCTAAGCGGATTTCGTCCTACAAATAAGCTTGACATAGCTAATTTTCCAAAAGACCGAAAATACCGGTCCCGATATTCTATTAGGCAGTTTTGCAAGCTTACACCATGGCGAACCAAGGTAAAGAATAGAGTGAAACATGTATAGATGCTACAGTTATTTACATATTTATCAGTGATCTACTTTAGCGATCGAAATAGTACAGAAAAACACCCCTGGAGTTTTCTTGTCTTGTGTTGCCATTTCCATCATTTCATGCAAACTCAATGTTCCCGTTAGGTATAAAAGTGGTTTTTTAATATTTGTACCCAGCACTCCAAATTTGATTTAGTGATCGAAGGTAGGTAAGCTATCGGTAATCATTGTGTGGCATATAACGATATTCAGCATTGTTATATTGTAGTTGTAGTATAGCCAAATGTTTTAGTTAAATAAGGAATTGTAGTGCATATAACATAAACAATATGGTATTGTATAGCTATTTTAAGTAAAGTAGAAGCATCTTTTTGTCTAGTTGATTCTGTGAGAAGTTCACACGGAGAGTATTTCCTGGATTCCTAAGCAGCAGTAGACTTGAATTCACTTTCTGTAACATGGAACTAACTTCTTTCTTTCTGCTGCACTGACTATTAGATCAAGCACATTAGTCTAAGTCTAAGGGTAGGATGTCTATGCTATACAGATCAGATCTTAACAGCTAATCTTTGTTTAAGACTTGGGCTTAGCAGCACACTTCAAAGGAATAGGTTTGCCAAGTTTTATCAAAGTCGTAGATGGGAATCATACAACGATCCCCGGCAGACAAAAAGAGTACCACTTATTGTCAGAATTAGGAAATAGATATATTTATAGGAGCGGAGCAATGGTAAGGAAGGAGAGAGAGAGGAAAGTGATGGAAGAAAAGTAGAAAGGAAAAGACAGCCAAGAATAAGGCAACATATAGTAAAACTTTCTCACGTTTTGTCTTTTTCCGTTTCTTTCCTTTGCTCTTGACCATGATCCGTCTGTTCGAAGTTGAGAACTCCTCCAACATTTTCAAGAACAGATGATTTGTTTCGATGACATCTTTGAGATATAATCTGATAGAAAACAGTGAAAGAATCAGTAAGTATCCCAATACACGTTCACGCTGCCGCGCTCTCTTACTACTATTTCGATATCCTGTCGAGTGAAATAAAAACTTACAACGCGACATTTGAAGAATAATAGGATTTGTTCTCCACAATACTTTCAATATTTTATATTGTACATGAAGTATGAATTATATAGTGACATTTTAAAGTGGCTTCCGTTATGTAACAAACGTTTTAGCCTAATAAAACTTGACTAAAAACTCAGCTAGGACTTGGAGACAAACTCCCACGTACAAGTATACAATCCTGACGTATATTTACAACATGACGTAAAACTTTCCTTTATGGCACAGCTGTGTGCTTGTCTAGACTCTAAATTTTTTAATCTCTTTTTCCTTATTATTCTGGCATGACATTACTATCAGAGTTGAGCAAAGTGTAGACAGAACTGCTGACAAGTCAAGTTAAATCAACTTACTTGGAAAGCTTGACGGGGTCGTAGTTTGTAAGAAGTCCATAACACAACTCCCTGTACTCGGGCAAGTAGAACACATTACACTTAATGACTCGTGACGACTCTCTCACCGACTCGTCTCCGCATTTGTCCATCCACATCAGTGTAAAAAGAAGTTCCTACAAGATAACATAAGCTAGAATATCTTGTTAAAACCACCAGTATATTATTGTACTACAAAGCATTATGATCCTCATCATCCCCGTCATCAGCATCATAAAACCCAAAACAAACAAATAACTCCACACGACATGCATCCTTCTGTCACTCTCTTTCCGTATTTACTTATTGCTAGTTATTTCTCTTTAATCTACTGAAACTAACATCCTACGCAAACTACAATCATGCAAAACATTCATTCTCATAGCATAAAAGCAAACTAAAAGTATAAATACTTATACCATCCCAAAACAAACTCGCTTGTTATTTCCTAAGTACTTCCTATATAATACAGCATTGCAAATACAGTATGCAGTATTGTACAAAGGTAATCCTGCACCAGGCTTTCTCCGAATACTTGCTTTTGGGAGGAGAAAGCATGTTACCTTAGGTTTGTTCCACACTGTATGCAAGAGCACTACAACTCCAATAAAATGACATATTATTTCTATTAGGTACATCAATTCACTTGAAAGAGAAAAAATTATTTTCCATCGTTCGTAATGCGGGGAATTGAGTCGCTTCCGTAAAGGTGATCCATCATGTACACAAAGCATAGGTTGACAGATTTCTTCCCCTCCTTCCTCCATGTTATTTCAGTTCAATACTATAAAGCATCCTACCATTTATCTTTAGCCACATTGAGTCGGGAAAATTTTTATCCATGTAGTATCCTTCTGGCTAGACTTGACTCGTTATTAACTGTTATCATACGTAATGTGAAATACCCAACATCCCACACAAAAGTTTATCCACTGGGCTATCAATAAGCATAAAAGCATTGTAAAGCGTTAACTTTTCGACTTTTTTACTTGCTATTAGTACAGCGGCTTTAAAATAATCTCCCTACATATTATGAAGCATTGAAAGGAAAGAGAGAAGGAAGTTAGCTCGTAGGAAAGAGAGTTGAACATTGGGATTGGGTTTTTTCGGGGAATTACTAGGACTGAAAATAAATTACCGTCGACACTTTCTACTGCCACAGCTGCACGTACTCGCCATTCTCACTCAATATGTAACCATTTACAGAACAGGAAGCAGAAAGTACCAACAGTAAGACAAACGTCCGACAGAGCAATAGAAAGTTCATATTTGATGAAACAAAGCTCCCAAATGGAACATAACATGGAATGAAAGTTAACGTACCTGGTAAGCTTGGAGAGCTAAATGAGCTCTTCTCGACCAAAAAGGTATTTTCTCTTTATCAGTTATCATCATCCCGTGGTAATTATCCAACAGCGTTTGAACGTAGTGGAACGTTGCAGTCGACATTGTTTCACTGTAAACGAACATAAAATAATTCATGTCTACACATCCGACTTCTAAATGCACTCTAGCCGGGGTAATTAGTTGGAAACCGGAAACATTGTAGACCAAGGTAGCAAAACGACAACCAGCCACATGAAAAATCTCCTGCCTGACATTATTATTACAGGAGAGAACATATCCACGACGAAGTAAAACAAACGATCTTACATGAAGAAGATAAGGTGTGCAACTAACTACACTCAGCATAAGTACAAAAAGAAATAAATATGAACACAGATGTTACAATTCTTGTGTTCCTTAAGAAAACTTCTCCAATGCCATATATGGCACTCGTACTTATATATAATAGTTATTCTTCCAAAGTAGAAAAAAGGGTAATCAATCATTCAGACAAATGAGAAGTTCGAACTGATGTCTCTCAGATTTCAATCTCCTTCTCGTTTCTCCTCTTTATCCGCTGCCTATTTTCTTTTACTTTTATTCCTATCCCTTTTCTGTAACAGAAGCGATTCGCTGTTTTTCCGAGTCTAGTTTGTTTCCATATAAAGATACCGGGGTGAATCTGATTCATCTTACGTATGCCTAGTTGTTGTTATGAAAGGGAGAAAGCATGATCAAAGTTTATGACTGACGACGATGCATCTTAACTCATCCCACATCAAAACATTCATAAACGCCAGATCAGTTACTCGAGTATCCATATCCAGGCGATTCAGTATAAAACAACCAGACTCGCTTGACATATCAAGAACAAGATAGCATTAGGATTACCACACAAAAAAGAGCAAGTGAATAAGACGAAAGATATTTCAAAGAAACTTTCCAGTAGATAGGACTGGGTTTTACAAAGAAACCGTATAAAATGGGACTGAAAGAAAGCGAGGTAAGTATGTAATGCAATTTCGACTGAAATGATCCATTTTTCATACACTTAGCAGATCAAGCTTTTTATGGCTTCACTTCCTTCCTACATTACATACCTATATACTGTATGCCAACGAATTTATATCACGCAGCTTCTATTCAGTTTCAAGGTTGCTCTCTCGCAGAACACCACAGACTGACAGATGCTACGCAATAAATAAAAGAAATTCTAGAAAAAAACATCATAATTTTCTCACAATTTCTCACAAATGCATCTCATATTAACTATTGTTAAAACCATATCTAGAAAAATTGTTTAAACAACTACAACATAAAACCTCCCATGCTGAAACCTACAACATGTTGCGATGCACTTTAGATAACGTCTTCGGATTCTTTACTTTATGCATTCTTTATGCACATGCCACAAATAAGGTTTCTTTTCAAAACTTGGTATACATAAAGTATTCATAACATAAATTTTACAATTCTATATGTACTACAAATTGTGCTCTCAAACCTAAAAACGTTTCCTGTATGTATTTCGATTACGAACATTGAGCTACACGACATAATTATACTTTTGAAATACACACCTGACGTATCCCATTCGGAATTTGTAATGCCGATTAAATTCCATGAAGAATTTCATCGCCCAAAGGTAGTACGTTTCATCATGTTCCTGTGTTCTTGCTCTGTCAATATTATTCTGCAAAAAATTAATTAAACAATTTTCCAATAGTAGATTAGTAAAGTTATTTTTCCTAGGGGCGACAGCTGATTAGGTAAACATAACGTAGCTGAATTATAATAATCCACCTTAACAAGGCTCATCATAGTGTTATAAGCGGCATCAATAAATTCCGAGCAAAATTCCTTAAGAATGAGTCTTATGGGAATGGTGGATCGACGGGTAGGATCTTCTTCCGACATTGTCATTCGATTAGCAGCAATTTTTTTCCTTTTCTACAGAGAAGTAAAAGAGAGGATTTATCTGGGACGGACTAAAACCAAATTAAAGCAGTATATTTCTCACAGCCAGCACAAACCAGTTCGCTTCACATATCTAATACCAATACCACACATGAAATCACGCTGATTTCATTCATTTAAAGTCAATTCAAGTTATAAATTACATCTCTCCTTTGACTCTTTTCTTTGAAAAGTGTCAAGTCAGACAAGCAATAGGAAAACTCAGTTTAGCTCCTTTCTTTCCACAACTACTTTTTCCCGTGGTCCCCATTATTCTTTTGAAACCCCTTTCATTTCATTCGAGTAACATTACGATATGTATTTTAGTGAACACAATGTAAGTTGTGGCTGAACTGTTGTGCTGTGTTATGTTCTACTACATTTTCCCAAGAAACCATGTCCTTCTTTCATCCAAGGAACGTACAGAGAAAGCTTCAGCGGTGGTCTTCCACTTTCCACTTGTACTTTCACTGACTAACCTTTGTAGAGTCCAGACTCAAATCGGCAACAGAACTAATAGGCTTGTGACACAATAAGCCCCGGCCACTTGGAGCTTCCAAGTCACGTATAACAAACGTTCCACCGAACCGCGAGTGCCTAGAATATTTATTCGCATTTTTTCACATCTTTAGCTCATCCAACTATTCAACCCTTTACAACACACCAGAACATTTCTATACCATACATATACCAATAGGTAGTTCTGAGTGAGTACCCAAAGCAAAAACAACGAAACTAAGAACATATTTATAGCACACCAAGAATTTACAACAGATACAGCAAAGAACACACCAGCCAAGCATAGAATAGCTACTTGTATTGCATCACACCAATTATGTGTCTACTCTATAGAAGTGGCTACATAGCCCCACCACCGTCACCAAAGACCATTCTACACTATTTACACTAAGACAGAAGCTTTCTCCATGTCTAATACAAACGATGAATCCCTTGTGTTTCTTCTTATCCTAATGTTTTTATAGAGGCACATAGAAACTGCAACACAGGGCATATACTGTACTAGATACCATAATAGGATTGAATTGAATTAAGACTGTATCCTACTTAGGTGAACATTGACATTATAGGTTAAATAATATTCTTTAGGCTTTGGCAAGGGAGAAAACCACGTTATGTTGGCTCCTAATACTAATAGGTGCTACGGTACACATCATCATTTCGTTCATCCATCCATTGCATTGAAAGGCAAGAAAGTACCTACGTAATAAGCATTCCACTCAAGGTGGAGGAGATAACCACAGCACAGCGCATTTTGTGTTCGAATTTCGTCAGAAACAAACTGTTACTGTACACAATTCAGCTTTTAAGTAAAAGTGACACGAAGACTCATATGTACATCCTATCTGTAAAAGTTGAATGTAAGACATTCTCTTATCTTTATCTCTAGTGTGGTCTGGTGTAGTGTGACTTCTTCCATGCGTAAGAGCTACGGCACCCATTCAACATTACGTTACGGCTTCACAACCAATTTACTAGCATTAATTTTGCTAACAAAATTTCAGTGTGGTGCAGAGTGTGGTATGTTCCCAATAAACCTCAACCCCTCTACCAAACTACTATAACCATTTTATGTCATTACGCACCAGCCACATAATAGCTGCTCCGTGCCTTCAAAGCGATTTGGAAATGGACTGAGAACGAATACGCAATTTTCTGTGCATAATTATGTGCTCCACGTCAAGAGTCTAAAATACATGACACGACAGTTAATAGGCGATTCTCTATAAGAAAGCTTTTATCTTGGTCTGAGTCTTGTAAGTAGTGAGTATAGCAGAGTCGATCTATTATCTATCCGAAATAGATGTAAGGAGTATATAACATGCATAAACTCGTTAAGCCTCTTTACATGCCATTTCCCCCTTTTCTGTCATCAAAGCAATAAATCATTAAGCTTTGGTTTGAACTTGAGCAAAACCCATCTCTTGATTATTTTAAGCCTTAGCTCATTAGAATATATCTTGCAATCACTCTAAGATCAATGAGGATGAAGACTCTTGGCAATAGATCATTACGGCGCTTAGGGCAAAGCAGGTTGGAATAGAAAGAGAATAGAAAGTATCTACTTAAGAAAATTTCATTTTGATTTCATTGCAAGTCAAGTCACTGTAGTCGTTAGCAGAACCTAAGTAGCAAAAGTCAATCTCAAAAGAATACCTCGTAGGGATTTTCTTCATTTGCATGGCATTCCTAACGGATTCCTTTTCTCGCATCTCTATCAATTCCCTCTCATCTTTCACCTTGTCTGCTTCATTTCTCGTCAGATTCGTTTTGGCCAGCTGCTCACCAGTTTGCTCTCGCAGCATCAGAGAGATTATCTATTAGAACAAGAACGAGTGGGGAACACAGTTAAATCAGAAATTTAGTTTATAAGTATATTATATTACCACTCTTTGAGATAACTCAATGATTTAGCATATTAGGTTGGCACTGACTGTTGGATTCAACATTACGGTGGTCATGGTGTAAAATGGAATCCCACAGTTGAGTCCCAAATTAAAGTCGCCAACTATTGCCTAGTTCACTCTGCCAACTTTTCAACTTATCTGTTGGGCTAACGCGCTAACAATATACAGTAACTAACCAAGTTTTCCTATCATCTTTCTCTCCACTCAATTTCCCCCAAAATCTGTTTAAGCACATGGACATTTATTTCATTTAATGTCCTACAGGGGAAATCTACCACAGACCAGCCGTTACCTGAGAAAACCATATTTCGATACGGTGCATTTTCAAGGCATTGCTTTTTCATTCTGCTATTCCTTAGTCACATTAGCCAAAAGAAGTAACTTAATATTAGGCTTTCTCTTAGCATCCAGTCCAACACTCATTCTCTTGGGGTATCATTAATGTCCACCATTTATTACATGTAAGTTTTGATAACTGTGTCAATGTCAGCATAAGAAGTAATCCACAAAACTGTAAATTGCCTTGTTTGGAGTTGCGCCGTATAGACAAAACCCCAACGTATATCTAACTACCCTATCTTTTATAAAGCACAGAATTCCTCCATTCTGTGCTTTCTTTCAGTCTTTCGGTAGAAACGCGAGAATTAGATTGACGGAAAGCAAATATTTCTTTGTATTAAAAAGTTTCAGGCTCATAAATGTTGACAAAGAGACAATTTCCCTTCACTGTACTGAAAATACGTTTGAAACATGTGTATTAATTGCAGACGAAATACCCAGTTGATAAGTACTTATTAATTGTACTTTAGCTATACTTACTTCAAATTTAACTTGTTAATTAGTGGGCAAAAGAAAGAAAAAAGAAAGTACTCACTTCAAGAACATGATGGCAGTACTCCTCCGTAGATTCCGAAGATGCAGCAAAGAGAAGAAGGTCTTCAATTCCCGAAAGATGCATCACCATTATAACCTATATGAAAAAGAAGCTTGAGTATAATGCGTGCGGTTAAAATGAGAGATAGGAAAGAAAGTGTCCCTTAACATATTTAAGTTTGCGTAAAGTTTAACGAGGACAAAACACAAACGATACGTAATGCGTAATATACAAAGTAGAGAATAAGAATTTAGTACTAACGCGATCATGGAGCGACGTGTCATCATCAGCACGCTTTTCCTCCGCCGGGTCTGCAGGAACTTGGAGAACATTTCTGATGACGATCAGTATTCTCTCGATGGTTGTTTTGTCTGCCAAAGTTCTTTCACTCTCCTCCTAAAATGTTTAAAAAAGAATAGGTTTAGGAACAAGTAGGATAGAAATTACCAATATGTATCAGTGAAAGGTGAAAGTAAACGGAAAAAGTTATTTTCATAACTCACCAAGTTTATAACTGATCTTAGTCTGTCAGTTAGACTTTTCCATAGAAGTTGGTCTACAAAAGCAGCCTTGTAGGACCTGAGATACTCTTCAATTTGGTTGTAGAAATTCCGGTAGCGTTTATTTTGTGGAATATATTCCTCATACACAACCAAGGCTGGAGAGGTCAGGTTCAGGAGCAATCTTTCAATTCCATTTTATTTTCACTTTACTTTTATTGTACTTTCCTTGTGCTTTACTTTATTTTATTTCATTTTATCCTCAGCATTCCCAATCCCCAAATAAAGCACAGTCGTGGTAGAACACAAAAGACCGCAATAATAATACTACTACGCTACAAACTACAACACAACATACAACAAAGTACATAGGTATTATTACTACTTCTAGGTTCTAGTACAAAGCATGATGGCAAACGAAACTGGAACCCATTAAGTATTCCTTGTACAAAATCCCACCCAACCAAACCAGCATACACAGATCCAAAACTGGGTTTAAGTTGAGGCTTTATTTCTCCCTTTTATTTCCGGCATTACGATTAGCCTCGAATGAGGATTTTCAAACAGAGGAGAAAAGACAATTTGTGATGCTTATGTTGAGGAAAATACGGCTATTTTGAATGCATTATTTAGATGGGGATTTATGACGGAATAACTGCGTCAGCATACCGCATAATAACCCGACCAAAACTCGTATTATAATGTAACTCCCTTTCTTCCTCCATCTCTATTACTACAGGTATGTCAAGTAAAACTTAAATCCTCTTTCTCCATATTATTCTTTTCCCTTGGTACTTGGCGTAGTATGGTTACTCTACTCATTCCTCTACTTCCCAACTTTCCCTACTGTTTTATAGTGTGGTGTATATAGAATTTTATATTCTACATACAACTTCTAGTTTCATCTAAATTAGTAATGAACAAATATAATTCATACATTTCAGTTTTCATTCGCAAACATGAATACCTAAGTATTTAGCGTCTTTGCGTGTACTCATTGTTGCATGCCTCTAGGACCATCTATCTGTACACTCAAAATAATACGTTTCCAGGATTCAAACTCTATACAATAGTCAAGTCAAGGTAGGAATGAAAATTACACCGTAGCGTAATTTTATTTGAGTAATATACGAATGGTATCCGCAAGATAATAAAAAATGCTGAAAGTACACCATGGAATACGACATACTAATAAATAAGCATTTCGGCAGCCCAATCATTTAACAATTCCTACTCACAACATGGGCTAAACCCCAATTTCAATTTATTTCTATTTCCCCGTCTACTGATCCCGTTTTTATGCCCCTTCTTTATGACAGTGGGCTAGCCAGAAGAAAGAAATAGCAACTTTCCCCACCGAATCTTAAGCCACATCCAAAGAATGGACAATTCCGAATTTTTCAAGTCTATAACGGTTAAGCCTTGTATTGCACTCCCCTACTGTAGTCTGTCCGTTATCTTACTGGATTCATCGCCTTTCTTATCCACACACAGCATACCAGACCATACCTGATGTGATATGATGATCCTTCTAGGTATTTTATAGGTAAAATGATATTATTGTTCAATGTAACTGTTAACGTATCACCCCTTTTCGTTATGTCAATTCCCTTCTTTAACTGCTACAGCTAACAATCACATCACAACCGTAAGTCTACATATGCATTACTGCAGTAGTGAAATTGAACCCAGATATCCGTTACTGTTACATATGCATTATTTAGTAGCAAATTTACGACCCACAGATAGTTTGGATGGGATAAAGCAGTCTGAATAAAAAGCATTGTCTCCATACCCCAAACACACCCATGTCTGTACTACTAGAATTGAGAAGTTGTAATATTATTGTTCGTCATGTAATATATCATGCTTTTGTTTAGTTTTCACAGTTCTTGCTTGTCTTTCCGCTACTGCTCCACCTTTCTTGTATGACAATCTATAATTTTCTCGTTTACAGAAACGTAACTATAACAAACATTAATGTTTGGCATGTTATACTTCAAATAGCTAAATAAGTATCTTTTCTGTACAAAGAATTTGTAGAGTATTTGATAGATCACACATTTATTGCCTGTGTGTACATACATAGCAACATTTTGTGACCGAATGGATGTCTCATTTTATGGTAGTTTTCTCCTAACCTATAAGCACTGATCCTCAAAGCAATATTCCTCCATCTGTATTGTATGCAACGAGAAATCTAAGGAAGAAAGCCTTGTATTTGTGTTTCGTGTCATTTACTTTCTCAATAACATTTGTGGATATTGGTTTGCCAGGGAAATTGTTATTTTTTAGCATTCCTAAAACAAGCAGAAAGACTAAAGGAAAATGCTGTGCAATGAAAGGTATACAAACCATGTACGGTGGGGAGCAAAGGACAAAGAGTAAGAGCGAATTCTACAGCTAAGAAAAGATTCGACATTCCCAGAAAACACACAAAGATGAGCCAGTAGGGTAATAGAAAACGAAAACGTAGCGAAGGAAGATGGTGAATGTGTAACCTCAGAACGACATCATAAAGCTCCCGATCACTGTAATAGTGCTTGAGAAGTGGCAATAAATCTCGTTGAACGACTTGCGCTTGACCCAACAGGCGACGAATTGAGTGGTTATCATCGTCCCGTCTCATATACAACACCAAGTCCTTTACACACTCTGCAAATGTCCACAAAACCAAACAAATGGACGAATAAAATCTTATATCTACACTGACCCCCTATCATACAATTTCAAACATTATCTTAGATTTTATACTTGCGATTAACAATGCATTACCATTAGACCATTTTACAGTACACATATTACTGTGCAAAACACAATAATCAAGACACAATTTCTAAAATTTCAATACAATCCTAAAATACCTATTACTGTACATTGCTATTTCCTATACTAGTATATATTTGACAATAATAATTCAAAATACAAATACAATTTAGGATGTAATGGAAATTAAAGAACTTAATAGCATTGCATTGTTAATTATATTATAGTACAGTACATTTAAAATGGTATTTACTACAACAGTAAGCGTACTTATTGGTAATATTTTTTGGATTTATTTTTAGAAATGAGTACGTAGGAGTTTAGGAGCTATTGAGCCTACGAAATCTGATGGACATACAATAGAGTAGAAAGAAATCCCTTTATTGATTTACTACGATACATCTTAAGAAACTAATTGGATAAAAGACTGAGTGAGCTGGTGTGTTAAGCTTAATGAAGGTGGAATTGGAATATAAGTCGGGCTAAAGGGTATCACTAATAACTTTTCTTTAGTTTTTACGACAATAACACCCTCAATAGTGTCATAAAATAGAACACACAGTTGGTAGCAACAATAATTTCAGGGTAAAAGTATCTTAGAAAATATTTTCTAACAAATAAAAGAAAGCAAAGGAAAATCTATGATGCTTTCGGTATATGACATTGAATCTACATTTGATAACGTAAGTACTGCTGATATCAAGTTAACTTAAATAAAACAGACTTTTAGAGTTAGATAGCTATCCAGTTCAGTCTGAATGGCCTGAAAGCCAGGGAAAACAATAGGTAACAGCAAAAAGTGACCCATTTATTACACTAGTAGAGACAAATAGCTAAGTGATAGAAGAAAAGAAAATTGTAACTGACCGAGACAGTTTGTGTTCTTGTAGTAGTTCTGCTCGTCTGAGTATCCGATGGAATTGCACGTCGCTAATATTTCAGCTGTCAACCTTTCATCCATTTTCCTTCAATTCGAGTACACTACTTCTTCAGCAAAGTTTACTTGCTTTCCCTGAAAAAACAGATAAATGAATTTGTCAGTCGTTAAAAAATCGGTGCAACTGTCAAATGGAACAAGCTCTGTTGATTCCATGCCCGTATGCTTAGAAAATTTGGTACATTTAATTTTCTTTATCGTTTAGTCCTTCAGAGGCGAATCGAGCAAAATAGTCCACATCTGTTATATTACGATTTAAACTTTTGAAGTCAGTCAAATATTTCTATCGAAAACGGATGTAGGTAATATGCTTAGAAAAATTGTAACTAAGCATGGTTGTTTTTGTAATGCAAAAGATTGAGATTATCTTGCTCATAAATTATTGTCCCCTAACTAAATTCCTTAATAACAATGACCACATTCACACACTGTATGATCAGCATCATATAATAAATAGAACGTGTGAACTTAGACTTTATTTAAACGAAACAAATTATAGTCGAATTCGAAGGATACTGCTAACCATTTTATTAATTCAATTTACTCAGATTTCCCTGCGGTCAGCAATACGGTTAAATTGAGAAAGGTTGGGATCGAGATCATTTCATAATTAGTCAGCCAAATGGAAAGTAATATGTCCTATTAATGAACTAAAAACAGCTAGTCAAAATATAATCACTTAACAACATAGCTGAAAACCATAACAAAACTTCAAACCATATACGATATAATCATAAAGCACCATAAAGCATAAAATACTGTTGCATTAGAAGTTTAGCTGTGAACCACTGTTGAGACGAGACATTCTCTTTGAAACTTATTATTTTCTGACTGTTAATAATTCTGACTTTTAGTAATTCTGATTTTTAGTAATCCAACCAATTGGTATTCATTTCTATATATCCTTGATTTGTACGTATTGGATGCAAGAGAAACAACGAGAAGCTTCTCGAACAAACGTTAGAGAAGTAGTAACATGCTTTTGAGAGGAAAGTTCCTCAGTTCACAAGAGGCACGCGGCCAGGACGGTCGTGTGCTCTTGTTCTCTCAGTTGGCAGGAGGCAAGCGGCCAGGACGGTCGTTGTTCTCTTGCACTCCAATACAAGTATGTGACTTGTAATTGTTCAGTGATAATTTTGAAGTATATTTAATAAAACCCTTTTTATTAGTGATTAAATATACAGTTTTCGGTACAAGTGCTAATAGTTATTGCCCCATGTTAGGAGGACCTTTGCTATTTGACTTGCACCAGTGTTTAGAAGTGCCTAATCTGAAGTACCCCAGTTAGGCACATATAGATTGTTGGCGGTTAGTTCTCTAGCATCAAGTTCATTTACTGGATTCTCCAGTAGTAACCGGTGAGCAGAAGTGTTAGGAATTTGAACACTAATCAGTCATCAAACAGTTTATTATACAGTCCACTAAAAAACATATAAAAATAGAAACACCCAACTTTCAACGTCCGTTCATTTTGGTCCAATCGAACCGGATAACTAAGAGGTTAACGGTGGCCGTTGAAGTAAGTGTTAAGTGTTCTTGTGTTCGGATTCAGCGAGGCAAGATCAGGTCCCAATTACCGAGAATTGGCGACGAGAATTTGTGAAGGTGACAAGAAGGCGACTAGGAGCAGATTCCAGCGTCAGTCATCATCAAGAAAGAATTATACCCCTTGGAGAAGAACCTTGGTGGGAAGCGACGCGTAGGTGAGCCTAACGTCCAAGAAAGAAAACGACAGTACGTCAACGGTATCGTAAGTCATTTACGACATATTAACTGAATAAGAATATTCATTGTAAGTGGTGTAAGTTGTAAAGTGAAGAATTACAACTTACGCAAGAAGAGAACAAGTAGCAGAAGAAACTCTGCACAAAAATTTCTACTGGATTACCAAAGGACCTGCAAGTGCAAGCCAAAAGTAATTCAGAACTTCGGTGATTCCAACAATAATGCTGGAAAAAACGGTGATTCCAATTCTACTGGATTACCAAAGGACCTGCAAGTGCAAGCCAAAAGTAATTCAGAACTTCGGTGATTCCAACAATAATGCTGGAAAAAACGGTGATTCCAATTCTACTGGATTACCAAAGGACCTGCAAGTGCAAGCCAAAAGTAATTCAGAACATCGGTGATTCCAACAATAATGCTGGATAAAACGGAAATTGACCTAACCGTGGAAGCCCAGGAATAGGGTGAAGAAACGGCGGTCAACTAAGAAGTCCTTAGTGGAGGCCCAGGAATAGGGTGAAGTAGCGAAAGGCAACCTCTGGCCTGTGGAGTCCTTGTGTGGCGTGGATGCAGCAGTGGTAACGAATAAAAATCCTCTGGCCTGTGGAGTCCTTGTGTGGCGTGGAAGCAGCAGTGGTAACGAATAAAAATCCTCTGGCCTGTGGAGTCCTTGTGTGGCGTGGAAGCAGCAGTGGTAACAAGAAGTCGGAGCAGTGAGTTGCATCCGCAAAAAAGAAGTCGGAGTAAGGAGACTTGCATCCGCAAAATAAGCTGTGGACTCCTCGTGTAGGATGTGGAAGCAGCAGTTTTATTCACAAAGTCGAAGTAAGTATGTTGAAGACTTATGTTCGCAACCAAAATAATTACCTAGGAGATTGATAATTATGACGCTTACAAGTAGTCTGGTAGTCAATGACAAAACATTCAAACTTCGCTTTTTTCAATTTCTGCAAACTTTGAGCCAAATTGAAGTCACGAGTGAGCGTTGACATTCATTTGGCTCAAATGTGACCTCAATTTGGCTCAAATTTTTCAGAAAGTGAAAAAAGCGAAGTTTGAATGTTTTGTCATTGACTACCAGACTACTTGTAAGCGTCATAATTGTCAATCTCCTAGGTAATTATTTTGGTTCGCAACCCTATAAGCTGTGGACTCCTCGTGTAGGATGTGGAAGCAGCAGTTTTATTTATAAAAGTCGGAGTAAGTATGTTGAAGACTTGCGTCCGCAACAACCCTCTTCTGTGAAGTCAAGTACGACGTGGAAGCAGAAGTTCTAATTACAAGATTACTAACAGCCCAAGAAAAGGGTTGCGAAAATCATTTTGAAAACAATCAAACGGTTGAGCAGATGGAGAACCCAGAGCTGCTGCAATCAATTGGTTGAGTAGATGGAGAAGCGATTCAGGAAGAATCCTGAATTATCAAAAGAATATAACAGTGTACTTCAAGAGCATGAAGACACATGGAAAAGGTTCCTGATTCAGAAGTGAACTCAGAAAAAGAAGTTTATTATAGGCCACATCATTGTGTGGTAAAAGAAAGTGCGACTACTTAACTACGAGTAGTCTTCGATGCTTCAGTAAGTTTAAGGACTGGAGTATCAGTGAACGAGAATCTGATGGTGGATCGAAACTTCAAGATGACTTGGTTGCCATTCTTATGAGCTTCGGACACACAGAATTGCAGTAACAGCGGACATTGCGAGAATGTTCCGTCAAATCAAAATTGTTCCAGAAGAAACCAACTATCAGAGAATAGGATGGAAGAAATCTGGAGAAACAGAAACGAAAGATTATCGACTACTGACAGTCAACCTTTGATGATTTGATGACAGGAGCATCAAATACAAGTGCAGCTCTTAAGCTACAACGAGATTTAACTGAAGTTCTGGACAAGAAAAGTTCCAGTTAAGAAAATGGTCGTTTAACGACATCGGATTACTAAAACCCCTCCCTCAAGAAATGAGAGAGATAAAAGATACTTTGAAGATTGAACTGATAGTTCATAGAAAACTTGCAGTGGGATGACACCCAAAATGAAGATCAGCAGAATCTCTGGAAGAGATGTGCTGAAGAATTGAAACAGATAGAAAGTATCAGGATCCCCCGGTACTGTTCTTTGGTACAAGTGATATTGAGTACCAGTTAGATAGATAATGTGATGCTTCGGAGAAGGCACACGCAGCAGTAGTATACTTGCGTTCAAGGAATGTCAACAGAAAAGAAGTTACAACCTTGATTGCTTCAAAAACAAAAGTCGCTGCAGTTAAGAAGAAAATTGTGATTCCAAGAATGGAATTATGTGGAACATTACTATTGAACAGATTAATGCAGTGCGTTAGTAATGCATTAAGAAACAATGATGTTAGTGACATGAACGCTTGGTGTGACTCAACTGTTGTCTTAGGTTGAGTATCCAAGCACCCTACAACATTGAAGACATTTGTCGGAAACTGAGTGGCTGAGATTCAAGAAATCCTACCTCCCAACAAATGGTCTCACATCAAAGGAACGCCCAATCCAGAGGATTGAGCATCAAAAGAAATATTTCCAGCGGAGTTGGAAAATCATGACCTGTGGTGGAACGGACCACCTACAGATATTTTGGTACAAGCAGATCAGCCTTTATCTCTAGAAGATAAAGATGAACTCAAAAGGGAACTACGTGAACACAAGGTTCACACCACTATTACTAAGAAAAAGCAAGAAGGTAATTCTCTGGAAGATTACTAAAAACCAATGATAACTGGGATGGATTACTAAATGCCGTCTCAATGAAGTTAAAAGGGAATCCGAGGTCCAGTGAACCTTCTGAGGAAGACTAAGGACCAGCAGATATTAGTTATGACAAGAAGTGTCCTCTACTAATATCAAGTAAACATTCAGTGACTAAGTGGATAGTAGAACACTATCAGGAAAAGTATTTACAAGCAGGATCTCAACTTTCACTAGCAAGATTGCAGGAAAGGTTTTGGATCATCTGAAATTGAAATTTTATAAGAAAACTAACAAGAAACTGTGCAGATTGTAGTGCAAATCCTAACCGTTGAAGACATGTGAACAGTGCGAAAGCAATTTAAGACATGTTTTAATTGATTCCTTTAACAGTTTCTTTAACAGATCCTAACAGTATGACGCTAGTAACTCCAGGACAGTTCTTAGTTGGAAGGCCAATGACAGAAGTCCCGGAACCTAACGTATTGGATATGACTATGAAAAGATTGAGCCGATGGCAGCTGAGGACGCGAATGTTCCAGCATTTTTGGAAACGATTAAGTGACGAGTACCTAGTCTCACTACAAGGGAAACCCAATGTGGTGGATGGTGAAAGAAAAATCTCAATATTGAACAAGTAGTGTTAATCAAGATGATGGCACACCCTCTAGAATGGAAAACTGACCGAATAGTGAAAGCCTTCTCCGGAAAGGACGGCAAGGTTCAGACTGTTCGTGTGGAAACGAAGACTGGTGAATTGGACAGACTAATAGTGAAGTTGTGCCCTTTGCCAGATGATAAGTGAACATAATGTAGTGTTTACTTTTAGTATGATTTTAATAATTTGAATTATTCATTATTTTCCATTCATTAACTTATTGGATTACTAAACTAACGTTCTTTATGTATTTATAATAATCATTTTAATGATGTTGTTTAACTTGTATACTTTGAAGTCTTGCATACTTCAAGGCCGGGAGTGTTGAGACGAGACATTCTCTTTGAAACTTATTATTTTCTGACTGTTAATAATTCTGACTTTTAGTAATTCTGATTTTTAGTAATCCAACCAATTGGTATTCATTTCTATATATCCTTGATTTGTACGTATTGGATGCAAGAGAAACAACGAGAAGCTTCTCGAACAAACGTTAGAGAAGTAGTAACATGCTTTTGAGAGGAAAGTTCCTCAGTTCACAAGAGGCACGCGGCCAGGACGGTCGTGTGCTCTTGTTCTCTCAGTTGGCAGGAGGCAAGCGGCCAGGACGGTCGTTGTTCTCTTGCACTCCAATACAAGTATGTGACTTGTAATTGTTCAGTGATAATTTTGAAGTATATTTAATAAAACCCTTTTTATTAGTGATTAAATATACAATTTTGGTACAAGTGCTAATAGTTATTGCCCCATGTTAGGAGGACCTTTGCTATTTGACTTGCACCAGTGTTTAGAAGTGCCTAATCTGAAGTACCCCAGTTAGGTATATATATTGTTGGCGGTTAGTTTTCTAGCATCAAGTTCATTTACTGGATTCTCCAGTATTACCCGGTGAGCGGAAGTGTTAGGAATTTGAACACTAATCAGTCATCAAACAGTTTATTATACAGTCCACTAAAAACATATAAAAATAGAAACACCCAACTTTCAACGTCCGTTCAACCACCCTTTCCTATCCTTAAGTCGTACGCTAAACGCTATGCTTCGTATGTACGTCTAGGCGTGATTTGTCAGCCATGCAACTCCCAGTCCAATCGGTTTATAACTGCAGTCTTATAAGATTACAAGCAATACTTTAACTATCACCATATATTTAGTGATCTTATAGAGAACTTCCATTACATACGTCTTTAGATACTTTGTCATGTAAGTATAGGGTGTAAATGCCTTAGAAGAAAAACGACTAACTCAACTGTGGTAAGCTAAGCGGATTTCGTCCTACAAATAAGCTTGACATAGCTAATTTTCCAAAAGATCGAAAATACCGGTCCCGATGCTCTATTAAGCAGTTTTACAAGCTTACACCATGGCGAACCAAGGTAAAGAATAGAGTGAAACATATATACATGCTACAGTTATTTACATATTTATCAGTGATCTACTTTAGGGATAGTACAGAAAAACACCCCTGGAGTTTTCTTGTCTTGTGTTCCCATTTCATCATTTCATGCAAACTCAATGTTCCCGTTAGGTATAAAAGTGGTTTTTTAATATATGGACCCAATACACTAAATTTGATTTAGTGATTGAAGGTAGGTAAGCTATCGGTATGCATTGTGTGGCATATATAACGATATTCAGTATTGTTATATTGTAGTTGTAGCATAGACAAATGTTTTAGTTAAATAAGGAATTGTAGTGCATATAGCATAAATAATATGGTATTGTATAGCTATTTTAAGTAAAGTAGAAGCAACATACGACAATATATTAAGTATGTCACATAAGTCACATTACATTTTCGCCATATTTGTAATACATAGACACATAAAGGGGTTCTTAGAATCACACATAACATTAAACAAGAGCACTTTCTTTGAAATGTGCACATACAATTACATATACGCATACTTTATTTTTTGTAGTATTGTTAGCACGCACCGCGAGGCATGAAGTTATCTTACATTAGGGTATATTATTATTCCATAGGTAATTCTTGGTGTACTAGCACAAATACAGACCTAGAGGAAAGTGGAAGAATTGAAATTTGAAATTCAGGCAATATAGCATGGCATGGATAAAAACAATTCGATTTTGGAAGAGAGCTAAGAGCTATGCATGCAACTACATACGTATACTCGGAGGTACGGACACCAAGCTCGTTTAACTTCAATTCGATTCTCAGGTTTGGGGGTTGAATTTCATTCCCTCATCCTTGACTTACTTAGGGCTACGTACCTACCTATAGTATCAACTACAAAATTTTGCTATTCAGAAAAATGCGATGAAAGTAGATACTCACTCACTCAGTTATTTCCAGTCGTGTCACAAAATGCTGGCAGAGACGATGTTGAAAAAGTCCAGAAATGAAAGTGCTGGAGGAACATGTGTATGGATGGCTGGAGAAATATAAGGCGTATGATTGTATGCTCTGTTGGAATGGAGGGGAAGAGGGAGAAAGCTCTTTTTCTCGCATTATATTATGTACATTTTCTCAAAAAGAAGGGATAGCTTTAGATAGGTATGTAATGTACGTAAAGTGCGTGGTATTTGCCGTCTGAATTCACATATGAAATGTAAAGATTCTAAAGATCGACTGAGATCGGAAAGGAAGGAATAAGACAGAAATGTAAATGTGAAATCTCCTATGCTACATGGGGAAATTCTGGAAGAGGAAGTGATGGGACAACATCTGCACAAAGGGTTTTTAACTACATTTAGGTAGTCAAGTCAAAGTCAAGGCATACATTTCCAATAAAATATATGCTAATCATGGTTTTAGTAATTGTACAATACAATATATGTACTATTCACAACTATTCACATTATTACATTCTGCCCGAAAGTACTAAATATCCGCAGGTGTCAATATATTTATGATTCATATGCTGTTTTTAACGCAATAGTAAGTATACTTAGTATACCGTATACCTAAGCAATTTTAGATTTAGGAAACTATTTACATAATGTACAATCAGTGTTCTATCTACCACTGGGAGGGTGCTTAGTGCTTAGTGGTAAAAAGTGCTTAGTGGGTGGTAAAATTAGGAGGGTGGTTAGTGGGAAAAAGTGCTTAGTGGGAAAAAGTAGTATAAAATAAGGAATTGGGAGTAACAAATGTTTCCCGGTGTTACTTTCTTTTAACATAGCTCAGTTTACAATTGTCAATTGTGTTCAGTGTACATCTAAACGAATTGAAATCAATTGAAGTTCAATTCATGCAAATGAAAACTGAACACAATTGATATTTAGTGTGAAATAAGTAATTGCAGAACTGAAAATCTTAATGTATGACAAATCATTACTTGCATTATACTTGGAAATGCATTTGAACATATAAAGTACAGCGCATTTACTAGGCTGCCGCGTATGAAACAAACAGCCATAACTTGTCTCCACTCTCCTTTTAATAGTAAGAAAACTGCAATGCTTTCCTAAGGATTTCTGAAATGAAAGAAGTGTTATGATAAAACAAAACGTTGTCACTTGGAGTGAATTATTGCAATTTTATCCAATAAGTGATGTGATCAGTTATTGAATGATCAGTTATTGGACAAATGTTGCAATAATTTGTTTTCATCATAACATGTAGGTTTGTTTACTTCAGAAATGCTTAGGAGTGCACTTTTCAGTTGTCTTCACTTTAAAAGAAGGGTGAAGACGAAGGTAGAGCAATGTTAACTTCATATGTTGTGCAGTTGTGCCCTAAATACGCTGACTTTTACCCACTAAGCACTTTATACCACTAAGCATTTTTACCACTTTTTACCAGGTGGGTGGTAAAATCTCTGGATGGGTGGTAAATATTGAACACTGTGTACAATGAAAAGCAGTGAAAGCAATAATTTTATTATACCCAGACTCACTGCACTAGTGCATAGTGAGACGGTGAAAAGTGAGACCTTTGAATCCTTGGTGTTGTATTGTATGTTGACATGTTGTAGTTGCAGAAAAGGAGCCCGCGTCTATTGCTGTGTCGTTACTCGTAAACCATAGGAAACATACTCTCGTGTTACTTTCGTATTTCAAACCAGACAACGACCATCCAAAACGAACAGCAAGTGAGAAATACAAGTCCCAGACAGTGTACCAGTCTAATTGGTTTTAATACCCACCCTGTTTTAATTATCTCTTACATCTGTCATTCTGAAATTTCAGAATTTGTCAACATAAATAACCTTAACATAAGGTACAACAGTGTAACTCTGGAGTGGTGTTAAGATTTCAGATGCATGGTTGTTTAAAACTTTAAGGTACATTTCACTTTTGTCTTTATAAATAAGAGTATAATATAAACTGAGTTTTAACGTAACAAAGTACAAAAGTGCAGTATTATTATTAGATTTCGTATTAAATTGGTTATCAACAGGTGATTGCAAAAGCATGTGATGAATAGATGTAATCGTTTTCAGTTGTGTTTATGCTGAATGTTTGCACTGGAATGGACAGTTAAATCTTAATTTCAATTCAAAAATTTTGAAAATTTAAAAGAAAAATTTCAAGACAACTGCAATCGTAAGTAATTTAGAATAGAAAGATATAAAAATGCCGATTAATACCCGATCCATGAGGAAGGTCACTCAGCCGAGTCCTGCAAAATCAGCAACAATGAAGACTGGCATTGTGCGAACTATAAGTGCAAAACCCCCTACGGGATCTAGAGTAAGAAGTAAGAAAACTACTGACGATTATGTACCTCTTTCTTCGAAAAGTAAAGAAAAGATCCCTGGCACCAGGGTCAATAATCCAGGAGAGTTTGCTGGACATCGATCTGTTGCAGCAGCTTTAAAAATGGAAATTAATAAACCTGCCCAGCAAATGAGTAGCGAACAGGAAAAACCTCTAAATTTTCAAGCCGAATTTGAAAATTTGGCTAATTTTTTCGGTTCAGCCATATCAAAAAGTCAGGAATTTTACAACATTTTCAAGGTATTAAAATCAAGTTTGTAGTACTCCTCTACTCATAATAAATATAAATGATGAATTTTCAACTCATAATAAATATTCAATGATGAATTTTCAACTCATAATTTGAGTTTACCAAGTCCCCTTTTACTACTCAACCACTTATTGCCCTTATCTGTTGGTAAGCCCTGTTCACTCGATATTTCGTTTTAAAACTAAATGGTTCCTTTATTTTGTTTTCAAATACAAATCAGGAAGCTCAGGAAGAATTTAATTGCAATCTTCAATTAAGTAAGCAGTTACTGGAAACGAGGGAAAGGGATAGCTTCGCAAAAGTTCCTATGTATCAAACTCCGCTGGGGAAGCAGATGTACTCAAAGCTATTTCCGTCTTCGGTGCTTAGTGAGTGTATTGCAATCATAGCATAATTGCCTAATAATACATTAAAATTAATATTTATAGGGATAATCTTTACTTGTATTACGTATTGATGAACTCCTGATAACCTGTTAATAATGTTTCAGGGAATGCAGAAGCTCCCAAACCTAATAAGCGCATGCGTTCCCCAGAAGATAATAGTGAGGTCAGCAGACCGATTGATCAACTGCCGAAGACTTTTGAATTTGGAATCAAAAGCCCTATGCAGAAGAAAGTAATTATTGAAACTCTTGTGGAAGAAAATGCTACTGCTCCGTCGAACGTTACTTACGTTCAAAATGTTATGGAAAAATCGGAAGACAAATCGGTAGATTTGTTCCCAGATGAAGATCTTGAAGGTTGCGATCTCAGTGTTCCTAAAGTCTCCCCACTTCAAATTATTCCCCAAAATGAAAGACGGGTGGAGGATTCTTCTTCATCTAGTGTGTCTGCTCTAGTTGAGCGTTTTGAGTTAAAAAAGGCCAAAAAGCTTTCCAATAATTTTACTGTGCCTTCTAACTTAGAAAAACATCAAGAAAGCATATTTAGCAAACAAGAGCCAACGCCTATGGAAAGTGAACCATGTGCTGAATCCGATAACATAAACGGAACATTTATATTCGAAAGTAGCGTTGTTGAATCACCCTGTAATACGCAGACTATTGCTACTGTGGAACCAGCTACAGTAAACCAATGTGCCTCACAAAAAGATGTTATGCGAGCAGCGAATGCAACTTTTACAAAAATCGTTGCGTATAAAATGGCTTCCAACTCCAATGATCAAACATTTTTAGTCAACAAGAAAATTAATAATGAAACTACCAAGCTCAGTATAATTATGGATTCCGAATCTGAAGATGAATCAGCACCTTCCGTTTCTAATAAGACTTATGTAACTGTTAAAGGTAATTGTAGGTTCAAATATTGTGTTATAAATTATGTACAATTACTGTAAAATGCTCCCTTCTATGGTATTGTTTTCCTTGTAACAAGAGTAACAATTGAAGTGTATTGTTTTCCAGACGTAGAAAGGCAGACAGAGAAGAAAACGTCCAATACTCAGGGAGATAAGTTGTCAAAAGCACATTCTTCCTCGAAATCCACGTGTAGTACAAAATCTGGTGTAAGCTCGCTGAGTTCAAGTTCATCTGGGAGTATGAAATCAGCCCTTAGCCAACCGTCATTAACCAGCATTCCACCGTACACAAAAATGGGTTTAAAGAACACAGTGTTGACTGGCTCTGCTGGTACGGTTTTCGAAAAACAAAAATTGGTTAAAGAAAAGGAGAGTGATATCAAAAAACGATTAATAGAAAAAGAAGAAGAGGCAATGAAACGAAAATTGGAATTAGATCAAAGAAAAATGGAGCTGCAAAAGAAGTATGTTTCAGTTTCAAAGATCTTATGTTTATTAATATTCCTAATTCATCAATTTACAGTAGATACATCTGAAGTCATTGTCTCATTCTCATTGCCTTTTATTCCCTAGAAAAAATGAAGAATGGAAACGGAAAGCAGAAAAAATGAAGGCCGAAGAAAAGAAATTCCCTCATGTGACCGTACCTTTAAAAGTCCCATGTAAAGGGGTCACCGGCATAAATCTAAATGCTAATGCAAATAATTTCAAAGTCGGCAAGGTGCCGATGCCCAACATGCTAAAAGGGCCTACTAACGGCTTCTTTCCATCTAAATACAATCCTAAATTTATGGTATATTTTAATTTTGCTGACCACTTATAAGATTTTAGTAATATTTATCAAACTGGGACGCGTCTCTTATGTTTCAGCTGCCACCAAATAATCCACCGCCAAAAATGCTCGACGAACCAAGTCGAGATGACTCATACAGAACTGCATTCGACGGCTGTAGTTTCCTTGATGTGACTGACGTCGACCCAGCGAATAATTATGATATAACCAAATACGAAGATATAGATGAAGAGTGTAAACATAGAGAAAATAAATCGATTCCAGAATGGGCACAAGGTAATTAATTTTATAAACAATGAATTAATATTTTATTATATCATACATATTTAAATTTGCTGTTTGTCTGACTATAAAACTTTTGAAATAGGAAAAAATATTACGCTTGCTCTACTTAAGCAAATTCCGTACGAAAATGCGGATCTTCATTTCTTCCCCAGAGTGGATCCTAAATACAAATTATTTCCTAACTTGTGATAATGAACGGATATTAATTATTGCAAGCCATTAATTTTACAGTAACCTTATTAGTTTGACACCTAAGCATTAGTTTTATTGAACACGAACGAAAAAATGTTTAAATAATGGATGTTTAGAATTTTATAATTGTCCGTATTGGTTTCATGGTTCTTTTACAGTTACGTTACTGTATATTTGTAGTGTCAACTAATGACTAATAATTTGAATCGCTTGCCTTGCTTATTATAAATTTTCTCAGAATGATGAAACATGTATTTACTATTTGCTGTATGTACTCAAGTGTGGGATAATGGGATAATTGCTGATATTTCACTGTTTACCAAAAGATGTTGGTACTTCAGATTAAGTGTACTTATTCTTTCTGTAAGGGTAATCTGTTTCCCAAAATTAAATTATAAGTAAATATGTACTCTTTGGAGTGTAAATATGTGACTTGTAACTGCTGGAATATTACGTTTCGTTTAGTAATTAGTGTATAGGTAAATTAATTTTGTTTTAGAAGTCGATAAGTAAGCAGCATTGATGCGTAGTAAAACATTAAAAAGATACCTAATATCGCTTTAGTGCCAATTTTTGTATGTTAATTGTAACCATTTTGGTTTTTCATTTCGTAGAACCATACATTGCACTAACGAATGGTTGTTTGTTTTAAGATTTAGTTATGTGAAAATAGAAAAAATAAATCTAGTACCCTGTCCATTGTGAAGTTTTATTATTTCCGTTAGCAGCCTGCATCTCCGTTTTTCAAAATAAGTTTTAATAATTTTCAATGTCTTATCATATTCCTTTCAATCGACCCTATATCGATTGTTTGTATTACCATTTTTCTTATTTTATATTCCCCAAGAGTGCCGTTTAATTAAAAACTCAAACAAAGGGCTAAAAATAGATGCGTCTGGTTTTATTTTTGCCCTTTTGCAAGTAATGTACAATTGAATCAAAATATTTAAAATTATATTCTTATATTTTCATGGCATGATTTCTAGTTCTAGGATTACAAGTACAATTTGTATCATGTATTTACATACCAGCCTAAAGCAAAGGGATTTGTCAAGTTGAATTGAACTTTGTATGAACTTTTCCCCAACATGTTATTCTTTAGTTTTGTTCAAGGTTTACACAGAATAATGATGAATGAGAGGGAAAGGAGAAGGGACGAGTGAATAGTGTACGCGGAAATAGAAAACATTGTAAATGGCATTTGTGAAGGTAGAAGTGAATTCTTAGCGTGAATTATTTAAAATCAAAATCCATAACAAGCACTGGAGAGGTTAAGAGGAAGAGAAAGCTTTCAATGGGATTTGCATCTCAAGTCAAGTCAGTTGTTTTCCTTTTACAAAATAGAAACTCGTCATACACAAGAAGTTTACAAGTTGAAGCTTTACACTCTAGTATTCCATATACAATAATATAAGCAGAAGCAGAGCTAAAAGTGTGTTTGCCTTTTAGTACTGTACCTAACTCTCTGCACCTTTGTGAGTGCTTGTAAGTTTATATTTGTTTTATATGTTAGTATCTACGTATATTTACAACTAAGTAGCAGTTGTAGTCCAACAGTACTCTCTGAATAGCCTACTGCTCTGTTTTCAATGTTTTCCTTCTGAAAATATACGGAGCAAGCAATGTCTGTAAATAAATACCTATACAGACATTGCAAACTATGCAGTAAAGTTTCGCAAAGTCAGAGTCAGATTTGTTTTCACTCGACATCTCCCTTCTTTTCCTACCTTGTACTGTTGTTCATGTTTTTGTATTGTAGACTTTTCCAGTGTAAACTGGAAAGTGTAACTTATTTAAAGTATACTTAAGTATATTGAAAACCATGTGTCTATACTACTTTATACAAATGCACTCTATTCTATGAATGTACTAACCCCAAATATAACTTTACATGGTTTTCCCTATTTCTATAAAGTACAATACACCTAGGTAGTCCATAGTAGCATGATAGAATAGGAGAATATTCAGTTTGTATGTATACATACAGATAGAATAGATGAAATGCATGGCACTACTAACGGATGGAAAAAGTGAGACACTTTGCTTTCTGGTAGGAACTTAAAGGAGAGTTGTTGGAGCTCATTGCTATAAAAGGAAAGAAGCTTATTCTTGAAGTGAGTCTCTTCGCGGTCTCTCTCTTCCCTTTCTCCGCGTTACTCTTCTTGAGGAGGAGAACTGAATTCATGGAAACCGAACTGAACTTTCTCCGTAATGTAATGCTCTTCTTTCTACTATATTGCATTATGCGAAACATTTACTTTCTGGATTGTATTGTATATTGTCTGGCTCTGGCTAAATTAATACTTACAAAGTTATTCTATAAGTAAGTACAGACTAGAGCAGACACGATTTTGGTTACATTGCTTGTACTTTGAGAAACGGAACTGCTATTACTATTCTATGTAAGTGTGCGCTCATATAATATAAGTTAGTTACCTAACTAGGTAGGTTAGATTCTGCTGATTCCATTTCGTCTGTATATTATGTATACTAAATAAATGTCTGTAGGTCTCCTATGCCTATGTATAATGTACTTGCATTGCATAGGCACTTATAAATGCTTTCCTCCTCCGTTGCGTAAAGTTATGTGTGTTTTGCTTTGCTCTCTTAGCCCCTGCCAAGCCGTGTGTCGTTCCTTGGCTTTCCACAAACTTTCTCATAAATAATTCAAAAGAAGCAGAGTAACCTAATTTTCTGCTGTCTCGCGTCTTCCTTCTCCATTACGAATTCCTTATAATAGGCACTTGTGCTTGTGAATGGTATGGTAGTAGACTCAACGTTACGGAATTGTCTATTCTGCTCTCTGGTCTTGGTCTGGTTTGGTTCGTTTCCCTGGTTTGCTCCACTCAACTCTAATGTTATCATCCTCAAGGTATATCTTTATGTAAAATTAACTGCTTGCTTTTCTCCAGGTTATTGCAGAATTTGACTTCTCTCTCACTGTAATCGTGCAGTTCATCACATTACCCATTTCATAAGTATCCATCCACTCATATATCTGTTCCCAGCAATACGTTGACAATTTACACATAATCCGCAGTCATCCAACCACTAATATTTCATTTCACCCTCCGTTTTTAGACACAATTGAAATATGCATGTCTCTATAGCCAATATTTTATGCATATCTCCCAATCTAAACATCAGATCCAGTAAATATTCAGTTTTTGCGCTAGTAGACCATTAAATATCACATAAGGCTCTCCAAGTCCATCGTACAGCCTAAAAATCCATTAAGTGTTAGCCAAACAACTCATTATTTATTTCTATGGGTTATACTGCAGAATAATTTCGCATTTCTGCTCAAGATCCCTTGCTTCCGCATTACATTTATTCACTTCGCTGTTCTTGTGCAGTAGAGCGAACTAGATGTATGTATACCTACTTTGCATCTAATAAAGTACAACTTGTCTAGAATATTGTATGTACATGCTAAAAACACTCATATGTATTTAAGAGCATACTTATTATAAATCTAATGCATATAGTACCTACTTATTTTTATACGCACATATTGTTGTTGAATAAGTAATTTCGGTTTTACTACTTGGCAAATAACATGATAAACCAACAGTTAATTTACCATACTTACGATTACCCTCCATGTCTACAAATTTTATTTTCCTTTTTATTAGTAACCAAATGTTACTTACGTTTATCCAACAAACATGTTGGTTTCTGGCAATTCGTACAGAAATTACATTAACGTCTCCCTTCTATGTTTTTACGTTGTTACTCCATTTTGCTTTCGCATTTGCAACTTATGTGCAATGCAGTTAGGCATTAGACTACAAGAGGAATCCCGAAAATAACTAAAATTTACGTAACGTATACTATCATCTGCATTTTACCTTTGTATTTGGCGTTATTCTGTCCTTTGACAGTCTTTGTAAGTTTGTCAATACTATAACGAAGACAATACTTATGTGACAACGAGTAACCACAAAAGGAGATAAAATTGAGAGAATCTTTCTCCAAGGAGCCGTTCTCCAACAGAGAACCTCCCTCTTGGTGCTAAATAACTGTTGAGAAACCTTACAGTGACATTATACTATTTTGGTGTTAGTGAAACGAGTATCCGTTTCGATCCACATCCATTTCTACCGTTTCAATGATAGATATTCGTAGTAGTATTACATGTTTATATTTATATGCAGAAAACCTTTTCAAAGAATATCTACATCTGCAATTTCGAAAGAGGGGAAATTATAGGCACCTCAAAAATAATCGGTTTACCCCAAGAAAAATAGTCACTACGTTTCATTACAGTTAAAACATTTAAAAGTAATCAAATCTCTAATATCATTACTCTGAGCTAGTAATATACCGTTGTCTCAAGTTTTAAAGCAATTTGCTAATGTTTTAGTACATTTAGCTCAAGCAAAGTACGAAAAGGTGTATTATAAGTTCGGAGTAATGATATTTGAGACTGGATAAATATTTTATGAGGTAAAACGATTATTTTTGAGGTACAAGCCATTTCGAAATAACTATCTACGGCTGATCTTGGTATTGTAATATTACTACATTAGTAATCGAATGATAAAACTCTATGTAGACATAACGTGTAAGCATGCATAAAAGTAGATACATTTTTAGAAAATTCGTTTCATTTTCCGTTTCTCGGTGTGTTATTCATAATTCGTTTCACTGTTGTGGTTAGGTATGTTCCCTCTGTCGTGATGTGTTCTCTTGATAACAGTGGTACGCACGAATTTTCCATGTATTTTCGTTGTAAGGTAAATAGAGATGCTAAGAAACGTAATGCTTATACTACAGCATTCACTATACATCTCATATTTATATTAGTGTACACTAGAAAACCAAACACGCGAGAATGAAGTACAATACTGATCACGAGTTGCTGATGCACTCTTCTATAATATCAACACTACTGAAAAAGTAACAGCAGTGGTTCTAGAAATACCCAAACTGAACAAATGAAGTTCACGGAAAAGACCATAGACTATTGGTTATGTTTACATAACTTGGTTCCTATACCGAGAAATAAATTCATTGCGTAGATAAACACATTCCCTCAAACATACAAATACGGATACAGTCTCAGTCTTAGTTATACGATTATGATTCACTCCTTTTATGGTAGATACAAGATACTCTATACACTTTTAGAGCATTGAAAGCTTGCCTGTGGATTGCGATACAATCGAATTGTATGCGATGGAATAGGATATGACTGAAGAGACAACACGATAGCGTGAACAACAAAATTACTTTGTTATTCCATTTACTGTAATGCACATTTTCTAATGTAGCTCTCCTGTTTTATTACCAAAATAGTCTTTCTGGTATGGGTATGGATAGCAAAAAAGTAAGTTTATGCGACAGAAATGTACATTTATAAAGCAAATATCTAAATGTGGAATTTTGAATGTTTTCCAGTTGTTACATATTTAAAGTTATACTTCTGTATCTCGGAAAGTTCATGAAGTATTTGATCTGAGTTGCTAGAGTATGTAATAATAGAAGAAGAGGATAAAAATAAAAATGCATTTTAGTTGGTGCATTCAATTCTATTTATTCATGGAGCAAGTTGATGTTATATTGTGAGAAGGTTATTCTAGTATGTTGTCCATTGTATTTATTGTGAAATGGATGCATTTCCTTATCTTGCGATGGGATGTCCTCTCTAAGGATTTGTTCCCTTCTTTCTATTCATTTTTATTTCATGGTCATGTCACATCATACTTGTAGCACTACTTACTACACTATACAACAATACAGCAAACACTCAGCTCTTCCATTGATGCATTTTTGATTAAATTCGCTTTCAAATGTACATTCACATACTAGGAATACTGGAATATAGAAATTTGATATTATATGACATTCCACTGTGTTGGCTTTGGTTTTTTCATCATTTATTACTCACAGAGGCTCGGTTTCCTATTTATTTTCCGAGAGATTCCGCACATTATTCTGTTGGAATGAAGGAAATCCGGATAGAGAAATACACACTAGGTACATATTTGTATTTCTTCTTTGTCTTGATGGCAAAGAAGGCTTTCCTATGTCTTTTATGCCTGTGTTGACGCTTTACATTATCTACGCTATTGTAGCTCTCATCAGTTCACTTCAGTTTCATTCAGTCAAACTATTTTCTCCTTCTGACTTCTGACACGGTAGTTCACGACTCTACGAATTTTCCTCCTTGCGTTTACTAGTATAGAGATTACTCTAAAATGTGTTGACTGTACATTTATATTTTCTATTCTCTGGTATATTATCAAGTATTTGGGTGTAGTATGTTGTACTAGAAGGGATAAATGTGTTATGATCAATAGTCCCTTATTTCTATTGTAGTAAGTATGCACAGAGGAAGACAAGGAAAATATAAAGTCAGTCAACCCGTTACTAGCCGCTTTCCTCATTCTCAATAAAGTTAAGCCGAACCGAAAGAAAAAGAATTCGATTGTAGAAAACATAAGGGATTGCCATTACATTACATTGTGGTATGACTCAACTAACGTGCGTACCATAGAAATATCAAGCGTGCTTTTCTTTTTCTAGTTTGCCAAATGTATTTAATACGTACCTTCTATATAGCAAAATGCATATGTACCATATATAAAAATAGTAGTATTTCTAGCAGTGAAAGGTATTCTTCTAATAATATCTGTGTAAGATTTCTTTCTGTCTGTTCTGTCGCTCTTTCTTCTGATTCTGGTTTGGACCGTGGAAAGAATTCGATATATTTACACACTTTGTGATATTGAATCGATCTCGTCTAGTTTCAAGTCTACCTATGTACTATAATACGCAGTATATTTGCTTCCCTCCTCTCTGTACTTACAGAATAAAGATTTTGATTTTCAGTTGCATCCAAAGTAGAATCCAACTCTGTGTGTGTACTAAGAAATAATATTAAAGTAGAATAATACGCTTACACATTTTCTGCTATTCACGTGTAAAATCGGTGTGCAATTTTATCTATTCAATAGCGTAGTATAACCAAACCTACCTGCATAGTTGGTAAGAAGTCTCCCGTTTAGCTAAGATACATGCAGATGTAACCAAGATGAAATTGAATTGGCAGATTTGAGAAAATTGCTTTGCATGTTCTTAGGGAAAATGGAATTTCATATAGCATCACGGTAAATGCACTTTGTTAGTTCTCCGTGCGTAGTCAGAGCTTTTCTCATTTCATTCGTTTCGTTATGTCTTCATCCTCATTTATTTACCCTATGTACTTTAAATGCTAAAGTGAATTCTGAATTTTCTTTCCTTACACAAACCATGTCATTCTAAACGTAAAATTGCAATACAAATACATCAGGGCTATTATTACATTGCAAATATAGTAAATTACCTTCGCATTCTTAACAACATTTCTTCGGCAAAGGAAAGCAATTTCCAGTTAACAGGAAAAGGAAAAATTATTTGCAATTGTATAGCTTACCGGAAAATAGCTCAGTACTTTATTAAGGTTTAAGTTGCAAAATTACATTTACAGAGAAGAATGATGTCAGGAATTTCAAATACCCATTACAACATACCTTATGTAGTATATTGTCCTGCAGGAATTAATACTTCAAGAACAGAAGCAATTTTTCAATAAGGAGTAGCATTTTCTGTTAAAATATTATGTAAGTTTGCAAAGACCTCATTTAGCTCGGTCATAAATGTTCTGTAACATTTCTTCTTGAAAAGCAATAGAAAATTAAGTTTGCACAAGTAAAGATTAATATTTCCTTTTACGGTAGTATGCTAAAGCTAATGCTAGAGGGTAAATAATCATAAGTTACATTTTACTCTCCTAAAGTTGGAAATGATTCACTCCATACCAATACACATTTATATATACACTATACACATATATTCACAAAAAGTACCAATTTTGATTTGTAAAATAGTTTGCTCCAAATCGTGAATCTTTATTGTAACCAATTGTACCATTCATAAGTTTTCATTCAATGAAATAGTTATTGAATCAGTTTTATACAAGCATACAAAAATACAAAATGTATTTATAACGATAGTATACCTTGAGGTATATAAATATAACAAATTCCAAGAATAGCACATGCCATAAGAGAAACATTCTTGCAACGTAATATTAAGCGGCAGCTAGCATAAGTCTACTAATACTACTAAATAAAATAGAGGCATGTTGTATACCATCTTCTTATGTAACATCGTCTTAATAATAGAAAAAGAAAGTCCCGGAGATTCTCAGTAACGACTATCTTCTTGATCTACCAGGAAATCTTCCTTAGGCAAAACTTTTGCATAATTGAACTCGTCAAAGAAAGGCCGCAGATCATAACTTTTCATTATTAATGACTCTATATTAGAAGGAACTACTGCAGACTTCATTCCCCTTTCTTCCTTTCCCTTTAACTTAATGATTGTGCGTGTAGTGAAAATACTTGTACACACAACCATGACTAACAATAAGTTCGATGTATTTATACCAATGCATGCACTACTACAAAATGGGTCTGCCCTCCCATTTCCTCAGCCTCAGAGACTTTTAGGCGGAGAAACACTAAACCTAGTTCCACTATTCATTGTTTGGAATAATGAACAAGTTTCACCGGATAGCATCGCTTCATTTAAATAGTTTTCTCCACTAAAGAATTTTATAATTACATACGTAGACATAAACTCATTGGAACAATAAGATGCTTACATAAAGAGAAGAAAATAGTTGTTGAATTAACAATACGAAGTTCTTAAGCTTTATTATTAGTTTGAACTAGTTCGAATTTCATATTGTTTAATAACGTCCAAGAAAAAATTTGCTTGCGATTTCCACATATATAGTACCATCTGTAATACTGCCAACCATAGATTTTCGTATAACGAAAATTTACGAAATAATTGACTTTGCTATTAAACTAAAGTGAAATACCGTTCCAGAGTTATTGTTTTTCATCAAGCGATAATAATTTGTATTCGTATAGTGTCATTCCAAACTTGGTTGAGTCTTCTTGTGGTAACTATCTTGAAAGTTTCACATGGTTTCACAAATAAACTTAATATTTACATTATTGTTGCAGTGCTACCCTCTTTCACTAGTCGTGCATGTGTATCTCATTGAAGGTGCATTTCTCTGACTGTGGTACGTATAAGAAAATACGAGTGTTCAGTTGTATGCGTAATGGTTCTTGGTTTCGAATCAAAAAATTCCCTTTGACTTTTTCTTAATGCAGTGCAGTGTAGGTTGGTGCAAGGGAGACACATGCAGGAAAGAGAAACAAAGTAAGAATACAGACAAGACATGATAGTTCACTTTGCATAAATATGTCAGTAAATTTTCACCTTTCTCCTTCTCCACTCATAAATTCATATTTCGAATTCTGCTCAGATCCCGAGGGGAAGGATGAAAATGGAAGGCTTTCACTAACAGACAGCAGATAGACATCCAGGCTTAATGCAAAGCTCGCAAGTACAAAACTAAAACACTGTCTTATGAATTCTGATTCTTTCTCACTCACTCACGGGCTCACTCACTCAGTTTTACAGAAAAGCAAACACCTATGTGTTTCGAAATTTGCATTTCAGACACTGCATGTGTGTATATCTAATGTAATAACGTGACAGCTCATTTTCCTCTGCAATCTTTACCCTTTACGCTAATGAAGCACCATATGCATTTTCATATACCTATCTGCATGTACAGTCTAACTTAGCTCATGTGTTATGTGTACTTCGTTAGCATGAATATTTATTCAAAATTACATCATGCAAATTTGAATGCAGATAATGTCTGCATTCAAATATATTGATATATTATATTTAATTCAGCTACTGTAGCTGTAGCTGTCTAATAAAACATTCTTGCAGCCAGTTATTTAGTGGCAGTTTTTTTAATCGTTTTTATGAAATTCATGATAACTTTGATTTACAATTATCGAGCATTACAAATTATCGAATTACAAGTCTTTTTTCCCTGATCAATTACAATAACAAATTACAGATTACATTTAAAATAATTAGTCAAATTGGTTACATAATCTGCATCTGCATATTTTCAATAGAATGTTACATTCAAATTCCGTTACACCGTGTAATCCTCAAAGTAACAAAGTGAAGCATTAATAACTGCATATCAAACTATCGTTTGATCGCTAGCTTCGTGCTTTGGAAAAGCTGATTAGCAAAATACGACATTTAACAAATATGTTAAAGCCATGATTCCGAAACCATTTGTAGCGGTCTAGTTAGACGTTTGCAATCAGAACTATAATTGTAGCATGGTACTTTTAATTGTATCTAAGCTGATCATACTCATGCTTTGGATTATTAAAATAAGTAGGCTCAAAAATCCACCGAGAAGAATATGAATCATCATGACGAATCCGCACTTCGGACAGTTCCGATTCACGCTGAAGGTCTAACACGTCATCTGTACTTTTCCTCCCGATGACATAACTTTGACTTATACAAAATGATCACTAAGGAATCTGAATTGTCATATACATAACTGCAGTTTGCAAATGATTATCTTAATCGGCTTTTTAAAAGAATATATGCAAATACATTGCATGTAGTTCAATTAAAATGTATCCTTCACAATGCAGCTCAGCTAAAGTTTGAATTTCACAAGTTGTTGAAGTAAAGAAGAGGAAATCAGAAATCACGAAAACAGTATATTAAATAAAATTCAAAAAATGCTAGGCTTTTTACAAATACATATATAAAGTTTCCTTTTCGAAACAAGGAAGTAGTAAAGAAAGGTGTTCACTTATTTTAACCTCATATGTTTTTAAACTTTGAGCTTTGCATAAAAAGGTAGTGCTAGCAAGAGAAGAGATACAGAGTAGGAGAATTTCAGATGTAATTGGTTTAGGCATCATTGATCCAAAAATATTTATCTATTCTTTATATATAATACTTATAAAATTTATTTATATTTTATTTATCTAATCTGCTGGAATATTACATGGAATTCACTCTTAGGAGTTCTTAAGTTTTGACTTGCAAGTAGTCTTACTTCTTAAAATGTGCATCATAAAATGCATTATGCTAAATTCAATGGAGACAGTCATAACAACGAAATTTTTAAAATTAGCTCGCCCCCTTTTTGTATTTAGCGTCTCATAATATCTATCTGCATGTACAGCGTACAGTCTAACTTAGCTCATGTGTATTTCATTAGCATGAATATTTATTCAAAATTACACCATGCAAAGAATGCAGATAATGTGTGCATTCAAATATATTGATATATTATAATTCAGCTACTGTAGTTGTTTAATATTCTTGCAGCCAGTTATTTAGTGGCAGTTTTTTTATCGTTTTTATGAAATTCATGATAATTATTAATTATAATTTAATTCCGAACTGTTATCAAAATCCTCATCAAAAACGTAAGCACTTAAAACGTCTTTGTAACTTGATTAATTGAACTGAAAACAAGTTACATGGATTTCCCATTTCAATGTTAGAAATGTGTTACATATATCTGTAGGTACAGTCTGCACTATTTCTCAACTAAGAAAGTGTTATCAAGTCTTACATTTCCGTTACACCCGTGTAACTCCCTCTAAAGCAACAAAAGTGAAGCATAAAAAGCCTGAATATCAAACATATCGTTGTGGATCGCTAGCTTCGTTGCTTTGCGTTATAGCAATGCAGTTCTTAAAAAACAATTAGAAAATAAAATGTTAGCACATCATTAACTTCACCAGAAATTTACTAATCTTGGTACTTATGTACTTAAATGTATTTGTTAACCCTAAAGCTGATTTTCTATACTAATGGTTTTCTTTAGATTAGTTTAAAAACCACTCAGACTGCACCATCCCCCTCTAAATCCTCCGAGGAAGAAATAGAACGGTCATCGTGGACCGAACTCCGCCTGTAGGACAGTGTTCGGCCCGTCTCACGCTCAGAGGAAGGTGCTAGATCACGTCATCGTGGTTTGTTCCTTCGCCGAATTGGCTAAGGGTTTGAGCTTACATACTAAAGAAATGATCCTTTGAAGTATGATCTCGAAGTTTTTCCATCCTACACTACTACTACCCACTATCCTAACCTTCTTCTACCTAAACGGCTTTGTTATTCCTCTCTAATTTACACCGGTTACTTTACCATCAAAAAATTGATATCAATTAAGTATACGAAATTTTTAACTCTCTTTCAGAGTTTGTAATAATATTTAGTATTTTTTTAACATTCAAAGAGTTATATGTGTTTGAGTATTTATAAATGTGTTGTCACGCATGGATGGTTAGAAAGCACAGTCAGTCTATTTACTTTAGTACAGAGAAATTAGGGGCAGTATTTATGCACGATGCGTGTTATTATTCAATCGCGAAAAGCTACATCATGCAAAGTGTACGTGTACATCTAATTTATTTAGTGAGTATACAAATGTCTCACTAACGTGTTGAAATATTTTGAGTGTGGGATCCCTTTGGGTTCAATCAGTAACACCGTTGTGACCTTTGACAGTTTTTATTGAAACCCGTATGCACGTGTATTGTGTGTGACTTGTGTTAACAATTGGGCCCAAACCTATTTCTGTTAAATAGGAAACAGAGATGGGCACAAAAATCTACTTATCATCAATTAGAACTTTTTCGAATAAATTCAAACTTTTGATGTTTTCAGTCATCTTTATTTCTTTTGTTTTCCTTCCAGTACTGCATTATAAAGGTTTACAAATGGTTTATTGTGGTTTGCAAATCCATTAGCAATGCTGTAGTTTTTGGCTGAACATGTTCTAGTTAAAGCAGACGAGAGCATGCCTCCTTATTCATACATCAAAATGTAATTGTGTATGTGTTTTTCAGCTACCCGGTTGAAAGTGCCTTTTCTTAGTATGAAGTTGTATTTAGGCATACATGAGTTTGAATTTCACATTTGTTCTTACGTATAAAACTTACATGATAGGGGAATGTCTATGCTTACATAATTAATATCCATTTATTATGCTATTTGAAAAGAATTTTAGCAAAATTGCTTATTTCTCAGTTCAGCACATTACTGACTTATTGATTACTGAGTTATGTCAACTAAATGCTTTTACATCTTTCTTCAAGTGTAATGTATGCTTGTACGTGCTTTTTAGAGTACACAAATGTCTGCAGTTCTTGTAAAATTCTTCTAGCCAAACTTTACACATAAGTATAAATTCTAATCGAAAACAGAATTGTGTAAATATATAATTCGTCTTTCAATGTAAGAATCAGCAAAGGAATATCACTAAATTATATGTAGTTATTAAAGCTAATTTAATAAAATAGCATTAGCAAAATTTTAAGTATCACAAATGCTGTTTGTCCAATGCTTGTCGTTATTTACCATACCCAATAATAATAATTTTAGCAAATTATGCGACCATATATTATGGACTATGAATATGAGAAAACAGTTTGGTGCTCTCTATTTTCTTAGGAAGGGAATGGGAAGAGATTATATTGGTGATTGTGTCACTTTAAGACAAACCCTTTCCTATATCGTTATTGTACTAAATTGATAAGGAAGTATGCAACGAAGAAATAAGCATATGAACATGAACATATTTATTATGGCAAACTAATCTGTTGTGATGAAATACTTAAACTCAGTTAGCTCCGACTTGTACTTCTACTGAATAAGTACTGCAACTTGTATTAAACTTACTCATTCTGTACATCACACTTTAAAGGTAGCTTCTTAATTTAATAATTTGGAGTGAATTTCTATTTCATTGCATTTGCATACTTGCAATGAGGCAAAAGGAGTAGTAGCTATCAAATATTTAGATTTTCTGAGCATAAGGACAGAGCTGTATGTACATGTCATCTCTACAATAAAATATTCATTAAGTAATGATGACGATGGCATTTACGTGTTTATAAAGACACTTATATCAGTATTGGCAGCACTACTTTTCAGTATTTATTAGCCTGAATTGCCATAAATTTGTAAGTTCCAGTCCAAAGTTCTCACAACCAACCTTTCAAGAGAGAATACATTTTGCAGGAACCTTAAAGTAAGATGTTGACGAAGAAGTCATTAAGGCTTCTTGGAAGAATTGTTAGAATGTGCCACGCTATCAGAATGATTCCTTACCAATGGGACTCAAAGTTATTGAAGTTAATTCCAAGTAAATCCTCACCTGTACCTTTTTATTTTAATTTAGCAAGCATATTAGCTTACACTGTTTACCTCGTCGTACAAATCCCAGCTTTGAAATCTGTCGTAAGTCGATTTAAAGCAATCCTAATCGTTGCCCACTTGCTGTATACCTTAATGTTCCTTATGATGTCTGTAATTGCCTCAACAATGTTGGCTCTGAAAGAAGATACTCGCCTATTTTTCAACGATTACATAAATGTCATCATGACTTTTGGAGGTACATGCATAAAACTATTATTCTCAAACATCGTGCATTGAATGAATGAAAGTTGCAAATTAACTAAATATTGCTGGATTATTGTTTTCAGAGAGATATTGCCAAAAATCAAAGAACACCGAGCCTAAAAAGAGTTCAACGGACCTGTTTCTGAAGTGGGTTTCACGGTTAATGCCTCTGATGGCACTGGTTAATATATTTCCTTTCCTGAAATACAATCGATTTCCTTTTTGTTATTACTCTGTGATACTTCCACATATTGGCAAATCCTATTTTCTTATTATTACCATTGCAATATACCAAACTTATGTTGTTTTGTTATCTACCTTTCTGGGCTTGTTCTATGTGTCCGTATTAATTCCCCAGATTTTGTGTTCTCTTGAGATCCTAAAGATAATGAAATACAGGTAAGCAATTTACAAAGAATATTATTTAGAATAGAACAACTTTTTCAATATCTAGTATACAGAATAGTAATGCGTGTACAAAATGTAAAATACTTCATTCTATTTAGAGCACCGAAAGATAGGGACAAGAATATATTCCTGACAGAAAAAGAAATTCCATTAATGCTACGAAAAATGCAAATACTTGCAAATGGATTTGATCACTGCGTCACGTCGACTATTATCCCAACTCTAGTTGGTTGTATGATGACTCTGAACATTATGGGCAACTATTGTTCAGTATCTCTACCTTTTGACCACCGTCCTGTAGAGAAGGTAATAATGATTTACATTTCAGTTTGCATAACAATGTTCAATGCAATCGTTCATATTCTTGGAGGACAAATGTTCAAGCTCTCTACAGCTACGATTCGATCTTGGAGAATACAACCTATGAGTAATAAATACTTCAAAAAAGTATTAAAGTCATGTCGCCCCCAAAAACTAAAAATCGGCATATTTTACTTCATCAGAATGAATAATACACTCACTGCAGCTAACCGAGTCATCAATTATACGGGAAAAATTCTCATCTGGACAGGTTTTGGTAAACAAAAATAGATTTAGCCACCTGTAGTAGTAATCTCGTTTCATATGGAACCATTCCACTATTACATATTCTAGTGGACAATACTCTGTTCAATAACCTTTTCTGTAATGTAATGATTATTTGTATTCGAAACAGTCACCTCGATAGTACCTACTACCTACTAGCTACTCATGAATTTAAGAATATTAAAATACACTATGTATTATTTCACAGCTAAATAATATGTTATGAGTTTACCTACAATTTAAACTGCTTTGAGAACTTCGCTAAAACCTCACTAAGTCTTTCTTCCCTTCATATAAATATTATTACTTATATCCTATTTTCTCTACTGTAAATACTATTAACTTGGCAGTATCAGTATGCAATTAATATCTGTCATTGTTATTGTTATTGGAACTCTGAATATGAAAAATTAATTTGTGTAGTACAACGTAGTTACTATTTTGCTGATAGTATGACTTATAAAATTCCCTTCGATATACATAGAAATAATTTAAATAAAATAATATTGTCTATTTTCCCTGACCCAAATAACAATCACTATTTTTATGTATCGACTGTGATATAAAGAAATTCTAATTATTTGGTCGCAGTTAATTAAACCCGAATTCTCCTGCAAGGCTATCCACATCGCCTCTGCAAGGACCTTGACTTACTATATGTTACGTATTATTACAGTTCACTTAACAATTATTAGTTTTCTTTTGTTTGGAAGGAATGCGTGCTAATTTAATTTTTTTTAATGCAAAGGCACTGTAAGTACAGGTACCTACATACAAAGCTACAATGCAATGATATGTAAAAACATGGTTCAAATTATAAAATTATACTTAAACTCTGGTTTTTCTAGGAACATTTTTTCTATAAGGTTTACAAGACTTATTAAATATTAAACAATAATCAATAATTCATACAATAGCTTAACCATCATAGCAAATGTAATACAACTTACCAACTGCTTCAGGTACCTTCCACCGAAACGGCCAATCCGAATAGCTCGGACAAGGTTTATAAATATACTTACAGTCGATATATACGGGAATGTATTTTATATAATGGGCAATTGTATTAATGCTTTAATTTAGTTTTTCATTTTGGTAGCTATATACATACAACCGAAGTCGCAGTAAAATAATCCGAGCTAGCAAATGGCAAATAATAATAGTATTTATTCTTCAGCTTTTGATACTTGAGAACACCATTGGTAATACAATTGCCAAACGAAACACACTCATAAAATCAACTCCTGTAATTGTTTCTAATATAGTTCAATGCACCAATATCTACCATTATAATGGACGTAGGCGGTACTAGTATTCTAATACTAGCAACTAACTGGAAATAAGTAAATAGTGAATATTTTGAAGTAAAACTATAATATTTGAGTAAGAAACTCGCCCTGTGTGTATCAATGCTCATTATGGAGTAATTATATAGGTATTGCAGAGGCAGACACTATAATTCAGCACGAAACTAATTGTTTTCATACACCTGAAATGGTGTGACCAAAAATGTATATCTCCATTACTTAAAATCAGACAATGATAAAAGTAATATGCTAACCCCAAAAACTTTAAAAATTATTGGAAAATGTGTGACAATGTGCCACTCGTTAAGGGTAATACCCTTCCAGTGGAATCCAAAGTTGTCCAGATTGGAGTTAACCAAATCTTCCCTTATTCCGTGGTATTTTACTTTATTCAATGGGCTACTGTACACTACCTTCTTATTTCTTCGAATTCCTGCACTGAAATCAATCGAGAGTACTGCCAAAACTAGTTTGATAATGGGTCACTTTGTATACTGTCTCATGGCATCTCAGGCCGCTGTTTTATCGATCACTACTATTCTGATGAAAGATGAAATCAAATCGTACGTCAATCACTACATTCAAGCATACTTGGAGTTTGGTGGTATTTCTATTATTTTCTATAATTATTCAGTTTTAAAATATCTTGACAGAAATTTTTCAAGTATTAATAACAATTACTTAAGCATAAACCTGTTTAATATAGAGCTATATGGAGAACGAAAGAAAAAGGGAAAGGTATCGTTGACAAAAGCTGACGTTTTTCTCAAATTGGCTATCCATGCTCTCCCAATGGTAGGATACTACAATATTCTCCCATTATTAAAATTCTACAGATTGCCATTCCATTACAACTCAGTTCTCATGCCTTTCGTTGGAAAATCATACATCCTTATATTTCTCTTAAGCGTTTACACTACTTGGGTTATTTTAACAAGTTGCTACATTTGCACATTCTTCGTATGTATCGTGCTTCCACAGGGAATCGTTGGTCTTGAGATTTTTGCAATCGTAAAGTGAGTAATGATTTAAAATAAAACACTTATTGTATTATAATTATAGAAGCTGAATAAATTAAACTAAAAAATATGTGTCCCTTAGGGTACCTAAGAAAACTGACGAGGACAAAAGAATCTACCCAACAGCAGAGGAAGTGCCAAATTTATTTCGCAGTATCCAAATAGTTGCAAATGAATTCGACGCATGCATAGCCGCATATATTGTTCCTAGCTGTATATCCTGTATGATGATTGTTAGCATACTTGTCAATTATTGTGCTATCACTTTACCGTTTGCGATTCATCCGATCGAAAAGATAGGCTTCACCAGCTTTAGTTTAATGATTTTCGCATTCAATATGGTTGTATACTTAGTTTCAGGAAGCTTATTTAAAGCCTCTACAACAGCACTTCGGTCATGGAGAATTCGTCCTGATAATACCAAATATCTTAAAAAATTCCTAAAATCATGTCGCCCGAGTAAAGTTAAAGTTGGCCCCTTTTATTTTATCCGAAAAAATAATGCACTCACGTCATCAAATCGTGTTATCAACACAACAGGAAAACTCCTTATTTGGACTGGATTTGGCAAATGACAGACATCAGTATCAGTTTAATGACTAAAGCAAATAAATAACATCCCGTCATTGCTATACACAATTTACGTTTTCCTGAAAAATGTACTTCACCACATACATGTCAATAAATAATAGAAATGCAATACAAACTTTGTAATAATACCCTCAAAATATTCAACTAATGCACCAATGGCAGGCGATGCTATACGGCTAGGTTAAGTTTACAAAAATATAATAATTCTTGAATAAATGAGTTCCTAAGAATACAGTTTTTTTTATCAAACGAACTAATAATTATTACCACTAAAATAAAAAGCTTTATAATATTACACGTTGCCGACTAGGACATGACTTGTGACGTACACTTAATGCTTTTCATTGCTAATTGAGTTAGGCTTGCTAATCTTGATATACTTGCCTATAATTGTCTGTCGGGAATCCGAAGTATATTACTCAAGCGCTCTACTCAACTCATGTCACTCTTCAGCTGCTTTAAAGTGTAAACGTAAAGATCTGGATCCCCTAAGACGTCCCCTATTTGTGCACCCAGCTACCCCACTATCGCTCTGGTGTGCCTGTTCAGCCTGTTAGTCCGTCAGTATTCTCTCAGCTCACGAACAGAAAACACTCAGAAGAATAGCTGCAATATAATTTCGAATTTTTTGTTTACTGTGTAAATCTATTGTTTTCAATGGAGGATAGTCAAATCCCAGGTGGTCAGACCCCAAATCGGGATTCAAATAGCAAAACCGTCACGGTTGACGAGCTAAAAAATTTATTATTGCCATCCTTACAGGATATGGTTAAAAGTGCTGTGGCCGAAGCCACTAATAAAAGGTCTCACCCTGAAAAATCCATTAGAACCAGCGTGCAGACTGTGAACGATTCATCCGATAATGACTCGGTGAACGATTCAATGTCCGATGAAGGACAAATATGGGAGGATGACTTAGATCCAATATCCCACGTTTCCAATTTGAGTACCAAGTGGACTCCACCAACCAAAACCACCGATTACTTACAGGTGACGGTTGAATCAATCGAATCAATTCGACTATTTTGAAACTAGACAGTTTTATAAAATATTTAAGATAAAGATTACGTAAGCAATGTATTGCATTCGAATAATTAATTCTGACAAATTAAAATACTTGTCATAGAAATCGTTACAACGGTCACTGACCAAAGACGAGAGGACAATCTTAATCAAATACTAAGACAAAGAAAAATCTCCCTTAAACGCAATTATGGTTTGCAAGCCGTCGAATCGACGCAAAGATATATGTTGGACAGTGTCGGCCCATTAGCCAGCCTACATGCGATTGCCACTGAAGCAGAATCTAAAGATCAAGAATTAAACGCTCAAAATGTCATTTCGCACATTAATTATGGTATTTATCCTATACTATAAACAGTATAAAAGTTTGACTTGAATTAAAGAAAATGAAATAGATAATTTTTCTATTCAATAATCTTTACAGCATTAGCATTCATTGGTAACGCTAACGCCCAAGCGATTTACTATAGACAACGCTTCACCCTAGCCAGCATTAATCGAACATTAGCTAACTACGCCTCCAAAACTCGAGAGAACTCGAATGAATTATTCGGACCCGGCATCCGAACAAGAATAAAGGAGGCAATGGAATGGAGAAAAGATATTGACAATTTCTCAAAATGCTTCTCGAATGAGCAGCAAACGCCCAAGCCAATGACTGGAGAGCAATTCCGAGGGTACAATCAATCCTATAAATTGAAGTCTATTCGAGGACAATACCGCGGAAGCCTTAAAGGAAATTCCCGTTTTCGGCCATACAATAAACACAGGTCAGCCAATAAAATTTAAATGTATACATTCGGAACCCGTTGTTAATATCAGTGGGGCCCTCCCGCTTTCATACAATAATTGGGTAAAGATTACAGAGGATGATTGGGTAAAGATTACAGAGGATGATTGGGTATTGAGTACTGTACAAAGTTATAAAATTCCTTTCCATATACTTCCAAATAAATGTACAAGTCCTCACCCTAACATTGTAAAGACAATCAAGTAGAGATTGTTGGTGCAGGAATTCAAGCTTTTTTCCAAAAGAATGCGATAGAAGTCGTTAAAAACTCCCACTTCTTGAGCCAGATATTTGTTACACCAAAGAAAAATAATAAATGGAGACCGATTATTAATTTGAAACGCTTAAATGAGTTCGTAGTGACTCCACATTTCAAAATGGAAGGAATGGCTAATTTGAAAGACATTATACAGCAGGATATGTGGATGATAAAAATTGACTTGACAGATGCTTACTTTGCAATCAAAGTGCACCGTCCACATAGAAAATATCTACAGTTTACTTGGAAGAATGTTATATATCAGTACAAAGTACTCCCCTTTGGACTTTCTTCCGCTCCGTACTGCTTTACTAAAGTTATGAAGCCTATCTTAGCCCACTTAAGAAAACAAGGAATTAATTTAGTGTCCTATTTAGATGACATGATACTGCTTTCATCCTCCAAGGAGGAATTATCAATGCAAACAGCACTTGCAACATCCTTAATAGAGAGTTTAGGTTTTAAAATAAATAAGGAAAATGGAAAGTCACAGCTAATACCCACCCAGGAAATAGAGTTCTTGGGTTACACAATTAATTCAGTGTCAATGACCATGGGCCTACCTTTAACAAAGAAAGAGAACATTAAATCATACTGCCAAATCATTCTTTCACAGGAAAAGTGCTCTCTGAGATCCTTAGCAACTTTCGCTGGGAAAATCAACGCTGCTTACCTAGCTATATATGGCTCTATATCCTGACAGAAATTCTAAATAGATAATATAAAAACAAGCAAGAATTGGAATACCAAGGAAGTCACAGACCAAATAAAGTGGTGGGAGCAAACCATAATGGTAATTCCTCCCTCTCCAACTCAAAGGCCTCACCCAGAAATAATACTAGAATCAGACGCATCTCTTACTGGCTGGGGAGCACGATGTGCAAAAGAAGGAACAGGAGGACTTTGATCAGAAACGGACAAGAAAACGTTGACACACATCAACCAATTAGAGTTGAAAGCGGCCCTACTGGCACTCAAGTCATTCACAAAATCTGTAAGCAACTCTGCAGTTCATCTAAAATTGGACAACGAATGCGCAGTGGCGTACATAAAGAAATTCGGGGGAACTCGGTCGTCCGTGCTGACAGAAATTGCGGTAGAGATATGAAAGTACTCTCTTCAGAAAGAAATATGGATAACCGCCGAGTATATTCCAGGGAAAGAGAACGTTTGGGCAGACTGGGAATCCCGCCATCATATGGATTCCAGCGATTGGAAACTAGAAAGAGGAATATTACAACTGCTTATGCTTCATTATCCATGCGATGTAGATCTGTTCGCAAGCAGACTAAACAGCCAACTACAACGCTTCTGGAGTTGGAGACAAGATCCTTCTGCAGAAGGCACAGACGGCTTAAGCGCAGATTGGGAAAATCTTCGCGGATACGCCTTCCCACCATTTTGCCTCATTGGAAAATGCCTGCAGAAGATAACTGCACAGAGAGCGACTGTATTACTAATAGCACCTGTTTGGGCAAACCAGCCATGGTACCTGAAACTACTTCAGTGTCTGTATCGCAACCCGATCCTGTTCCCATCAACCAACAATCTGTTAATGAATTCATCGAAAGAAATTCACCCATTAGTACAAGCACAGAAGCTGTCTCTTGCAGCATGGCCAATAACCGGAATACCGAATTTGCAAACGGTATTTCTGAAGTCGCTAAGGAGTTACTCGAGAATTCCATTAGGAAATCCACCAGGAAATGCTATAACTCCGCATGGAAGGCATTCCAGCTGTGGCTCTCTTCAGGGGCAAGAGATCCCCTTCATATCACTATTCAAGATGTAGCATCTTACCTTGCTTATCTGCATACCAATGGTCGCTCATATCGAACAATTAACTTGCACAGATCAGCGATTTCTTATTTTATGCCTCCAATTAACAACACACCCATCGGGCAGCACGAAACTGTTATGAAATTGTTAAAAGGAATCTTTAATTTGACACCACCCACTGCTAAATATACGGACACGTGGGATGTTTCAATTGTGGTGTCTTATTTGGAAAACCTTGGGCCTAATGCAGAACTTCCTTTATCTGTCCTATCAAAAAGCTAGCTACCTTGCTTGCTATCACGAATGCAGACAGATCATCTGATATACATGCACTGGATATCTCAAAACTAACCTTCAGACCAGAAGGAGCTGTATTCGATTTCGTTCATCTCCGTAAAACTTCTAAAGCGGGATTTACCCAACCTTCTTATTATGCCAGTTTCGATTCCAACGAAAATATTTGTGTTGTTAACACTCTTTAAGACTACATCACCAGAACAGCAGATTTGCGGAAATCAACCCGTTTATTAATATCACATTTTAAGCCTCATAAGGAGGTCACAACTGCTACAATATCGCGATGGATTGCAGATATCCTCAAATCCTCTGGGATAGATACAACGAAGTTGTATCCATTCTTTTGCCCAAGTTGCCCATTCCACACGATCGGTTTCCACAACGAAAGCATTTGCAAAGGCGTAAGCCTTTACGATATCAAACGCCATGCAAATTGGACAAAGACTTCAACCTTTAATAGATTCTATTATCGACCATCCTTTTCTGCGGAATTTAGCGCAACGGTTTTTAAATGGTACAGACACATATTCAGACTTTGAACAGCGCTTGAGTAATATACTTCGGATTCCCGACAGACAATTCAGGATTTGACGAGGGCTCGAAGAGCCTGATGTTAAGTCCTAATTGTCTTAGGGAATCCGAAGTATATTACTCAACCCACCCTCCACTTCCCTTAATTATGTTTTAATAAAAAATGTCTGTACGCATTTCACCGAATAATTAACAACGTAGCCAAATTACATGTTGCGGGTGCCGCACATAATCCATGATGGCGTGACACCAGAGATTGGAGTTCGGAACATTACTACATTTACAAGCAACTTGGCAGTATTTGTAAATGTTTCATTTTGTACCTTAATACCTTAATAAAATGAAGCAATCATGTAACCATTGATAATAAGATCAAGAATAATATGATATTTATTTGTTCGCATCGAGAATACTGACGGACTTGCAGGCTGAACAGGCACACCAGAGCGATAGTGGGGTAGCTGGGTGCACAAATAGGGGACGTCTTAGGGGATCCAGATCTTTACGTTTACACTTTAAAGCAGCTGAAGAGTGACATGAGTTGAGTAGAGCGCTTGAGTAATATACTTCGGATTCCCTAAGACAATTAGGACTTAACATCAGGCTCTTCGAGCCCTCGTCAAATCCTGAATTATATACTATCATGAGCTCGACTTTGCCGTTTTTTGTGCAGAATGACACATCACACATCAGATAATAAAATTTTATGGATATAATACCAGGGTGCTCCCATTTTTCCGATTTAGGTCGAATCACCCGAAACTAAAAACTGCCTACATTGTACATGAAACGGGTTTTCTGATGGGACAGCTTACCATTTATTTTACAGCAAACACATTTTCAGAAGCTTCTTCTCCAAATATTCAAACAAAACGAATTTCGAATTGATTTAGGAAATTCATTTTTCCAGGGCAGGAATGATTGAAACATCGGTTAGAGTTTAGCCACACAATCCCAATCCCGTAGATTTCACTCAGTTAGTAGCTTCAACAAAGAATTTTTTAAATCGGAAAAAAGAAAGTTAAGGAGAAACCTAGTTATTAAAATGTCAGTTCACATTCGTAGTAGTATACTTGAACGTTACATCCGAGTATTTTCTTCAATACATTTTATTCCCTTCACTTGGAACACCAGTCAACCAGGAGTTAAACTGGCAAATCGAAATGCTTTACGATTCTTTATGTTGAATTCGTTGTTTCTTTGTCTTCATTTAACTTATATCATCGTTCGTTTCCCAAAGTCAAGAAAAGTATCAAAAGAAAGACGTCTCAGAGTGATAATGACTCATCTCGCTCTAATTGCCATTTGCATTTTTGCTGTTACACTCAACATCGGTCTTATTTTAATGAGACACGAAATGAGGAATTTCGTTAACAATTGCATTACTTACTTGAATCATATCCAAGGTATTCATTTTGAATTTTAAGATTTTATTTGCTTATTTACAGATGAGCTTCATTTGACAAAATTGTACTTAATTAGGTAAATTCTCTTGGAAAAGTAATCCTTCCGAAGGAAAACCTGCAGAACGAAATACGATTACTACTGTGGGCATTATTTTTGGAATATTGACAGCAATATGCAGCGGATTCGCAATGGCAAGGCAAAAGGTCATAGATTTGCCTTTCAGTTACTATTCCATATTTATGGAATTGGATTTATCTGTCGAAGATTGGAAAAATTTACACTATTTCTCCATTTTGTGCCAAGGCTTAATTTACACTTACGTACACTCATTTGTCATTTCATTATTCGTGTTTTACTGCTTAGTTATTAGCGTATATGGAAATGGATGCTCATGGGTTTTGACAAAAATGACACTGTGAGTTTTTTAAAGAATCTTTATGATCTTATATCAATAAACTATCAAAAGTTGTTGCTTTACGTTTAATATTTCTGTATAATAAATTAAATGATTTTTGCAGAGGAAAAGAGAAAAGAATACAGACTTCAAAAAAGAAAAATGCAGACTATCCTTCTGTGCAAGAAATGGTTATTTTAATCAGATCAACCCAAATTTTAGCTGGTGCTTTTAAGGCGTTAGCTGGAGGTGTCTTAGTCCGAATGCAATCTTCTCTTATTATAATCATTACCGTTTTAACGAACTATTGTGGGGTAAAATTAATTTATGCCACGCATCCATTGCCGAAAATTATAATGTTTACTCTCAGTGGTTTCAATGTTGCATTCATATTTCTGAGTCATTCTTCCTCTGCGAAGATTTTAAAAATCGCTAGAATCGCCTACAAATCATGGAAAACCGAAAATAACCATTCCCACTATTTTACAAAATTTTTGGCCTCTTGTACCAACTTACCTGAAGCATGCACTGCAGTTTACATGGTTAAACGGAAAACAGCAATATCGGTATGCAATAAAATTGGAATATATACAGGAAGACTTCTTATTTCGTATTCTTAGTTGTATAAGTTGTATTTCATTGCAGCAGGTTTACATATGTAATATATTTATAAATAATATTCTTTTGCGGTAATATAAATACAATGGCTATTCGACAGCAATAAAGTCTTGCTTCAAGTTATATCATCTGTACATTTTAGTTTAAACATATCTAATGTACCTATGCAAGTGAATTACAGGGTTTTTTAAAGGATTGAAGTTGTTCTGATGATAGGAGAAAAATTGTTACCTCAGAAAAAAAGTTCTAAGTACATTTGAATGTCGTAGCTGGGATATTTGCTTGCTGGTGTTTTTGGAGAACTTATTTTTGGCGAGTTGTGCGTTATAGCTGCTTATTAAAGTACCTACTTTGTGCAGGATAATTCGTTCAACGTTAGCTAAAAATAAGCGTAAAATAGTTTATGCCAGGATGTAGTTTTATTATACAATTGAGAACATGTAAACCCAGTTTTGTATATTTGATAACGTGTACCAGACCAAAAGTAAATAACTAGTCTTTCTGTGCCTAATAATACCATGGACATTTTTCTTAATCAATTTGAAAACCAAGACCTTTACTTACATAAATGTATGTATATTATCATGATGTGTGTGTCAAACAGTGCATTTATCTTTGCCTACCAGTGCAATACACAAAATATAATTTTGAAAGTTCTTACTTCAAGTGATAATGTTTAATCGACACACGAATTGGATCGTCCTTGTACATGTACCGGGCGAGAAATTGGCGTATTTAAATAATTGGTTCAGTATTTTATTTGCTTGTGCATATGTATATAATATACGTTCTTCTTCTAGTAGTTTTTCATTCCACAGTAAATTCAATTGGCCATTAGTTGAGACACCAGACGAACCGTTAGGTCCAAAAGTACAATGATAACCATAATATCTCTAAGATTTAGGAAATTGTTAAAAATCTTCCTATATTTAGCGGATCGCACTGAATTTCTCCCGTATTTTTGGGATGGACAGATAAAACTTAGAAAGAAAGAAAAGTTTAATTTTTTGATCTTCAATATATTACTTAAGTTTTCTTATACAATAGTGATGATACTTCGACTTTCTATGTCCTTGAAAAGTAAGCATATAATAATTCCTACAATGCATATATTCGTCACAGTTATCTCTGCACTTTCATCTGCTCTGTACATAAATTTACTGTGGAAGAAATTGGAAATTCCGGCCTTCTTCAATCAAGTTTTAAGTTTTTGCAACAATTTAGAAAGTTAATTCTTAAAACTATTTTTTATCTATATTTATCTTAATGTAGCATAATTATAAATTCATATTGTCTTTATTATTGATTATGTATGTGGTAAATAATTTTTGTGTGTAGAGAAATTCCTGCAAAAAAATGCAACTTTGCCTAAACCGATTCGAAATATAGAAATCCTATTGGCATGTGTTTTGTATGCGTACTGCCCGTTTCTTATCGTGATTGGAGCTTTCATGAGTTTGAAATATCAACAATTTCCATTCTTAATTTCTTCGTTTTTCGGAAGCTCAGACCTAGAAGAATGGATGACCTTACGAATATTTAGCGTTTTCTTTCATACTTGGCTTTATTTTATGGATTGCATCATTCTTTACTTTTACGCGGTAATAATGCTACCTTCGGGAGTTCTCGTCAGCATTTTTAACAAAGAATCGACGTGAGTCGCTATGTATTATAGTTAACAAATAGAAACTAAAAAATTTTTAAATGTGAAATTATTTATGCTGTTTGGTTTTGAATTTCAGATTTGGAAAAAAGTCCAAACTTAGCAAAGATAATTTAAGAGAACCAACAGTAGAATTCTTCTTTCAGGTACGGTATACTCAATGTTTAATGACACTGAGTTTAAATTGTTTCAGGACCATAGCTATTCCTGTGTTCACATTATGTCTTCTATCATTGGCTATTCTAAGCAACTTTGGTTTCGTGAGAATTCACAGTGTTACGAAAACATTAATAGTTGAAAGGTGTTTTCTCTTAAGTTTTTCAATGTTTTTAATGGTATATATTATTGTAAGTTATGGAATAGCAGGACGCATTTCAAAATCCTCAAATGCCATGTTGAGGTCATGGAAAAATTGTCCAGATAAATACACACGAAAATTCATGAAGTCCATTAAGCCATTTGCCATAATAAACGGTTCATTTGGCCCCATTACCCCAATTACACCTTTTATGTACACCATTAAAACTATCCAGTACAGTGCAAAACTAATAATTACTTTCAAATAACAGTTATTTATGACTTCGGTATTAATTTTCTACTATTTAATACTAACAAAAGTAGTAGATACTTTAAACCCCAACTTATATATGAGCGGTAATTCCAGTATCGTATTCTTTCAAATGAAGTAATGGGAATGGATAAGCGTTTCTCTTGTAATTAGCTAATTACTTTTGCATTGCCTTTCTGTGATACTATAGTGAATAGTGAAATAAGAAAAATAGCTATTCTATGAACATGAGGGGTTCCATTTACTCATTATTGTAAACAATATCTATACATTGATATAATGTCATTCTCACCTATCTTTAATTTAACCAATACACACTACTGCGTAATTTAATATTCATAACCATCTCCTTTAGAATAACAATTTAATCCCTTTTGAGCGTGATCATCTAATGAGAGCTTGGTAATGGTTGTACATTGTCATTTCCAATAGAAATGCAATACGCATTTTTATTTTTCTATAACCTATATTTTGACACATTTTCAAACCCATTGCCAGACAAAATCGTAAATTGAAAGGAATTGTAAGTGAGGAAGTTATTGTAAGATATCTTTACGAACGCTGAATATGGTCATGCATAAGTGCAGATAAAAATTAATAAAGGAAATAATGAAGGCCACAAGAAATGAAATTTTCAAATATTTTGTAACATACATCTACGTCACCATTTACTCAATCTCCTGTTGAATATAATATTATTTCCTGTACAATGTTGTCTGCGCTAATAACTATTCAGAATTATTGAATATCTTGTAATATTGGAATACGGATCGGTTTATATATGCACGAAACTACAGTTTACATTACATACATTCATTGTTGACCAGAACACATTTTTATTTTTAAGACTTTTATAAAGCATGAAGATTATATCGTAAATGTAATAAACAATTTGGTAAGGCAATATATCATTTTTGTTTTGTATACGATTTGTATTTGTATAGTATAAGCTATTTGCATCACATATTTAGTATTCCCAAATGAAATAACAGGCAATTTATGGCGGACTGTGCCTAAACGACAATAACAATTCTATAAAAGCCAATTATCTACCATGATGATAGCGAAATAAATCAATATTAATTTGTGGAGTAAATAACATAACAAAGAGCAAAACAAAAATATGACCAGTATTGGTTATACTTTATTTTCTAGATTAGTTCAAAAAACAAGTATTCTGGAAGAGTGTATATTTTATTGGTATGCCTCTTGTTGTACATATGTAGAACCTAATTTTTTTAATACTTTGATTGTATTCTACGGCTGCGCTAGTAAATACTACTAGGAAAGATTTCCAATAATATATTTCGACAACAATTTCATGTCACTAAAATGTAGTAAATATGGCATTCCTATTTTGTGTAGTATTTCAGTAAGAGAGACAATGATTACGATAATAATGACGCAGGTAATTACGGTACACTCAAAAAGGATGTTTTGACAACGTATCAAGCAAGGTTACATTCGTTAAGCTTTTCTCACAGTTCGTGTCAAGGCATCTTGGGTAAACTAGTAGTCATAATACACTATCACATTACACTGTACATTAGTTCAAGTGTAAAGCAGAATTAAATAGATGTAATAACATCGGTTATTATTATTACGGCAAGAAAAAACGGTGTTTCCTTTTGTCTAGTAGTCTGTTACAACACAGAAAAGGTAACCAAAATATTACATAGCTATACAATCAGATATTTTTAAAACAGTATGTAGTAATCGATACAAAAATTAACGTTATAATATATATTATATTCAATAAACCTTCGCCTTCTTGAATGTTTATAAACATTTATCACTCAAAAGAAGGCTCATTTTGGACTCATTCAATGAATATAGATGTTTAAAAGTCTTGAGTTTACTATTTGAAAATACACGTACATGTACATCTGCATTTATATACATTGTAGATTTTACCAAATTTCTCCTGTTCGCATTAGAATATGATTTTCATCAGGTACTTAGTTTTTATTCCACTCATGCAGCTTTTGGCAAGGTGTCTTGTAAAGGTTTCCCCTTCATGTCATTAAGAATTAACGAGCCTGTCGCTGTACAAATGGTCAGGACAAGGAATACAATGTAATGAGAAGATTTGACAACTAAAATTACCAAAAAATCATATTATTAGAGTATACTAATTCAAATCCAAAGTGAAAGTTATACATATTTTTCTTTAAATAGCAAAAACGCTCGCACATATTAACGATATTCAAATAATAATAACCGAATCAGTTAAGTGAATACGTGATTACGAGAAACTAATGAGATAATTGATATGTAAATCACACAGATAGGCACATTTGGTAATTTTAACAACTTACTTGTTCCAAGAAAGGCAAGTTGGGGTGCTAAAATTCCACCTATGTTTCCAGATAGGGCACAAAGTCCCATGCATGTGATTCTTCCAACTGTTGGAAAAGATTCAGCGGTAAAGCAGGCCATCACAGCGAAACTTGCAGCATTGCAATATCTTCCAAGTAGACAGAATATTATGACGAGATATGGATAGTCAATTGATAAAACAGTCATATCTACTGCAATCAAAGCAATCATGAAAATGGTACCAAGCAGTAAGAATCCTAAAAACGTTTTCCTTCTTCCAAATCTGTTGAAAACAATATTACTGCAACTAGGAAATTTAAGTAGTGGAAATAGAAAGTGTAAACATGATAGACAGCAAGTATGCAGATAAGTATTTACAGGAATAAATACTTATGGCATTTTCCAAGTTTAAGGTTTGAAATTTAGGTGTACAGTTTTCTGTTCAACTACAAGTAAGATTTAATGCTTACCTGTTATTAAAATATATCCCAGAAATGCCTCCAGGCAATTCTGTAATTCCCATGTACACAATATTCAGGTAAGGATCCCCAGACAGATTTTTCATATTGAAACTGAATCCATAGTATACAACAGAGTTGGAAAACCATGCAAACATGAAAATCAATAATTGAATTCTGTAATCCTTATTTTTCAAAATGGAAAGTGATTGGAATAGCTTCGATGTATGAAGATCCTCTGATTTTTCGGCTGCAATGCTTTTCTGGAGCATATGGATCTCTGTTGGATCGATGGGTGCTTTCTTATTCCATTTAGCGATTTGGTTGAAAACTTTTATTGCATCATCGGTTCTCTCTTGACACAAGAGCCAGCGGGGACTTTCTGGTACTAACCTGAAAATAAAAAGCACGAATAAAAATGAATTTTCCCATTTTATGAAATACATAAAACTGCAATATTTTTTCGTACGGGTAGGTTAGAAATATTAGGAAGATGGGTAACGCCGTTACATAAGAAAGCTGACGCCACTGCGGTAGTAAATATCCATACAAACCCAAAAGAATTTCCCCTATCGCCCACAAACTGACACAGCCACAAATTGTACGGAAACTCGGTGTTAAAAACTCCATTAGATAATTGAGGTAGACAACAAAGCAGCCTGGAAATACATAAACATAAAATATTAACATTTTTGACATCTATTTAAAACACAAGTAAAATGGCACTCATACTGTCGGCAAATGCACACTTGGTCTTTATGCAATAATATTTAATTTAGAAATTCAGAACATCCTACTTCGTAAATCATACTTTACACCATTAGTTGTCATTGCTTCTACAATGCAGACAGTATAATTACGCGATTGGCATTGGCAATGACCTACAACTGTAATAAAAACATACCGCCAACAGCAAAGCCAGCAACAAACCGGGCTACCGCATAAGTAGGAATATTAGGTGCAAGTCCTGACAGCAACCCAAAAGTTCCCATTAGGCCACATAAAATGTAAAAGGCTCTTTTTCTTCCAAATCTAAAAAACAAAGTTCACACAAATAAGTGCAAATGTAGGATTACATGTTGTCTGCCTTTCAATTTCAAGGGTATCTTAAAATAGACAGATCTGTACACGTGAAGTGCAACTGTAAATGTGCATTAGCAAACCTATCGGCAAATTGTGCTGCGAAGATAGCGCCTGTCATGCTGCCAAACATTTGCACGCTTGTTAATGAATCCGTTAACCAAGCTTGGCCACAATACAGACCCCACTAAAATTCACATAAAGAATAATTATTCTCATAGTTTTCTATTTTCACACTACTGTTGTCAATTTGAAGTACAAAGGGCATTTACAGATAGTTGAGTTAAAATACTTTCACAAGTGTTTTCACTTTCGCTTTGTTTTGTAATAAATTAAAGGATAACCTCCTGTACTATAGATGTGGGAGCTCCATATGATCTGAGAGTTCCATTGCAAACATAATTGCAAACTTTATCTGCAGAAATCGTTTTACTTATTGCAATAGTGCCATTCACTGTGATCGTGACACATTGGAAATACACATTTGAAGATCCGGTAAGAATTGGCGAAAGCGCTATCATTGCAGCGGGTATCTCCGGAGAAATAATTATCACTGAAACCATGAATTGGAACCAAGAATAGCCTCCTGTGCACACACAAAACAATTTTAATTATTTTTGCCATTCTCATCCTACCCGTACAATTAGCACAGGCTGCAAAAAACATTAACAACGAAAGTTCAGTCACAGCAAATGCAAAGAAAATTGATTTAAATTAAGATACCAAGTCGTTCTAAGAAGTTTTCTACACTTAATTGCCTCGGAAGTTCAGCCATTGAGAACTTGCTTTTATTATCTGCAGTTTCCAGGTCCAGGATAAAGATTGTAGCGTAGCTATTACTACTATGTATATTTCTATATGCTAATATTTGATACTTTATACACAAACAGACACTTATGTGGGATATGATTGTAATTGAGACTAGTATTATGTAACTATATTTATGTATGTACTAAACGTATGAAGTATACTGATAAAATTAATTGTAACTATGTTTCTGCAACACAACAAAGTATAAATACATTGAAATAATACAGATTAAGTTGCATGTATGTCATTAATGTGTTTGGTACAGTATTTAAGGAGGTTGTATTCTTACATAGTTATCAAGTGCAATGTTATGTCAGTCTTGCTCTCTACTACTACTCTGGAAGTCTAAAATTTTTCACTCAACAAAAGATACTTTCATTATGGTGTTTAAAATGTATTAAGTTAGTGCATGGTAATTTTTGTAGGTTTAGTTACTGATCTGAAAGTTAATTTGAATACGCTGTACAATAGCACACTAACTAGCCTCCTTTGCAGAGCTGAACTACTAGTAAACTGACATGAGTAAATAAGTGATGTTTCTAGAGCACATTATATGTATCTAACAATGATTCAATTACAAGTCAATTAATGCCTATAACACTTGTTATGTCACACATGGAGTTTTACAGCTCATTTAAACAATATCTAAAGAAAAGACTAGAACAATATATTAGCACAACTACTTTATAGCTATGTTTATTTTCCAGCCTCCGAAAACTCACTGTACAACTCTTCACTACACTGTACGTATTCAAATTCATTCAAACTTCAGATCCCTACATTCAGCATCTCCAATGAGACACAGATAAAGATAGACCTATCTTCCGTACTCTGTACATTCAGCTTTAAATTATAAACGCAATGGAATACGCAAAATTTTAAGGTTACAACTTGTTTTCTTGACTTTCAGTTTTAGGAGCCTACGTTGTATTTATATTTATATCGCAACAAGTAAAACAATAAACAATACGCATTTTTATTTTTATGAAACTTACAAATACATCGATGAAACCTATTAAAATTGTAAATATGTCACTAAGTAGTAAAACAGCGAGAACAATCAGCTCTTTTCTTCTACTTTTATGATGATAATATTAAATGTCACAACTCATTAGAATTGTAATAATCGTTACTTACAGAATGCAATGCTTATGTTTATTTCAATGATAATATACAAACTAGGAAGCGACCTCACTAATAATACATCCAGCAATTCTTGACCGCTAAAGCTGTGCCACTATTTGCATGTCAATTTGCGATGTAAATATTTATCGTTTCTGTAAATTTTTACTGTAATTCTAAGCAACTAATAATTTGTTGGTTGCCTGTACCCATTTCCATTCTCAATTGATTAATAAATTAAATTTTGTAGTTGGATTTATAGTAGTAATATTTTATGATGGAAAGTTCACAACAAAAACGTTTTTTTATTTATTTTCAGTTCATTGTTTGTGAGCTGTAAACTTGGTATGCACTTAAAAACAAATGATAAAATTAACGGCTTGTATAGCATTAGAGTGAGCATTTTAATCCATATGAATTAAACTCTTAAATGCTCCATAATTTCTTCCTTTAAATTATCCGGTGATTTTGGATTAGACCCAGTATTTGTTTACTAAGCTAAGCTTGTCTGAAAGTGTATAGACAAACAGAAGAGATGTCGAATTATTCTAATTATAGATGCAACCCTCACTCTTTGTATTTTAGTGTAGCTTCTATTCACTATTGCTTGACTTCCTTTGAATATAATTTTGTAACCCATATAGCGACATCCTTTAAGATTTCAATAAATCACCCTGAGTTATGTAAAGGATAATGTCAAATAAAGAATTCAGCTCCTGGAATTTTAATGAATGATCCATAGTTTTATCCTATTCTTTTTGTTTGTAAGTAGTAATTTGTAACCGTGCGCATTGTATATATGTGCACTTTCTGCTGTTTAATTCTTAAATAATGCAGTGCAGGACAGTGTGTACATTTTCTCTTATCGTTAATAGGAATTTTGAGAATTTTCCATGCGAACTACAAATGAAATCTGGTAGAAATCCAAGAAAGGTACTTAAGACGAGACTCAGCAATAAACAAGGTGCATTTCGTATTTTCCACATCGTTTAGCATTCCATAGAATTTGGTAATTCCAAAATATATTAAATCATAGATTTTGTGGTTTAATATTTAACATAGATGTAGACTGTAGACCTACAAAACTTGTAATTCTTAAGCACGTCGTGAGAGCATGTTTATGGTAACGTAAATGCAATCAATTGGTAAAAAATAGATATTGCTATAGTACAGATATGATTAACATGGTTCGGCAAATTTGTAACAATCATTGAATTATGAAACTTCTTAGTGATCTTTTAACCACACAAACCTATTTAGTACAACCAATAAATAAGGACTTCCGAGGCTGGCTTGCATAATATTAAAATACACAATGAATGAAATATGTCGCAGTAGTTGTTGGTCGGGCTTTGACATCAAGTCAATTAAATTGGAGGTTATCAGCCGAAGTGAAACTTAATGGACCATCACACCCCGTTGACCATCTGAACAACTCTTAATGACAGAAGTATTCAGGTCCAGAATAAATACACGAGAGTTCCTGGCCAATAGTTTGAACACCCACCATTTCTATCAGGATCATTAATCAGATATTTTTTAGCTTTCCCATTGGATTTGTCTCTTTTTCAGTTATACATAAATTTATGTGTGATAAATTACACTATATAAGTTGCCGCAGGGAAGGAATTGTGTAATTTCATTTCATTATAGTTTGCGTAAGATTTGTGACAAAGATGTGGGCACAGCCTCAGCATTACTCAATTACACTGCTATACTCAAAATAATGGGTTCAATCAAATAAAATGAGTACCTATATACGTATCTAAAAAAGATATGTGATTTTTATCATTTTTGATTTTGTCGTTACCTATACGTAATTTATGGCAAGGAATGCAAGAAGTGATAATGATATCCATTTCAAAGCAGTTATCAAGATATATTATAGGTACAAATTTCTAAAAATAAATATGTAAATATGTATAAAGGTGTGTCATTCATTTTGAAATATCTAATCTGTGTGATCAAAATTATGTGGAATATGATGGTATAAGAATTACAGAGGCTAATCCCCACTGACAAGTTGTATAGTTTAGAGGAGTTAGGGGTATTATTAAATGGACTTGTACTTATTGGAATGTGTTAAACTGATTAATGGTACAACTGTCGCATTTATTAATTGAAGAAAGTTTTAGGCACACAATAAATCATGACATCATTTGAGTGAGTCAAGTTAATTAAGTAATCTCATTAAAGCAATAAATCCACAACCACTCAGTTCGTTCATATGATAATACATATTTTCATTATTAGACTTTGGAAGCTGCTAACTATAAGCAAGTAAATTCCATCCTATATTTAATTTAAATGGAGAAAATCGGATTATCACATAAGCTAAATTTCAGAAGGCCGTTGTAAATCTTTAATTACTTAAGCATTGGAATGCTAATAATTAGCTTTTCCCAGAATGACATTTGTAGTAGCATTTTGTAGCATCTCTCATGGGACAATTTATTTTTCTGCAAGTGTCAGAAGAGATTTAGCATAACAAATATGAATATCCGTATGTTTACTATGAATTACTGTTTCAAAGATAGATATACAAAGTAGCTAATGCTCAATGCTCCCAACCTTGATATAAAAGATGAGGGGAATCCACGAAACATTTGTATTCAAACAGTTAAACCTGCATCAATGACTTTAATATAATGAATTTCCATCATTTATAACAATGATACATAAATAGAAACCCAAATCTATGTTGATAATGGAATTTTTAGCTGTGAATATGTATACATGTATGTATAAAGTTTTTGTGAGTAGGTAATTACATTACGTATATATAGTGAAATGGTATAACTTTACGATTAATTAGTTTAATGCCTAGTTAGTAGATAGACGTAGTAAAGTGAGGACGATTAAGGAGTTTATCATCGCGATAACTTATATCTACATTACTCATGCTTGAAGAGAAATCTGACAGACACAATGCTCTAAACAAATTGTAGCTCCCAACACTCTCAGCAACAGTGTAGTGTTATTCTCATTTTTCATTCGTCTTCATTTGTTATTATTACTCGTTAGATTAACCTTTCAAGTTTACGTTAAACAAACTAGTAATTCATTACGTAGCTTTACTTGGCAATTTTATTTTGTTTTTTGTTGTTATTTCTTTAATTTGAAATGAAAAGCGAGTTTAGTGTTTTTTATATCATTTACAAATTAATGTGCAATCTACTAATTTATATACTATGATTAATCTGCACTGTTTGGAAGACTATCTCTTCTCTAATTAGGTAAAGGTAACTTCTATCCCATTCCTTATCTGATTCGTATATTTCATGTGTAATTATCAAATCCAAGTACAATTTGTTATTGGATTAACTTCAGTGCAATTATTTAGCTGAATCTTTAAAATCTCAACCATTTCAGAGGAGAGAGGATGAATGCACCTCAAAATAGGCAATGAAGTGTGTCATTAGCAGATATTCTTATAACAGCTACCCGAAAAGTATACAATTCTAACTGTGAATTCCTAAAATGGTGCAGCTTGTTCGGGTTAGCTAGTTATTTATCTTATAAATACCCTGTACATTTAACCTACTTAAAAATGTAAATAATATTTAATTCTCTTTTTGCTAAATAATAGCCGTCTTCTACGGAAGTATTACATCGGTCATCTTCAGAAGTTGTTAATAAAACTCCTTCAAAAGATAGATCAAGAACTAACAGTACAATATCTATTAACCGCCTTTCCAAATCAGCGTATTCCATCCCCAAATTTACACTTGAAGAGTTAAATGGAAGTTCTCTGATTAATGAAAATAGATTTTTCATTAGTATAACCAAAGGTATTCTTTTATCTACAATTTTCTTTTAACTCAAATTAAAGTTTGTGAATCTGTAATCAGAATCAGACCAAGATATTTTGCTAATAGAACTAATTCCCTTGAAGCATCAATTTTGATGATATTATTTCCAACTAACATGCTTTTCAGGTACTTCAGGATTGACATCTCCTGTGAACACAAAGTTTAAAATCTGTGATGGGAAAGAAAACGTTGTTTATTCTGTTACAGATGTCAATCAAAGCCTAGCTAATTCGGTTAAAATACTAGCAGTTCAGGCGTACGATGGAAATGAAATTATGAGAATTTCTTACAGAATGGGATTGCAAGTATAATTATTAAATTATCTCTTGAATTACAAAAACCAAAAACTATTTTTGTCCTTTCTCAATAATTTACTGGATTTTAGACTTTAGAGCTGTTTGAGGCTAATGGGGAGAGAATCGGACAATGTACAAGCAAATTCAAAGCAGGATGGTGCCTGCCTATCTGGAACCGAATTCCCAGGGGCGTATACAAACTAAGAATTAATGATAAATGTGTTGCAGAAGTCGAAGGCTACATCAGCCTTTTTGGAATGAAACCCAAGAAAAAATATCTGGTTGGTACAAAAAAGGCATTGTAACATAATTTAAAGCTTTTTCGAGCAGTTGAAAAAAATACTGACAATATAAACTTCATTAGATGACAATTAAAACTAAAAACCCATCTGAGACGATTGGGTTCATTATTATGCGATGGCAAAATCACAGCTATACATGCGCATTGAAATTTCTTGATCGTAAAACTAGCTTTGAAGAAAGGCAAAACATTGTTGGGATGTGCATTGGTTTTGTAAGTAGTTATTCACATTAAAATATTTTTTAAACCATATTTAGTATAATGGTTTTGTACCTTGCTAATTTTATCCACTATTCTTTTTCAGTTGGACTACAGCTATGAAAAACATTTGGCCTCAACTTACAAAGTTAGTTAATGTTAAGTCACTAAAGTTGATTTAAAAAGGATCACTCATTCGTTTTATGGGCTTATAAATGTAAAACATTCTAAATAATAAAAAAATTACTATTTTACTTTTGTATAATCAATACTATTCATTTCACACATTTGTAATGATCTAAATGTTTGTCTATCAATAATATCCGTGTTGCATTTCATAATTTTAGTTTAATTGCACAATTCGATATATTCAAAAAAGCAGTTTTATTCTGTACTGCTTAAGGGGTTGGTAATATTGGTGCAAATTAATAGACAAAAACACTCAATGGTTTGCCACACAACTCAACAGATTACACTCAATGATTTTATACAGGATGACGTAAGCAGGTTTACATGTCAATTTACTAATTGAACTGTTTTCACTGTCAGTCATTTTGTGTGAAAACACCTAGTCACCTGTAACTGTGTAAGTGCGTCAACCTACTTATGCTGCATAAGTTAAAAAGTCGCAGTGATAGAGTTATGCTATGCATTAATTGCTGCCTAATCAGGAGTTTCCTGGAATATTTATATCAGTACTTACCTTATTTCTAGTTTACTACTGTATTCTATTGTATTGTAATTTAGAGTGGTACCGGGTAGATACTATATAGACACTATGGACGATATTTTTGTAAATATAGGTATGGCTGATTAAACATGATGATAATGATGAAACTGAAAAAAAATACAACAATAGGCAACTTTTCCACATTATGTGTGTATATGGTGTATGAAAAAGAGGCATTCAAACTTCAGATTATTAATATTTAGTTGAATGACATTATAAACAAAGACTTTCAGTGTACTCCTTTTACCTTAGTTGGCTGTCTATTTTTATCTCTTGTTGACTATCGACGACAATTCTGGCTAGGAAGCATCATCTGACTTGCTAGTCATCTCACAACACGGAGAACATATCAATGACACTGACATCAAATAAAATGACGCTTCTTCATATTAGCGCATAGCGCAGTGGTTTGTAAATGTATGCAATCAATGAGTTTCATATTTGTGGGACTAGTGGGACCCGTTTGTGTGTGTCTACATTATTTGTATTGAACATTAAACCTTAAACATTCAACTACGTATTGTAGGTGTATGTGTGTATACTGCGTATAGAATATTACAGAGAGAACATTATCGCATTAACAAACTAAGTACATAGTATTGTCCGCTACATTTGTTCTTCCGTCAACTAATCAGCAGTACTATAAATAGGTACTTTTGTTTGAACAACATTATACAGGTGAATAATACCCTTATTAGCATAACCGTTCTGCAGTAGGTATTATCATAACAATTACGTGTTCCTATTTCATAAGCAACACTAAAGGAAAAGAAACCTAAACAATTTATTTTTATTTATTAGCAGTATAATATAATACTGTATAACGAGGTGTTAGTCATCCCTTATCTTATGCGTGTTAGAGGTAAAGTAAAGTGAATGCCTGTAATATGTAAGAAAAAGTAAGAGAGTTTCATTTGTGAATGACAAGCAGAAATGTACTGAGGTAGATCACTTACAATTACAATTGTAAATGCAGTGATACATATGTAGTAAACCGTGAAGTGACGTGATGTAAAGTGACACATGTCATGTCATGACACAATATTTGCATATTGTCAGTGATGCGAAAAATTTGTATCAACAACCAAGTATCTGTTAGAATGACAATTATTTATCTGCAATCAAGTTTTACATGGAATTTCCGCATTCTTGGCACGCCCGTAATGTAGTCCCACAACAACGGAAGCAACTTTGGCTTCATCCAGATCCCACAAGTTGGCAACAGAGTTTTTGCAATTGACTCAATAATGCACTTGTCTGATATCTGCGAGTTGTAGGATTTCGTAGGTCGTAAAATAAATCAACTTGAGAGAGAACGGCACCACTTCTACCTTTAATTCTTCTCATTTGGAGGATTGCATTCTGTTACACCTGAATCCAATCCAATGCAATCGAATGCAATACCAGAAAGAACCAAGACTAATATCGCATGAAAACTATTGCACAACTTGAACTACCTCGTAGTCTTGGTCTCCTGCTTGTAGAAAACTTGTTGCTTGAGTAAAGTTTCCAAGTTCAGAACAAGTACATTAGGTTAAATTGTGATTATTCTTCCATGAGAGGTTCTTTACTTCCAATTGTAATTTAGTTTAATGACATTTCTCATTTTTCGTTTCAGTGTGCACCCCTACTACTTGTGTAATAATAATAATACAGAATATCGCATTATGTCTACTGCAGTGGGAAAATTGTGACATTTATAAAGTACAGAGTACATAGTTAGTACACTATTGAATGAATGGTAGACAGTTTTCATTCAAGGTATAATCAATTAATGGTGACTTTTCAATGACTATTTATAATTAGCTTAAAGTGTGAGCCATAGATAGGTATCTTCATATTTTAGTATTACTGTACAAAGTATTATAATTTACCTTGTATTGTATTTGCGCTTATGAGAAACTAATATTGTTTGTAATTTCATGCCTGCATTAATTGACGGTTGTGCTTTTAAGGTTCTATTAGTGTCACCACAGTCAATTATGATGCTTTTATTACTCTGTCGTTTCAATGATAATACTCAAAGGTAGAACCTGTCCTTTAACTTGTTCCTAATCTGCTGTACAGACAAAAAACTCTATTTTTACGACTACTAATTTATAATCGATTTAATCTTAATGCACTTTGTACATAACTTATGCGGGTTTACATTTTACATCCACGTACTCAAATGCACCTGTTTCGTTTTGTTTGCGTTGGCTTACTTTACACTTAACAGTAAAATCCAATTTAATTGGAGTTGTATTTTATTGGCAATCAGGTATTTGGCGATGTAGTAAATTCAGTTTTACATGCTCACAACAGTTTCCTGTATCTTACTCCTACTCCTCCATATTAATTGATAATTGAATTGAATGCAGTGTCTGTATTAGGCAGAGAGGAATGCTACGTTATATCAAAACGCTATAATTGTGTTTATTTGAACAAGTTTAGTCTAACGATATTTGCACACCTTTTTCAGTTTAGGTATGTGTGTAGGTGAATTTAATGATACGTATCTGTAAGTTACACAGATTTTATCGTCATCTCATGACAGTTCACAAAATTTACAATTTGGCTGTAACAAATGAAATACACATGTACTCTACCACATTTATGTATTTGAAAAAAAACTCTCACATCTAGGAAAATTATGCAAAATGATATACATTTATTGGGCAGTAAGTTTTACAAGTGTTACTTAGCACAGTAGATCAAATAACAGCATACCAGAGATCAATTGCATAACTAGCAACACCTGTAAGAACATCTTTACGTGTCACACATTCACAACTCTTTACCTAACAAGATAAACCGACTAAATGAATTTCTATGTATGTTTTACGAATTGCGATGTTATAAAGTTGCAAGTGTGCAGTGTAATGCTACATATTTCATATGCCAACAATCGGAAAATTTATGCACACTCAAATTAAGTGTGTAGAAGGATTACCTGAAATCATGTCAAGGAAGTATATTTTATAGCGTAACGTCTTAACCACAGGTGTGATGATAGAGAAATATTAAAATTTTTTAACCACTGATATGCAAAATTAAGAAATAAGTGCATAATGCACAATAGTATAGTGAGTACATTTTACGATATGCAGTTCAGCTATATTGCCATGCAATGAGCAACAGGAGTGGAATAAAATTACCCATATATAAAGTTTTATAGATTATTAAATTTTCATTCCGTTGTATTTGAATTCAAGTGCTCAAAATGCAAATCTACAGATTAATTATTAATTATAAAAAATTGGTCTACAATTATATGAAATGCCTAACACAATTTCAACTATTATACTGCTGTACTCCGTGTATCCAGTAACACTATTTGTGTACATATTTACCATTTTCTGCTGAAAAATCATTTATGGCAGGACAAATTCTTAAGGAAACCCCTAACAGAATTGTACTCAAGTATATTATATTTATCTAAATTTCTTACACTGACTATAGTATATTCACATTGTAAACAAGCAGCTTAATAGTCTTTTTATTTGTCAGTTTGCATTGTTAGATAGACTAGTTTAGTGTATCAACGTAGGTCATCACATAAATAAATAGCTAGTAGGTGACTGTTTAGTAAAACTAAGTAGCCAAAGGCAAGCATCCGAATCCTGCATTGAATTTGACTGCACAATGAATTTTCCGCACCATCATTAAGTAATGAGATAAGAATCGCTGGGCCACTGAAGTATAGATTGCACTTATAGTTTCAAGATGGGAATATTCTAAAGAAGTATCCTTGGAGTCTTCGTCTGAGTATTTGTTTCTGCATTGAATGCTCTTGAAATATATTTCATATCTAAGTAATTGTAATACCATAATGGTATTATTAGTAAACCTTTTGGCAAAGTGACAAGGAAGTGCAATTTCACAGCGAATTGTTTACAGTCTAACTAAATCTACTGCATCCATGAATTTACAATGTGTACAGGTATAGAAAATAAATACTCCTCCAATCCAAGTCAAACAAACTGTAGAGAATATCTTTATGTAAGACTTACTTATTCCTAATAGTGTACATTGCAATTGGAAATGGCATTATGTCAATTCTATGGTCCACACAGAAGCTGTTTTAAAGAAATAATTCAAGCGTAAATCGTATTTAAAGCAATAAAGCTATGTCAATGCCATAATGGCAGAATAATTGAAGGAAAATTCCCATTCAATCATGGTAAGTGTATATAGCCTTAGGCAATATCAATTGATTTACTGAGAGTAATGTTGTAGGTACACTTATCGTGTGTATACAAAAAGTGTAGCAATAAAACAGTAGCATTTTATTCGCAATAACAAGTATCTGTGCACAGAGTACGTAGTGTGAACTTTATACTATAGTAAGTAATATACACATTTGCAAAAAAACTCACAAATCAGCATAACTGCCAACTGCCAACAATCTATGCAGATATAAAGGCCATGGTTTATATCTGTATCATTATAAAAGCTTTATTTATACTTACTACGGATATGTAAATGTAGTTTGTAGTAACATTCCTCTGTTATGGTAAAAATACTATTTACAGCCTAGTACCACTGCCTTACCTACATAAATTTACTACTGCGCTAACTGCAAAGAATTTTGTGAGAGAGAAGAAACCTGAATAAGTAATACAAATACATTGACACAGAGAAGCTGTATTTATTTATTTTTGTTGACTTGACACATAAGACATAACGCATAATTTTTTGACATAAAATGCATGCATGAATGTTGACAATGGTTTTGCATTGAGCAAAATGTCAATCAAAGCATTGTATCCCATCACGCTGTATAATAAACAGTTTAAAGTGGTAAATTCGTGCCAAAATGTTTACAAAAATTGGCAACAGAGTTATATGTCAAATCGTCATTTCCATTGTTCTGTTCTGCGAATGTCTATGCTAAGTCTATGCTAACTCTTACTGCTGGTGCAACATATACTGGCTAAACTCTAAGAAAAGGCAAGTTCAAAGACCAGAGCAAATCAATCACATTAGCATCGAGTACTTATTGTACACACTCTTTTAAAAGTAGAGCTACACTCTAAACTGTTGTGCACATTCCCTTGCTGCATACAATACAAAATACAACCAAAGCTTTGCAAGCTACCTAACAAGCAAAGAAGAAGAAAGGCAAATTAACTAGGAAAGGCAAACTAACTAAAATAAAGTAGGCAACTAGTAAAGTGTAAAGTAAAGCAGACAGAGTTAAAGAATTAAAGTCTTTGTATATATATGGCACAGTACAATAGTATAACTACATTATAACAATACGCAAATGAACACAAATGTATAGTACTTTGTGGTGGTATGGTATAGTAGAGAGCAGATGTGTATATTATGCTCTTTATATTTTCCAAGTAAAGCAAAAGTCAATTCAAGTCAGACAAACGAAACGAGACGAGTTGAGCTTATAAGATATAAGTTATAGTTTAACTTAAAGTGGTAATAGGTATTTGTGTCTACTCTACATGAGAGAAATGGTGATGCCAATATATAGAGAATCGAAAAAGATACGGTTTTGTACTATTCGCTTACTTATCATCATCATCCCTTCTACTTTTGCTTTGCTCTTCTCTCTTATGTTATGTTAACTGCTACTCTATCTACATTTTAGTCGAGTCGACTCTCTTTTACAACTTTCTGTGTTCTCTTCTCCTGTCTCTCTTTCCTATGTTGTACTTGTCCTATCTTCTTTATGCTTTAAGGGAACACTGTAAAGTAAAGTGTATATGGTTGCCATTCATACAATATACCTAGTTTCTATACATAAGTATTGACTCATTGTATGCAATGCAATGAAGGAAGGATAAGAAATGATAGGAACAAGACAGGCTTAAACTAAAGCGTATAATAAAATGTGCTAGTTGGTTTGGTATTAGCAGCGTGTACCTTCCTATGTTATTATTGCATTATCTAGTGCTACTACGAAACAAAGTGCTGTATAGATTTTATACTGTTTTGTATCTTGTACAATGGATTTTATGCTTTTATACATAATACATACATAACACTAATGTAAACTACCACATAGTATATTAGAGTAGAGACAGATCTATAGATGTTTTGCATTTACAATGGAATCGACTATACATCTACTTATGCTCTATGCACCTATGTATTATTGTACGATTGTGTTTTCTGTTTTGCTACATTTGTTCTGTATATTTTGTCTCTGTGTCTGTAAGTCTGTTCCACTGCAGTATATAAAATAGTAGGTAAACATTATTTTACTTTGACTTTGTCTTGCTTGCCGTGTGGCCCAAAAGTACTTGTAAATTACATAGTTGCATATCTAAACGTACACGTAGTAACTTAAGTACGACATTACATTACATAGCATCAAATCAAGTGTACCTTCTACCTTGTACTTATGTATGAATACTAAAGTGTGATTGTCTCCAACTTCAACTCAACTGACTTTTTAAACCTTACACAAGTGACTAGTTCAATAATAAACCAACAATAAGTAAAATTCAAAGCTCTGGAGATAAAAATAAATATATGCCACGAGTTGTACTTGTACTATACAGGGACTTGCTACATCTATGTTCATATTGTATTGTGTATGTGAATCCTTTTTATACAGAAAGACTTAAAGGATAAATAATCTAGGATTATCTGCATCGTATAATATAATGTAGTGTTTTTAAAGTTTTATTGTTGTGATTGTGTGGCTGAATGTATAATTCGCTAAAAATATGAGACACTAGCATTATACTTGGTAATCAAGTTGATTATGAGGCAGAAAGAAACATTTGGGAATTAGTATTAGTAGGGATGTAAAAGCCTCAATAAAACAACATAACATAACACAACTCTCTTTTTGGGCTCAAAAATCCCAATCCTCTTCAATGGGATTCTCTTCTTGACTTGTGTCTACTGTGTTTAATGCATGTATCTGTATATAAACTAAGTTCTTGTAATGTAAGCTGGATTTTCTCTTTATCTCCTGTACGTAGGTGCCTATGTATATCGAGCCGAGTTGATTTTCCTATGTGAGGGTGTGGTAAAGTGCATACGATAGGAATACGAATACGATCATACGAACGAGCCGAGTGAGTTGAGCTGAGCCGAGCTGTTTGACTGACTGAGTGCTAACTTCTTGTTTTGTGTGTGTGTGACTGTGAACTCTTCTGAACTCAACCTGCCGACTTTGCATTCTACATTTACATTATTACAGGACACCACTCATTACTACACACTATACTGCTCACTACAATATCAAATATATTTAGTTAGTTAGACACTTTTTTAACTTAAGTGTTAACCAGTCAAAATGGCTGGGAATATCAATTGCTCACTGGATGATATTGATCTAGCATCATTAAAGGTTTGTCAATTTATTACTTTTATATTCAAAAATATTTTAACTTACATTACAGATCTTTGTACATCTTCTCCTTAATCATAAAGAGTAATAAATTTAAACTTATTACTCATGGAATGAGCCATAAATGATGAATTGCAATACTTAATGAACGTTGGAAATTGATGGGCCACATTTCTTGCAAGTGTTGTATGTAAATGTACTAAACTATTTATGCAGAATTTAGGGGATTTTATAGAGCTATGATCATTGTTATTAAGGAAAATATCTTTTCAGTAAAGCAATGACATTACTAAGCAAATTAAAGTCAATATTCCGTAAAGTGAACCCTAAATTGAAAGAATAAATCAGTAATACTGTATGCTACGCAAAACAATGCATAGGTACGTTCTATTAATGACGAATACCTATACAATCTGATAAGCACATTCAACGCAAAATAATTTATTTTCCTTTTGATGAATTTTGCAACATCTTCAAATTTTGCTCTGGGTCACATTTATAAATGTTCACTGTTTTCAAATTACGCAGATTAGATATATGTTGAATTTGGTCCTACCTTTGTTTAACTTTTAGTAACCGATTTGGCAACTTTAGTTTTAATGATGTTGCGAAGCAGACTAATTAGATCACAATTATTTATATCATGCTATGCATGTTGCTAAACATCCGAAGTGAACTTTTAAGTAGTTTCCATCTTTGAAAGCTTGGAAGGGAACTGCTAACTAAGGTTCTACTACGGGTGCCTTTAAAAAAGCAATAAATAAAATTTATTTCAAAGGCCAGGATTTTTAATATCTTATATTAAAATACAATCCCTTATAACCGAATTCGTAATTCTTTACGTGATGTCAATCGTTTTTGGAAAATGTAAACATGAGGAGGCGTATTATTTGTTGCCACTTCAGGTGTTCAGTAAAATTTCATTCCAAATAATTACATCTTTTATGACAATAGGATCCAGCAGGAATATTTGAACTGATAGAAGTTGTGGGTAATGGCACCTACGGTCAAGTGTATAAAGGGAGGCATACCAAAACTGGACAGCTGGCTGCCATCAAAGTTATGGACGTTACAGAAGATGAAGAGGAAGAAATAAAACTTGAAATAAACGTACTGAAGAAATATTCACACCATCGGTAATGAATGCATATTGTAATTCAGTGCAAACAAATTGTTGGAGAATTTTTTATTAAGCTTGATAATTTTACATGTGAAGTAAAATCTGAAATACGTTTTTCTTTACAGCAATATTGCAACTTACTATGGAGCATTCATTAAAAAATCACCTCCTGGGCGTGACGACCAGCTTTGGGTAAAAACATTTATTAAATTATCTAAAACTAATAAAAGAATATCATATCTTGGAAGGAATTCCTAATTGTGAATCGTTTACGGTTATCTGCAGTTGGTAATGGAATATTGCGGTGCTGGAAGCATAACTGATCTTGTAAAGTCAACTAGAGGTCAGTCGCTAAAAGAAGAATGGATTGCATACGTGTGTCGAGAAATTCTAAGGGGATTAGCTCATCTACATGCCAATAAAGTCATCCATAGAGATATAAAAGGGCAAAACGTGCTTCTGACTGACAATGCTGAGGTTAAGTTGGTAGATTTCGGAGTGTCAGCGCAACTAGATCGAACTATTGGAAGAAGAAATACTTTTATTGGAACTCCTTATTGGATGGCACCTGAGGTCAGTTTCTATTTGGCTATTCGCTAATTACATTAAGTTTGAGAATGGAAAAACGAGCTTTTCGTTCACTTTGAACTGCCTTACGTCAAGTTATATGTCAGATTAAAAACAATAATTTAATGCCACTCTGAACGTCTAGTCAAGTGAACACTCATGCTGAATACTGAAAACTAGTCATTAGTATAAGAAGTTCAGAATTTATGAATGAGCCCATATATAAGTACAAACTGTTAGTTATATAAGCTGTACTCAATACTGCCTTGCCTACTCTACTTGCATTTGCGTCACTGCATTATGCAGTTAATTGTTTAGTAATGTATAATGATCAAGTTTTGTAAAGTATGACTGTAAAGTATGCATCCGGTATACTTTGGTTTGGATGCACTTATGCAAAAGTGAATCATTCATTGAATTCTGCAATCTACTACTACGTCCTTCGTTTGCGGAGATAAATACCCAGGAATTCCTTGAAATAGTTGGTTTACTTGCAGTTCAAGTGGAGTTGTGAACTACTGAGTATTATCGACCATTATGTGGTTTTATCAAGTAATTAATGAATAAGTATGTAAATACACTCGATAATTTTCAGCTTAATGTTATCTTTAGGTGATTGCTTGTGACGAAAATCCTGAGGCTACTTATGATAATCGAAGTGATCTATGGTCGCTTGGAATCACCGCACTTGAAATGGCAGAATCTCAACCGCCTTTGTGTACGTATTTTTACATTCTTTTATATCTCCCGTTTTACAAGCGGTGAAAACATCTATTTGAGATAAATAATAAAAATTAATTAACTAAATTAAAATGCAAAACGGAGTGAAATAGGTGACGATTACTTCATATGTTTGCAAACATTCTTCATAAATGATGCTTTGATTTTCAGGTGAAATGCATCCAATGAGAGCACTGTTCCTTATTCCTAGAAATCCTCCGCCCAGACTGAAGTCCAAACGCTGGTCAAAAAGATTTCACTCTTTTGTTGAAACTGTTCTAGTTAAGGTAACGCCAAAGAATAGCTCTCTATGTGGAAAACACTAATGTAGGTATAGTAAGAAGAAAGCTTGTATTATGTTGGGTATTCTGTTTGGATGCAGGATTACACACAGAGACCTCCTACAGAACAGTTATTGAAGCACCCTTTTATAAGAGATCAACCAACTGAACGACAAGTAAGAATACAATTAAAGGACCACATTGACAGGTGCAAAAAGCGACTTACTCAACAGTCGAAGGCTGATAAGGGCAGGTATGTATACAACTAAGCCAGAGTCACTGCTTTATTGTTTTATACCGCAGTATCTTAAAGATGAATAATAAATACAAAATCTCATTTTTCTCTATTTAAAACACAGATTTTCCGATGAAGACGACGAGGATGAAGATGAAGAGTCGAAACCAGGAGACAGAGGTGAAGAAATCAAACCGAAAGAAAATACTCTCAGGAGAAATTTCCAGGTACAGAAATAATTGTTTAGATTCCTTGCAAGAAAATAAGAAAATCTTTAGTCGCATTGAATTAAGAACGTTCTCAATTCAAATTCCCAATTTCGTTTATTTACGAAGGCTCTTCAAGTCGAGGAACCTGGACCTCCGTCGAGACCGCCTTTACCCTCAAGATTAATAGTTGTTCCGGACGCCCTTCCCCCACCTCCTAGTCGACCACTTCCGCCAACACCGCGCGGAGCATTGGAACCTGACGATGTCGAAGATGACGATGAAGAAGAAGTCGAATTTGTTCCAAAGAAAAGGAATGATGGTACTTTACTGGCTTCAGATCCTCCACGCCCTCTTCTTCCTGGAGATGTTGGACCATCACGTCCACTTCCTCCCACACCTGAAGAAAGTCAAGGCACTTTAGTCACTCGAAGACCTCCAAGATCTGCAATGGATATTCAGGGATCAAGGACGTCTGTACTTCCAGATTTGCTACCTCAAACTTCTTCTGATCCTGATGTAAGTCTCCTTTACTATTAGAAAACTTACTATTTTATCCGAAAAGTGTTGGTGATATCCACATATTTCTGAAATTATGAAAGTGAGTTATTTGATGACACATATTTACATTTAATCTGTTGCATGCAACATTTGAAATCAAAACCGGAGATGAGGGTAAGCATTTAAAGTGAAAATTATTAAGACAATCCGTTTCGCTGTGCCTTAGATGTTTCATTTCTTTTCGCTTGGTATTATGAGAAAAGCATATAATTACCACCCATTGAAATTAATCTCAATATCATGAAGAAGTGGTTATGCTTTATGCTTACGAGTACATTGTGCAGCATCGTTTTTACGTGTAAATTAGGACTTAGGCTTACTACTTATTTTATTAATGTTATGGTGTTAATTAGTACATAATTTTGCACTTATTTTCAGTACGCCCTAAATTATTTTACCGTTTTCGATTACTATTTTATTCCATCAGTCAATTGTGTTAATTAAATAATGTTTTCGCTGTTACAGGTGGGACGAGAGAGGGAGATAAGACCTACTCCTGCCCACCCTCAACCCGGTCAGGTTGGTCAGGGTCCTAAGCAAAGGTCATTCATAACGTTTGGTTTCAATCAGATGGCACCGTCATCATCAGCATCTTCTTCCCCGTCACGACCTTCGGTCAATGTCAACGTAGAAGGAGTTGCTCCAGCTCAAGGAGGTGATACACCCGAAATACGCAAGTACAAGAAAAGGTACAAACAGTTTAACGGTGAAAGAGTGAACACAATTGCAATTCTGAAAATATGGCAGAATATTTAACTGTTTTGCAATTGAATACAGATTTAATAGCGAGATTCTATGTGCCGCTCTTTGGGGAGTCAATTTACTAATCGGTACAGAGAACGGTTTGATGCTGCTAGACAGATCTGGTCAAGGGAAAGTCTATCAGCTTATAAATCGAAGAAGATTTCAACAGATGGAGGTAAGAATTGTCCATATTTGTTAAATAGTAAAACCAATAGACAGTGTTTTAAAATCGTTTTATATGTATGCGTTTATTTATACAGGTATTGGAAGGGCAAAATATACTAGTGACAATCAGCGGAAAGAAAAATCGTGTTAGAGTGTACTACTTGTCATGGTTGAAAGGAAAAATTCTTCGCACTGAAGGTGGAGAGGGAGAAAGGAGGAACGGTTATATAAACGTAGGCGAACTTCAGGTACTTTCCAAAGTGTAAATGAAAATATTTATATCAACGTACACTTCCTTATTTGGAATGGTTGTTAAACCGTGTTATTTGTTTAATAGGGAGCTACTCACTTCAAAATCGTCAAGTATGAGCGTATAAAGTTCCTGGTAATAGCCCTTCGAGACGCCATTGAAATTTATGCATGGGCCCCAAAACCCTACCATAAATTCATGGCCTTTAAAGCATTCTCCGACTTATTGTATAAGCCGCTATTGGTAGACTTAACTGTGGAAGAAGGGTCACGACTCAAAGTTATCTATGGCTCAGCTCAGGGATTCCACGCTGTCGATTTGGATTCTGCCACTGTCTATGATCTCTACACTCCAAAGCATGTAAGGGTAAATGATTTACTAATTCTTAACCGAATTTTGGGACTTTTCGTATTATTTACCTCATATATTGTTTTTGGCGAACAGAGTCAAGGGCCAATTAGTCCACATTGTATTGTAACGTTGCCTAATTCAAATGGACTGCAATTACTTTTGTGCTACGATAACGAAGGCGTCTATGTATCAACTAATGGAAAGGTAATTTAATTTAATTACAGATTTAGATACTTTTGTGGGAAAATCATTAAGTTTGATTTAAGATGAAAATACTAATTTGAAATGCGTATTTTGCAGATTTCGAAATCAGTCGTACTTCAGTGGGGAGAATTGCCCTCTTCGGTAGCATTTATCGGAACAGGACAAGTAATGGGATGGGGACAGAAAGCCATTGAGATCCGTTCAGTGGAAACAGGACACCTTGATGGTGTATTTATGCACAAGAAAAGTCAGCGGCTAAAGTTTCTTTGTGAGCGTAATGACAAGGTGTTCTTTTCTTCCGCAAAGGGTGGAGGAGCCTCACAAATCTATTTCATGACCCTCAACAAACCAGGACTTGCCAACTGGTAGACGTAATTATATTAATACATACTACTATTATACCTACCGTACTAAGATATGAGCTACATAATAAGCTAAGAATTTGACATACCTAATCATATGTATTACTTGTGCATACTAGGTGAGATAAATAAATAGTTGCTAGTATGAATAGATTTAAAAGTGAGACAAAACCAAAAACAAGAGTTTTCCTAAAGACTCGTTGTAAATTCTAGGTGTCTTAGTAGGCAGAATGAGATACATACTTATGTAGAGTTAAAAATACTTCTGCAAACATAATTACTATATAGAAATGTAGGTACAATACAATAAATAGCCTTTGCAATCTTTATTATACCATAAGTATTTGATGGTAAATAGTTTCAGACATTTTTCACAATAGATAGTATACTTGACATGTTTCTCAGTTTATTTCAGCAGAATTAAAAGAATTTGGTATCCTTAGCGTATCTCTCAAATGTTATTATTGTACTTGTGAAAGACAGCACATACTTTAAATGCTAACTGTAAGGATCAGTTTGACCTTGATTGGAAATCTTACTATGGTTATTTACTCATGTATTTAGCAAACCAGTAGATAGCTGAACTGATTTTGATATTATAAAAGAATATTATTTTCTCTCTAAATCAATTACCAAGCCAAGCCAAGCCACACCCCCATATAATGCAATGACAAATGGAGACTTTAATTGGTGATGACTTTATAGATTTAAAAGATAATGACATTGACCATAAAATATGTATGTAACTCTGGTATAAAGTAGTTGTTCTTGTTACAGTTATTGTCTTGTGCACGCATTTACGTACATAATTAGTTACAAGTATATCCATATAGTACTATTATAATTGTTATTGCTATGAATATATTATATATTATGTTTATCCGTATTCTTTCGTCGTAATTCTATACATTGTAGATCAGAAATATTGTCGTACACGTTTGATATTTTCTCCTACCTTTGTATAAAAATAATTCCGTGCTTTGCATACATTCTTTCACGTTGAGGTTGTTGTATAAACTTTTCTACTAACTCGTTTCTACCGTTCCAAATAATTATATCCTTTTTGATTACCACACTATACTAAATAGTGGAAAATTTGATAAAATTTCAGACACAAACAAAATGTTCACATACATAAATCGTAACCATCCATACGTACAGTATGATTATGTAGTGCGTATGATTCAAATTACATGCGATCCAGTACCTACTAATTAAGTAGATACGTATAATAATTACGTACATATTTGAAAATGAAATGTGCAAGAATAAGCAACTACTACCTAAGCAGATTTGCGTAATTAGATAATTAAGTAATTATATAAAAGTTTAACATAGTCGTTTGTAACCGTGCATAAAACACATCAATTTGTTTAGAAAAAGATTAAACTTTCGATTTATTAGTAAAATTGTATTTGTCCAGCAGAGGGAATAACCTCCTTTGTCCTAAGCCTATTTGTACATATTATTATACGTAGGTTATCATGATGATACAAATGTATTAATAGTGCTGTAAGTATTTGCAGTTCTTGCAGCATAGTAGTAATTTATATGTAATCAAATCGATAATTTGTTATTGTACATTTGAATGAACTGTAATTAATTACGATACACAAACCTAAGCAATAGGATTTCGATTGAAAGTTTATGTGGTCACTGTTGACCGTTTGTATGCCTTCGTTTAGTTTGTAAAAGTTTCTGTACATCTTTTGTAAATGCTACATTTTCATTGATTTTCAATTAATCACACATACATAACACATACACAAAATGTGTATGTTACATTACATGCTGAACAATGGAACAATAAAGCTATGCATATTAAAATATCATTCAACATATTTATGTATCCCCTCATTGCATTTCTTAATTGCAAGTGTTTCGAACAAGTCATGTTTTTCAAAATGTAATTATGTAAGGAATTTGTAATTGTAACGTTGCCTAGTTGATCGTGTTTCCTATTGTAGAAAGATAACTTTTGACTCAACAAAGATTAATACGAAATGTTTTAGTAAAGTAGACGTAATTTTGCTGGATGTTGGCAGAAATAGTTTTAAGTTTCAATTGGTGTCTTCAAAATTAGGAAATTACCTTCGTACTTTATTAAAACCATTGGCAGAATAGGATTAGGCTTCAGAAATCTTTCTTATCTATAAATTAACTTAATTCAAATGGCAGAGGAATATATAGGACATTTAAAATCAGTGTCAAAGAAAAAATTAAGCCGACATGACATGCCGGAAGTGGCGACTCTTTCCCATGCGGAATATGATCCTTCAAAATTAGTTAAACAAGAGAAGGAACGTGGACTTCTTTCAGCTCCTGAGAATATTCAGAAACATGTATCTACTAGAACGAAACATTTAGAAATGCTACTTAATCATAGTCACCGAGAACAGGTGCAAGCAGCAAACGTTATGAAAGATCTGACACAAAAATACGGAACAAGAGGAAAATTACCCAAAACAATATTTCTTCGCGCCTTTAAGGATGACTTGGGAAAAGAGAGTAATAATGACAAAAAGTGTGGTTGTGGATCTGAAAATAAAAATCTCGATGACAAGTTAGATAAAGAAGAGGAGGCTAACAGACTCTCTTCCTTTACAATCGTAATACCTCACAGTGATTTCAGTACTAATATACTTACATGTGTCCAAAATGTATTGAAAATATGTACTACGTGTTATTTTACGATAATAGGAGCGACCAGCAGCTATCGTTGCACAATCATCGTTTGTAAGGCACTTATTGGACGTTGTCCAAGCGGAACTTCAAAGAGTTGGCTGTCCTGTACCTATATTTGAAAGAGACAAAGGAATAGAGGCTTCCAGAAGAGAATATTTGAAAATGAATGGCGATTTTCAACAAGGACAGTTCTATAACCTCCAAGATATTGCCCAAGATCAACTTAAGGAAGATATGATTGTAGAAACAGAAGATAAAATGATAGCTAGACTTAAAATCTACAGTAGAGCTTTCAGTGCTGTCATTTTACACTTTACAGCTCTTAGACCTATTCTCCTGAATATCAAGAGGAGCTATGATTCCGTTTTGGCATTGAAAAATCAACAAATGGTCCGACTGAGAGTAGTTAAAAGGAGTATTGCCTATAGAGAAAGAAGTATGGACGAATACATGGAGGATTTACGCTTTGAATGCTACGGAGAAATGTCCGAGGTGAAATTGCGTAGTGAATATTCATTTTATGTGATGAACTGATAGTATGACAAGAGTTCTTAATGAATTAGGTGATGGAAAAGAAAATAATTTATGACAAATTTTCAGATGGAAAAGCGGAGCCATAAATTAATGAGGCACATTGATAAACAAGATGCAGCAATCAATACTATGGCCGATATTTTAAACAAGTAAACTATATGAGTCAGTATATAGGTAATATAATGGGGAAAATGTTAGTTTTAAATTTATTACATCTTTCAATAATTTCAGAATAGAAATAACTGTCGGTGAAGAACATGAATTGCGACGAGATTCGGACGACCAAAAGAAAATGCTTATCCAAGATGTTAATGAGTACCGTAAAAAACTTGGAATGCCACTACGCACTGATGAAGGAGCACAAGCAGGACTTGGTACGGAAGAAATCATAATTATTGATGATGCAGCTGAAGAGGAAGACGCTCTGAGCACAGAAGATCCTCTTATTCTCCGCAAAGCACTGGTGACTTGTAGGAAGAATCTGAACGAATCTCAAAACAGGTGTGTACGGTGTACTTGCTTAAGAAATCTTTTGTTTAGCTAAAGGAATGTGAAAAGTTTAGAAACAGAAGGAATGACGGTAACATTTGTTTACAGGCTGGCAATTCTTGAAGCCGAATACGCTGAAGTCATACCTCGTCACCTGTTCGAGAGTTTGAAACTAGAAATGGCAGAACTGGAGAAAAAGTACGAAGGGTTAGTAGAAACGTATAATATTCTGCTCTCTCAAGTTCAAGGATTGAAAGATCAAATTGAGAAACTCATTACCGATCGTGAAGATCATCAAGTTACTATTGAAGGTTTACGTGGGAAAGCTACTCCCCGTCCCAGCTGGATTAAAGTTGGCGAATATCTGGAAGGTGGTGTACCTTATTGGTTGAAGGCTACCGAAGGAAAGAGTTCCGCTGTTATTAAAGACAAGTTGATTGAAGAATTAACTGCGAAAAAAATCAGCGGACCACCTGACTACTTGACTGCTCTGGGATCTAATGCAAAAGCTAAGTTCTTAAGGTATGACAATCGTGTGCGAGATCGACATTTGCCTCGAAGGGATGCTGCAATGATCATACAGGATATATGGCAAGTTCGGGTAGAGCATATAGAACAGATTCGAAAGTCTAAAGAGGTTACCGAAGACGAAAATGGAGTTTTAAGTTCAGATTCTACAGACGAAGGACCCCCACTTCTTCCCTTTGGAGATTATTTGGCCAATTACTTCGTAGAGCGTTATAATCTTCCCAGCCTGCGAATGGAATGGAGCTACAATTTAGTTGATGCTTGTCAGCGTTTTTCAACTGACCAGCGTTTGTCTCAATTTTTGTATATTACCAATGAAACCTATGATGAATGTGTTTATCATCAGTTTAGAAAGGAAATAATGCGATTACAAAATTATTTATTGAGAAAATCTGATGAAGAAAATCAACCCCCTGGTTCTCTGCAGAGACCCTTATTTGCACAAGTACTAAAAGAATTATTTCCCGCCAAAACAGAAGAAAATCTTGCATTACTACTCAAAGCAGCCTCAAAACAAGCTGGAGCTCACTCTGATTGGTCTATAATTAATTACAATGGATTCTTTGTAATAAGTGATGAAGGGATTGTTGGCACTTTTATCGATGAACTTGCTCGTCAATATGACATTGATAGAAACAATTATGCTCATGAAATTATCGCCGAATTAGCTTCCCAAATTGCAGTACCTATTCAAAATGCAGAATCAGAATCAGATCCTTCGGGTGACAGGGAAATCTCCATGCAGCAGTTTTACAAAGCAATTGTCGCCGTTGACCCCCTTATAAGTAATTTAACAATGAATTTTTCATTTTTTCATTTTTGCTGACTTTCGTCAATTGCATCATTAAATAATTGTATTTAACTTACCTTAGCTGAAGAAAAGATCGCTGCTGCTTTGGCTTGGGTATTTGCCGGAGTTTCAACACTACCCGGACAGGAAGCAAAAGGAAAGCTCTTGCTTAATTATGTTAAGAGCAAAGCATTGGGTCGCATAGTTAGCGAGGATCCAAGCTCAGAAAATTTTACAGCTGAAACAGAAGATGAAGAATTCGAACGAGCTATGAAATCTATTATGGCAGATAACCAAGCAGAGGATGAAGAAACGCATCAAACATCTCAACAGAAACGACAAAAGATCAAGAAGATGAAAGTTACTACCTTGAGAAATATTGTAAAGCGTCTTAAAGGAGCTGCCTTCCTTCGTTCTGGAGAGAAAAATCTCGAAGTCATATACGATTCAAAAGACAAGAGTGCAGAAGATAAACTACTTTTAGATGGTGATATCGCAAGGAGTCCGTCGGAGGATATGCTTGAAGTCGCAGAAGATGCTTAGCTTAATTTATTAAATGTAATAAGTACGGAAATGATTAAGTTTTTGATTTTAACAACCCTTCGTTACCAGTTTTCAATAACCTGGCGCTCAAAACTCAATAATCTGTTCTAATGTTACAAATTGTATGTAAAAAGTAAAGATCCAGTGAATGTACTCCACGCTTGCTATTATTACTTGATACTTTCACCTTTCTAACTTTCACCTGAGAAAGATAACTTTCTTCCACACACATTCTGCTCTCTTGAGGTAACATTCAAAGTTACGAATTCAATCTTCTACTCTAATTGAGCCTTGAACCATAGCTCTTGTAAACACTCCAAGTAATTTGTACCTTGCAAAAATTCCAATTAACCTACACTTCATTTACTAGTCTTCGAATTACACTACCTATTTCGTATTTGCATATATACACACCTTCACATTGCCAAGTCATATAATAATGAAAGGCCCACGCGTTATGCTATCTGTATTATACGGAGTGCATTGAGCCTACATTGTCAATTCTGAAAATAAATCCATCATCCTCATCACAAATGAATTGGATTAGATGGAATAATTTAATTGACAATAGAGCATATCCCGTTACTTAGTTGTGAATGTGCAGTATCTTATTACACATTGATACCTTTCTCTACTAGTGATAGAATATATTTAAATGCAAATATAATTATGTTACAATTACAGAGTAAATATTTGTATTATTTCAATCATAGAATAATCCTTTCTCCCTTGCGCCCAGGATTACAGGAAATACTCCTAATAGAAATGGTATTTGGTATGTATCAGCTTTCCCGAACAATAAGCAGATTCGATAGCAAAGGTAAGTGAAATAGAGACACAGGCCTCACAATAAAATATTATTTAGTAGCACTTACGTGCTTTTTATTTGCAAAACTCGTGAGTATTCGGAAATGTTTTCCCTGAACGCAGAGGAGCTAGCTAATCGCATGAAGATGCAAAACCAAAGAACCCCCGATCTTCTCTTTCGCTACGCTGGATTGCACACATAAGTAGAAATCCACGGCGACAAAGATCTAGAAGATTACCTAAAGAGTGCAAACTAGCATTTAAATGTTAAACAAAATCAAGTCCCTGTATCTCCCTTTATATACTTTCATGCATTTATGCTCACTATCGAATAGAGCAACAGATTGTTCTAGCTAAAGCTAACTGAAAGCAAGTGATTTGTTTGGTATAGTAGTAAATGATGTACCACCATCAAACAGATCGATAAGTGAAAAGTAGAGCAAAGCTTCCATGCAACTCGATTCATCTTCCAGCATCTAGGGCAGGCATAATATTCTACAATAATTTTATAATATAGGCTGGAAATGTCCGCATAGTAATGCTTTTTCATAGTCAGTTAAATATAAACTATCCAATTTTCTTAGTACAGACATCACTATATTAACTCACGTAACCTTCATTTTCCATTTAGTCATCCTAGATTTTATGTACATTTTTTGTTACACCGGCTTACACGGATTTTCTCACTTTGCCGGTTTTAAGTCTATGATTTCATCTATTATAATTGGAGCTCTTGTATAAATTATTCTCAAAACACAATGAGGTAATTCTCAATAGTACTAGTACTTGCTTATTACAACTTATGCAACAATTAAAGTAATTGAGATTTATATTTACGGATGGAAAACTGAAGTGGCTGAATGGGAGATAATAACCAGTTATTTTGCCACTTAAAGTAAATGCCAGTCATTCCTGCAGGAAATTCCTTTTTTACACTTTAAGATGATGAAAGTTTGTCATGCTAAAAAGGTTCCGTTGGGGAATTATTCTTTCCATGGACAATTCAAAATTAGTTAGTAATTCAAATATAAAACAAAATGTGGCTCCATCTCATTAACTTCGACTTCAGAAGTCCGTACTTCTTTGATCTCCTGATCTTTTAAAGCAGGCATCAAGTCCTTGTGTACAGTTCTTTTCAGGTTTATGGTGGTTCAGGAGATGGTCTTGGGTCCTTTTCTTCAATGATATTGCCTAAAACTTTGTACTAAGTTATAAAATGACAGGGAGGGGGATATATAAAGGAAACGAAAGGATGAAACGATTTTGTTATTTCAATATGCGTACATAGTACTTCTACACCAGAATACTTCCCCAGATAGGAAAATTATTCTGACAGAGGGAACCCATTTTCCTGTATTTCTTGTATTTGAAAATCACCTCAAAATCCAAGTTGAATTGAATTTAGGTTTCTAAAGAAATGTTTGTGATTGTAAAATACAATGATGAACATTTGGCTTAAAAGTGGGGTTCGAAAGATTTGACTGAATGAAAGTCTGTTGGGTTGTTTATATTTGCAGTAGGGAAGCGTAATGTAATATTACAAAAAGGATACATACGGTATGTATGAAAGCCTTGAACTTTCCTTTGAACTACCATCTTTTTTATTGCCACGGACCACATAATTATTATTCATGCGAATATGCTCAATTTGATCCACAATAATAACATTGAAGCAACTGTTTGGTAAAAGTTGTTATCAGATTACGGAAATCAAAATATTGAAGGTACGTAGATGTGTGATACACACAAGTTGTCAAACAGTACAAGATTTCAGTTTTAGTGAAAGAAGGATGTCCGCTGTGTTTTCGTATATCGAATCTTGAGAAACGCGATGAACGCAGGAAGGTATTGCACAAGGTGACGTATGATTGGCAAGAATTACGTAGGTACTATAGAATCTTCCTACTTATGCCTACAATACTCCTGTGATGACATTATTTACTGTCAGCCAGAAAACTTTTGTAGAAAGTAGCATATTTCATGGACACAAATGGAAGAAAGGCAACTCTCTGAAATGTTGCTCTGTCACAAGATCAAATAGCCGAGTCAGCATTCGTTCATGACGTACGCAAACAAGTTGCAGCGTAAAACAGTATCACGGGCTTTAGCTGAATTTACTAATAATATTATCTCCATCTTTCTAGATGCTTCCTCTTTCTTCCAATTATTTTCACAGATATTGAAAACATATGAAAACACACGAAAGAGATGCTCATAGATTTGGATCATCACGATTCTTATTAGTATGCCATTTCGTTTTCATTACTGTAATTTCATTATTATATTATACCCCGAGATTTACCACACTCCTTATAAAATGTACTTATTATGAATCAAAATGCATTAGTAAATGACGTAGATCATTAATGACAATATTATGCAAATTATATTTTAAGTGGGCGAGTAAGTGAGTATATATGGACTATCATTCCCAAAATATAAATAGTAAAATCTGCGTCATTATTTGACAATAGCACCAAAAAATCAACTTCTTTTTCAATAAAGATATTTCCACATAATATTTAGACATTCAAAACGTATTACTGTGTAAAACTCTATTGCAAATGAAAATTCTTTAACCGTAGATTTTCTAGGCTCTCTTTCCGTTTATAAGCTTGACCCTAAATTAAATGTAATTCATTTCCCGAGCGAACAAAGATGAAAGTAAGAAAGAGACAATTTCCCCTTGTCATACTACAGACATCATACATCAGTACATTTGGCAAATTTGTAATTTCCTAACGTAAAATGATTTTCTTGCATTCCAATATCTACAGGGTGAAAGCCCCAGTTTTGTACAAGCACATAGATAGCACGCAACGTTAATGGTTAGGAGTGCATAGATACATATATAGTTACGAGAACTAGTCCCCTGACTGAGAATACGTAGGCGCCTACTACAAGTGAAACAAAATTTCTTGGAAATCAAATACATAGCCATTTCTTTGGTTTTAACAAGTAAATTCCTGTGCTACGTGTTTTCCTTTCCATTCCTCTCAATTCCATATTGTATCAGGCTGCTTTTAGGTTTTAGGCAGTTGATAGAGAAGTAGGAAAAGCGATCATTGAAAATGCAACATTCTGTTGCTTCCTTTTACTGATATTATTATTTATATGAGTAGAGGTGCAATAGAAAACAATGCGCTTGGCTTGCATTGCAACCTAGTGAATAGAGTGTGACTTTCTTTTATAAGAGAATTTTCACAGAGATACACCGTGTGCCTGTAGTAAGCGGAGAGAAGAGTTTTCGAGAGAGTACCTGGATTACAGAATAGAATTGAGTGAGCCAAGCCAACCGAAGTAACTTACGTGAGTTTGAGTTGAACCCGAGAAGTAGGGATAGCTGTGCAACATTATATAAGTATGACACATTCGGTTTCCCTGCCTGTTTTCGCGAGGAGAAGGCTGATCGTCAAAGTGAGTAAGCGTAGTCTCTTCTCAGAGTGAGGCAGCGGGCCAGAGTCAATTCTGCTCTCATCATCATCGCACACGAAAATATTTCTCCAGTCCTCATTCGCAAATAACTGCATCTTCATTATACACACGTAAAACAAATCCTACGGACCTTAACCTTCAGTTCTTCCCATTTACAGCCATCCTAAAAGACTGACACAACAGTCCCGGTGTGGTAGCGTTAGGATTGCTTCATATCCTAGATTGGAATCGGAATGCAGGTGAGTCTCATTTACCACTTCACTTTCATTAGCGTTACAAGCAATACTAAGTTTTACATCCTCTCGATACCTAAAGTCGCAATAAGGGTTATTTAACTTTAGAAAGAAGAGCATGATTCAAATAGTGACGTCAGGGAATACTAGCTACGCACTGTTTTTCTTGACTACGCTGTTTTTAATACATGTCTTAAAAGTACTGTTGCTTTATTTATTTACAGCACTTAGCGTTAAATGGTAAAACCCATTTTAAAATTAAACCATTAAACGATATATCTTTAGATCATCATTAATGCCTAGAAAGGGGTATATTATATAACAGAAAATTGATCTTGCAAAATTAAACCATTTTATATCTTGGATAATTTTTAAGTAATTTCAGCATCATTTCGTAATACTATATGGGAAATATTTTTTGGCCTTTTAGAATACATTGTCATTTTAATTCGTATTTATACCACATTCGACGTATTTACATACTCGCACCTGCTATCTACAATGTAATTTGAAAGTAGGCGATGTAGAAAATGAAAGCACCTATGAGGTAATGTATAAGAAGGTGACTAATGTTATATAGTGTGCATAGGTATACGGAAAACAGTGAAGAACCTTTGTAGTACACAAACAATGTAACTGGAATTTACGGAAGTTTGCCATTTGTCTGCTACATATAGTACCTACTATTAAGGCAAGCGCTACAAAACCTTCGAAGTTGCTTCGTTAGACTTGTTGAAGGTACCTAATTATATCGGCATATTACAAAAGGTATAAATGTGTTTTCAAAGTTTAAATGCATAACAAAATGAGTTTCTAAATTTTAATGTTGATGATTAATTGTCTATAGATTTAGTACTTTTTGTGGCCATTATACTCTCGAAATATATTGTTTTGCCGAATATTCAGGGTTACTTGAGTATAAAATTCGATTGTGAATAGTGTTATTATTCACCCGAAGGGACGAATGAACATTTTAGCTGAAAAGGTAATTTCACAATTTACTAAGGTAATTGCTTTGCTGCCGCACATTTAGTAATAGAGTGAAATATTGAATGGATTACGTGCTAGGCATAAAGGTTTTGAATCTTTAGGTTCTAGATTCAGGAAGTATGAACTACACAATATTTGCAGACAACAAGAACGTATGGAATAAAGGATTAAAGAGACCTTTCATCACACTCTACTTACATGGTTAATACACTGATCACATTTGAGCATTGATTTTAATAAGTGTTACAAGGAAACGGATAAAGAGGGTTTAATTTAATAATGTGACTCTTTGATGATACGTAGAGATGAGATACGGTATCTACAACGAGCCCGATCCGAATCTTGGTTGTTTTCGGATAGGTTAGTAGCTTTTCGCTGTTGCAACTTACTACATCAGTTCATGCTAAAATTAGGAATCTAGGTGAATCAATATTGACATTCACATTGCACTTGCACTATGTACAGGGGAAGTTGAGAATTCGCAAACTGAGAAGAGCTGCAAGCGCTTACCTACGCCTGGAACTCCACTTTGCTGCTACTTACGGAGAAAAATAAAGAAATCTCTATTTCTTCGATTAGTACGTAAACAGTCCTTTGTGTGTTGCATCAAATGCTCATTCTGGGTGCAAATTACACTGTATGAGCGCTCCAAGGCGGAAACTGCCACAGCTGGTGTGAAAAGTAAGCCCAAATCCAAAGATTATACATGCCAGATTTGTGGAAGACAATTTGCCAGGAAAGTGTCCATGAACTCACACTTCCCTTGCAGAAACACGTATAGCAGCGCATGATATAAGGCCAAGTGTTTCTCGAAACATGATTCCTGATACGATTCTGGTTCTGAAGAAGCACATTCTACTATTTAAATATCAATTTCCAATTCTTAGTTCTCATTATTATTAATTTTAAAGTACTACAAGGTATTTGTTGTGTCGTCGTAAAGGCAATCATGAAACTTACCTTAGGAGAAAGATGATTAATAGATATACAATAGTTGTAACCTATGTATATGAAATATGAACCCTTGAGTCTGAAATAGTATTCATTACATATTTATATGCTGAGGTAAATTATTTAAATGTAGCAAAGGTGAACCCTGACTCTCATCAAAAATACCATTAAGTAAGTAGTATTGTTCACCTACATTTAGTTTGCAAGATACATAATAGGTCTTCTGTAAGTCTCGATATACTTCGAGAAATATCTCATAAATATATCCATGTGTACCTAATATCTACCTACCTATCACTGTACTGAGTACTGAGTTTACAGATATTATATCTGCCATAGTCCTATAATGTAGCTGTTGTACCTATATTCCTACAATGACACATATGTTTATAGACTACGGAAAATGTTTATCTCTTAATGCTATTTGATTGTATTTGTATGTATAACCTCAAGTACACTATTAGTGGAACAACCTTTCCACAACGCGTTGTGGAACCGTACCTAAGAAATTGAAATACCTTTAGAAAGTAGGTGAGTACCTGCCAATTCATAGTCAATTTTTTTTATTGACTGCTTAAATCTATCCTCATAGTATCCATATAAATCAGCACATTTTTAGAATTCCTAATGCATTACAAATACATTAATATGGTCATCACTCTATTATCATTTTTTAATTTTTTAAGCTTGCTCATTTGTTCTACTTCGAATCATGTCCTGTAGTATGTAATGTTAATTTTAAAAATGTATTACTCTATATTCGCTAAATCTACGTATTTTTATTGCTTATGAAATGAAGTAAAAGCGGTTGTCCATTTTATCCAGGCTTTCTAAAGACGCCTAAAGACCTCAAATTAAATGTGGTACACAACACATATAAATATATGTAGAGTAGAAGCATGTATATGCATATAATATTGTGGAAGTATTTTGCACTTATTATGTACACATAAAACCTCAATAAGCACTGTTTCGTAAGTGAGTGAGGTGAAGTGTTATATGTATGCAATATACATACAACTACGTCGGTATCTTTTGTACTCTCTATTTCTACATGGCTTCTACTTGTGTGCCATTGCCCTAACAAAATTTAATGTGTAAATCGATAAGTTGGTGCAGACCAAAACTAAACAGAGTTTAATTAGACCGATAGTTTAAGGTTACCGATTACAAACTTTGCATACGTATATCATGTGTGTGAATCTGTGCTGTGGTACCGTAAAGGCACTTTTCCATATTTGTATTATTCTCCCGAAGGGGAACTAATTTAATTTTGATTGTGAATGTTAAATGTTAAATAGTGCCCATGTTTCTAAGTTTCTCTTAAACACTTGTTCTTAAAGAAAATTAAGTAGACCAATGGACAAGGTTAAAGGTACATTGAAAGTTTTACTATATTTTTAGCGAGGTCTTGCACTTCTAGTTCTAGTCCCATTCTTTCCCATGTTTAAGTAAATAAGAATGCATATATATCTAGTGCAGACTATGAAAGTATTTCTGGGTAGAGTAGCATCGATTCTGACACTATTTCCTTGTAATTCCGATGAACATACAGATAAGCTCGCATATTATATTGTATACAATTACACATGTTTGAAAAATGTTCTAATTATTGTGATTATCACTAATTATATGCAAAATGCAAGACGTTTGTATTTATGTAAACTTATTGATGAATAGTGATGCCGTGATGGGATTGATATTGATGAGATATGGGCCAAATGTTTGATGCTAATCATAAAAGAAGTGGTTGAGTACAAGGTGAAAATAAATGTACATAAAGAGACTATTAAGAATTTTAGGACCGTCTGTAACGTGTTTAGGCAAAAGTTTAACTACATAATATATAGAAAGAAATTATTGGTAACTGAATTTACAGTTAGGTTAGGCATCTAGAAACTTTTGTTCAATTGAACAAATTTTACACTTTCCGATTACTATATCTTAATACACAAGCGTATTTATTCGAAAAATTAATAAAAAGCCAACAATGGAATATACAGGTACAATAAGGTACCCAACACATGTAAGTATTTTAAAATGCAAAATTATTCTTGAAAGGTAGGTTTAACTTTCCTACCCAAGTAACGGATATATATTTGAAAACAAAGAATTATTAATGAATTTATTTGAATTTAGTTTATTAGAAATTAGAGTTTTACTTTGGTATAAATCGCAGTAGTAATGAGATTTCGAATATTTAGAAGTTGAATCAATTTATCGGTAACCTTACGTCAATTTTTACTTTCGCAGACCAATAAATTGATATGCATGAATTATATTGAATTTGTATAAAAGGACTTTTTGCGTAAATAATTTTTACTGGCAAGTGTGGCATTCAAAAGGGTACTGAATTTTTATATAATGTTTTAAATTCTCGAAGGATTGAAGTACAGACTTAACAAAGGAATTAAGGGCTTTTGTAACAAGTGAGGTGATTATCCCTCCTTCTAACTGTCCAAGTATATGAATCTAGAACATATAACGTATTGAGGGATGTATTAACATATTACGAGTCACTATATTATTCGCATAATAATTTACTGACGGTAAAAGGTTTAAATGTGCAATGTGCATCAAATCAAAATAAGGAGAACGAAAAAGAGTTAAGGGTTTTGAGTACCCATTTCATTTTATATCATACTATCATTTGTACGCGATATTGGGGAATAAATAAAAAATCTACTTAAATATCACACATTAGATTAGATAACCGGGATGACCGTAATTCTATTTGTCTCAACAATTCGTGGTGTGGTTGTAAGTATTACATATATGGTATGCACTACGTAAACGAGAATGTAATTGAGATTAAGTATAATTAATTACGAAATTTTACATTTTGGATAAGATATTTCCAAAGTTAAAATCTACTTTAGTTCCAATTTATTGTCCTTTTAAAAATGTAAGCATACTTTGTAAACAAATAACCCGAAAAAGTCAATAAAAACTTGAAATTTACAATTTAGTTATAGAATCAAAAATAATTTCCGGTTAAAATACACAACTAAGAGGATAAGACTGTAAAGTGTTGCTGCGACTTCTATCTAAATCTTCTTCTTTAACAGGAATTACTTTCCAAAAGTATTCATTCTTTTCAGTGTCAAAGAGACTTCTTTTCATTAAGGGGAGCGTTTGAGCTTTTGCAAAATGGTCAGCGTAAAAGTAATCTGTATTGTTGACGTGTTTCTCTTTTATTCCTATTCTTATGTCTTCAATGCCCTTCACCTTGTCTGTTTGTGGTAGATATTGACACTGTCTGTCTTTGGCATAATAAGACGAAAATGTTGTGTTTCTTCTTAGAAAAAAACTGGACGCACCTCTTAATTTTGTTATAACGAATTCTCCAGAATGAACACTTTTTATTAGAAACCCAGAAGATAAAGGTAAACCTTCATCTTCAGGTAAGACGAATTCCCATTGAGCTCGTTTGTCAATAAGTTCTTCTTCGTGAGAGCTATCTTGCTCAATGAATTTGTGAAGATAAACTTCTTGTCTTGGATTCCCTTCGCCGCATTCAGTAAAAGTCACTCTCTCACAAACTGCGTGATCATGTGCAATCAAGTAACCCTCATTGCCCACATTTTGAAGGAAGACGGGACCAGAAACCACATTGTCCACTATTGTAGGAAGACTTTTGTAGAGATTTGATTCTTTCCCACAAACTTTCATTATACTTTTAGCAAGAATAAAAATTTCAGCTCCTGTGTGTAAATGATCGCTCTTGGATAGTTCACTGTATAAAATTGGAAACCCAGAGTACAGCCTATTTTTTAGAATGAACTCCAAAATGGGGTAAAAGTTTTTTCTAGTCTTGGAATACGATGAAATAATCATTTTCTTTAAGGTTTCTTGAGTATCGGATTCATCAATGTGAGTCAGTGTTTCTTTCCACAGTGAATTTGCTTTGTTTTGATCTCCAGAAAAAATTGCCACACTTGCTTTCTCAAGTTTTTCATCAGCAATAGTTTTGTGCAACTACAATACAAAAAATTGTAAGTCTACCTAACATGATAACATATTTTATTCATGGAATACAAATTTTATATAATTGTACAGTTAATTTTATTAAATTTTTATGCTATTGGTAAAGAGAATATATAAATTATATTAAATGTAAGGAAAATATTTATTTTAATACTGAAAGTAATTCGGTTTACCATTTTACCCTGTCTCTCAATTGTTTTAAGAATTTGCTCAAATTTTTTAAGCAGAGAGTCCAACTTTCCTTCTAAAGTCAACATTCTTTGTTCCTGAAAAATTCTAAGCAAAAACCAGTCGCATAATTTTTTTATAATATATGAAAGACTTTAGATATACTTTAAGGTCAGATATGTGTGCAAATATATTAATTGAATTTAACTACTAACTCCTCTGTCATATTTTCTGGTTTCTGCACTGGTTCCTTTGCAGTTGGAATAGCCAGGATGGGGCTGCATATAAGAAAAAATAAAAATGAATTTAAAACTACGTTACTGAATATCTTTCTCTTCATTTTTAATATTTGGAGTCACCCACAGAACTATGACTCTACTATAACTTAAGTTTGAATGTAACCTTGGACTTTAAGTCATCCAGTGATCACCATAAACTAATTGATAACAAGGAATAGTATTAAATAGGTCAATGAGGTTATCATTTAGCTTAGCTCTTGTATAGTGTAAGAAAACTGGGATGGTATTTACTGTTAATGCTGAGCAGCAAGTGTGCATTTGTCATTAAAATTATTTTTTGATGCAATAATAATGATTACAGTGTAATGACACATTTAGCTCACAAATAAAATATTGATTTCAAAGAATTTTTATTGCAGGAATATTTTTGGAAATATTTGCTTTCGAATAATATGGCTATATGGCATTTGTTGGTATTCGTATTACAATCAGATCATTAACGCAAACATTGAGGTAGATATAATTATCCCTAAAATCTAGTAGAAATCAGGCTTTCTTTACTTTTGCGATAAGGGTAAAACATTCATAAATATCGAATAATTACATTTGAGAAGGCAACAAAATAAAACTTCCGAGTTTATAGTTTATAGACTATGCAATGGATTATACTTAGAATAGTGTTACTATGTTTTTGGTTTTTGCAGACTTTCAACAATATTTTTTATGAAAAATTCCCCTGCTTTGTAAGAACTCCTAACCAAAGGGCCACTGGCGGTATAGAGGAATCCCAATTCTTTTCCCTTTTGCTCCCAATGAAAATATTTTTCTGGTGTGACGTATTCAACTACTTTTAAATGTCTTTTCGTTGGCTGCATGTACTGACCTAATGTAAGACAATCTACACCGACTTCTCTAAGGTCTACCATAGTTTGTAAGACTTCTTCATCCCTTTCCCCCAATCCAAGCATAATTGAAGATTTTGTAACAACATTTGGCCTAACAGTTTTAACATGCTTTAGGACGTCCAAAGTTTGCCTGTACTTAGCTCTAGGATCTCTTACAAAAGGGGTTAGCCTCTCGACTGTTTCTATATTATGTGCAAAAACATTGAGACCTGAACAAGCTACAGTAGAAACGTGGTCTAAATTTCCTCTGAAATCCGGAGACAGAACTTCGACTAGTAGGGAAGGTATTTCTCTATTTAAACGCGTAACTGTTTCAGCAACATGGGCAGAACCGCCGTCTGGTAAATCGTCCCTGTCGACAGATGTCAATACAATATAATCAAGTCCCCATGCTTTTATTGCTTCTGCTGTATGTTTCGGTTCATTGGGATCCAAAGGAGGGGGAGCTTTTGAAGTTTTAACAGAGCAGAATCGACATCCTCTTGTACAAGTATCGCCCATCAACATAATCGTAGCTGTCGCAGTATGACCTTCACCACCACCCCAACATTCTCCGATATTCGGACATCTAGCTTCTTCACAGACGGTGTGCAAATTCAAACCACGAAGTTTTTCTTTGATGCGGGCGTAATTTTCGCCCATGGGGATTTCCCGTTTTAACCACGGAGGCAACCGCAAACGTTCCGATTCTCCTTTTTCTCGTTTCAATTTTCCTTTGTAATCTTCCCATTTTTCTCCTTTTTCTACTGCTCCTGAAATGAAATCTGACAAGCTTGGTCCTTGTGCAAACTCCTTACGTTTGTAATCTAACTGCCCGTTTATTTCCTCAGGGTTGGCAATTTGTGACTTCCATCTCACAGTCAGTGCAAGACTGTTTACCAATGCAGAATTTTTTCGTAGACAACTCAAGGTGTGAGCATAATTAATCATTTCTTAATAATTTGAATTTGAACCTTTTTGATCTTGATTTCTCTTCTTTTTTCTTTCACTATGCCGCAGTCATCTGTAATAGAAATCACATTATCTTGGTTAAGATGACAAAATGTGGAGGTATAAATAAATAAAAATTAAAGTATGCGTATACGTCATATATATAAGGTGAACCAATTCGAGGCAAATACTTTTTGCAAAATTGCTACTTCCATAAATATTTGCAGTGATCTAATTTTAAACGCGTGACCTAATTATGTTTTAAACATTAGGGACAGTGCTTCACCTTCACCTAATTTACAATGATTAAATAAATCGTACACTATTACTATACATACTTTGTTGATTTCACACACCTGCATGCTATCTAGTTCAAACATATCTTTTTAAAATGCTGATTAGATTGCTTAAATTAAAAGTTGTATTAGGTGCAGTGATATTTCATGGTCATGGTAAGCAAATGTTATGCGGTTAGTAATTTGCTGTCTAACTGATAGAAAGAAATGAGTGAACAGCCGACACTATATAGCCAACTACATTGGAATTTTAGGAGAATTTTTTAAACAATGATTTTAATTGACAAGCAAATTAATAAACCCGTCAGATGAACTTTATCAACTTTATTATGTTCCCCAAAACATGTTGATGTGAAACTTTGAAACTATATGATATCATAATATGTGAACTATGTGCAATGGACAAGGACGAAAAGGAGAAGGTATTATTGTTTTCAAAATAGTTTAATATTAGAACTACCTACTATTTATTTTAGTTGTTAAAAATCTTTACATTCGCCACAACGAATTTGTAGCCCCAGCTCTTCTAGTCTACTCAGCTCACCAGAGTATTTGTTAACAAAGATCAAAGGTTAAGGTCGCTTCAGTCCAGATTCTGGAGAAGATTGTGGCAAGCTATTTCCATTGCAGAGATAATCCAGTCTTTGAATTTTCCTCCTCAAACAGCACTTATCGGGGCAGTATAAGAAGTTTGATTTCCCGTATATCCTACTGTCAGTTTTGATTTTCTGATCCTAAAGAAATAATTAGTTATTATTTTGCTCGAACTCGGAAGTTGTTTTTGAAATGAAGGTACATTTTACAGAATTATTTAAATCATAAAACTAAAGTGAAGGGAAGAGTATTATTTTAGAAAACCTCTTGAAGCACCTTAAACATTTCCTTACGTAGGTAAGCTTTGCCTATCTATTTGTGTCATCACTGTACATGTACTTTATTATGTAGCGGAGCTACATTATGTGAACGCTCTGTCTGTCCGTCTGTCTGTCTGTCTGTATCCTCTATAACTCGAGAACGATTTGACACAATGAGTTCACACTTAGAGCACATCAAGATGAGGTCCCGTGTGAGCTAAAGCTAGAAGATGGGGTCAATCGGTCAATGGGTTCCCCCAAATAGAGAGCCTACAGCTCCATGTAAAGCATGGCTTAATCTTTCAGATTAACCTAGAAGTGAGAGAACGCATTGAGATAATGACTTTAAACTTAGATCACATATAGATAAGGTCCAATGGAAGGTCAAATTAGAATATTGGGTCAATCGGTCAATGGGTTCCTGAAATACAGTCCAAAACGGAGTTGGAATCTCGTTAATCCATTCATGCGCGTCACTAATTAGATGACGGGGCATTTGGCTACCTTAAGAGAGTCATAGTTACTCCTTCCATTTGATTGCGCTTGGTCAAATTTCCTAGTGATGATCAACCACCAATGATCAACCAATGATCAACCAATGATCAACCGATGATCAACCGATAATCAACCGATGATCAACTGATTAATAATCTACTGAATACCTCCGCTACATACCTACTCCGTGTTGCACCGCGGTTTATTAATATTTTGTTCACATCGACATCGGTACGTGTATGTAACCGAAAAAGATAAGATAAGAAAGACCTAGTGAATTGTAAGCGAAAACAGCAATTTAAAATACAGGTTTTTGGCTCAAATTGACTTATGGGATGAATTTAATCGTTAATGCTAATGGGTACATAAACTTTAGATATGTTAATATCAATTTAACTAACTTTTTCACTGCTGGCAGTGACGTTTTTGGATATTAGCTTAAAAATTAGATTCTAATAGTATGCTTCCCTTTGTAGTAGTATCATTGACTGATGATGTGAGTGATGTGAAGAAAGGAGCAAATTTTGGTAGGAAAAAACAATTTTATAATGACTCCCTGGATTTTGTTGCATTAACTAATATTGTATGCATTAAACGTGTTATGTTATGCGCGACTATACATTTAATAACAAGAGAATTTATTAGAATTAATGTAATAAATTATACTATACACGGAAAACGATAAATTACTACTGAAAATTATTTCAAAAATTATTTCGAGCCACTAGGTTTGGACAGGAAGGAACATTAATTAATATGTTTTAAATGTAAGTGTGAACGCGATAATAGTTATCTTATCTATATGCTGAACAGTCGCTACACTTAATTATACTTATTGCACTCTTATGATTTCTAAATTACAATAGGTTACTAATACAAAATACTTTCTTAGTACAAAGTACTTAAATAATGATTAGATGGATTAGATTGCTGTATAGGCTGCTGCAACATCGATTCGTCCATAACCAAATGAATTGTTTGGGAAACCTTTAGCTTTACTGCTGAAGCAGCAGAAAAATGGAAGAGGGTTTAATAAGCAGCCACAGATATCACAAGACTCTCCTGAAGGAGGTTTGACAGCAGTAGTTTCGAGATTCTTCATAACGTCTTCGTAAGTTAGATTTGGTTTCTTAGCTATTAGCAAGGCAATTGCGCCAGCTACATGAGGAGATGCCATGCTTGTTCCGTCTATGGTCTTGTAGTCCGTATCACCTGTGTTCCAAGAGGAATATATTTTCTCTCCGGGAGCAGAAATCTCTGGCTTGGTTCTAAACGTGGAAGGTGATGGTCCCTTGCTACTGAATCTTGCAATAGTGTCATTTATGGTCGTTGCTCCAACGCTGCTAATAACTACCTTCTGATTTGCAGGAGCCCCAGTTGTGAAGCAGACTGGACCTAGTAATGGAGTGAAAAGTACTGCTCTATTAGTTTACAAAATCTCAAAATCGTTTCAAAATAAGCGAAGTCTTCCTACTTACCTGAGTTACCGGCCGCGAAAACAGGAATTATTCCAACTTTCAACCAGTTTTCAATAATCTCGTTGTAGAAATCTCCTCCAAGAGCTGAAACAATAAAAGAAAACGTGGATAATTAAAATCGTCGAAAATAAAGATCTTCTAAGGGTACAGGTAAAAAGAAATCTTGTCTTACGTCCACCCCAACTGTTGTTAACGATTTTCGGACGCTTAGAACAATCTTCAGTTCTCGTTCCATTTTTAATTACGTAGGGACACATGATCCATTGGCCGCAGGTGAGAAGTGGGACTTCGGCACACGAACCTTTGCCATCACATCCTCTGCATGCAATCCAAGTCGATTCCGGAGCGACCCCGATGCCACCTTGACCAGCAATTGTGCCCATAACATGCGTCCTAAATATATTCCAATTGGAAAAACATTATGTTCTTGAATGCTATAAGAAAAATCATAGAATTATAAATGCTTTTAAATACCCGTGTCCATTTTCATCAATTGGGAGACCATCACTGCTGTTTTTAACACCATCGAACCAACTGAAATCGCCACCCCTATAATTACTTGTAAGAGCTTTATGACTGCTGTGTACACCAGAGTCAATATTCGCTACGACGACTCCTTTTCCTTTAGTCGGATTGCTTGCGTCTTTCCAAACACTGGGAGCATTAATTTTGGTTATTCCCCATGCTGGGTTGTCTTCGGATACTCCGGTGTCAGTGAGTCCCTCCTCCTCTCCGTCAGGTTGAATATTTAAAATAGCTTCCTTTCTAACATTCATAACACCGGGAATAAGAGAAATCGCAGTAAGTGTACCACAAGGTGCGTCGGTAACAGCGATTCGGTTCGCAGCCCAAAACCCTTTGGTATTTGCGTTTGGATGAATAGTTTTAATGGCATTGACAATCGGGAGCTGTGCCAGGGCTGCTTGCGTTTTCAAACTATTTACAAAGGTATCTTGAATTCCAGCAATGCCAGGGATTCCAAAGCCCCGTCCACTCGGCAAAAGAGATGATGGATCTAATTTAGGAAGATCCACCATCGCATTTACTTTTTTAGTCGGATTACTAAAACATTCTTGCTGAAGTTCGGGGCTAAGACCCGCTTTGACTTGCCAAGTAGTAGCTAAAAATGCTACTAGGAAAAGTATGTTGTACATAGTAGAAATTTCTAGTATGTAGGGAGACAAGATTCAGATTGATGGGAAAATGCAGTAATACCACTCTATAATATCACAGTGATGTCTTCGGGATTCGGAAAGTGAAACTGATGAAATGATGAGAATCTGTCAGCTTTTTATACTTCTAATGAATGCAAGTGTGATACTTGTTTTTCATCTAGTAGCATAGCATTAAAAATATTATTGCTTTGCGGTTTACACTTACTATATGCATTTGGGCTATTGGTTGCATAAAATATCTTCGACATAAACATCATTATTCAGTATCATTGGTAAGTCTTGTCTTATTTTCGTGTTCTTAAATACACATGTAATACAAGGAGTAATTTTATCTAAAAAGGTTTCTATACTTTATCAACGGTAATTAACAATGAGGTGAAACAAAAATTGCTTATTGACGCCCGTTCAAGTTCACACTTTATTGAATGATGTACGGAGTTATGTCATGTCGTAAAGAAGCTTACTCGAAGACTCGAATACAAATGGTTATAATGTAAACCTTTTGACTCAGAAAGCTGAAAGTGTTTTTTCATTGTCGGAAATCCCCACCAGTTTTGATAACGTATAGAGATAAAAAATCACATTTACAAATACACAAATCTGTTAAACAAAAGGTACATATAAATTACATGGTCACTAATACTATTATATGGGGTAAACTAATGTACAATATTACACTAGCATTCTGGATTCTTCATCCAATTCAACACGCATTAAAAAATAACTATGTCACTGCGGTCAACACATCTCATTGTCACTTTCCAGGAATACATAACATTTTTCTATGCAGAATGAAGGTTTGAGGATGCAATATCTGTAACATCTATAGATCTTAATGAGGATGTAGTTTGCAAGTAATTTGCCTCTATGGTTGAGACTACTTAAAATAACATTATTTAAATGACAAACGTTTATCGTAATTACTTATTTGCAATAGTCATGACCGACTTGTGTTATCAAAACAATTCTAAGAATTAATCTGCTCTTGGTCGAATTGCATTTATGCTTATGTTGTTTACTTGTAAAGTGCAAGCTCTTTCCGCTCATGCCTTCGTATTGAACATTTTTACAGATGCTTAACAGCCTTGAGACAAGTTTTCTTGGAAATCACAAAATGCTATCTTTAAATATTTTAAACATTACCATACACATAATACTGCTAATTCTGTATTGTAATACGTGTACGTACCTTATAAAATGATTCACGTTGACAATTGGTTTGTTATTAACATTACGATTTCATAGATACTGTGAATTAGAATATCAGTGACGTTTTGGTACAATTTTACGTAAACAGCACAAAATTCGGTGTAAAGGTAAATAATAATTAGGAAACCTCTCCTTTAGTAACGCACGGTGTAGAAAGAGTGTGTAAATTGGGCTTGTAGCTTAAATCTGTCAATGCGGCTTCAGAAATCTGGTTGCAGTCCATAAATAAAGAAATTGAAAGGTTTATGTGATTAGATTCATGTCAATAAAAACAATACGAGAAACAATTATGCATTTATAAAATATCCAAACCTTTGTTTTTGTTAATATCAAGTGACTCAGTTCGTGCACATCCATAAACCCTAGATAGACAGATGTATCAGATATATCTTCGTACTTCCAGTACCGGAGTTCAAATTTGCGTAGTTCTATAAAAATATTGTTTTATGTTAATATACATATGGATTACATTCTTTCCACACATACAAGATAAAAGTATTGAAATATCTGAAAAGTATGACGTAAAATGTAATCTTAATTCTACTGTAATATATTCCTACTAGTAGAGTTTAGAATAGAACAGTCTTATTTACTTTTGAGGTCACCGATGTATGGATGTTGTCTTTGCCTGCAAGGATTCCAGCCAAAATCTGTAGAAGGACAATGAGGAGTGCCAGTTATACCGTCATCACTAAGATATCTATCAAATACAGTGATCTCTTCTATATTGGGCATTGAGCGGAAAATCTCACGAATAAGTACATCAGTCATAGATATTTCTATTTTCTTTAAACAAGGGAACCACTTGGAAATCTTATACACACAGTCTGGAGACTCCAAGTCATAATCACAAGAGAAACTGACAAGGTTCTTTTGTGGAACGAGGTCAGTTGTATTGGCAATACTTTTTAGAGGTGTATCCCAGCTGAAGTCATCGATTGAAAGCCACATTTGTAGATTTTGTAAAATAGGCATTGATTTTAAGAATTCGAAGGAATTTCCTACCAAACTTAGTGAAGTGTGGAAATAAGTGAGTAAAGGAAAATGCAAGTTAGTAAAAATATCGACTCTGCTTTCGTCATTCGCATCCATTTCTCGGTGGATGTGGAGATTTGTGAGTGTTCCATTTTGGGTCCGAAGAAAATCCACAATACTGTCTTGATTTGTTGATTTACTCATTTGAAGCTCCAGTTTAGTTAAAACAATGTCCAATTTAGAAGCTATATCTAAGTGTGTATCAACGAGCTCACAACGACCTTTACTGAAAAATTATAAATTGTATTATTATATTATTTATGCAGTAGATCGTTAGTTTTTTGAGTAAGGTCATTAAAATTACTTTGTTTGAAAAAAGGATAGCGAATTTAAATTAATAAACTGTGGATGAAATTGTCGAACTGTAGAAATAGACATAAGAATTTCTGTAATTTGTTCCACAGGAGTTGACGCTGCAACTTTTAGATTCTAAACAAAAGCAAAGTGTATTTAATAAAAGTAGGATTACTGTTTTAATCTGGATGTAAATACTTTTAATATACATTTCTAAAGAGTAGAGTAAAATATGTCAGCATTTTGTTCACTTACTGTAATATTAGGGAAAGCAATAAAAATTTCTTGCCACGACAAAGGGAAAACCTCATCCTCTAATTGATTGTAGACTAACTTTCGTACTTTTGTATTTACAGGAGCGAAGACATTTCTTTCAATCTTTCTCAATTGTTCAACAGTTACATGATCATAATAGTCGAAATATAAAGAGGCTTGGTCAAAATCTTCTGTTTCGCTGTAAGCTTGACAATTGCTGGGAATGTTTTCCGAAGTGATTGTATAGAATAAACAGTCCTCTAAGCTTAACGTTTCTAAATTCGGTGTCCAGTTGTAAAGTACATTTCGGAGAGTCTGAACCTCGTAAAATATAATATCCTTTAAATATAATTCTCTCATTGATTTTCCACATTTTTCCCAAAATTTTAACATGTTGCGTTCTCTTTTTTCATTTAAAATCCAATGCTGAATATGATAATTGCGAAAAAATATTTCTTCACTGGGAATATCTTCGATGAATAGGATAAAGTTTTTAAACGAGAATTTTCTTTTGTCCAGCTCCTTTCCTCTTATCAGAATAACGGCACTTCTACTTTGCAAATGTGGAGAAGACACCAAAGCCCAGTATTTGCAGGTAAGGCGAACTGATTTCAAATGCTGAATTTTAAGATATTCAAACACTTTCTCGAGGATCTACAATGTATAAAGGGATACTAATCAAAACTTAAATACACGAATGTAAATCTTAAATGATAATACAAACAATTCTTACCAATTGATTAAACAGAGGATGTTGTTCATATCTTGCTGGTCTCTCAATGCGACTTTTTATAATGTTTTCACAATTTGTAAAACAATTCATGGTTGTTTATGTTTTAAGAAATTTCTGTCTTCTTTTACACACTTTATTGAAATCTTCCTCAGATTTCATTAGATTTCATTCGCAATCGTCCCGCTTTATATTGAAGGTGGGTATGAAAGGGGACAAGCGCTCTAACGTTATAAATACCCGGTTTTTCTTAGAAAATCAATACCGGTTAAATGGCATGCTTTCCTGAATACGTAAGGTGTTAGCTACTTCGGATTCCGATATTTCGGTGCTACTAAACTACAGAACAATACAGCAATAATACCATAACAAAATATTGCCTGTCAGATTTATCACTACTAACTCAATGCAAATTATTAGTGTACCTAAACCTTACTAAATCTATCTGCACCATATCAATGAATACGAATTATTCAAATTATGCGTAAATAAATTAATATCGTTCAACAATCAAAACAGATTTATTAATTTTAATTAAGCATTCTTATTCCAATTCTTTTTATTGCTGATAAATAAAGTAGTTAAGTATTGAAAAGTTAACAATATCTTTTACATTATCAGGATAAGGATTTTTTCAAAGATGTACCCTAAAATGGTATCTATTTTACACTATGTTTGCTAAAACTTTGTAAAGAAAACATCGTTTTCGGAAATGCCAACATGAGCTGCAAGCTTTTGCATTTCGAGTTCCATTGCACTTGCTAATTTAGGAACATCATTGACATCGGTAAAATTTGCAACATCACCTACAATTGAAAATTGAACTTTTCCAGCATAATTCGATATGAGAACGCCCAATCCTAAAATAACGTAACAAATTAGTAAGAAATATGATTTTTGCTGTGTAAAAAGTCTCATTAAAAATTCATCACACACCTGTAGTACCCTTGATTAAATTCCATCCTGTAAATCCAACAACTGGATCGCCATAGAACTGCCAAGGATTTTTAGCTGCTGGAAGGTTTGTTAAAACAACTGAAAGGGAAATTATAATATAAGAATATTAATTCAAATTAAACCAAGTATATCTTAATTATAATGTTAGTGTATTACATGTAGCATTGAATTTGTCTGTGATAAATGTGATAAAACTGGCCGGAAGACTTCCAATAATCCCAATTCCATAAAAGTTTAAGACTGGATCAATAGAGTTTGCAAATATCTTGGCTGAAGAAGTTGTGCTTTCTAGTATCTTGTCTGTTTCGTTTTTTCCAAGACTGATAGGAATAAGGGCCATGGAAAACTGATTTACAGGACTATTGCATTTATACGGGAGCATTACACACGTAATAGCAGCATGAATTTTCTTGGGTACATGGAAATGCTTTTGTTTTGCTAAATTTTTCATTCCTCCAGCTATTACTGTAAGAAATATTGACATAATAGTTGCTTTTGTCTTCGCTTTTATTTGCTTTATCACTTCAAAGTTAAAGGGTTTAGTACGGACGAAAACATGAGGTCCATATAATTTTGGGCCATGAAAGCAATGCTTATCTTTAATAGCGGCAGAGCTTAATAGTGTTCTTGGTCCTAGAATGAACATTTTTGTGTACATAAGAATGGATTCCAAAAATGAAGTCTTTATTGGTGCTCGAGGATCCACTAAAAATGGTTCATGCTTATCGCATATTATTGTGTCAATTAAGTTTACGAAACTCATTCCATCAATGAAAGCTGTAAAAATTAAATTTTATTGTTAATACAATGGCCAAAAGATATTGCGTCCGATAAACAATCAGTTTTAGCTGTTAATAAATAATTTACGATATTTAAATAAATTTACCATGGTTGATTCTGTAAAGCATAGCGTAATAATTGACTCCCTCTTCTCTCCCAGGATCCTTGTAATCAAATTTCGGAATTATTAAAATTTCCCAGGGTGACTTTTTAGAAGAGAACGGATGTTTGTGAAGTCTTTGCAATTCTTCTGTAACTTCGTCTTCCGTAATCAATCTTTTATGACAGTTCGGAAATATATATCTGATATGATCTCTAACATCAAAATTTTTATCTCTTGCCAAACAATAGTAACCAAATATTGTGACCAATTTAAACTTCAATTTTAAGTAGAGCATATCTGTACTCCCTTTCTCTTGAAAGTGGATGCCATTATTAAAAACTTGCCAAATTCTGTCCAATTTGCAATCTCCTTTAATTACATGAAACTGCTCAATTATACTTGGGCAACCTGGAGAATCTGGAATCCAATAAGCATCTAATCCAGGAACCAGCTTAATATCGTTTCCATAATTAAGCTTTAAGTAACAACTCACAAAAAATCTTACAATACAATTTACAAAAATCACAACTCCAATGAAAGGGTAGGTACACAAGAAAATCAAATGACTGATGATGATTTCAAGGATAAATTTCAATCCTGGAACTGTTTTTCTTATCGAAATACTAAATATATAAGTACCTATCAAAATTGCTAATATTTCAAAAGCTATAAATCCTAAACTGATGTCTGCAGAGTTAGATTGTGAAGTTATTTCGCAGAACTTGTCTACACTGCTGTTACACAGCTTTGTACTATTCATTTCTATCATGAGTGTTACTTGTCTAAACGGTTAGAATAAACAATATTTTTTAAATAAATTCTTTCAACACTCCCTACAGAAATAGAATTTCATAATAAATATGGTTGATTAACAATTAAGTACGTTTGTATTCTTAATTGGTGTGCTTTTACATTAACGCGTGCAGGCAATTAAAACAGAATATGGTTTTCTTCTTTTCTTACTTTTCTAATGCTTAATCCTGCTCAATCTATACAGATAACTCCATATACATATAGAGTTAGATCCAATTCACGCTTCCGTACACTGGTGAAAATAGACATTCTTGTGAGTATGTATATAATAAATATGCATTAAGCTACAATTTTTCTAATATCCTTTACGTGCTAAAATGATAGTGTAGCACATTTGAGTAAAGTTCCAGTAATCGCAGACTTATTATGTAATCATTCATTATTGGCTATCTATGTCGTTTTTCCTGTTATCAAGCATGGAAGAACTTAAGATTGTAGAATAAAATTGTTATCACTCTTACTTAAGCTTCTCTTAATCTACTTATAACCTGACAGTGGCAGCATAAAATAAGGAAATACTAACCACATCCAATTCTTTTATGTACATGTAATTTAAGTAAAAGTGTTGATACATAACAGAAGATAAAAGGGTTACAAATATTTTCAGCATTTACCACGTATGGATTGGATGCTTTGAAAAATAGTTTTCTCACGGTGTTTGGAAATTCAATTGTGAAAACAGGAAGACCACGCGATCACGAAAATTATAAATCATAAAATGCTTATATGTATTTTTCACTTAATTGCATATGGGAAAACCTAATGCATGATACCGACTGTTGTAGCTTTCAGATGAACTATTGTGGCAATGGAGGTTTATGTATTTTAAATAAAATGGTGTCATTTGTGAATTTCCTTGGTCGTGATCTTTAAAGTACGTATTGGAATGGAACTACCAACTTCACCTTATGAGTTTCGTCACGTCAAAATTGTTTATTAAGAAGTTATTTGGGATTCAAGTGCGTTCGTCACGCATCTGAAATATTTCTTCTCTCAATGTTTTATGTATTATGCAAGCATGAAATGGATAAGTACAGTCTACGTTTTATTTTCTAAATGCATTCATTTAATCTTGACAAAAATACCCAACGAAACTTCTAATGGGAATTTGAAAACAATCAGGATAACCAAAATATTTTAAATGTTTTCAGTGAATACATGCATATAGGGCATCAAATGATAATATTTTATTAAGACATTGTTAAATCTATCTTCATAAGCTTCAGGTTTTAAAACTTTGACCTGCTTATGATGCATTCTCATATCTTGGGAACACTTCTGCCTGTTGACATATTAGATAACATATTTTCCTTAGTTTACAGTAAAAAAACGCTAACACAGATAAAATCGCGCAATTCATTTCAAAATTTTTTTTATTCCGGTAATAATGTTTAAAATTTCATTATGATGTAGCAAAGTTTGAATTTAATGTCATAATGTATTTCGAGAAGACTTTCACTATTTATAAAATCCGCAGAATGTGCTAACGCTTTTCTTGTGTTTATTAAATACACTTTATCAAGCACTCATCGTTTGTAAAACTACAAATAACCTACTAATTATTGTTTAAAGATAATCTTGAGAATGAGATATCTCACTCATTTATAAATCCAAAGCTTTTACAAAATTAGGCTTACTGTCGTAATGAATAGAGATGTTTACTATATACGAACCAAACAGTAAAGATGCTTAACACGAAAAGAATTTACAAGAATACGGAGTCTATAGGAACATTTGCATGATGAGCTAAAGCAACAATTTCATTTTCAAACTGCTTTATTAAATCTGGAATATCTTTCTTGTCGGCAATTGACGCTTTATCGCCCACCATAGCAGCTCTGACTTTTCCGTTATAAGTTGTAACCGTTACCCCCAATCCTATTAGACCACAAGTTCTTATTAGACATACTGGAAATGTAATTATACTGTGAAAAATTGTATTAATGTAAAACTCATACCCATTGAAACTTTGATAACATTCCAAGCAATAAACTCCACAAGCCGGTCACCACCAAAAAATGTCATTTCTTCTGTTGGTCCAGGACTATTGGTAAGGACAAATGTGGAATCACCGCTCTCAGTAATAGATAGTATTACGTGGGCAGGGAATGCTCCAAAAAACTTCATTACATTAAAATTAATGAGAACATCTACGGATTTAGCTAATTTTGCAGCACTACTTGCCGCAGATTCAAGTCGACTTCCAACGCTTTTTCTACCAGTTTCTATAGGTAAATGAGCCAAAGAAAATCCATTGGTGGGTTCCAAATCCTTATAAGGAAGAACAGCCACTGTTATCATTGAATTGATTATGTCAGGTACAGGCAGACCTTTCTTCAGAGCTAAACTTCTCAGAGCGCCACCCTAAAAACCGGAACCAGTTAGCTTTATTGCCTTTTCATTTCGTAAAAATAAGTGGAATAGAAAAACATTTCCTCCTTAAAAATCCTACAGTTTACAACTTAAAATTATAAACTTACCACACCAGCAATTATGACTGATGTAAATGTTGTGTTTGTATTTCTTCTAATTTTCTTCAGTGCTTCCAAACTGATCGGCCGTGACCAGCTAAATGTTTTATCTCCAATATTTCTCTTACTGGGATGAAAACAATTTCTATCTCTGATGAACATTGTTTTCAAAAATATGTGTGCTCCGAAAACCCACATTTTCACGTAGATCATCACCCATTGTAACTTGCTAAAATTTAGAGGTTCAAGAGGATCCACAGATAACTTCACGGGTTTGTCGGCAAGCCTGTAGTTCACGACTGAATTTTGTGCAGATAGGCCATCCATAATTGCTACAATTCAATAATGCATATTACAAATACTAAATGCTCCTTCACTTCTGATACTAATATCTTCATAAAAGACTACACCGTACCGTACCTGGCTTATAAATGAATAGTAAGTTAATACATACCTACACAATTTGGTATTTTCATTACCGTGTTACTAAGCTTTTGCGTTATTTGTAATAGTGATAGAATGTAACAGAAAATTCAATAAAATGAGTTTGAAACCATATCTGTCATACATTTCATTAATAGCAGTGCATAACGAAGAAAATACTTACCATGATGAATTTTGTAGATTAATGCATAGCAGTTTTTTCCAGTTTTGCGGGAATGCTCACAATCGAAATGTGGAACAGCAAAGATTTGCCATTGAGGTATACCAGGGTCGATAGGTTCATCATAAGCTTTATGAATTTCTTCCAAAAGGCTTTCTTTGCTCATAAGAGTCTTACGTTTTTCTTTGTCATCTATCAAATATTTGATTTGATTCGTATACTTGAATTCCTTAATACGCTCCCAGCAGTAATACCCGAACTTTGTAACAACCTTGCAATCCCTGATTTTGTTATTTAGTAGTTTCCATTCCCTGTTGCTCATGAAGCTGTTTTCATCCTCCAGAAGACGGTTGTTGATTCTGTCAAAGCTGCTAAGATTGCCTTCAATCACTTGCAGATAATGAAAATAGTTCGTATCAATTTTTTTGTTGACTGCCCAGAAACTATCAATTGGCGACATCAGTTTTATCCTATCTCCATAAACGATTTTGAAATATATTGATAGTACAAAACGAACCATAGTAGTTATCGAGTAAGTAACCACTATAATTGGTGAGAGTAATAGCATCGTCAAATTGCTTATCATTACTTCAATGGACAATTTTACTCCGGGAAGTTTACGAATTAGGGGCAAATTGAAGAAGTACCATGATATTACTAATAAGCCATATAATTGTACAACTGCTACAGGATAACTTTCAGAGAGTATTGATTTGAAATAGGAATTTTCAGAAAAATCAGCTTTATCCGCAATAGCAGATTTATTCAATGGAACGTTTACATTCACAGTTTTTGAATTGCAGGTGAATTTAGTATCCAGTAATGAGCCAGTACTTGCCAATGAGAGAACCGAATTTATAAAGTAGTAAAATCCTTCTTGAACACACTGTATTTCCATTTTCATATTATTTTTGTAAACAAAATACTGAAAAATGGGCTTTTCAAATATTATCGAGTTTATTCTTCTATTTTGCTAGAACATAGTAAGTACTGGTTTTTAACTCTCGCTATTAATAATTGTTAATTCATAGAAACAAACTACTTAAGGATTAGTTTATCGTAAGCACTGTTGTTTGTGATTGTGCATAAAAAATAGATTTTCAAATATTTATTCCTGTAATGATTCATGGGAACTTCTGGTTTACTTCAACTTTAACAAAACTTGTTCATTTTAACCTTACATGTGTTAATACCTTGACTATTGTTATTATAATCTCCTTAAAGTCTTTAGATGCATGCAATTTGCGCTTAGCACCAGCAGGAAGTATCACGATCGGTTTAGTGTACAAGTTCACTGTGAGAATAAAGGAAAATTATGACCCATTACTCAATTCATATACACGCAAATCTAAAGCTAAGTCACATGCAGTTCATAGTTCAGTTTTAGCCAATTGGGTAAAACTATGAATATATTAACAAACTTAACTGACAAAATTGCATGTTAAGTGCATATATAAATAAAGCCTTATATCCAAAACAAGCTCCAACCGTCTAACCTAACGAAAATGATAAAGAACTGAAAACGCATTCACACCCACAAATGCTTAATGAAAAGTTAGACAAATGAGTGTGCAACATTTACTTACATTAACATTGAAATTACTTACAATAGTTAAGACACCTTAGTTTACTACAAAAAACAATGATAAATGAGCATATAATGAGCACAACTTGCAGAAATGCAGTTAATATGCCAATTAATCAACTAGGTAGCTGAATAGCACCAAAGCAAGTAATACAATATTAGGGCACCTTTATATATCAATTTAACTGTCATCATTGTTCAATGTAGATGTAGCATAGCAGAAAGTACAATATTATACATTCCTTATAAACCTACTGAGATCACGCTTTAATGTTTACAACACCATTAGTATGCTTTGCCGTCCCCGAACGAAACCATTTAACATTTGCCGTTTTTGATGAATGAATACAATCTGAATAAAGATATATTATTAAACGTCATTTTTAAATTGCTCCCTTTAAATTCCTCATTCGACAAGTTTATACAAGATAATGAATGTGGTTGTACAAAGTGAATGGCACTTTTGGATAAAATGGTAGACGGGATAAGATATCAATATCAATCTCGCAAAGTGGATCACAACTTTAAGAATTGAAAGAATTTTCCAATTCGCAATAATTTGGTAAGTATACGATAGTAGTAATCCTGTTACATTGAAAGTTTTGCAGATTTTTCTTGGCAGAATAAACATTATTAATCATTCAAATTGGATTAGATTTCCCCTCATTATTCATAGCGGCTGGGTGAACGTACTTGATGTGTAGAAATTTGTTCTGTTCGTTTTCCATTTGAATTAGTCACACGTATATTCCTAAACTCTGGAGATATTGATATTTGTTAGTGCAAAATCTCATACTTTTAGTGCCACATAATAGAATCCATTACTCTTTTCTTTACAAATTCAAATGTTTATTTCTTCAATTCTACAAGTATTCAGCCGTAATGGTAAAAATAGCGAAGAGACCATTTATTCGTGTGCCAAGCTGTGCTATTATGGATTCTCCAAAAAAACTATATGAAAATTACTTATGGTAATAATACCTTGTCATAAAGGATATAGCGTTCCTTTTGTATGCTGTGTTTTGTATTTCAAATCAATCCAAACATTTTAGGACGAGAAATATTACCATTACAGAATGAATAACCTTAACAAAAAAATTTTATGGAAAAATAATTGTCAAATCTCCAACTCATATAGATTTAATGTATCTAATTTTAGCATAAATTATCTTTTTTGGCTACTTTCTACTTTCTGGCTTGTAAGGAAGAAAACACGTTACTTGTAACGGTTGGTAATAACGTTTTCAGTCAATCAATCAAGGAAGCTGATGTTAGATGTTACCCGTTAATGAGAATTGAGGCACAATCCTTCACCTAGACATTACAGACATTTATTGGCAGTATCTGCGATTATAAGTTGCCTAACAATTTTTGTGTTACACTGTTACACTGTTATTCATGCCATGCCATGTCACATGTCAGTATATGGATAATTAAGACAAACTATTTTCTTTTCGTATGTATTGGAGTTGGGGGTAGAATGATACAAAGCTATAGTACAACGTTATTATATTCACTATGGGATTGTCATTCAGTGGCACGATTCGAGTAACAATTAGGAAAGTTTGGGTTCTGTGTAACGAGCTCATTAGTCGCCCCGGAATGGAAAAATTCAATTGAGAAAGTTAGACGTACCCTTATAATATGTATGTATCTTTGGGTGCTGGAAGGATTGAAGTGAATACAAATAGTCACTGCGTAAATCTCACACAAACATCTACCAAGAAATCCTGCCAATTAAGGCTCTCTGTACTGTACTGATATTGACATACTTAATACTTTGTAAGTAGTCTCACATTACTGCTAGTATCGTTTGCATTATATATCATTAACTAACGATTTAGTTTACTTGACATAAAACTATTTCCCAAGTATGCATAGTACTACCTTCGTACATTATTAAATCCTGTAGACTAAGCTTCTTGCATTCTCCAGACATAATATATTATTGTGAAGATTGTAATAGTAAGTGTAGTAAATATTTCTAGGACTCTACTATTTGTAGATTCTATAGAGCTAATTGTTTTGGAGAATTATCATAGAGTACACCAATGGTCTCAGTACGTAAAATGACGAACGCACAGCAAACCAAAGATTATTTTCCTCATTTTTTAATAAGTCAAAAAGGAAGCATATGACATTGTCAATCGTCAAGAGTAAAGTAATCTGCATATATTGTTCAAGATATTGTAATTCAAGAAGCTATTTTTAAACCATTTGTATGCCCATCTAAAGACCTTAATTGAATTCCTACACATACTCTGCATCCCAAACTAATTCAGATTTATGGCATAAATAGCCAGCACAAAAATTGCAATGAGTTTCTCTGATTGAGTCTGGGGATTACAAGGCAAATGTCAATTATTTATAATTTATGCGATCTTATTTGGTATATTGTACAGAAATAACGACAAAGAAATACTATGGGTATTATGTCATGTCACAGCACAGCAGTAATAAATGAACATATTCCCAAATGTGTCTCTCAAAGGCCCGGCTTGAATTGTGACAAGAGAGATTTACAAGAAAGGATAGAAATGCAATATGAATCTGTGTACTTACTGAAGATGAAACTCGGAATCGATAAGCGAGGCTCCGAAATAAAACATACGACAAATGTCCTGTCTTACAAAAGCAAGCATTATTCATTGTCAACTGTAGTCATCTATTCATCTTACATTATATGCATTATTCCTTAACTGGACTAATGGAACTTATTTATGTATTGCATAACAAATATACACATCGTAAAGTAGACTTGGGCAGTCCTTAAACGCAGAGGACCTATACTCATAATAATATGTGCACACATGGGTGGACATTTATTAGGATTTCGAACTGAGAAATAAATAACTCGAAATACACAAAAGTATAGGGAAAATTACAGATACAGTTGGGATGTGGCAGGAGACGCTTTCATTACATTTTCAATCATGGAACTGTAATGTCATAGTATAGTATACTATTCTGGTAACATGTGAGTGAAAACATATTGATATATTACGTATAGTAAATGTTTATCCAAAAAGGTTTTCTCTTCTCTGACAGGAAATGATCTTATGAATTTGCTATACATAATATGAGAAAATAGAAGGAAACTAATAGCAGCTAAAGGTACAGTTATGAAAGTCTTTAATAAGACTATTATATCTTTTAAATTTCCGTACATCTATAAAAGATTATTGTAATTTTTATGATTACTACAATGTGACAAATATTAACTGTCCAGTACTTAATTGCTCGTAGAATATATACTAAGTATCATGCATTTTGGATATACCAGATAAGTCAATGAATATGGTCATACATTTTACATATCATTTCAATTCTTTTGATGCTTCACCATTTGCATGACTTGCAAGGGGTGGCTTGCAATCACGGCTTGATATAGTATTGTCGGCATGCCGGCATCAAAAGTAAGCCAGTAGTGAATGCTTGCAAGATTAGATTAAAGAGTACCCGAAACGGAAATACTTTCCAACTTCAAGAAACTCAAAACGGAAATAGAGGCTGTAATGTGTCTACAAATAGTTCTTATTAGCAAAATAGCCATTATTAGACAGTAGTGAAAACACAACAGTGTAATGGAAAACAACAATTGTGCAAAAAATGTAATTCTTTCTATTTGTTTTCTATATTAAACGAATATTTTTATAATTCACTTTCTGATTTAACCGGAAACATCTAAATTAAAAGTACCCCGAAGCGGCAAGCTGGTGCACTTTTCCACTGTTCTAACCGTACTTATTAAAATGTACCACTATGGTGTTTATTTTACATTACGAAAGCTAATTTAAATATTAAAGCATGGAAAACTGCATCGTGGACCAAATTATGAAGGAAGTAAATGGTTTGAATTTTTAACAGATATTACCTCAAACAGAATGAAAAATAAAGCAAGTAAAGGCTTGGTTTCAATTTCAGAGAACTCACAGGCAGGCACAATTGAAACAGAATATAACATGGCAATTAAGTTCTTTTAAGGGGACTATTTTATGAGAAGCCTCAAATACGGTTTTACAGATGTATTGAGGTAACGTTGAAGAAAGACTGCATTAAATGCACGTAGTTCAAATGCATAAAGTATAAAACTAGTTCTGCCTTCTAGATACAATACGGTACACATAACTAAGAAGGAACGAAGGAAAATGTTGTAACATTTAACAGCTTTGCATATTGAGTGACAGATATTTAGAGCAATTATAATTGTCTACTGCATACCTTGACATAAAACGAGTTCACATTAGAAAACCATATTGTAGTTCAATTTGTCCTTAAAAAATAATCTATACAAAAAACTCATAACTGAAAAAATACCTAATTATTATTTAAAAACAAATTATTAAATAATATTATGATAGGAAAGAAATTAATGTTTAGCACTATAGTGCTAAACATTGAGAAAAAATTTAGGAGACCATGAATTGAATTCGTATCTGATTGATTAGTTTAATTGCATACTTTCAGATTTTAACTACATATTATTTAGTAAATCATGACAGTATGAGACATGAGACAGCAGACAATTTCTACTGTCACGGTGAGGGGGGGCATTACACTGTATTTATCTATATTTCCCATATTTGAAATAAAATACAAGAGAAGACATGATTTTTTAAACTGGAGTATATAGTATTACTATATGTACAATGAAAATCTTACAATATCCTCTTTTGGTGTGCCGAGTTATCTACAGAACTTTTGCAGCACTAAAGCCTGCAACCCTTCTTTCTTAATTTTTATGCTTCACTGTTAGCCGCTAACAACTAACACTCAAGAGCAATAATTAGGTAGTGCAAGAGATCATGAAAGGGAAAACGTTCATTGTTTCCACGAAAAGATAATGCAATAAAAATAAAAGTCTAGAAGCACGTAGTATGAGTATACGATGTGTTTTATTTGTGAAATAGTTATCTACTAAAGAAAAAAGACAGTGTATTGCAAAAATTCTTTTGATTCCAGTGCAACTCTGCAACTGCATTTATTTTTAATGGTAGAAAAATTGATTCAAAGTTACAAGGTACAACTACAAACTTCTATTAATATGTAAATATCATTGTCAAAGTTTTTATGTTTTAGCATGTATCAAGATAATCTTATAATATTTATAAGTAATACCTCCTTTTCCTTCCTATAATATTTATAGAAGTATTTATATTCCTAAAGCTCTGCGACATAAATTGATTCCGTGTGCCAAATAGGATAGTTTAGCTTAAACCATTTATGAATATTATATTACACTTGCATGAAGGTATTCATCTAGTAAAGTATGTTTAAAGACTTTAATTCAAGTAATACTAACCCTGTCGCAAGGTAAGTATAAGCACCGACGTACCGAATACGTGTTCTTAGGCTACTGATTGATCCGTTGTTATAAATATCATATTAAGCGTGCATAGAGCCGTGCAAAAAGTGGCGGTCACTTATGCATGGTAGCATTAACTATAAAATAACAATCCTGATGTTCATTCACAATTCACTGATACAACTTGTGTAGCGCATATACAGCCATTAATTTAAATTATAGGGTACTAGCAGTGGTTGCAGCTAAAGAGACCGTGCTCAGAGTGCACAGTACACATATGTGTTATTGGCTACCTTAAGTATATGTGTACATTTATATAGCATTTAATAAATTATTACGATGATGCTTTCATGCTCTGGCTTTATAGGCGGCACATATTTAGGAAAGGACCTGGTAGTTGTTAGCATGATACGGTAAATCAGAGGAATAATGGAAAATGAAAGTTGTAGTTGTGTGGTAAACGTACACAGAATGAATTTTAATGAGTACGGAAATCTTTTGGCAGGCTGTGCCAACTTTATACATTAATCATTCAACCGCATTTAACTATCCCACTACTTTTAAGCCGATAGTATACCATATGTATACACATGTGCAGACTTAAAGGCTATACTTCGGTGTGTTATCTACACAAAGATTTGACTTAGCTAAAATCTGCTTACAGAGGGAATAAGATGGAAAGACAGATTATTTTGCTCATATACTTATTCGACTTATGTTCGTCTGTTCGGAAACACATCACAGTAGTAACTAAAGTCAATGTTTCTTGATATCGATCATTTTTCATGCTTAGGAAACACGACTAAATTTATTTTTGTTTGAATATTCTTCTCAAGCAGCAAACATGCGATATGCAACACCTGTGACCAAACTAAGGTAAAGAAATAGTTAAGCTGAAGAACTGTAAATAACAATTCCATTTTATAAGGGTAAATTCAATTCGAAGCTATAAATTCAGAAGAGTGCATAAGGACTAACTAGTAAAGCAGTGAACTTCAAACGTGATTTCGTTGTTTTGCTAAAAACAATAGTCCTTCGTGTTGTGGGAAGTTTTTCTTCTCAACTACAATTACAAATAAGACACTGCTTGCTTGATTGAAGCAACCTATATGAGTTTGAACATCATAATTGTCCAAATGAAAATAAGACAGAAATACTATGACTTGAATTATAGTACATAGCATAGTGAAATCTTTATAATTAGATTGGGTAGATATCTTTCTGTCTCACTGTACATAGGTATCAGTTCTGTCCAAAGTCCTATCGGCCATGTAGTATCTGCTGATGTCAAAATATAGAACATAAAAAAAAATTCTTAGCATGCGAGTCATAGCACTACATTTTTCGAAAGTATTTTAAGCTTCTCTTAATTAATCACTCACTGTTTAAAATCACTGAAACCTAACCCACACATCATTGTGCAATGGTCCATATGTAATGGGCACTTCAGTAAATGTAGGAATACAAAAATAATTGTTCCTTTTCCCAATGGTACTATACCATTCTTGTAGAAGAGTGCCGTAGTAAATAGTAAAGAAAAGTAAATAAATAATACCGTATAATTTACAGTCCATGGTATATACCGATACTAATTACTTGGATAGAATGTTGCAAATGCATGTAGAGATGACATGTATAGTGTATAGTGTGTTTACAGATATTTGGGAAACTAACAAATAACCCAATCAGAATTATTTCAAGTTTAGTTGAAGCGCAGCAGTAATACGCGGAGATCTGATAGCTTTATCTTCCCTGAAATTGTCCCTGTGAATGATACTTGAACTTTTGCTGTCATGTTGTCGGAAAATAGTAAAGCTCGGTGGTTTGGAGATAAAGGATGAAAATTCCATATAGAAGGTAGACTGTGAGATGAGGTACACAGTACACAACTAGAATTAGATCATCTATAGTAAGTACCAACAGGAAGAAACACTCATACTAAAAAGGAATACCTTTGATTCTCTAGTGGCTAGCAAAGCATAAAAGTGGATCCCTAGACAATTCTAGTAATGTCGGAATTGCACTGTAATTTCATCCATGCCGAAGTGGAAATTCTTACCCTGTTAAGCAGACCAGACTTGGCCAAACCTCCCTGCCCCACCAAGCGAAAAGCACAATGGGTAGGCATACCCAAAAGGAGTTTACTCAAAGTATACTAATGAAAGGTCAGTCAGATCAAAAGTACTACGTCCAAGTTTTCCAAAGAAATAGTCCCGATCTGTAGATCCACTTGTTCGAAATACCTATTTGAAGAAATGCTGGACTGCTACTTTTTCAAGTACTCTATACTTGACACCATTTCTTTGTCAGTAGTCATGCTACATCTCTTTTCGTAATAGTTAGGAGGTGTGTCCACATCGTTCAAATAATTTGCTACTTGAGTTACTTTCTCTCATTCTTTCTTTTACAGACATGACATGGCACACAATATTTGTTCGTAGATGTGCAACTCATTTCCTTTACAATATTCTCGGAATATATTCTAACACAGTCCTAACTTAACTAGCTAGCAAATGTCATAAATATTGAAGATCCATCGATGTAATCAAATTTGATGTTATGTAATGATGATTGGACATTTTTAAACAAACGAAAGTGAAACTAATACACATAATACATAAATATTTAAATAAATTGAAGTCTGTTCAGCTAATAAGATCGTACTCTCCTTTCTTCTACTGAATGAATAAAATTTTCAAAAGTTGGATCTTTTCTTTTCAACATTTACAATGCTTTTGGAGGAAAGCCAACTAATTTTTTTGGTATAACTTGGATAAACACAAGTCACAAACAGAACATGCACTCTCGGCGGATTTTTAAGGTAATAAACAGTAATATAAGTTAAAATACAGTTGTGTTGCCTATGATGGGGTAACAAAGAAAAGTGCATTGTTTTAAGAAACTACAGTGCTACTGAAAAATGTAATGAACCAAAACATTTATGCATTTGCACAAGTTTACTAAACTCCACTGTAGACATAATGGAACTTGTAAGGAAAATACACAAGCCAGAGTACTCAATAAAAAGCGTTAAAAAAGAATCTGACGCCGCGGGCAAATCTCACTTTCGTGGAAGTTCCGCTAAATAGCGAAATGGTGAAATATAAAAGAACGAGTTTTCATTACAAGTTTAATGAATGAGGAAGTGAGCAAAGAGAGTCAGCTGGGCATGTACTACAGTGGAGAAATGAATGAGAAAGTAAAGTAGAAAAATCCGTATTGTACTATGCATGCATTGTTAATCTCATTCAATATTACCGTTACTGAAACTAAAGTACAATATCTACCAGTTCCTATCAAGTGTATGGACAACTTTGTAGGGATAACATGGAGTTGGATAATGCTTTCTTGATGTTTGTTTTTTATGTGATAAACAAAAGAAATTCAATACTTTTACTTGGAAAGCAATGCTTTCTAAAGTAGAAAACAATTTACTTAAACCAAATAAAGTAAGTTCATTTTCTCCCAATTTGTACCTTAAAATGCTTATATTTTCCAATACAATACTTTACATGAAGAAAACAGAATTCAGGAATTTTATTTTCTCCATGTAAAAATGCACAATATAATAAACAAAGCAGCCATATCAAACAGAAATATACAGGGTGGCCATAACTGTCCTTTTCAGTACTAATAGGTGAAAGTTTTCTATTATTGACCTAGTAAAGTTTATGACCACCATTTTATGACCACCTCAATACTGTTTATAAGAAAGAATTTAGAACAGATTAAATAATAATATTCCCAAGACCTGGGCATAATATACATGACACCCTTACTATCTCCCTCTCTTCCCAGATTTCTATTTTGGGCTCAATAAAGTGCTTTTTTGGTACAAAAAGGGCTGTGAGCAATATGATGTAATAAAGTCGTCATTAAATTCTGTTTGACACTTGCTTTTGATCTTAGTGTACTCAAAGATGTTTCAGTTAACCAAAAGGATACCATTCCGTATGCCAAAAGTAACATAAAATGCGATTCATCGTATTTATTTGTCCCGTTGCAAGATTGAAGTGACAGTATGTCTGCATCCACTTACAAGCATCCAATGAATACACAAAGCAAAAGAACTTCCATTATTCTGCTACAAATTGTTTAAAATTCATAGAAATTCGCTTTCAAGACCGCCTTATTGCATCTGTACCTAAAGTCCTTTTGTTGATTCACAAGAAATTTACAGTAACGTGCACACATTTGACGAATTGGATGTAACGAAGATCCAATTTTAAAAATAGTGTTCAAAGAAAAGACCTACCCAAAATCAATATGACAGTCAAGTTAAGTCAGGTGAAAAGTCTTTTCAGATTTATTTTTATTTATTTTTATTTATTTTCGTCGTTTTGGAGAGGGTGCTCATACTTCCTGACTTTATGTATTCAATACGACACATTCCTAATTCATTCTTCGTGTTGCAATACATTGCATTACAAAGCTCGGCAATTTTATTTACTTATATAAGTACGATGTGCCAAGTCAAATACTCGGTACACTTTCCTTAGAGCTCTACCAATTTACTTGTTCTGTACAGGGTTCTGCAAAGACATACTAAATATATCTAGTGGTCTGTGTCTGTTGGCTTCGTAATTCACATCAAAAAATTATGACGATCGAAGACGTAAAAGATATCTTTTTATTACCATACATTACATGATTACATGGTTAGCTCTCAGCTAATATCACGATAATGCTAATAAAAAGCTGAACAATGAAATTAAAATTGTTAAATAATTCCTTTTAAGTTGGTCCCCAAGTACTTAAAGTTAATAAAATGTCTGCTGCAAGCTTACTTAAATTACAAGCTTAGTAATATTTCATGCCTCGACTTAACATGCCTAAAACATGAACGAACACGAACAAATGGTTTGATATCTACAAAGCTAATAGAATGACAACAGGCAAATGATTACGTGATAAGTTGCGCTTACCACAAGAATAATGAAATTCCAGAACTTTGATTTGGCCTTTTGCCCTCTACGTAAGTACGCAATTAAGCCTTCCCTGTTTCAATCGCTAACATCCCTCTTTGCTTAGCATTACATAGAAATTAAGCCCTGTGCTGTCTGTGTACAAAACAACATCATTAAAGTCTCTGTATTGTAAATATTTCCGCTCGTTTATCTCATTTTACTTATAAAGTGTTTTAATGTAATCTATTATACACCAGTGTACTAGATACCTAGTGATGTAGTTTGGCAAAACGAATGAGGGTTACTGACAATGAGTATAGCCTATTTATTTAATTCACATATGACTCTTTCATGAATTCAATTCAACTCGCGTATTGAGATTAATTCATGTGTAACTCATGTATTACGCGCCCACACAGTGTTCGAAATTATTCAGAATTAGTGAATAAGTATGGTCTAAGTTGCTCATTATATCAAACGTTCTTACACTGGTTACCCTTTGGTTAGAATTGCAATAATAAAGTCTACTAGTAAGCCAATTGTGTCATTGTGTCTACCACAACATGCAAATTCAGACAGACATACATATTAGCTTATATAAATGAATGAATGAACGTGTTGGATGAAATGGCATAAATACTTGGTTAGCGTAAACCAGGTCTGTGCAACGGCTGAGAAGACACAGAATAAGCATGGGAAGCTTTCCTCACTTGCCATTTCATTTTAGATGAGAATTTCCATGAAATCTAATTCAATGTATAGAAAATCATATATTTACATATGCTTCCAGTGTCACTCACCGTTAGGTTGTATGTACTGTGTTTGTGTACACATGTGTAATGTGTACTCACTGCATAAAATTTAGTGTGGTATAATGTAAGCAATATAATTCAGCAGGAGGTAGTGACTGCAGTCTCGCTGTCCTGTGCTCGAAGTGCTAGTAATCCGAACCCAACATAAACCACCAAAACTGCAGTTAATGTATTGCCTGTTCTCAGTTAGGTATGAGTTGTATAAGTAACTATATAGGTAATGTAATGGACATACAGAATCCACCGGTTTGGGTAATGGAACTGAGCTGGTTTGCTTGCAAAGTAAAATCGAGGAGGCAATGGAGAAAAGCACGACTGAGCTAAGCATGGCACAAACTACCCGACGATACAGCTACACTATAGTCGTTGAAAAGGGGGAAAGTAGGAACAGCACTGAAGCATACTGACTTTCTCCAGAGTTTCTTTCTCAATTTCGTTCAGTTTGGTTCCTGGTGGAATCCTGTTAGCATCTCTTCTGACTTACCATCATCGTCTCCATTCAACGGGACTTATTTTCACAAATACCTAGTATCATTGGTTGATATATTTAAATTACACCTCACAAAATACATTTTTGGAATAAAAAACTTCGAAATGTACAGCTAGTTTAGATTTTCTCATTTGTGATTTTCCATATCATTACTGTGATTTTCTGTTCTGTTAAATTAATTGCTTACACATAAAGCCCCGTGAACTTTGTAAACTTGGCGTAAAGACATTTACAAAACCCACTACATTTTTAGTATTTTGAGTTATCTGTACATTGAAAATTAATTTTGTGGAAATACTGATCTGTTTTATATTTTGGCGGTGTCCTAACAAAGAAAGAAAATTTCAAACAAAACATTTTCTGAATTTGATTCTAGTTTGCAATGCTGTATGACTTGCCTTGCAGTGGTGTGTGACAAGAAAATGCAATTCTCGTTATAAAGATTAATACATCTTAAAAGCATTAATCTTTTTCATACACTTCCTGTCAGCAGGACACCAACAAAACCGATAGTTTGAGCAAAGTAAAACATAAAATAGTGAAAACTTGTGTGCATCTACACTCTAAGCAAATACATTTATAAGTTGTTAGAACAAAAGCGGTTCGTCTTAGAGTGAATCTTCTTTACATTAGTTCTTCTTACACTTACAGAAACGGTGCATTCGCGTTCCCTGCCGTCCCGCTTTTCATCTCAACAACATCTCATCAGGAGGACCCCGGACCGGACTGAGCCAAGATATTATTCGCTCTAACTGTCAGCTATAATGCTGCAATAAATAACAAAATTGCAATAACTCAGCATAGTAATTCTAGAAGAGAGAACGTTTTCATTCCTGAAAACTAGCCGGAAGCTAGCTAGTAATATTTAAGTCTAAAGTTTTCTTACCAAATACATTAGATGTGAGCCGAAAAGTTGTAGGAAGCACTAGCACTACTGTTTTCATAGTAAAACAAAAACTTGGTCTCTGTAGTGTATTTCCCGGTTTTCTCCCCCTCAATCTCGATCTCGAGGAGATTCTTTTCAACTCAAGTCTCAATAATAGCAAAAGTGAATTGCAGAAGTCCGTTTCTGTCCTGTCATGATGTCTGGTCTGTGAATTATTTACAACTTCTGAGTCCAGAGATAACACAGTAAACAAACCTTGTTATTTATTTAAACCAAATAACATTTACTTTTCACTGTACTTGAAAAGACTATCTGTCTTTCCGTATTGGTTTTATCACTTTCTCTAGAAAATTACACTTCCCTCTCCATAGGCAATTGTCACTTAGTACAGACAACAACATACCAGTTTTTGTTGTTGGTATTCGGTGATTTTACGTGGTTTAACTATTTTTTACTATTGCCGCTTTTTCGTACTTATATATTAAATCTTATTATAACGAGGTGTTGAATAATGCTAAAAGTGTTTGTGCTTCTCTTCTGTTCATACCTACACGGCTGAAATGAAAAGAGGATTAAATATACTCCTTCTGTTGCTTTTGCTACTGGGCTGGAGAAGATTCACCTCAAATGGATTATGTTTCGCCTCAAATCATTTCTTAAGCGATTTCCCGGATGAAGATAGTGAGGATGAGAATGAACATATTCATTTCGGGGGAAGCGGAGAATATCCAAACCCACAACCAGAGAATTTACAAATCTCATGGATCTCCAGCAAACCTGTACGTCATAAAATCTTGGAACAACACCAATTGAAACATTACTTCAAGCATAAGCAAAGTCAACATCATCATCACAAATCCAGTTCCGCATTACAAACAGTTAGAAAACCACCATTGACGCTACCTCCATTGAGAAAATCCAATAAATTGAAAAGAGATGATCCAGATGGTCCGCCAGACAAAGAAAAAGTATTTCGCCACTCCAATAGATTCCTGGATAAATTCTATCAGAATATGGACGCTAAACTTAAAGGGCAGTTGGTCGACTCTAATTACAACCTCGATAATATGGATTTCAATGTTACCACTATCTCGCAACTCATCTGGAACCTGAGAGGAATGAGGTCCAGGAGAAGAAGGTCTTCTCTAGTTGCCCTTAATCAAACACTTGTCGGCAAATTCAAGCGAGTCAATAATATCACATGGCCACTCAAAAAAATTGGAGAAATACCAGGCGAGATTTGGCTGGGTGGTTTAATGATGGTTCACGAAAGAGAAGATAAAGTCATTTGCGGTCCTATCATGCCCCAGGTTTGAAAATATTTTGTATCATAAGCAATTTTTGAAAACACCTTTACAACTGTAATTTAATACTCTTGGCTCTTAGTGTCGCACTGAAAATGGGGATGAGATAGAGTATCTAAAATTAGTGCTCTTATTAGTACTGTTAATGTTCCATGTCTGTCGTGTGTAATTTAAAAGAAATTAAGAATGATTCATTTTAGATGTTAAGAATAATATTATATTTGTATGATCTTACTTTTTTCAAAAACGTGCAGAATTAGGTTAGCTATTCCTAAATTCTTAATAGAATATTGGTTTTATCAACTTAAAATAATACCTAGTAAACAATGAAATGAATTTACATTACATCAATAAGTACATGGATATTATGTATAATATTACTTGCTACTTAAAATTGACTAAAGTCTAAGAATGGTTCTTTTATCGGTATTTGTTTTGTGTTTGCTGTGTATGCATCCATTAGTCGTTGGAAGTAGACCTACCATGATACAACTAGAATCATTTCAAGTTTCAAATACATTAAAGGCAGTCCCACTACGTACATTTGTAATGAATTTATGTCCTTAATATTCTATACTCCACTTGGTTGTGAACTGTGCAGTACATTGGAAACAATTTTCAATTATGTTCAATAAAGATATGTATTTGATCGGGCGTAGGTCAGACTTTATAAAATGAATATTTGAAATCAAAGCCAAACTTGACAAACAATTCTCAATGATTACAAAACCTACGCCGCAGAATTCTGGGACGTACCGGGTACCACCTTTACATTCCCTAATTTAAAAATTCATGACGCTAGAAAGTAAGTATGCAAGGATAGTTATATTGGCTGTATCGTGAAAAAGGCCTTATATTATTCTTTTGCCCTTTCATCCCATCCAGGTATATAATTTAATTTCCAATATCAAATATTGAATATTCCAAGATATTCTTGTACAAAGCACAGACACAGACTAGACTTAAGTGTATTGAAAACATGAATTTCAGTTTTTCTTTCAATTTCAATTTACGATTTTGTGTTTTGTAGCCTTTGAGATACATGACTCTGAACGCATGTATCATAAATAGCAAAATCAGGTTTTTCATACACATTTTGCTTACTAAATTCTTGCGAAAGCCATTTTATAAGTATTTAAGACTTTAATACAACAAAGATGTTTTAAATAGTCTAGCGCAGAGTGTTGCAAAGTTGCAATACTTCAGAAAGCATGAGAGAAAAGTTGTACATGGAGAAAGTCACGCATGTAGCACCATGCTTTTGGGGCGTACAGTATACCATGTTTTTACGATAACAACTACTACGATAGAAGTGCTGATTGTAATAATCCTGCAATTATTTACATTTCAGCATATTGCAAGTCATCGCTGTGTTTGGTTTGACACTATGTATACAACTACACACCTTCGTAAAGCATGCGTTGCTACCATTATAAGTAAGTATGTGAAATAGCATGTATAGGAATTTGAATTTGTATGCTTAGTACTTGTTTTAAGCCTATGTATGAAATAGACTTCAATTCACTGGCGGTTGAATTTTCCGTGTATGATGTATGCATAAATAAGGCGTTCTTACACAACTTGTACTCTTGACAGTGACAATTACTTTGATAAATGACGATTTGCTTTTCTAGTACCAAAGCGCAATAGATATTAATATTATAATACAATAATGTACAATTACTTCACGAAGGACTAATAAGTTTCAGAAGTTGAAACATGCTTAAATATAGTATCTAAAGTTTGGGAGTTCGCATGTTTGCGTATTAACAAAGACCAGACTTCCGTCATCGCCTTTCAGAGCCCCAACTCAAGTAGGTTGCATTCTTGCATTATTATGCGTAAGCATTGTGCTTTAAATATGGGTGGTATCCTCTACGGTGGTAGTGCTGTTGATAGATTTTCCATATTAGTTCACAATAATAATAGTGTATTTTACAAATTGTACACAACATCTGTTGTTCAATGCTAAAAGTGGTAGCAATAGGTTGTACAAATAATAATGAGTATATAGAGGTGGATAGGAAAGAGACGTTTTTTCAAAGTCATGAAACCAAAATTCTCTATCATTTTCATATTCTTATTCTTAAGAAATATATTTTAGAACATAATATATATTTACATACTTAGAAATAATCATAACGTCTAAATATTATGTGCCATAAATTGTACTTTTCTATATACAGAACTTCAACCTCTTTTGTGCTGTATAACTTAGTCAATAACTTGGCATCAGTACTAGAGTAGACGGAGAACTTTTTGATTCTTGATCAAGTGAAAATCCAGGAATAAGGACAAAGTGCGTGCCTATTACAACAATGGAAATCACTATTTTTGACTTCGTGGGAAAAACTGTTTTTGGATTTAAGGTTTTTAGATAGGAAAGTTCAACACTAAATCAATCTGATGCTGAAGTACCTTCCTATAAAAAGCAATGCTTTAAGCAGTCACGGACATAACAATGAAACAGACTCTTGAGATGATGTCTTTTGTGTAACCCGTCGGCCGCAGTGAAAATATTTTCATAAACTTTCGCTCTCACACAATCAGGACCGTATTTTTTATGAATACACATGGAACATGTTTAAAACATACGCATATTATTATAATAGAAATCTGAGTGTGTGAATGGAAGTTACCTCCCAGTCGGAAATATCGTGACTATGCAAGCAAAAGTCATTTTAGTTTTCTATGAAGTATGTACATACTAAAGTACTCTGTGTAACGAAAGTCCATCGCTCATTTCTTTCACATATGTGCACATGGCAGACAGAATAACACTAATGATAGCTGTACAGGTAGCATATCATAATAGCATATACTAAGCAAGAGGAATTCATTTTGAGGAATTAGGGCACCTAAAGTAATGTGGCTTAACAATGTATCTTGGTTACAATAGAATGTACTCTCCAGCACATTTTCTTCTTCAGACTCATATTTTCAAATAAGTAAAGTAAAAATGGATTATATTTACACCGTTTGTTGGCTAGTTGTATGTAACATGATATCCACTAGTAGGCATATTCTACTCACCAGATTTCCAGGAATTCCTATTAGGATTTTTACCTCTTATAACTTGCCCTTTGGAAATGATGTTTTATGTTTTAACATTGAATTACGCAGACATTATGATTTTGTGTTCGGCAATCCATTATTAATTCTTAGACATTCATAGACATCTGATTAAGAAAGGAATTAGGCATCATGAAATTATGGTTCTGTGCAGAGAAATGTGTACAAATGCTATGAAGAGTACCGGGATTCTCAGTTCGGAAAAACGTCCAAAATTTTCAGTTGTTTAGGTAAAAGAGATTTTTCAGAGGTATAAATTACAGAATATCATGGATTAAGGTAATACAGTAGTACCCTGCCTTACTAAGCTCCCTATTCAATAGTACTTTAAATATTGCAAAATCGTTTAGTGATCGTATTTCATACAACTACTACTCCAATTTACCACTATATGTTGTGTATAAAAAAATTTTGATTGATTTCAGTTGTAATGAATTGGGATAGGTAGATGACTAGGGTTAAATGGAGATAGTTTTTTAATTCCTTTAGCCTTGTGCACTCCAAAGGCTATACCTAAACATTTTGCATGCTTTTTTGAAAGCATGAAGGATTATTATTCTTGTGTACATTCACTTACTAATAATTACAAATATTGAACATAACAAAACATGGTAGTCCTGTTATTACAGTTGGCAGCCAGAAAATTCATATTTAAAAGTTAGTATACATATAATGTAGTGGCATAACTCGCACTTAAGTAAAATAACTTGTTTTGTTTGTTCGATTCTCCACTCCGGTAAGACAATTACTATTGTTTCATTGCATATCCACTTAACAAGAGTATGTTCCTTATTTGTTTGTAAGTGCCTATTACTTAGGTTTCAAGTTAGTAGTTCTACATAAGCCGTATGTATTATTGATTTATCTTTGAAGTTATACGAGTTGTGTGTGCAAGACTGCGGTAATTGTGCCTTTCTGAATAGTAAATAATTTAAATATCCGCAGTATATTATGCTGGGTGCTTTCAACCAACATTAGTAGTAGATTAACAGGATAAAATAATAATAAGCGAAATTACTTTCACGGTCATTTATAATGCTCATATTGAACTCACGTAATAAACGGTACAAGCCAGGGAAATAATGTTTGCTAACTCAGAACTGTTGGAGTAAGAGCAATTATAATGACTAGTTATACGCAGATAACTCATCGGCTACAGCCAAACTACTTTATCACTCAGAAACAGGTGATACACCGAGAATGATGAATCCAACAGTTCTCCTGGCACTATTTGCATGTTAGACGCAAATTTGCTTCCAAAACACATTGCAGTAAATTTAGAAAAGTGTGTGGTATATTTACTCGTAGACATGCCCATCATAAAGCAATAGCAAAACATCGCTACTGAAAGCATTATTCCAATAATAAAATAATATTGTAGCACTAAGCACGACAACGACAACACCAAGTGAACTATGGCAAAATTAGTATTTCTATTTATTTAAAATAGCAGCATAGAGATATGTGCACGCAGTAGATATGAATTGGCAGCTACAGTCATGGACAAGAAAACTAATGATAAGGTTGTTTGTTTTCTACATTGGAAATCGCATATTGAATAACGATTACTGAAGCAATTAGGCAATATTTGTATATCGGGTCGTTCGTGGTTTGATTTAAGTACGAATATGAATACGCTTGCTTTCTCCTCAATTTCATTTTATTGCTGATAATAAATCAGAAAGTTTTCATGTCAAGACCTTAATAGCACCCAACAGATTTCTTCATTTCAAGGTAGTGCATGCTATTGTGTACTAGTGAAAGCATTAACTGTTGCGTACTACCATTACACACTTGTACAATAATGTCACTCGTAAGAATTACGTAAACTATGGTGAAAGCCTACAATGTTAACGCATAATCATTCGAATAATTGTTGGTATAAGTGGTCATTAGGCAATAAACCCCTACTGTGCATACATATTCACTTAAAATTTATGACTACAGGGAAACTAGAAACAACTGACCCCTTAGACTTTTCACGAACTATAATTTGCGCTAATAAAATTATGTTTTAACCTTGGGTCTTAATTAGTTCAATCTAGCATCCGGCATCTCTTTATTCGTAGGAATTGAGACATTTATTTAAAGCAGTAATTTATATTGCTACTAAAGCCTAGTAGGCAAAGGCTTACTAATATTAACCGAACATTACACGGATATTCATAATTTATACTATACACTAACATTAGTTTACTGACTAAGGGAGCGTACACATATGACGTCTGCAATTTTTGAGGGTTTTTGGACCCCCTCCCTCCCCTGTGTCTGCTAGCGTCTGATTTGTGGTACCCCCTCCCCCCCTAATGACGTCTGCATTTGCCAAGAAAACCCAAAAAATATTTCAACATTTTTTTGACAAATTAAAAAAGCATAAATATTGTGTAATATGAGCATTTGGAGAGAAACAAACATTCAGTAATACGGAATGCAAACTTTATTGCTGTTGTTTTCCTTGAGAGGTTATATAATAATTAAAGATCTTCAAATGGGGAAGACAGCCATTTTGTCAAGTCTTCTATGACTGGAAAACCGGTATTCAAATATTCATTTAGCACTACTGATTGAATGGTTTCTTCAATAGACCTAATAGTTGAAAATACTTTCTTATGTATCGCCTCTTCCTGCAGTACTCGGGAAGTTTTTGATGGAAAATAGCTTTTACAAGTTACACAAATTCTTTCTTTCAAGACATTTTTAATTGTAGGGCAGAATAGATCAAACGGTAGTATTGGACACTCTGGAATATCTGGCGCCAGATTACTCAGCGATAAACGACTAAAAAGATCTCCAAATTTACCCTGGTCTTCAAATGATTTAAAATCGCATGCCTTTATTCCTTCCTCAGTTTTTTTGAACATTACAGGAGAGGGAAGAAAACCTGCCTAGATTTGTTCTCATTGATGAACAACAATTATTGTCATTGCGAAATGCAGTAGTTACACGTTTAAAAATAGACGCGATTGCGAAATATATTAAGTATGGCTTGGACTTTATTTTTTATTTGAAAATTGTGACTTTTATTAATAGCCCGTACGTTAATAGATGGCGAAAGTTGTTGAAAATTATTTGTTAATCTTGTGTTTTACCTATCGGTCTCACCATTTCTGCAGACGTCACATTTCGCAGTACCCCCACCCTCCCCCCATCATACCGCGTCATGCTTTCCAGGACCCCCTCCCTCCCCCAAACTGCAGACGTCATATGTGTACGCTCCCTAAGGGTCTTATTCACACACAGCACAATTTCGCAGATTATGCAGATTATTACTAATCCGCAAAAGTATTTGGCCATTACTGTTCATGCGTTAGCAGAAATTTTTTAACAGCATAAAACTTTCAGCAACGAAATCAGTTGCATGTGCAATGATATAGACATTAGCATTTATATTTTGACTAAAACTAATATACATGTAACACTGTATTACCACAGATAATATATCACTACCACTATTAGAATTTTAGTTATTAAGTGCATAATTATTATCGTGACGTGTTGAAAATCGTACTGACTGCTGAGGTACGAGTAAATGCACTTAATTTATATTGATTTACACACAATAATAAATACGGGGAGTAAGGAAATCTTTAATTCAATGTATGAAAGTCGTATTTATTAAGTCGTATATTATGTATACAATTATTAAAGAAAGCCAATCAATTGCATTTTTATTTCACATAGTGAGGGCTTGTAAAGAGATAGTTTATAAAATATTAGAAATTCGAAGCCCTGAATTCCTACCTACACAGAAATTAAATATGTTCATGTATATGCAAATAATCCTGGTCTTTTTCCTTGTCCTCCAGCAACTCTAATCAAAAATGTTTGGACCGTTACATGTAGAATCTTTTAGATTGCAGATTTAGATTATTATGGAGAGATGAGAAATTCTTTTCGCAGGTGAAGCAAGCATTATAAACGTATCTATATATTAAATTAGTAAATAGTAACTTGAATGCAGAATATGGTACCTTTAATTACAATTCTGCCAAATGATTGCTGAAATTGTGGGTTCTAACATCCTTATCCTGTACTGTACATGCAATTAGGAAAAAGCAAATTGTGATATATCGTCACACAAATTGACTCACGCCTCCTTAATCAAATATGCACTTTTTAATGGCACGCAAGGCAATAACGACAATTTCAATTGGCATATTTCAGTGTCAAAGATACTAAATAAAGTAGAGATACATTGCATTAGGTTTTCTTTAACTTCTGACGCATTAGCTATTACATTTTCCTTCTCTATTCTATTTGTATTTTTACGTGGAAATGCAATATTATGTAGGAATTGATACATCTATTTTCTGAACAGATCTATGAAGCCTTTATTTTATAACTGTGTAAAAATAGTATTCAGCAAGAATCCTTGTAGTATATGAGATCTTCATGACCGTAATATCTCTCTTCATTCGGAAAGTATACCTTAAGTATACTTAAATCTTAGTAGCAAAAGTTAGCGATCGTAGGATTGTCAGTAACCGTTGCATATAAGTACGCAGTGGTTAGTGCTTAGTACACAGTGCTTAGTATACTTTCGTTATTTGTGTTGCAGTAGAGCAATAGTTCAATGGAAGCGGAGACAGTATAATGTGCCTACTGTCGGGTCCACTAGAGAAAATATTTATTGAAGACCGGTCGATGAGATTCATTTAGTTCTTGTACCCATTTATTATTTCATTCTTCCCTCCCCAGTCGATAAGAGTCACATACAATACTATTCCTTACTATGTTCAATAGACTAACCCACCAAATGGATAAAGCCAGTACTACAGGACCATAAAAGCTAATACTTCATTTATTTACGCACCGTCACCGTTAAAGAATACAAAATCGGAAAGATACACTACCAATGCGCTGCACTGACTGCCGTTTCTTTGAGATTATTTCTGTGTCATTTTACGAGGCTGTTCATGATACGGTCCTACATAACTGCACTAAACTAATCGTAACACGAGCGACTATGTAAGTCAAAAAGCAAGTCAGGTTTAGTGTGGTTCTTGTTCGTTTGCTCCTCGACATACCAAACTACTAACCGGTGCACTGTAAAAACCATGCGAACACTTTTGTCACCCGAAAAGGAGCTTAACGATTTCTCACCCAACACTACTGGTACACTTTAGAGGCTTTCTACTCTCGTAATATAGTTTAGCCCTTACTAAAACATCACAATTAAACGCAGTATGGTAGACACCCGCATACTGTACTACCTATCAAGATCTAAGAATGATTATTTATTTTATGAAAAGGGTGGGGTTTTAGTTATTAGTTAGGCATTTGCTAGTTATTTAATGCTGTCAGAAAAACTAAATTAGGTTAGTATAAAATTCATTTGTGCTTCAGCTACAGTTTTTTATGAAAACCATGAAAAGCTAATATTTTATTTCTGTACATTTTTAGTATAAAAAGCAAGCCACACCAATCTGTACCAATAATAGACAGTTTAATGCATTCAAGAAAATCAAAACTTAATTTTCATATGCGATACAGATGCAGATGCAATACTAGTAATACATGCATGTCAGATGATGCAGATTGTACATGTAACTTTACACTGAGATCCTGTAGAGTGCATATTTGAAAATTTCTCTAATACTAACTTTGTATTCGACTACTTTTGGACTAATATTCTGCATTTTATTTCAATTAAAAATATGTCATCTAAAATTTAATAAGAAATGTATTTCACCATGAAGGAATACTTATTTGCAAGTAACAGGTAACAGTGAGTAGTCAAACAGTAAAATGTAGTCTCGTTACAGCACGCGAGTTGTCCAACGGATATGTGTCACCCTGCATTTGGTATATCATTGTGAATAGCATGGCAGTGTGAAACACACTACCAATACAAACCAGAGCCTGACGGAAGGAAACTTAAATGGATTTGGGGATGAACGCTCCATTAACTCGACTTTCCACTTAGCAAACGCTACCTTTTTGAGACTTTACTTTTAGTTTGGGACTAAAAACAGTACATTTCACTATATAACCAAAACGTACAATGACACTTCGATACTTGGTTCCTTCATTTTGCGGTTCCTTCATTTAGCTACGTGTTTCATTGTCACCGACGTACTTTATGTGGTAGTTATATTATTACTGCTGAGAATGAAAGATTTCAGTGCAAGTTAGCCAAAATTCTATGTAGAGCTGATTATACTAATGAGATAATCTTATTAGACTGCAAGCCGAGGGAGAGAGACACCACAAATTACACTGTATTTATGTTGGGTTATAATGCCCACAAAATCTTGTTTTGCTTTCTAGTTACATTCTGTCTAGCAGAGCCAAAGTTGCATGTATTATGCTAAATCTAATGAAAATTGAGCAAAAGTTAATGGGTTGAAATAGGATGAGAAGATTACATAGATTAATAAAAATACCTAACGTTGTTGTTTCAGTTTGCTAATGAAACCCTGGTTGAAATACTGCACTGTTTGGAAATAAATGCTCTAAGCGAGAATTATATGCTAATTTTTTGGCATTGAGCAGTATCTAAAAAAAGAATAAGCATATTCGAATCTCCAAAACTGTTTTTGTTTTACCAAGTTTTACTACGAACAGAGTAAGCAAGCTAGCGTTGTCGATCGTTTATAGAATACTTCAACAATGTACTCAGTACTTAATACTATTACTTAATGGTACAACATTTGAATAGTAATGAGTACTGGTAAATACACCATTCCAAACTGTGGAAATAAAACTGCATAACTTCTTCAGGCTCTCCCTCCTAATGTCGGGATTCTGTCTTTCACCAAACTTTCTCTTTAGTAATTTATACATACATTTTGTAATACAGCGTCACTAATGTTCATTGGTTCTTCTCCTAATGTCTTTCTGTTGAATTCCTAAGGAATTTCCAATTTTTGTTCATTCTACCATTGTAAGTTCATTAAAGCACAAAATGCAATGCAATTCAAAATTGTTAATACAAAGTTATTGTGGATAATGCAAATTAAGAAAAGAATGTGCATTAAAGTAGAAGAAAGCTTTGCATTATTACCGATTTTATTTCCATACAATTGTAATAGTTACAGGCAAGTCTAGAAAGACGTATATTTACCCGAGATGATGCGTACATTAACTGTGTTTAATGGGGAATTTCCAGGTATTTCTGTCTTTCCTTCTTTCCTTTTATAGCACTCGTGTCAATATTTATTTCATTTCACTTCTCTCTATTACCCTCATTGAATTCCGTACGTAATGCAATGCGCAACAAATAAATTAAGTCTAATACCGGTGAAAGCAATGAGAAATTCCAAGATTTTGTTTGTTGGAAGGTAGGATATATTCTTATGCTGTGGATCAAACAACGTTTTAGGTGTACATCCGCTAAACACTTCATACTGTGTGTACATTAAGTAGAGTGACACACTTAAAGGAATTTCTGCATTCTAAGCGGATTTTACCTTAATATAGTTTAGTTCAAAGTATTTTCTCATGAGCAATACTACTCTATGAAACCATGCAATATAAAGCGTGTACAAATAGATTCTAATGCTTATTCCAATGGTAAATGCTTATATTATTTTGAAATCTTGCCTGCCTTGATATTTTGCTTTGACTTCCGCTTGGGCTTCCGCTTCATTCTGAACAGAAATGCCTTTGATATTTTTCACGTTTGTATTAATTATGATTAATAAATTCTGCAATTGTAAAGTAAGAAAGTTCTTTCTAGCAAAACTTATTTACTTATGTAATAATTGTCATTGAGAAATCATTTGTGGCAATTCTTTAATCCGCACGATGTAGATTACAGGTAGCTTATTAATATCGCATTAATGTGTTGTACCCTCTTGATAGATAATGTTTCAATGCTGCTTGCGTACTACTGTCTCTACTGTCTTTTTTCCATTAGGCAAGTCATTAAAAGCATCCTTTGGTAAAAGTAAAAGTAATGATAGGATTTGTTAAAAATTCAAATGTTTTTACAAAACCACCTAACTCGTAATCATGATGGTAGCTGATTTCCTGCTTTTGGTTTTGATGAAAGCTTAATTTGTTTTTGCAACTGACGTTGCAAAATTCTTAAACGCCACATCCAATGTTGCGACTTGCCGTTAGGGCTAGTAATTAAAGTCCGTGACAGAAACGTAATAAAAGAAGACTTTAGATGTAGTTTGCATCCGAGCTCCATTACCTTGCCCGGAGGTACTTTTATCATTTATAACTGGACTACAAAATAATCATTTCCCTTGGGGTAAAGTCTCAGAAACTACGTATTACATAATTGGATTTGTTATCATTGGCAGTTTTTAGTGCTGTGCGAGTTGTTTATATGTAAATGTTGCATGGATATGCTCAATGGTATATGGTATTACCTTAGGTTACTGTCGAAAACAGATTATACAAATTTCATGGATTCAGGTAATTTAATTATTAGTCACACGTACCTACCTTAAATAGATAAGTCTGTTTCTGAATTGGCTCAGTGGACACTGAACAACGTGATGCAATATTGTACAGATACGGTAGATGCAGAGAAAAATATTAAATATTGCATTAATTCCTGTATCATGTAATGATGTAATGTATCATTCATCATCTTGGTACTACGTTTGCTGTACCATTACAATCTGTAAATTGTGTAATATTTAATATCCTTCATGCACTAAATACCTAAGTAAGGCATCAGAATACTGTACTGCCGGTACAGCCTTGCTTGCATTGCATTTACAGACTCGTAATGCTAATTAAATACAGTTGTTAATCTACTTTCTCTTTATTTTCCCTTAAATACAAAGGTACCTAATCTAATGCTTTTAGAATAAAGCTATTGACTTTTGCTGAGTGTAGGAACAATTCTATTACTTCAAAGCAAAATCCGTGTTAGGAAATCAAGTCTGTTTAGGACTTTAAGTTACCGGAAGCTAATCAATTTATTAACATTTCTTGCCGATCACATACATACATGTCGACTGTCGTGTGGCTATTTGCGTTCGTAACTAACTTAATTTAATATAATTTTCAAAAATAATGACTGTGTGTACGCGATGAATTCAATCATAAAACTGAACTTTTATAAGGAATCTCTACGGCAAACTTTTATCCCCGTACAGAGATGTTCGGTTATGAGCAAATAAAAACTCAATAACTTATTTATTACAATTTTGTCATTGCTGAGGTCATGATTCACTTAAATCCAATGTTTCAATAGTGACTTATGAGTGACATCAAACTACCAATGAGATTGCATGACATACATAAAATCTGCCATTTTATAATAAGAAGAACAGCAGTGCTAATAAATTCTAGATAACCAAATTAAAAGTTTCCCATAAAACATTTCGAAACAAACGTTTCGAATCAAACATTCCATTTTAAAAATGTTCCCAAAAGGGCGATTTTCATCTTCAGAGCTTAGGCAATACCTAAATCAATAACGAATACAATGTGTAGCACTAAGTAAAGTAGTAAGAGCGGAGTAGTCTAAATGATAATTTCCAAATTGAATTGAAACAAGCAATAAATAAGTTCTCTGCATTTTTAGGGGGGAATCCAAGCATTGGAGACAATGATGTATACCATTGACAAGATCAATGGTCAACCGGACTTCCTCCCAGGAATCACAATCGGAGCACACATCCTTGATGACTGTGACAAAGATACATACGGTCTGGAACAAGCTGTCGATTTCATTAAAGGTAAGTGAATCAGAGTTTCTTACTTGCAGCTTGCAGAGTCAACATTTATCTTTATACTATACCTATACAGGATAAAAACTCTCGCAGTATAAAGGGTCCTTTGGAAATATTGACGTTTGTTATATTACTAGTATGGCTTCACTTTAACAGAAGCGAAAATCATTATTTCTCACCACAGAAATTAATTTTTTGTGCTTCTGCAGTCATATTCACTATTCCTCAAGTTAACGATATAACTTCACCAGTTAAGTAACAAAAGCCACGAAATTCTCGCTCAAGCGTTTAGACCATAAAAAAATTTCCTTACTATGCAAGGACATGCTGCACATATTTCTGTTTAACTACGATCAAGCCTTAGTTAATTTTAACGTGGAATTTATGTTACTTTTTGAAAGTGTGCTCTTCATCAAGGTCCCGCGAAATGTTCTGTGTTAATCTTTAAGTTCTGTAGGATCTCTCTTAAAGTTAGATACCGCTAGCGCGACCACGTCTCCTCAATGTGAAACTGAAATGTAATAAAATAAGTTTTAACATCATTTGGACCCTATACTATAGCTCTTCTACTAGTTGCTTATGGATATACCATTCAATTCAATTCTTGTGTAATATGTTACTCTTCCATTCACATTCCATCACTCCACTTCATTTTACGATAAAAGTCGTGAAAAATGTTGAACGAGTGGCATCCGTAAAACTAATACGGTAAAGCACTTACAACTTACGATCTACTCCAGTAAAATCTATACGCTGTCGTAAAATTCAGTCACATAGACTCTTGATCTGGACCATCCATGTGGAATCCATCGTTTTAGCTGAGATGTGTACATCTGTACATCCAATGGACAGTATCTATCTGTATGGACCTAAAATTAATCGCGAGTAGGTGTAAGGTTGAGAGGTGCACTTTATTCTTCAACATGTGCTTTCATAATATCACTTAACTTTATTAATGCTACCGGGTAGAGATTCCAGAAAACCACCTAAAGAATGGAGTGACCATTATTGTAAATACTTCTACAATAGTATTGCATTCAGGAAAAAATACTTTGTATTACTTTCCAATGTGATGATGGGATGATATGACAGATATATTAGTAATACATGTACGAACCTCCTAATATTTAGGTGGAATAAACCGAAAGAAATTCCGAGGATTTATTGATTTGAATATGTAACTACATATACTACATGAATATTGACAAAATTTAAAACCCAATGTTGCCTACACTGTTACGATTGTTAGTAAAGGACTGTAATTCATTTGCAGGACACTGCAGACGTGGAAATTCATCGTAAACTGTCTTGCACAATGTGGTTTAGTTTTAGTAGCAAGCATCAAGTTCAAAGTAGAATCATAAATAGCCCACCTAGGGACTTTATTATTAAATATGATCTGTTATTCGAATCAGGATTGCAGTGCAAGATGTTGTAAATGTGTTTATACAAAAGTGATAAATCAGGCAAACAGCTAAACTTATAGGAGTGCATATTAAAGTAAATATTGCACTTGCACTCCATTTGGAATACCTAGAAGTGTAAGCACGTGGAAATTGAAGTCGGGAATGGGGAATATGTGTATAGTGATATGGTGCTGTAATTCTTACCTCGCCTAAAACAAGTTTGGAAAACTGTGTAATGCTAATACGTGAGATGAGAGCAACGCAGAAAGTTAGGGAGGGCTATACAGGGAAAATAAATCCAAGAAGTAAGAAATAGAGACGGAAAAGAAATACAATTTTTGGCGGACGAGAGAGCACGTTCGCCTCCTCTTTCACTCACACGGACTTTCTCTCATTCCTTGGAAATTCCCAATCACATTCAGAGTCAAAGTCTGGCAGACTTTTCCTGCTATGCAGTCAGGCAGCCTATAAAATATATTATCTTCCTCTGACTTCCTTGGAGATGTTTACTCCTTGACTCCTCTTGGCTTACACTTTTACTCTTTATGTCTGTATGTACCGTCGTAGTGATTCCAACTACACGTATCTCTTGGGTTCCCAGCTTTCCGGTCCGACTTCGTCTTTTGTTCTCTTCACGTTAAATTTTTTCTACACATGTTATCTTCACCGTAATTTTTCACGTAGACACTGAACACAGGTATACTTTCAGCAAGAATGCTGATTACGCAAAGCAAAGTGTCTTTCTTACTGTTCCACACAGAATTTCTAGCTCAGTCGAGCTGATATTACATAAAAATACACACTACCCACTACCCTTACAAGTATTATTTTGAATGAGTCTATGTGTATCGTAGTAATAGAAGTAGCAGCAGTGAGTATTTCTGAGATTCCTTTGAGATACTTCAGATTTTTCTCTTGCAAACGTGTATGCTAACCGTATCTTTTAAATTTGACATTCGTGAATCCTATCTAAAATATGTACTTTGGTGTATACTTTGCACGGAGCAAAGCAAGAATTTTGAAAAGAAGACAGACAGAAAGACAGGTTTACCCCTATACTTTATTACAATGGCCTTTTTGCGTTGCATGTGTATTGCTGAATTTACTATGTGCTACTAGCCTAGATCGTCATTTCTTTGAAAAATATCCTTGAAGATTTTGACAGAAATTGTCTGCTGTGATATCCTCCAAAATTGTATTTGCTTCCCCATTCTCTTGACTTTATCCCTCTGCTGAATTACGTTATCGGTTCCAGTTGCTGATACTCGGAAGCAGCAGTTGCGTCTTCACTTCTCAACTCCCATTGCATTTAATTTACCTAGTGTACCATTTATATAACAAGCCGGATCTCCGATTTGTTCCTTCCTGGGACCGGAGAAAAATTACCTTTGTGATATCCTAGAGAAACTATTATATTGCAAGGAATGCCAAATGCCGTTTTTCCTTGAAAAAGTCATCATTTATCTATTTTTGAAACTGATGGCTTCGGGACTGAGAGGAAAACGGAGGCTCGGATGTTACGTGCAGCTTAAACAGTAGAAAGCGTATTTGTACTGCTTACATCAAAGTAATCATTTTCAATCTATTTTGGAAGTAAAGTTTTTTCTCATTCATTTTAAAAAAAGCAGTGTATTTAAATTCGATATAATGAATATGAATCTAATATCGCGTATTCAGGATCTAAGTGTTATTAAGGTTCTTTAATAATAGTTCGGTTTACATAATATTTCACCATGATAATCACTCACCATTTTCATGGAATAGTTTAGTTTAAAATTAATGTAATATTATATCAATGAGTTCAATGCAATTTATTAGATCGGTTACATAGTAGGACGGATCAATTATTGGGCAACGACATATATCAAAGTGTATGATATTAGTCCATACTCTTTTCACTTGGGACTTGGACACATTGGGTTGTAGAACACTAAGATGACATAGTTGAGTTTACTTTGAGATGTTTGTCTTTGAATTCAGGTCTCTCTCTCTACCACTGGCTTTGGCAACGCACATTCTTTCTCCTTTGTCCCACTTCTATCTGCTATTACAATTTTACAATTCAAACATGAATGCTGATATATATCCTACTACAAATAGAAATTCTGTATAAAAAGTGATTCAGAAAATACTTAGCTTGGTGTTGGCTATGTAGGTAGGTAGTAGGCACAGAATATTATTGTCTACGAAGCGCGAAGGTTATTATAGTTCTCGTACAAAAGCAGAATAAGTTGTGGGTTGTGCATCTATAGTGAAGATAGAAGTACGCTCTGCATGCCTGATCCCTTCTATTTTTCATTTTTCAAAGGTAGCATTATTATCCAGTTATGATTTCCCTTTCGCTTTCCCCTATCAAATTGTATCGACCTGTCCATTTAGCAAAAGGTATAACACCAAGATCTTGCAAATAGTTTCCACCGGTAGATCGTGCATTGTAAATTCAATAGAGAAAATAAAAAATAGAGAAATGGACATGTACATGAATCAATTTTCTTCTAATGGATTAAGAAAGCCCTTAAGGTAATACAGCACAAATATCGAAACGGAAAATAAACATGAACTCCTTTCTCCTGGGAAATCTGTTCGAATTCTATTATCTAATATTGCTCAAATACAAACACGTATTGCTGATCTCAATGGGTAATCCAGTGTAATGCATTTCGGAATTGTTTGAAGAAGCTGATGTACGTAGTTGCACCAACCAAGAGACACTTTATTCCGGCATTATGTTAAGTGCCGTAATCAAATGTGACTTCCTAGGATTATTTCAAGCATGGATGCATGAAAGTGCACTAGAACTTTGTATTTATACTTTCAGATAATAGAAACCTAGAACTACAGGTAGATATCTCTCGAGAATATTTTTGAATAGAATTTTTCTATTGTGCAGCATCTTACATACAGCGTTGACGAAAAGTGCTGGTACACTAAATCTATGCACAGGAGGTCGAATCGAAGAAGAAAATCAAATGTGGTGCTATTTGGTTAAACAATGTCCCATAATGAATGTAAAGTGAGAGTGAGAACAAAGCTTTATAATAGTATAGTATATGTATATCTGTGGAAAAAACTTTTCCGTACAGAATAAAAGCTGTAATAATAGGATTTTTGGTGGTAAAGAAAAAGTTTGGTCACAATTTTAAGGTATTTTATTAAAGAAGTCTTAGTAGGTAACTTCTAATTAAAAATGTTCACATACACAATATTTATTATTTTAAAGTATGAACTTTTAATTTATATTATAGTTTTTCTAAAACACCAATTAAAATGGGGGTTTAAAAATATAATAAAATTATTTATAGGACATAATATATCTGCATATCATCTTAATCTTAATCCCTTAAGGTGTATCAAAACTGGCATTGTGTTTTATCGGTGACCCTGTACAATATTTTATAACAGGTACAGCACTGCATGTACATTACAGAAAATTGGGAGAATAGGACTATTGTTAAGTTAGGAAGGCTTATTTAGTGCAACTACCGAGCTCAAACTGTTCACTGAGGCTTCTAACAAGAACTCACCTTGTTATTAACTTTCGGTGAAAGTTTTTGTTTAACATTGTAAAGGGTAACCAACTTTGGTCTGAGTTTCCACTGCTTCTACCTTGCGTAACATAATACTTATCGTAAGATGGGATAGATTCAGCTCGGTGCGGTTGTCGTGCGGCGTAGCAAGTAAAACTTTTGTTCATAGTATCTACTCTTTTCCTTTTGTTCTCTTTTCCTAAGGTGAAACTAAAAGATTGAAGCACACATTGTTTATACACTCGCTAGCATTCTAGTTAGGGTTATATTATTTCGGTACGTAGCCCTTGGGTGTCTCTATGTTTACCTGAATTTGTTAAATACGAATATGTAGATAGTAGTCCTTCTTTAGATACCGTTTGTTGTTGTAGGAATGGAACAGTATCTTGCTAATGATATGATTTAATGACCACCCTTACATAAGAGTTAATCGTGAGTGTAACTAACCTATTACAATTAACTAGATATATCTGTAAGTGATTACAGTTACACCTACGCATCTTTATTACTATATGTTACTCGTTTCGGTGCTCAGGGAGTAGATATGTAGGTTATTTTCAAACGAAAATTGTAAGTCAAACCACGTATTCTTACAAATAACAGCTTTTCTATATTATGCATTGCACATGGACCCGTTGTCGATATAAATTGTGCCTTTACAGTTTTGCTACTGAGCTGTAGTGTGGTTTCTTTTACTGAAATGTTAAAGCTTTAAAGGAAGACTGTGCGTTTTTTAAAAACCAGGATAACATGAGAAAATTCTAATAAGAATAAAAAATAGCACTGCATTCGATGAGAATAAATCTCTTCAAGCATTTTGGTATTATGCAAGGAGACACTTATAGATAGTGTGCACGCTCTAGTAAGCATACTTTGGGTTTTGAACCTCTTTACTCGACATAAAAGTCATGTTTCACATGTAACTAATTTATTTTATGCTACAAATAAGTACCTTCCCTGTAGTATCCTTGCAGTAATGAGTCTACGTACCATAGTGTTGGTATATATGTAAATACATGGGCATACCATTATCCTCATATAAAGTATAAAATATAAGAGATCCATAAAAACTGAGGGAAATCAGAAAAACCAAATGCACGTCGAACAGTATACGTCTCAACGCATTTCCTAGAGTTATCATTAATCACGAAAGCTGTGAAAGCCAGCTCAAACAAATATGACTGTAGAGAAATCCTAATTATGCAAATAGAAAACACTGCCAACTTCGATTTCGATTCAATGCAGTCTCGCCTCTCCTCATTTAGAAACATATTCTCGATCATTCTTTAGAAACAATTCTTAATCTCTATCATCTCTGCGTCTGTATACGCAACGTAACGTCGGTTGTAACTCAGATAAATATAACGCTATTCCTGATTGCACTCAAAAGGAAGTGGCATGTCATGTGCTGTATTTTATCAGATCGTTTCCTAGAAAGTATAATTACCAATGAAATGGAAAACAACTAATAAAAGCACTTTGGTAGCAGTGGAAGAAACACTTTTGGTTTAAATCAGGAACTAAAAGTGCCTTACTATATTTCTATTATTCATTGGCAATGATATGCAGTGAAGATATAGGGGACTGAATTCCTTTTTAGCATTTACATTTCAATTTATATTCAAAATTGTTCATCCTTCAGCTTTTCCATTATCTTTGTCACTGTCAAACTGTCAATAAAGGTAATTTAAATGCCTGCAAACCACCAAATACGACTACATTTCAGTAAGTGTGTAGTGTTGCTATCTAATTGTGTCTGACTTGATACCAGACCCATAGTTGCCACTAATACCTGAGGTTTTAAGTTGCAATTACTTTTTAAGACCCAATTGAAGTCAAACTAACAAAATGCATTTTGTGTCTCATCCAACTTTACCCTTTACGCTTGGTAAATGATATCGTCTAATAAGAATTGCGCTGATGACTAATACATAATCTTGAAACAGGAGATTAGCTTGGGCCAGTTTTAATTACGGGCCTATCTAAAAGATATTATTACTTATGTGTATAAATGTGCCTTTGCCATTTTTTTAATGTGTACCTAAATTCTGATTTCAAACGCAAACCAATTTACTTATCTTATCAATATCTTACCAATATCAGTAAGATATCAGGTATCTTAATAGGGACTTCATTTATTAAAAGATCCATTACTGCTTTTTACCCAGTAAATTTTAAGTCATTTTCATGAGAAAAATTGATGGCCAACGTTTGAACATTTATGGACTGAATTCTTGGTTCTTTTTGCACTGTACCCTAATATTTTGTGCATCTTCTGTACATTTCCAAGATGTGCTTGACAAACGCAGAGTATAAGGCATCAAATCAAAACATTCTGAATACAATTTATCTAGATATCTGGATAATATTCCCATATGTTTTTTCCGTACTTGACTTCTCGAAAGCATAACCGTAGCATAGATAATGACAAAGCAACTTGCTTTTCCCTTTTCAGCTTAGTTCCCAGATTTTATAATTTCACTGATGCCTTTCATAGAAATAGAACTTAGACTGCTTATGTGTACATCAATATAAGCACGATTCACTCATGATTGAGGATGAAAAAGGAAATCAGATTGTAAACTTTCTGTCACCATGCAAAACACCTTCATTCAACAACATAGAAGCGTACATATGAATTATTGATATATTTGAAGGAAATGGGGGAGGAAAGGTAAAAGTATAGTTGAGAGCAGTGTTTCTCAACTCACGTGACCCTACCCGTCATTCCTGTCATAGCTATAGTGTGGGTACCAAAGAAATAATTGGAAATTCCATATTCCATCTTTCCAATAAATACATGATTTCGGAAAACAGTTCAATATATATGCAAATCGAAAAAGAGTTCAAGTACAAGTAGTGCAATAAAAATACTTGTTCTAGAAAGTTTGGTTAGATAGGAATATCATATATTTTCGAGACATAGTTTTCCACTTCACTTTTGTTCTGGCTGATATGACAAACTAGAATTCCTTAGATTAGATTAGCTCTGTCTGTTCTGACTTGACTTTAAAGTGTCTGTCTGTCCTCTGCGACTACTTTTCGTTATAAAGTCATTGCTTGTGTAATTCCTGGAAGTTTTGTCGATCTTAGCACGGTGTCGTGTTCATGAGTTAATTCGCCGTGCCATACCACTACGGCATTGCAGAACCGATCTGAATGAATAAAGAGTAGGAAAGCAAGACGAAGGAAAGAAAAGAGACGAGATATTATTGAAAAGACCAAAGTCAAACGGAAAGTCAAACAAGGGAATGCTTTGCAATATTCTAAATCTCATTACCAACTTTCAAAGGGACAAGATTCAAGAATATTAGATGCCTTATATAAATCTTAAAATACCATATAACAACCTTGTCATCAAGGTATACGCTTTCAGTGAACTAAATCTATAGAAAAGTCGGCTATTTACATGCACAACAGAAATGAGCACGGACACGGTCTTAAGAATCCTTCTTTACACATTGCTTACAGCTTTCAGTATTAAGCCTCGGCAACCAAAGTTAAATCTCAGCTAATCATACTGAAACTCTGCCTCGTCGTAATTTTTGCAGTCCAAACTTCCTAATTCTTCCGTCTTGGCTTAAAATGTCTTCCTGCTAATTGTACCACTGAATGATAACAGAAGATACCCTATCTACATCATTTTAGTCGCAATCGATTGTCATATACTATAATTTAACCCGGAAAAACTGCAGCATGGAAAATTATAATTAAGGGGCCACACCCTTTTAAAATGTGTACGAGAAATGGTAAAAAAATAAAGGCACTTCACTTGTAATCTGTTTTAGTCTTATGTTAAATTCTAATGTTAAATCAAAATAAAGATAAATTTTAAAGCTGGTTTACACTTTACAGATATTTGTAAAACTGGATTATGTATTTATTATGCCCTAGAATGTGTTTTTCAGCAACTTTATCCAATATGCTACGTGCCTTACATAACAAAGGTTGACTTTTTATGAGTTATCAGTATCTTGTGTAGTGTTTTGGCATGCTGATTGCCATCATAGTCAATCAATCGTGGAAGCCTTACTTTCTATAAAGTCACGCTGCGTTGAGAGCCATATTGGATTACCTACGTGAAGGTATTTGGCTAAAAGTTCTTTTTCATCCGGTACTACGGAACAGACAAATCCCTAAAGAGAACCCAGCCATTTTTCTTAGTTTCGGAAAAACTGACGGTGTGTTTACTTTGTTTTCCACGTTCTTTCTTTTCCAATGATCCTCATAGTATTTTCCTTTGTAATCGAGTATATAACATCATTAGTTTAGATCTTAAAGCAGCCAACATGCCACGGCATCTGGCCCAACTGTAAAACATCGTCTTGCGTGTACGCTCTGCCATTTGGCAAAGTAAACCTAAAGGAATCAGAGAAATCCGAGCCAACTGTTGTCTAATAAATAAGTAGACGTGAATAATGTGCATAAATAAAACCATTATTTTAAGTGGAGTTTCTGGACAAGGGTAATTCATATATCTGTAGATGGTCTTAGCAACATTTCTCTAGAAAACTACTGAGTAAAGTAAATGAAACGCCTTGAGATTAAAATGTATGCGTATGTACCTCCTAATGTTACGCAACGCATCACAAAGTGTCTAGTATTTATGTGTGCGACGTAGGTACATACTCACCAAATTCCCAAAACGTCTTTTCGGAATTGCTGAAAGCACTACCAACTCTTGACGAAAGAAATTCAACGTATCCACAGAAAACTACGTAAACAAACAACTATGCAGTAAATACGCACCAGGAGACTTAGGTACCATTTCGTTGACGATAAGTAGAGAATTATTATGGTATGAAGCGAAGTAAAAGTCCTTTTTTAGGTTACACTGGTATGTAATTCCTGTTAGGATAAAGTTTTCTTTTTTCTGGATGCAAAAAATATGTGTAGCACATTGTACTACCCAAAATAGAATAGCACACTCACAACGTACTAATATAAATTTTAGTACGTAAAGTATTCTTCAGAATTTTTCGCTAAAAATGCGTTGTTAAGTAAAAACACAAATTTTTACGATTTCAATTAAGAAACTTAGGACAGCACAGTGTAAATTAAACGCTATCACACTCACTAACTGAAATAATTTTATTCATTCATAACTTTTAAGCATTTTTCATTTTTGCAAATATTGCAAAGGGAGATAAGTTTATATTTATGTACCTACGCTTTAAATAATAAAACGCAAGTTTATGATTCTTTGTAAGTAGGTACTACTTGCTAAGCGGTAGCTTTAATGCATCATCCGATATTTATTCTAAAAGTCTATCCGTGGAACAAGAAACGGAAAGCTGCTCTTTTCCGCTACATTGTCCTCATTGCTGCATCGTAACCTTCATTTTACTCGTAAGTTTATAGGACATCATTCTTGCAACTTCTTGAGTTGGGAACTTCATATTTCAGTTGCACAGAAGTTGTGTATTATCATAAGTATATGGAAGTAACTACATTATTTCTAAGGCGGTTTATAATAATAAGAACGTACAGAATCATAGGACAGTGCTTGTAAGATGAGAAACAAGAGCAGATGAAAAAGTCGCAGTGACTAGAAGTGCTACAGGCTGGATGAAAGAAGCAACCATTCATCTTCTCTCCTTGCATTTCAATTTTTCTTGTAATTTATCATTTTCCTTGTATTCGTACGATATAAAGAAGTTGAATCCTATTTGAATAATGTGATAATAGTCACGGAGGTGTTGGCCATTAATTCTCCAAACACTAGAAATCTTCTGCTTTAGAAAAGCGTGCCATCCAATTCCAGCTACTTGGGTTACTTTGTCTCCGTCGTTATGCAGCCATGTCATTTATGTAATGTAATATGTGTAATGATGTGATTGCCTTTTGTTCTTTTCTGTCCTCTGGTTGTTATACGTATTTGATGGGCAGAAAAAAGTCAAGTTTATTTTGACAATGAGTTTAATAGAGTAATTTAATCAATTTATTACACGGATTATTATGAAATAAGTAAAAATCCTGCAATGCTGCACCTCCGTGGTGGAAAAACGATTTTCGAATACTCCCTTAGCATGTGAAATGAGTTCGCACTACCATTATGTAAATTTTAAGTGTGGAGAAGAACTATTAAGGAAAATTCAAATTTAGGTAATTTCTCAGAGAAAAGGGAGCTGTTACAAACCCAATTTGGTGATTAAATAAGTATGTAAATCTGTCGATACATTTTGAATGGTTTTTTTCAAAATGAAAATGAAGGGGATAAAACCAATTTCGTTTTGATATTGTTACAAAGTTAAAACTGCGCATTAATGAAGCTACCTAGGTGAAAAGAAAGCCTTCACTTTGCTAGGTCCTCACGGGTTGTATTTACTTTAAGCGTAAAAGCTAAATATGCATGTGGATTTTCTGTCTGTGTGTACTCTAGTGTTTTTATGATGCAAAGTAACCAACACAATGTAATCAGCACGAAGACCGACTTCTGCTTTGCACATAGATCATCTTAAAATCCAATTTCGACCTGGACTCCTAAACCTCTTTCCTCTGCTTTGTTAAATAGTGTAGTGGAGAAAGCTTTTTCCTACGAACTATATTAAAGACTAACTATTTATATAAGGATAAAAGAAGTTGGGTAACCGAGGTGAAAGTTTTTAAATCCATAATACTAATTCCACACCAAGTCTACCAATTCTAAGTGGGTAGGTACATACTGCGGGATGAAGCGTTGGCTCCAAATGTGAAAGTGTGAAAAGTGAAAGTATATGCAAACATTATAAAAATATTATCCTAGTAAAACACTACAGCACAATTTGTTGCTAGCCATAACTTTTATCCAAGCTATTTTGTGTACTGCAAGATATTCTATCTCCATATAAATAAAAAGTAAACGACACATGATCGGAGCATGTAGCCGTTTTCTCTAGTATAGCACTCAGTATTACTTAAAAGAAATAAATGGCGTAACTTTTTCAGCGAATTATTCATATTGTTTTGTCTTTGGAAGAGTAAGTACCGAGGACAACTTTCCTTGATTACAACCTGAAGCTTAAATGTCTTATTTCCCAATATTTAATTGACTTGGTTTAATTTTAAATGCAAATGTGGTTTTGTGTTGAACCAAACGTAGTATAGTAATGCATTGAAAAAGTGTTTGGAGAAAGGTATAATTTTACTTACTTCCTTAGTTGCAAGGTTTTCCGTGTGGTCAGACTGTTGTTTTATGCATTTTCATTATTTATTTAGTTTACAAACTTAAATAACAGCTTAGACATAACTTACTTAGCTATGCATCAGTTTACCGGGTCAAAATGTTTTAGTATTACTATTGATCGAATCGTGTAGGTATGAGCGGCCTCAAAGACAGTAAATGTGTGCAGTAAAACGGAAGCTCTTAAGAGGTAAATGTTCAATATTTTAATGCAGGTTATATTTATGGTAGAAGACACATGATTTTGTTGTGAGCTGGATAAAGTACCTACATAGGTATCAAATGAAATGAAGGGAAAGCGGAAGGTAAACTGTGACATGTCAAAGAGGAAAGTTACGGTGGAAGTGAACTGAACATGAGTTAGCTTACTGATTGTAAGTGAGCCAGAGAAGAGAGCGAGAAAAAAGCACTCATGTTTCGTCTATGCACCCAAAAGTGTGCTACTTAGCTTTATTGCAGACGACAAGAAAGATAATAAGTACGTGGATCAGACAAGTAGCTGCTCTTGTGAGTATAAAGTCTACAATGCTTGCTTGCACAAGGTATCTTCACCACTAGCACTTTCTCAAGTGAACGGATCGGTCTCATCTAGTCTATTCCATTTGTAGCCATCACATTACATCCTCTGGATATTTACGACGAACAGTAATATTGGTCTGCCTCAAATAACTAGAGCATCCATGGAGTTTGAAAAAGACTAGCTGTATGTGTGATAATAGGATACAATACACGCAAGCCTAATATACTTACCTTGGTGTTTCTGTTTCCCGACGTTCGCCTTCCTCTTCCTACCCAATAATCCACTTGCTACCTACTTTACTTTACTACATTTCTCCTGCCTAATACCGTTTTATCTTTCTTGTTCTTTTTGACTGACTGAGTTTCCCCTGTGGTTCTCCCAATGATAAGTATGTCTCGGTTATATTTCTGAACTATATTCCCTATTTTATTGACGCTTGCAGTTACAAAAAGTTTTTCTTCCTTATTGGCCTTGTCTCTTTCCTTTATCTCTCACGTTGTTGTCTAACCTGCATTTTTGGCTACATTTTTACGATTTCCTTGGTTTTATTTTCTAGGTTAGATCTCTTACTTCACTACGCGTATCACCATTACAGAATATAGCTTCTCACACTACGTTGCCCATTTAGACTGTACTATCTACTATAGTGTGCATGCCTCTTTCACTGCATGCAGAGGAAAATTGCAATCTCTTGTTTAATTCATTATCAACTAATTAAATTGAAAACTTTCCCAAAAGGTACAGACAATTGTTCGTTTTAAGGTGTACCTTTTATTAAATGAAAGTCTCAAGAGTGATGGTGAAAGTTTCCTTTCTCTTTAATCATTTTCAAAGTTTCACTTTACTTACATATAATGCTATAAAATGCATCTCAATAGCTAAACTCCTTTAGGACAGTACTCTTCAAATAAAATGTGTTTAATGGTTCCAAGAACATTTTCATTCTGGTCATTATTTCACTCATGCTCACAGCACACAGTTCGGTGAATCTACAGAATTTATCTAAAAGGTTTTTATAATGGTTTACCTTATCAATTCTTTTGTTGAACTTTAGTCCTCCCTATTTTCAACTTGACTTACTTTGTCTTAACACTATCTCTGTTCAAGATTGACTTTTGAAAGCCACTTACATATGTATTATTGTATCTAGCAAAATAACAACTGTGCCTCTTCATTTACGTATTCCTTTCACGTTTCTTTCTACCTATTTCTACGTTCTACCATTAGTATTTTCTTTAAATCCATATCCTCACCAACTATCCTTTCTATTTTCCTTACTTTTCAATTGTATGAAACTAGTTTGGTTGTGTTTTCTCATAGGAAGCAAAAGGGCGTGAAGAAACGAATACAGATATTCTATGCCTTTTCCTCCAGACTTATTTAGTTTTCTACTCAGCCTTGTTTCACTATTCAGTCCAGTGGAATCAATTCAAGTCAACCCATGTCTGCTATTCTCAGTCGCACAAACAATGTGCGATAAAGAAAACAGTTGCTCCTGCTTATACCAAGTGATTGTTAGCCTTCTTAGCTTGCTTGCTGTCTTGATACTATGTCAGTCATGTACTCCTCAGCCGTACCTATTGCTACGTAGCTACTGCGAAATGAAGTTTTCTCATTTCTACTTTCTAGACTGTGAGATAGTATTTCCTTGTAATTTCCTCTCACACAACCTTTGATCTACTATTCCCCTATGTTCAAGACATTTCCCATACGCAAGTGAACACACTCATGTGCTATGGACTAATGTAATAGAGATATAGATAGTCCCAAAAGATTATGTAATGTATTTATAATGGCACATTTCTGTACACCTATACATCCTATAGGTATTTCTTCATTACCTAGTAGTTAATAATAAAAAAGTAATGGAATGAGACTTACGAATAAATAGATCTCTGGCAAATCCTAATATCAGTATTGTTGAGTCCTCTTGTTTTCTTTTGGCAAATGCTTCATAGGTTTATTATTTTACAAATTATTATTAATGTATGGATAAGAACGGTAATCAATAGCGTAATATTATAAGAGATCATAATATTTTCGTCGTTCTTACTCGTAGGAGTTTTTAAGGTTCAGGTTTAATCAATTGGATGTAGATCAAAGGAACCGTGGTTATAAGCGAAAGCAGGGCTTAATGCCTTTATTAAATACTTACCAAGACATGTTTGCTTTTCTCGACCCAGTAATGAGTTTTTGGTAGTTACCAAGTTATTGGAGGGTAAAATGCGATATTCTCATGTTAGGTTAGGTATTAATATTAATAAGTCCCTGGGACATGTAATGCTGTTTCATTATTCAATGCTCACAGTAATCCATAAAAGAAACCACCGTCTCTTAGGACTGCTAGGATAGGAGTTCCTTCATTAGCAAGCTTAAAAAGAGAGTTGACATTTTTGACCTTTTTATCGATTGCTTTCATCTCCAGGTCGCAGTCTTACAAAAGAATGAATTGTGCTTTAGAGAGTTTTGACGTGGAGTCCGATAAGGTTGCGATTAAGTCCTTTTATGAGATGACATGGAAAAGTGGTGATGATGATCGATTGTTTTATTCTGTTCATTTTGTGTCAACTTCATTAAGAGACATTCGAGCATTTCATCTATTTTTTAGAAATAATGGAAAGTACAGTCTGAAACAGCTATATATGATGAAAAGGGATATTAAGTTTCAATAGCAAGTGCATTAGGCAGAATAAATGACGTAAATGAGTTAATTATTTTGTCGAAATGACTCGTGTCTGGCAAAATTATTTACTGATGTACCAGTTGGGAGTTTCCAGAGAGTAGAATGTGTTTGCCTGTTTAGGTATTAATTTCGTCCTCGAAAATGAGAAAGACTCGAATGAATGGATATAGAGAAAGCACTGTACTTGAAGTGCTATATGTCGCGTATGTATTATAGATATCTTCACGGATCCAAATAAGTAAGCCTTTTACTGAGTACGTAGCATGTAATCGTAGCGCAACACACAACTCATCTGGACTATAATATACCACAGAAAAGTTATTTCTTGCCATCATGAAGAAAGGCACCATAGAGACTCCTGCCTGAACACGTGTATAGTTAGTTGCCTTTACTTGCAACGTGTAACTTGCAGTGAAAATATACTTTACCAAACTAATTCGAGCTAAAAAGTTTTTCTGAAAGTTTTATGAAGCTTGATGCTCTTACTTAGGCAGTAGCACTGATTAGATTTATTGCACTATAAGTACCTATATATACGATTTATCTGCTACTTGCGCTCGTTATACTAACACCATGGATAGAGCCTCTACTCTACACTCTACAATCGCAAGTTTACTATATGTGCAATAACTCCACCACTTTTAAAAATCAGTTGCTTGTTTGTTCCACAGTTCTACCATCATTTTCACATTTCACCTACTTACTTTTAATTATTCTCTTTTTCAGAGAACAATAACGCATTTATCATTCACAGGCGCGTAATTTTTGTTTTCTTCAACCTCATCAGAACATGTATTATTATCATGCGTAATAATCGCCTAGTCAGCACTAACCTCATTTCTTCTTTGTAAAATATTATCACAATTTCGAATCTCTGTTTTATTTTTATGGCATTGCTACGCTTATTTTTAGGCTTTCAGTACTTTTATATATTTTGATCTTTATGGTGTGTTGTATAAACCCACTCTGCACTCGTAAATCATTGTGTAAACCAAAAATGTTATGCGTACCTCTCTGTATATCTGTGTTGACGTTCATATTTGCACAACATACACTTTAACCAACAAATTTTGCTTGTGTGTATGCAAATGCATGTGAACAATGTTGTAACTGAACTCTTTACTACGTAATAATGTTGTCAAACAAAGCAATTAGTCGTATTCTGCAATTAGCAACTATATTATTTTCTAGTTTACAGGACACTGCTGGAAGTGCTTCATGCACAAATTTCGCATCTTCTATACTTATCTGCAATACGACTTTATTCAAAATTGTGAAATACAATGATCCGTTCCTGTATTGTTTGCTTAAGCCATAATAAAAGTCTCATGGGAGAAATAATTGTTATTTATACGTGTACGCGAGTTGTAGGTTGTACTAGTTAGTAATTTATATGCATTACATAATCTTTTCGCAGGAATAAACATGAATTACCCTCAATGAAATCGTAATACTGAATATTGTGGTTTGGTTAGTATTCTGGTTCTCTGTGTAAATGTAAATGCTTTCGATATTTGAGTACGATATTGTTTTGTTTTACGACTAAACTACCCGACACGCATACCTAAGTATACTAAATATGATTCCGTTGATATCAAGTTCACTAAAATCCCATTCTTTGTATTATGAGATAATCTTGTCATAAAATCCCAGGTTCTCACTCTTGTTTTTACATTTCTTACAGGCAAGACTGAAAATAGTAGTGTATTTAGCTTGAAGTTTATTGCAGAAATTGTGTAACACGGAATACCCTGTAAAGCAATAAAGCAATTCGGAAGGCAAATTAAGAATTCCAGTTAATCGGCAACTTATGTAGTAAAATGAAACAAAGGTTGAACTACACACACACTCATGTTTCTGAGCGTTTTACTTTTACAGCCCTTTCAAATACAGATATGATGGAATAAATGAGTTATATGTATTCTACGAATCGCTTTTGCGGGTTATTTTTCCAAGCGTAAAACGACCGTGAAAATATATGTATGAAAGCTGTACAAATCATTAGCGTGTGTTGTAAAAGGTAATTTAATAGCCTTGTTAGTGTGTGAATACTGGGTATGTTATTTACACGCATGCATTTCATCCAGATAACTTTTACAGTTCTAATTACAAGGAAATTCGATATACATTAGGTACAGCTCAATTAACAGCAAACTGTACATAAAATGCACATTACCTATGCCACATAACATAACCTATGTTATATAATCTATAATGAAGCTTAAAAAATTGCAACACCATTTACAAGGTATACTTTGCAAGGAATTCACTTAGCTCAGTGTACCGCATAAATGTCGGCAAAAACTGAAATGACATGAAAGCTCCAAGGGTGGGCCTAGTATACGGATCTGAATATTTGTCATTTAGTACTCCGACTCACTGGGAAATTGGGGGCTAATTACATACACCTGCGAAAGTAGTAATTAAATTTGATGTGAGCAACTGGTATTTAGCAACAGAGTACAGTAAGGGAATAAAACTTAATAGAACAGTAAATTGTGTGGAGGGAGGACATTTTCACTCATACTAACTTTTACAATGGAAGTCGTAAATTGTTTGATGTTTCCTGAATATTGAAGTGTATTGTCATCCTTTTTCCTACATGAGACTTTAAAATTCGTTTACAGTGCTCACAGTACATGTTAGACTTTTGTACTTGAAATGCTTTATGAAACTTCGTTTGAAACACGGTACATTTTTATTTGCCTCAACTACCGTTTTTTGGGCTAGGTAAGGTAATGTGTACATTTCCTTGTATTAATTAACGCAATTGTGTTTCCCTCATAAAAAATATACTCCTGAGTGTTAGTTAGCCAACAAAGTTACACATCTTGGATGCATCATATTAAGCCCGGAATTAGCAAGTGGAAGGATGAGAAGACATTTTCGGGTCGGGTAGATTGTGAGCAGACTAGTCGTTTTGCAGATGGAAATTAAATTAGAGAAAAGTGAACAGCTGTTTAAATACATTATGCATTTTTACAGATCACTGCACTACTTTACAAAGTAGGAGGAAACATTCCAACTCCTGGGACATTATATGTACATTATAAAGTTTAATAATGTGAATATTATACACGTAAGCGCATTCATTATTTTGTTTAGAGAATGCAACCAATACAGAGGAGTGGAGCATGGAAATTTTATTGGCTCAACTACGAAAGTAGTTATTTGACTCAGCAGGGACTATCTTAGCCTAAATTGACTGCGCACTTGAATGCATGTAATTTAATTTACAAAGTACATCTAGGTAATAATAAGACAGTATAATTTATAATAAAATGAAGCCATTCATACTCTGTGTACTGCAATGCCGGAAAAAGATGATAAAATGTATCTCTGCATGAATTTGATTCTAGAAAGGAAAATGTAAGTCCCCACGTAGTTGTAGTTCCGCGAAGGAAGGAAATTTCCCAGCTTACGAATTTCAATATAACATAAGGAATGCTTAGAGTTTAGAGTGTACCCTTAAAAGAAATGCATGGATAATACCTAAGTATTGTAAAAGTACCTGAACGTAAGCTAAGCTACCTTTTATGTCGTAATAGCCCCGTAATTTTGCAAACGAATGCGGTGAAAAAGAATGCGTAAGGGGGAGCACTAAGAAAATGCTATACTGTACTGTACAGGTTTAAGAGACAAGTCTAGAATTTACATACTATTATATTATCGAGAATCTAACTACATAAATACATAATTCTGGTATTTTCTTCACTTTACATGTCCTCAGCCGATTTCTTCAGTTTAATGGTAAATAGTGAAAGGAGAGGGTAGGAAGATTTCCCATACGTACTTATATATATTCTAGGCTAAGCACTTTTACAGTCTCCATCTCCAACGTTGGGAATCCTAAAAGTTAAGTGTAGCGAAGCACAAGGATTCTTTCCTTTAGCTTTTGAATCTGGAAGTCTCTGGCAGAAGAAGCTGACGATATGCTCTGGGGATAGCATGTAGTCAAATTACATCACATTACTAACGTAGGTATGCGAGGGAATCCTTCCTTTCTACAAAATGGGTGATATTCCCTCTGTAACAAAGCAATCCAAGTGAACTGGAACGATGGGAAGATTTCAAACTCACATAGGTCTCTATCTAATCCGAAAGGCACTTCTTTTCCTTTTAGAGCGCATTATCTCTGTAGCTAACTGAAAGCTTGACTTCTCTCCAAATCGATTTCATAGGCATTCATTAAACATTACGTTATGCCGGATTTCGTATAAACACACCATTGATTTCGTAAACCAATAGGACTTTTTCTAAATTTCTTTCTCTTCTTGTCCTCGAATTCCATTTAGACTTCTACAAAAAGCAAATAATGATCATTCATCTTTGTTTTCTTTGCTAAACTCATCTCACTTTCCAATTATGTCTTCAAGTAGCCCATTATAATGATTTACTACAAATATGTTCACCAATAATGAAATAATTGGTCCTACTCTATTCTGCTTCAAACTGTAATATAACTTTAATAACCTACTTAAATGATCAATTAGGCATATTTGTTTGGTAAAGTTTAATAAAAACTTACTGTACTCATTATTTATGCATACTATTCAATTCTACAGGTTCGATTAGCAATATCGATGACGTCGACCTTTCTGCTAAATGCTCTGATGGAGTTTCTCCAGGGACAAGAAAGAACAAAGTCATTGCTGGAGTGGTTGGAGCAGCTTCTTCTGTCACGTCCATCCAAGTGGCAAATTTACTTCGGTTGTTTAAAATTCCACAGGTAAAATCTTTCCAGTGCAAATAATATACCACGTGACGGTTTGATATTTAAAAAGTGCATTAAATAGTCGAATTGATAAGTGCTTTTGGTAACAAACAGTTTCTTGTTTATTTATGTGGTATTACGTATTACTTATTTACTCTTACATATCCTTTATGCAATGTTTGACAATTTTAGTCATTTAGCAAATGGGTCATTTCGATTGTTTTCCTTCCCAATTGAACATCAAATGAAATGTTTGTCTTTCATCCATAGCAGTGTGCACTGTGTGTGTTTATTTAGTGACTCAGATTCAAAATGTTTTGGTTTTCTAATGCACATTTATAGTTTATTTACATTTAGTATGTGGATTGGCATTTGCCTAGCTTCTTTATTCCATTACTGTTGCGATGTTTGTACATAATACCTATAGAAAGTTTGTTGTAGATTGTCAAAATGACAAAGTTGAGAGTACAGAGTACAATATTTTGCTGATGTTGAGTTTTCATCATGTGGTGCACTTAAAGACATCTACGACGCGACAGTCATATTGATAGATGTAACAGTGTTCACCGATGACTTATGCAACCAGGATGTCGAGGATGCTGTGTTGTGTCTCTGCATAACTTTATGTATTAAAGCTAACATGCTAGGTCTGACATGTGTGCATATGTAAAACTTACGGGAAAGGAAATAAGGTAACCATCTGAAATCAAAGCAGAAAGCCAGAGGCAATGTAAAATGTTTGACTTTAACCAACGTAACTTGAATGAATAGTAAATTGTACTGTTGTGCGTGAGAGTTCAGTCTTTCAGCTCACATATGGTAGATAAATACTATACATACACTCATGTGGTGAAGATAGTGGAAATCTAGTTTAACTTACTTTGACAGCCTTTCCCCGAAGTTTTGTTTACTCTGCATGCATTATAATGTTCAAGTGTATTTTGGCATTGTCTCTTGAGCGTTACATGGAAATAAATGGGACTCGTGTACATTTTGAAGTTAACTTTTAAGTTGTTTTCCCTATGTACATATAAATACTCAAAAATCCATCCTTCCTTCGTGGTACTTGTGAACGCTTTTCCCTTGTACTGTCATTTTCACTTATTTTTCTGCACTTTTCCTTGCTTGCTGGAATATTCTGCTACATGTTGTATAAAGTCCTATAGTATACTTAACTAATGCTTTGCTTATGTACTGTACATGTACTAGTCTATATTAATGCTTTATTAGAAAAGAGTGCTTGGAGAAAAAGGAGAACTTCACAACTGCTTCCAACCTTCAGCATTTCTGTTGGGCTGAGATAAAGAATGAAAAAAGTGCATTTTTAGCTTTAACCCTATACTCCTTCAAAAGTGATGTTCTTCTGCTCAAGTGCTTTCTCATTCCTTTTATTCTTATGGCATACTGCCTTTTCTTGCGTGGGATGTCTTTGCTGTTTCATACGTAAACGTTTCACTGCTTATGATCACTACCATATATGAGTTCGTGCTTAGTGTTTGCTCTTACTGACTTAAAAGTTTACTTCGTTTATTTCCATCTCTTATTATGTGTTTGCTCTTCACTAGCTTTTTCTCAATCAAAAGTAAGGCCATTTCACTTGCCCTACAAAAGGAATGTAACATCTAGAACTTGTCAATATCCTATTCACCACCCATTTCATCACTTGGCATTGACACTACTTACGCAAATTGGAAATTAACCTTTTCTTGTGCCTAATGTCGCGTATGATTTTATGTTCAACATTCATTTATGGCATTTATGGTATCTTTATATTACAACACAGCATTTTGAAGTCTGTATATTTTATTCAGTATTCATAATTCTGTATTCATCATTGCTAAAAGTAGAGAAAAGTAATAAATAAGTAAAAGTTTACTGAACTAATTCCAATCTTTTTGACAGGTATCCTTTTTTTCAACCAGTCCTGAATTAAGTAATAAGCAACGGTTTGAGTTTTTCTCAAGGACGATCCCTTCAGACAAGAATCAAGTTCAAGCAATGATAGAAATCGTCAGGAAATTTGGCTGGAGTTACGTCTCCATAATTTATGAAGAATCAAATTACGGACTGAAGGTATTAATCCCTATTATTATCCTTTACGTAATCATAACGTATAAATGCTAAAGAATAGTAGATTTAAGGCAAGTCAAGTAATTTGTTTTGTTAAAAATTCTTAATGAAGTTTTGCAATACATCCAGGGACATTCTTTCAGGTCTTAGTGATATACTCATTTATGTAACAATGACGTAGGATAGATATTTTTACTGCTGGGAATGGCACTGGGAAGAAATTACTGTGTTTATAAGGGCTTAACTAGTATTAACAAAGCATTTCGACTATCGCAGACCTAAGTAGAATGTATCTAAATCAGATGAAAATGTTTGAATTTCATTGCGAGCGTTGTAAGCTTATATATTATGGGTAGGTTCCTACATATTTTACGGCTTAATTTATTATGGAGACACGCTTATTACCTCTATTTCAGAAATCATTTTTTCGTATAACAATATAACGTAGATATCCAGACAAATATATTATTTTACTTTAAGTTTCCTGTCATTTCATTTCCTCGCCAATAGTTGCCTTTTATAATGGAAAAGCAATTTCTGCATTCATTTTGTTAGATCCAGTCCAGTTAGAACCCTTTCCATGAAATCTAAAAGTCTGTGACAAATGAAGGAAGTACGTTTAATATAATGTTCTAAGCTGTCATCTTTTTATTATCTTTGTCTCTATACATATAGTAAAGGAGCAATTGAATGGGTCTGTTTAGCATATCAAAGAAGAAAACTGTGAAAAGGAAGTTTATTTGTTTTCTCTGCCACTAATTAGAGATAAGGAATAGCGGGTGCTCGCTCCTATCACAGATTTGCACATTCAATTTGAAAACATAGGTATAAAAACTAATGACAAGTAAGTTGTTACAGTTAAATTAAATGTGGAGGCAGTATGAATTTAGGTGTATAGGATGTAATAACTAACATTCATTCGTTAAGTGCTTATGGAAGTCAGATACGCAGAGGATCGCTAACGATAAGTACAAAAAGTTACAGTACAAACCGGTTCAAATACTCTGAGTGAAACTATGATACAGATTTTATTGTTATTGCTGATTGTTGTAGGCTATGAGCCCAGTTGTTATAATGATTGGGAATAAATGGTAATGATAGGAAACTACAAATGTATAGAGCTTTGGGATATATGAAAGACAATGTGTCAAATTAAATTGGTCTTGTACAGAAGTCTTTAAATAAATTTTCAGGCTTTTGAAGAGCTGGAGAAAATCCTTCCAGAGCACAAAATTTGCATAGCTGCCAAGGAAAAGCTCGTAAAAGATTCCGGAGTGGCTGGAGAGGCCAGTTATGAGAGAATTGTCGAGAAACTTCTCGCCGTTTCTAAAGCCAAAGGTACATTAAAGTCAACACTAGATTTTGATCTCAGGATTAGTTAATCTTGTTGTAGCCTCCTAAGATTTCTGTATGTGTATATGTGCGCATGTTAGTTTATCTTCTATGTAATAAGCTATAATATTCAAAGACGACTGTCACTGTCACAAACCTAAATGGATTTTCTCTTATTTCCTCATAAAGGAATTTGCATATGAGACTTCATCCAGTCGGTCAGTGCCATTACTTTTTTATAACTCCAGCATATCTGTAGTCAACTGATTAAATGAGTTATATGCAGAGTTTCATTTATATTTAGGGGCTGCATACGTATTTACTCCTAGTACGTAGTTTATGTAATAGATATATTCAGCAACTTAACAGTTTCATCACTACCATATTGTAAACCACGCAATGTTCTTCTAAGAATAAGTCCAATTACAATAGCTGCAACAAAAGTTTCCTCGGGTTGCAAAGTTGCAAAACAGTAGGAGATATTAAAGATATCTACTATACATAAGAAAACTTACATAACTTGAGGTACTCTGGACTCCAGCTATACATTTGCTTACAGAACTGCTTAGCTAGGTGACACGTCTTTATGTATTCCGAAATAATAATATAACTTTACGTATTGTAAACTCAGAAATTCTTGAACTCGTAAAAGAGATTTTTTGAAACCGTGCAGGGAAACGACATTTCAGTTACTGTGTGAGATTGAAAAATAACAAGGTACATAAAATCTGTCAAGAAAAAGAGCATTTTATAGCATATTTTCATTATTTCTAAGGTGGTAGAGGTAAGCAAAGCATTTTCTCTTCGAACATGTTGACATTGTGAAAGTCAACGAGAAAACCAGCCTTTTTTGTTCTAGAAATCGAGGATAGAATCTAAGCCGTAGGGAAAATAAGTTTCTTAAATTCCAATACAAAATACAAGGTTTGACAGATTTGTTGGAAATATTGGAGCCTTGAGAAGAAAATAGTGGAGTTCAAGTCCCTTTGACTTTGGCTAGAGCACAATTGCCCAGTTGGCAGAACAAGGTACCTGGGTACGTAAGTGGTAGTCAATCTTAGAAACTTAGTTGAACAATACTGAGGAATTGAGGACAATACGTCGTATGTTGTGACTTACATTTAAAACTAAAGTACTTACGTCCTTGCAAATGTATACAACACAGCATGTTAAGAAAATACATCACTACCTACAGTACATTTTATAGGTACATGTTGGATTACTTGCCTGGCTTTGCATTGGCAGCAAATTGTAACTATTGCTGAGAACGTACGTAGGTCTTTGCCACATCGCATCAAGTCATGATTCGTTAGTAGAGCTGAACGAAAATGGTCCTGAATTTTTTTTCGCTCAGAAAGCGGAAAAAAGAACCCGAGGGTGTTTGCCTTTATAAATTCTGAAATAGCTCTTTACGTACTTGTAGAGTAGCATATTGGGAAAAATGTTCATTGTAAGCTACACTTTACTCCAAACAGGATTGGCTGTTTGATATAGCGGCGATAAATAGGAAGGGGAAATAGGAATTGTAAGAAAAAGAAAATAGGAGCCCTAAAACAGAAGTAAAAGATAACAGCGAGCAATCCATCGGACAATGAGTGAAAGTACAAACGCAGAATAGGGAAGAACGAAGGGACTATCTTGGTAACTACGAACATCTATAAAATGATGTGATGTGATGGGAAGTTATACGATATCCTAATCTTATCTGAGCTAACCACATGTGAAAAAGTTGAGATGCCCATCCAGACGGACACGTTCACCGTAAAAGGGTTTTGTATCAGAGAGGCTTTAGGAGTTGGGAGATGCACCTATTTTCTGTTCTGGTACTGTGTCTGTTTAGAGTGGGACATGAAGTCCTTGACGTTGTTACGAGAGAGGAAAGAAATAAAAGGAAGGGAGGAGAGGAAGTGTTGAAGAGAGTCAGTGTAGTAACTGTGCAGAGGATTAGCTTAGTATTCCTTGACGTATATTTCTAAACTGCACCGTTGGGTTTTGAAGGAGTCATCATTTTTGGATCGGATCAAGAAGTCAAAGACTTAATGCGAGCGGTGAGAAAAAGGAATGCCACGGGATCTTTCACTTGGATTGGCTCTGATGGCTGGAGTGCTCGACTTTTAGTGTCCGACGGGAATGAGAGAGAAGTTGAGGGAACATTATCCGTTCAACCGATGGCTAAGCCTGTCCAGGGATTTGACAAATATTTCTTCAATCTCACTGTCAAAAATAATTCTCGCAACCCTTGGTTTGTCGGTAAGTAACATTTAAAAACTTATCATCATCCCTTTTAGGGCCAAAACTCAATTTATGTAAATATGGCATTTACAAGGATTCTATTACCTGTTAGTAATAATAACTGTTAATAGATAAATAATCTGTTGGTAATTAATTAAATAGATTCCCAATGCCAATCCTAAATCATCGACAATAAACCCTTATATTTAATTACCATTACTTTATTTCCCCGATGACCTGATTGTTATTATATGTTAATATGATATTCATGGATATTCTTAAGTGAAACTTGAATTTCCTACAATAATTTCTATTTACGCATGTCATTTCAACATTAAGATTTAGAGGAGACGAGACCTACATTTGTATAAATTGTTACTATAATGGTCCATAGTTGTAATAAAGTTAACTTAACTATTGAATTTGATCGTCAGAGTATTGGTCAAGTAGAGATTTCTGGTTTGGCAACAGTTCCAAAGTTCCATCCCAATTGTATAACAGGACATAAAATAAATGCCCTTGAGCTTATATCTGTAGCGGGCCGGATTTTCCGTGATGAGAGTCAGCTCTGTAATCCTCCCACTTGCGCCTTAATTGATTTATTTCGCTGCTTTAGGATTTTCGTTTACCGTACAAGTGGAAACTGCAGTTCGATGTGTTCCTTGATGACAAGTATTGGTTTGATATTTACTTTCACTGTCCCCGTAGACTCCTTTCCAATATTAATATTTTACGGTTATGACATCCTATTGCAGAATCAGAATGCCACGATATGCAGTTGGCAGACAGAGTGTTATTTATATGTTGCACACTTGCAAAACAACTTATTGTTTATGAAATACAAACTTTTCGTAGAAATAAGTTTCATCGGGATGCGGGAAGTCGAAGGACTATTGTTTGAGATCCTATACTTATACTTATGCAATGTGCACTGCAAATCCTACGGTGTCATAGTTTTCTCCTGTCATTTCTCCTACTTATAATTTGCCCTCGAAGTTCCATTCATTTACTCAGTCGTGAAAATAGTATTTGACAGAGAAAGAAGTTCGTTTTATTGTTGCCTAACTTAATTTGTCCTAATAATGTACCCTTCGCTCTAGTAAACCTTTTTGCTAAAAACTTCTTTGCTTGGTAAGCTGTATTGTTTTGCGGCATGGTAGCAAACAAGTTATGTTCCTACAGTAGTCCACGTTTTGAATTTCTTGTTGATAAGGTTTATACAGGTTTTTGTACTACTTTGTACAAAAACACTTTGTACTGGAACTTACTTGATATCATGCGAGGATGGTAATGACATTACTATTGACCACTTTGACTATACATTTCTATTTATGCTTCTAACTCAATTTCCTTAAAATGGCAGTTTCAGGGATTCTATTAGTAAAAAGAATTGATATTGTATAAATAGTTCATTTGTAACTTAATAGGTTAAATTAATAAAATTAATATGAGTATTTAATTTGATTTACGATAGTCTTTTCAAGTGAAAGACCCATCTGCCCACATTCTCCATTAATCTAATTGCCATCTAAATAAAGAGACACCGGGCAATATTCAAAAGTGTATTAACGTTTATTTTAGGTGCATTTATTTTAATTTCCTTAGGTGCTTTTTGTATAACTGTGTCTAGATTTTCTGCTTAGGTTGAATCGTTGAATAAATAACATTGTGATTGTGATTCCTTATTAGCACAAGTGGTTTCGGTATTCAGTGTATGCTATGCACGATTGCTAATAATGTATGATGAGTATGTGTTTCAATCACTGACAACACATTAAAAGCCATTAAAAGGTTTGCTTCTTAAGTTACGACAAATTATAATTAACTACTGTTCAGAGTCAGAGAGGGAAATCCATCATTGCTAAGTAAAGTCTGAGTTTTTGAAGATAATATTTAATTACTAAAAATTGTCTTACTGTGGTATTTACGAATGGCTAATGTTTGAACAGAATTTTGGGAGCATCACTTCGAGTGCAAATACCCGAACTCCACAAAGACGCCTTATAACCAAAACTACAGTCGAATATGCACAGGAGATGAAACTCTCACACCGGAAAACACGCAGTTTGAGGCCCAACTTCAATATGTTTCCGACGCTGTCATGGCTTTTGCCCATGCTTTCAAGTAAATTAACTTTATTCTGTTCACAGAGTCGTTGTTCTTTTATTTTATACTCTGCAGGACGACTAGTGTTGTTGTACTTTGGTTACAGAGTAGTCTTTCTCAGATTTATTACGCAAACAAGTACCAAATAAGGCTCAATAAGTACAGAAGAAGACTTGGGTGCATAAAAATTCTCTATTACCGACTGAAATGCATACGATGTTGTAATCCAATGTAAGCAGAAGTCGTAAGCATAGCTGGGCGCCCACCCTCTGAAATGAGTTGAAGTTGGTGAGTGGGTGGGTTGACATAGACCTCAACGGGAATAAAGTGGGTTGAAAGTGCGTTGAAGTTGGTCAGCTTTAATTTGAGAGGGTTGAAAATGAGTTGAAGTAGATCTACTGTACATTCAGTGGGTTGAACTTACAGTTGAAGTTTTTCAACTTTGAGCTGAGAGAGTAGAAATTTGAGTTGAAGCTGTTCAACTTTACTTTTAGAGGGTTGAAGTTGAGTTGAAACTATTCAACTTTACCCTTAGAGGGTTGAAGTTGAGTTGAAACTGTTCAACTTTACCCTTAGAGGGTTGAAGTTGAGTTGAAGTTGGCCAACTTTACTCTCAGTGGGTTGAAGTTGAGTTGAAGTTGACTTATATGAACATTTATCCAAAGAACAAAGCAGGAAAATAAATTATATAAATAATCAAAGGTCAAACGTGCTTACGTGCGTACACAAATTAACATACGATTTCTATTAAACAAAAATCACAAAAGTAAAGCGAATGGTTCTATTTCCTTGAAAACTTAAGTTCTAAATTAAGCTTTTTCCCCTAATCCGCTTAAGATTCCTAGAATACGACGTTAGTACTTTTGGTAGGTTAAAGTGACGCTGGGTTCCACCAACAAGCCTGTGCACAGGCTTGTTGGTAGGTCCGACGCGCTTGAGAAGAATTCTCGCTTGCAGGTATATAAGAAATTGAAAAAGCAGTTCAATAATTAATTTTTGTTAATCACATTCAACTGTGGGGATTGTAAGCACAAGTCTTTATGCCAGTGGCACTTTACTTTATTAGGATTTTAGTAACGGTGGTCAACTTCAGTTAAAATTGAGACGAAGTTGCCCAGAGTACCATCGAGAGGATTACAGTTCAATAGAAGTTGGCCAGATGTAACCTTAGAGGGTTGAAATTGAGTTGAAGTTGAAAAACTTCACTCTGAGCGGGTTGAAGTTGAGTTGAGGTTGGCCACCTTCACTTTGAGAGGGTTGAAGTTGAGTTGAGTTTGGCCAACGTTATTCTGAGAGGGTTGAAGTTGAGTTGAGTTTGGCCAACGTTATTCTGAGAGGGTTGAAGTTGAGTTGAGGTTGGCCAACGTTATTCTGAGAGGGTTGAAGTTGAGTTGAGGTTGGCCAACTTTACTCTCAGTGGGTTGAAGTTGAGTTGAGGTTGGCCAACTTTACTCTCAGTGGGTTGAAGTTGAGTTGAGGTTGGCCAACTTTATTCTGAGAGGGTTGAAGTTGAGTTGAGGTTGGCCAACTTTATTCTGAGAGGGTTGAAGTTGAGTTGAGGTTGGCCAACTTTATTCTGAGAGGGTTGAAGTTGAGTTGAAGTTGGCCAACTTTACTCTGAGTGGGTTGAAAGTGGGTTGAAGCAAGCTGCCGCCCAGCTATGGTCGTAAGCACATATAGTGCTTCAATAGCAGAGTAGCAGCAATGGTTAAGCAGCTTTATGCAAATAGTTTTTCATGCTCTGGCTGCTAAATGTAGGACGGTTGGAATCGGAGGCAGAGGAAGATTTTTCTACAAAAACCATCCTCCTTAATGAGAAACTGTGGGCCTTCCGACGTATTTGCTTATAAATCAGCATTTTTATGTATTATGTACTCGCTGTTTGTAAACAAAGCCCATTTTCTTCAACCATAAAATTAATCAGTCACACAGCGTTTGAATATTATCGTCATGAATGGTGGCGATCGTCATTCAAATTGGAAAGATATTGCAGTATACTATAATATACATTTTACAAACAAAGTTAGACACTTGGACCCTGAAGTTAACTCCAAACATTATACATGGTTTTTATTTTTAGTTGAAATATTAATTAATGAAATTATCATTTTTATTGAAATTTTAATGTATACCTAATTGTTGTTAAAATATAACCTAGAGATTTGTATAAATATGTACAGAGTACAGTACAGAATTAGAATACTGACAGTAAATATTTTTGCTATATATTATGGGTGGCAAAAAGTAATTGAACTTTCGGTAAGAAATAATACACCGGAATTTATATTTGAAATAAGGCGAGTGCAAAACTTTCTTAGAATTAGGAAGGTAGCTTGGTTCAAAAACGGCATAGCTGTAGTGCAGAAGAAGATTACGTAGCATTTTACATTAGTGACACAAAGGAGGGAAAGAATTTGTTAAGGTGGAGAATCAACTTTAAAGAGAGCTGAAAATTGCTCATTTGAATGCAGGCGTATTAATGTTAGGGAAAGTTAAGGATTTGTCGGATGAATCTATTGTGAAAAGGCAATGGGCGGATAGTTATATGGAAATTACTGTAATTTACAGGGATATGCATAATGTAGTCTGCAACGGAACACGAGGACTTTGTTCAGCAATGGATCCAATTGATGGGACTGAACTGTTAAACTATTTGAAGAAAGTGAAGTTTGTCGGTAAGTCTTTATAAGTTTTTTGTGTTAGTTTAAGCTTAGAACTTCATTCACGGTTGTTATTGGAATGCAGTACCTTACTAGTTCGGTTCTGTCTGTATAACAAAAGAGAAGCTGATGTTCCATGGATTTCCTTTAAATATTTATTGAGAAAACTAGTAATTTCATTACAGCGTACATAAACCTAGCTGGCATTATGGTATATCTCCAGAGGCACTGGCATATATAGAAATGAAGGCTTCAACTTACCTTTTATACATACTACTTGTGCCAATGCCAATATTGCCGTACCGTTGTTAAGGCATACTTTTATTTAGTTACGGTAAAGTTAATACAGAATTTCTGTTGCCAATTATGGTAAATTATGTTTGTTCGTAAACAGTAAAACATTACGTATTGCCCTAACCAGGCATGCCAGGATGACTGTAAGCTTGCCGAACCGTTTCATTGTGAGCAAACACCAACATTGTAAAAAATCGACTCTAGCACTAACATTTCCCATAAACTGTTTTTAGTAATAGAACCTAAATATAGGCTCACTTACTTTGGTAGGCATTGACGTATAGAAAATAAATTCATGCGGTTGTATCGAACTACACTTGTTACGAATAAGATTCTCTTTGAATACTTTCTCCCTCGAGTCAGATTCTTTCTTTACATTCACCATGTTGAAATAGCTGAAATTCGAGATAAATATTAAAGAAAGACAAGTTTTACTGCAATCCAGCCTACACCTATATCTAATTCAGGAATTTCAACATTCAGTAGGTATGGTCTGCATACAATAGTTCAATACTAGCAAATGTGGCTGAACACCATATCCTCAGTTCCAAAGCACAAAATGTGTTTTAACTTCTACCCTTCAACTTTTATGTGAGATACTAAAATCGCATACCTGCGTACTAGGACATTTTTGTACAGTTTTTATAGATATCCCTAAGCTTTAGGCGAAGTAGATAAAACAAATACTAAAACGAATAATATGCAATAGGATTTCAGGATAGGATGAATTTATAGTATTTTATTCTTAACTGCAGAATTTACCGTATGTTGTGCTTGTGCATAGGAAGCATGAAATCTGCTGGGGCGGAGATTCATATTGTACTGTATACGCAATAATGTTTTATCGTAGGTTATATTGCTAAACGCAGCGTAATACTTAAAGCTAAGGCAAACTAAGTTGCGTTAGCGCTACACAAGAAAGAAACTTAATGTCAAGTTTACTGTTTGCTAGGAATTTGTTATACAAGTTATGGCAGTCTCAACTCAAGTCAACTCAAGGCAATGTGACTTAAATATACATTCCATATAAATCCACAGGTGGAAATTGTGTTGCTAAATGCTACGTACATTTTGTAAAGGAAATAAATTTTGTAATATAAAAAGTATAACCAGTAAGTAGCTTTAATGTACAGCTGTAATAACTTACGGTAGTTTCCCCAGGAAAAACATAAAGGCACCTATCTAGTTTGCTCTGAGGCGATATTGCGTGGACCGTAGCAAAAGGAGTCAGTCAAGATTCAAGATGATCTAAAGATAACTTCGTTAGTCTCACAAATAATACGACTTCAATAGGAGGGTTACCTAAAGCAAGTCCGTAAAATGTAGAAATGTCATGAATGAGGAATTTTCCCAAAGGATTTCAACCATTTTCTTTCAGACTGTGTGCTACTATTTCACTACTTGTGATTGTGAGTAGTTTACTGTTTGTATTCTCTAGTGAACAGATTTTATATTGGAAATCTTTCTAGAAATGGGAATCCAAACAAAAATCATCCTCTAAACTATAAACATTTCCAGCCTGTCTGTTATGCGTTCAATTTTTCCTTCACTCTTTTTAACATGTCAGATTTATCTAATTCGTTCAAAAGTAAAGTTGTAATAAAATCTTTGCTATAGATGAAAGAAAGTTTATCCTTTTAGTATTCTTTGTTGGATTCATACAGTTAGTGCACAGAAATAAATACAGACTTAATATTCTTCGTTGGCAGATGAATAGGATCTTAGATCTGGTACATCCGACAGATATTAAATTGCGGATATTCGTTTTCTTAATGCTGAGCATACCATTTGAACAGATTTTTAATGATGTGATATCAGTTGCACAGAAAACTCTGATGAATCTGTCATGTGCTAGAGAAAAGACAAGCAAGATAGAATCAAAATGTTAGTAAATTGTTTTGAAAGAAGAGCTGCGGGTCATCCTTTCAATTCAGGAGTTAAGATATCTGTAGAAATATTTCAGCATACATGTAGTTTTATCCAGTTCAACGAATTTCTGAAGATTTTGATTTTCTTCTCCATACTACTCGACGGACACGTAGAAACATTTTTAGATTCTATTCATCAAAACGTAGTATCTAATGTTTTGCATTAAAGAAATCCTTGCTCACACAAAAGGTGTAGACCAGACAAACATATTACATACAGAGCGATTCAGCCTGTAGTAGCCATGGCCATGACGATTACAGTGTATAAGGGCGTACATGTGTATTTAAATTGCCCGTTTTAGCCTAATTCGGAATATCAAAACCAACCCGCATAATACATACCTTAATATTTCCTTATATATGGTAAGCGCCACGGCTAATATGGGTTGAATCGCTCTGTAGATAAATATTTTGTGTTTCAGTATTTTGATTACCTACAGGTAACCGGTGTGTACCTCTATATTCTAAAAGCAAATGATACACCTTTAAATAGTGAGTATCAACATGTGCATAATATCTAGACAAAACATCTGCACTTAACAAAACTTTTAGTAATTGGAACAAGTTTTCCATGCATGTTATCATTTAAATATTTACGGTCCTCATGACAAGTCGTATTAAATTCAGGGAGTTGAGAATATCCTTCACTGGAATTTAGTTTATTTCTAAAAGGATACTTTGAAAAGTAAATTGGCTTTTGATGTTTGAAGTTGAAAAGAAAAATAAAATTTAGGATTGCTAAAAAGGAATTAAGGTTGCGAAACTATGTAGCAACAATAAGGTTGAGTTGCAATTCGGAGTTATTCAACCAAGTACACATAGTTGAACTTAGTTTTCTTGAACTATTCGAATGGTCTTTTCTGCTGAGGATTATAATTTGCTTGAAATGTCAACCTATGTACAACATCCTATATAAGTCCTCGTACCTACCGCTTTCAGATAAGTGTATTATTCCATTACTTACCTAGTCAGCCTAAGTACGCCTTACGTGGCCACTAGACGGTAATAAATCCAACTTGGAAGTAGTTCTTCAAGGACTGTATCATACATGGTTATTTGTTAGCTTGTCAGACGAGTGCTTCTAACTCTTCAGAGGCTGCATGATTATTATTATTATTGTTGTCATTATAAAGCCTTGAAGGAGACTTAAGATTTCTGGTAGAAAAGAGGAAGCCACTTAGGTAGCACTTGTGCGTGTGTTTTTGAATAAATTCGTCTTTTATTTGCTAAGTTCTAAGTACAGGAGGTACTCATGTGTACTTAACTTACATACGCAATATACACTTAGCATTAAAACTAGCGAGAGTTCCACATTCCATGAATCTTCCCGGAGATACTTTTCTTCCGCTAGAAGTTGGAACTATCTACATTTAGGATTCAGCTCTAATTTAAAACCAGGCGGAAAGGATGTTTATTCTTATGGTATCTGATAACATATGCAACTTGTGCCATATCATTTCTATTGAATTGACTATTTCGCAAGAAAGATTTTCTAGACGAGAGAAAAGCATGATGCTATTATATAAGATACCAGCCTTTCTCACTTCCTTATTCCTTTCAGTCTAGTAACTCTATTACTTTACATAAACTATACTACCTAGCCAGAGATTTGGGTACATGTCCTTTAGTGTAGTCGTAGTGCGTTTTGGTTGACGGCAGAATTTGGCACTTGAATTAGAAACCTCTGTATAATAAAGCAGGATTGAGCTATTTGGCAATAGTACAGATATCACAACTTTATTGCTTCCAAAAATAGAGGAATTATGTATGGAATGTAGTACTTCGGTAGATTTCATTGGGTTGGATGGGAAAGCCAAGTGGGTCTTTTCTCAATTGTTCCTACACTAACCATTATCCTATGTACTTGTACATACTGACTGCTACTAGAACGAATATTTACGGATAGAAACCCGACTTTGGAAAACTCTTCTTCCAAATAATCTTCCTAGACTTTTCTCAAGATCGTCAATCATTAAGTGAAAGTCGAAGCTTAAGGAAAGCTTAGAAAAGGATGTTTTATTACAACTTATGGTTACATAGATATCAATTGATTCTTATGTGGATTGGATTCAGAGATCAACTTGTGTTTTACTCAATGTCTGTTACAAACCATATGGCAAACGGTAATCATTCCTTCGAATCTAAACGAGCTACATAATGTATTTCAAATACTTATTTCCAACCGACTAAATCAACACAAATTGAATGCCCCAGCTGTTTCTAAATATTTCATGTTTTATGGTATGGAATAAATAACGAATTTCAGCCACAATACACTAATACCTATTTATACTGTAATATAACGTCATGGTTTTCATGCGATTTAGCCCAAAAAGCCTTTAGCCAACCACTTAAATAACTGAGATTGTCAAGTATGTCTTAAATATGTAAATTTAAGCTATAAATAACCTCTAAATTGTCACTTTGCATTGCAGAACCGTATTTATCAAGTGATGCCGAATTTAGGTTGCTTACAAACATACATACATTGGTGAAAGTCCCTGTTTTTATCTTTAAATTTAAATGCACAATACTGAAGAAAGAAACGCTTTTTGAACTTTTAAAACCCAAGTTTTCACCATCGAGTCAATAGCAGTAGTAGCAGCTTCTCCCAGTGCAAACTGCTGGTAGGTGGAATGGAAATATTTAAACGTATAAAATTAACTAAACGTAAGCGCTAAACTTTCCTTCCGCCCTGCTACTCTCTTTCGAACTAGCACTCTAAAACAGTACCTAAGTTATGATTATTATGTTTGCTATGTAGTTGCGTTTAGTTATTTTAGTACGCACGTGTTTTAATAAGAGTCATAATGGTAATAGCTGATTAGAGTGGAGTGTTAATGAAATAGCAACATAGAGAGTGGCTGGACTGAGTTCTACCTCTGCGAAACGAAAGGTGGTTATATCAAATGTACGATTATCATCTACTTAAGAAGACCCAGAGTGAGTGTCTGAATTGTATTTCAACGTGATTGCATTAGTTTCGATAGGAAAGCCAAGCAGTAGTTTCTCTTAGTGGCTAGTCTTAACTTAATCCGAGAAATATCATCAAGCCCACCCCTCTCATCTTGTCTCCAGGCTCCTCCAGAGATTAGGTTCCTTCAGTTCACTTCATTCCAAGTATGCTACACTACAAACTGGAAAATAAATAGAGCAGCGAGTCAGACGACTTCTCTTACCACTACTTACCTACTCCAAAGACTTAGTGAATACTTACACATATTATAGCGTCCTCCGTTTCCAGTTTCCTTTCGCTTTCTCTTTCTCTCTCCTTCTCTTCAAGACTGTGGCTTATTATAAATATATTATGTGAACATGGCAAAAGCACGACTAGAATGCCTAATATACAGGAGACATGTTATCTCTGCGGTGTCGTAGGTACATTAAAATCTAAGAAGTAAGCGACATCCTGCAAACCACCTACGTTATTCTTCTCCTGCGTTAAGATCTTTTCAAGGAGAAAACTGTAATGTTATAAACAAATGCACACATACACTATGACACTTATATTACTGTACGTAAGTATCATGCTTTCTCGTTTGGTAATCACACCTTACCATTTCTTCAATATTGGTAGTGCACCTGGAAAGTGTAAGGTTTACTAAGTGAAATATTAAATTACTAAACCATCATAACAAAGTATTATTATCTACCATTACTTCTACAGTTCATTTTGGTTTTAGAAAATATGAAATAAAATATTTTAGTGAAAATACAAGTATTACAATAGATTTTAACTCGTACTCCGCGAAAGAGATGCATCGTACTGTATGAAGTAAAATAGTAAAAGTAATAAAAAATAAAGTACATTGTACACGTTCCGCTATGGACCTTAGCGTACATAATGCACATGTATTTTAAAGTTGATATTGTGCACCATAGTGCAAGTGAGGCAAATATTTCTTGATTGTAGACGGTAAAACACAAGAGAGCTACAGGGGCAATAACAGTGACATTACTCGCATGAAATAATCGCTTGAGTTTTAGTAATGTACTGTTGACTGTCCTCCTACTCAAGAAAACTAGAGTGTAGTCTGACATTACATTACAATGTACACATGTAAATGAAAGAGCCCAAGTTTTAAGATTAACACTAACAGTAAGAAAGGTTCCTACATGCACTTACCTATGAGTAAACAACAAACGCTTGCTTGGAATAATCGTTGGCGTGGGTCTGTATGAAATAGTAGGTACGTAGAACGAAGGGCTTAGGATTTGTATGGTAGTATGATATGAGCACTTCATTGGTTAAAATTGTTATTCATTTGAAGGAGCGAAAAGCTAAGGGTAAAATAGTAGGATGGGATAAGTTAGGTTAATGCAGCAACGCCTACTTTCAGTGTTGCTCAATGAACTGGGAAAATCTGAACCATTAAATGAAAATATAGCACATTAGGGAATAATTTTAGAGTCGGCTGATGGTTGTAACACTGGGCTTTATAGTGCTAAGTTCATCTAGCGATTGCACAGTTAAGGCGATGTTGCTAATACAATGGAGGTATCTAGAGTAGAAAGCACAGTGAAAGTAAAACTAATGCACTTTAGGAGTGTGTACTTTAAAATGAATAAGGACGTAGGACATTAGAAAACGCTATTATTTCATTTTTGTGGTCTTTTATGTAGTAAGTAAATACTTGGTGGGTGACAGTGAGAGGGATGGACTTGCTCTCCTAGAAAAAAACAAACTTAGAGACTAGCTAGCTTTATCAGCAAGTTTTTATCTTAATATTATTTGTCTGTGTCATAGTCATGTGGCAGTGGTAGTGGAACTATTTTTTTCTCTCCCCGAGACCATTATATGCATTACATACATTTATAGATGAAACACGACTCTTTTAATAGTTTTAGCAAACTATTTATAACTGTTTGCTTGCAGTGCTGATCTAGATAAGTCTATAGTGCTATTGCCAATTTTTAGATATGGGTATACTACGTCAATTAATTGGTAACCAAAGAAAAGCCAAACCAGGCCACCCAGGTTTCTTGATCAAATGTAGAGTTTAATCTCCTGCAACAGAAACAACCGAGCTAGGAAATTGCATAAGTTAGGAAAATGTGGGAGAGACTCATACCTAGTTGGTAATATATTGGAGAAAGTCTTTCCCTTCGGTTTTGGGTTGTGGTGAAAGTAGAAATGCAACGTTGAATGTTTGCAATGAAAATAATAGGGGCAATTTAGTGGCTAATGGTATGTACCCCTATTTTCGTGTGTTTTGTTGAGTTTGCAAGAAATTCAGTAAATATGTTTCTGCCAATAAATTATTTCTCCGCAGCTCGATTGGACATGAGTAAATATAAAATAATTGTACCATTTATCAATTGTACAGGTCTAAGCGGAGACGATTTCCACTTCGATAGCCATCAAGACGGACCCGCCCGTTATAACATAATCCACTTTCGAAGAAAAGAAGGTCTTGAACCTGTTCAGTACCACTGGACAAATGTTGGGGAATATAATGAAGGAGTTCTGACGCTCAATATGTCAGGTAAACAATCCTGTTCCTATTAATACCATCTTTATAACCTACACACTATCTTTTTAGTTCTTTGACAACAATGGCAAATCAACTTTTATAGCAACTCGTAGCTTTTACCTACTTAACCCAATTTTCTTGTTTTCCTACATTCTATGTTATATTCTGCACTTAAACTTTCAAATACCGGTACTCTACTAGTGTATTATCTGTATTTCATTTTGATATGAAGTATATGTATGACACAATCTTGAACTAGCTTCGGGGAAACAAGGAAATTGAAAGTGTTGTATTAGTTTACTTTACCTTATCCATCCACCCACGTTATTTGTATTGTTAGTGATGGAAGGATTTCCTGTATTGTCTTGTGTTCCACAAGTAGTATGTCTTCTGCAACAGAACTTGTCATCTGTTCAGTAAATAAATATAGTGGGTTTTCTAGAACATAGGTACGGTAAAGGTACCGAAGTCTTTTGTTTTGAACTAATTCTTAGAAATTGCACCACTTCCAAATTCTAAATAGTCTGGTTCTTGTTCTCAATCAATTCCTTTCCGACAGTGTGTTAGCTTGAAACAAAATTATTTTGGGAAGGAAGGATTTATTTAGAAAGCTTAAAACAGTAAAGGGCACCATGGCCGGGTAAGTTATTGAAAAAGCTTTCCCTTTCCCTAGGTTTGCTTGTAAATGTTTTGCTTTTCTAAAATCCCTTGGTACAAAGTACAGATTTTATGGGAATCAAGTGCCAGAGGAAAAGCTTTTATATTCCCTGCACCTTTAGAAACTTTGTACAATAGGGGCAAAGCTTTGAACTCTGGTACATTTGAATCGAGCTTTTTGGTTTAGTTGTGGAGCCTAATTGATGGATTTGGTTTTAGGAAAAAGCCAAAATTTCTAGTGAAACTTAGTGAAATTCCCTCCAGTCCTAATACTACTTCAGGTAAAGTGAAAGCAAGGAAATGAAATGAATTCATAGAATAACATAGTAGATAGGTATATGGAAAGCTACATTATACAGTTGCAATCAATTGTCTTTTTGTGTCCTGCATTCTTCGTTTACGTGGCTGGTGAATTGCATACCGTTATTCTTAGAAGTACTATTATAGTAATGGTAACTAACTGTTTTTTACTCATTCAGTTAATTCAAAGAACTCTGTTAGAGTGGTTTGATTTCGTGTAAGTAGGTACTCACTGTAGAGTTGTGGATAGTTGTAAAACCTGAAATGCGTCGAGAGAATTGAAAAGTTGAGGAGGAATGCCGCAAGAAATGAATAGTAAAGCAGGGAGAAGTAGTAGGAGATAGCGTATAGGAGAAAATTTGAGAAGTATTCTGGCTCATTTTGTACTCTTTCTTGCATGGCATCTGTTCAAAGAGTTTTTTCTGTTTTATTCTCGTGAAGGGTTATGTGGGTTATGCAGTTCTTGTGGATAGCTTATATAAAATGCGGAAAGTAAGTACTGTATGATTATACATACATAAGTACATAGGAGAATGCATTGAGTTGCATTAGAATCGAGTTGTTGGAAGGAACGGCCGGTTGGTAGTTAGGTCGTGCTAAGGTTTCCTCGCTTCAAGTAGTTTGCAAGTTGGAAAGAGGAAAGGGAAAAGTTGATATGAGATAAAGAGGAAAAGAAATGCTTTGGTGCTCAGGGAAAAGTTACAGATGGAACAATGAATGGTATTTTAGCAGTTTTTGAGTTGACTTGGATTTTTTCTCACACTCTTCTCACTCTTTACAGGTTTTTCGCACTAGATAAAACCATACATTTATTTTCTCTTAGAATTGATGCCAGTAGGAGTAGTAGGTGTGTAGTGTAGCTTAGCTTAGCTGGTCTGGCATAGATCAAGAAACGAAGACAAGGCAAGGGAAGAAGTGCCATATCTACATATACCTACATTCGGGAAATAAGTTAAAATACTGCATACGTTTCCCTGTAGTAGTAAAATGATTTTTTACGCCTTGAGTGAGTTTGAGCATTTCTTATGTTCTAAAACTGAAACTCTTACTTACTTAGTGTTAGTATTCTATCATCACTTATGCTAGAACTCGAACTCAGCTCGTGTGCTCTAAAGGAAAGTCCCCTTGAGCTTGGCTTGACTTGACTTCACTTGACAGTAAGTATTCCTATTTCATTGCTTCACTTTCGATTTTCTTTGGTTTCACGTTTTCCAAGCTTTACTTCTTTAAAACGCTGTCAGGTTCTGCAAGGATCCTTTCATTCGAAAAACACCCACGAAGAGTTTCCGTACTTTTACAACTTATTATATCTCCCGCTACCTGCATGCATTACATTGCATAACCAGAAACTAAAAACGATGCTGGAGAGCCATTCTTTGTCTTACTTACTATCAATGGAGATACAGTGACTCGAAGTGTGAAAGAAACGCCTTTTTATCATTATCACGTAACTCCTACATGTAATAGTCTGGAACGTTGCGACTTTTTTGCTTTATCGTACCAGGGTGAACTATTTAGTAGTGCGTATGTACTTTATTGTAGGAGAGATGAGAAGTTATGGTTTTCCCGAGACCCAGACATTTTCATTTTCCTGTGTTAACGATAGGATATTACAACAAGAACACTACTACCACTTAACCGAGCCAAACCATACTTCTCCCCGTCATAGACCACTACTACAATACTCATGTGACATACTTTTCCTACTTTATTTTATAAATACAAAAGAAAGTTCATTTCACCAGGAAATTTGTACATCCTTTGTTGGAAATAACTCAACTTTATAAACCAGGTTATTTTGTTAAAGAAGTTTGAGGATACTCCCCCTGCAGTACTAAGTGTTTATGTATAATGCAAAAAATAAAAGATAGACTAAATTTATTTGCCTTTTCAACAACCCATTCTCTTCCTCCAATTTACGGTTTACCAAGTACCTTGTCCTTTCCCTTGTAAGTGTAATATAGTTATAGCAGCTAGTGCATATTTGTCGAATTTAATAGAGCCTATCCAAGTATATTCGGATATAATATTGAAAGCATAAAAATGGCGATAAAGAAATAGCTCTATGCATTTTTTGCAGCATAACAGAGTTTGTGTATCACGGGGTGGTAGTAGTACTTTGCTACGTGTGTTCCAAGCGTTTTGATGTGTTTTGGAATGTTGTGTGTTCGAAAAATAACATGGTAATGGTGTTTACGTAGGTAGAATCAAATGAAACTGAGCGTAATACAATATAATAGCAAATGGCAATAGTACATAAAAGAGCCATGCAATAATGCAAGTCAGGAAAAGTAAAGCTAGACAAGGAAACGAAATGAAACGAACGGAGAATGTGGAGTTCGTGATGATCTGAACATTTGTCAACATAATCCTCTAAATGGGAGCAATTCAAAAACGTCTTTGAGAACTGCAACTTGTATTGTAGTGGAAGACGGAAACTGAACAAGAAAACCAGAGACTCCATACTGGTAGTGTCTTTTCGTGGTTTCCCTCTCCTTCCTTCTATGCTCTTCTCTTCTTCTTCACTCTAATATCTGAAAGAAGACAAAGCAATGAGCTACAGACAGACATACATACCTCGACTCTGTGTACTCTTCTGCACACCAAGAGTTTCTGTGAGAGTTTTCCGATGTAACGATAGGATGGTGGCTCTGCTGGGTTTTGTTGGTGTTCGCAATGGCAAGACAAGTTCGAGTTGATAGTTAGTTGTCGTGTTCCATTGTAAATAGTATCCTGTATGGGTTTCTCCTATGTGTATACTTATTCCCTCAACATACCATTCTTTCCTTATATAGGTGATATTACTTGCAAAAGATTGAGCTCTGCAGCAATGGTACCATCCGCGGTTTGTTGTGGTTTCATTTCTAGTGCTCTTAGTACCGTTCCTAAAATAATGTGGAGTACAAACTAAAATGTCTAACTGTGTCGTCTGTGTCCCTCAGCTCGAGGATGTAATATATGCATGCGTGAAACAGCATCGAATTTCCTGCTACTTTCCATTATTATGTCTGGGATACTTCCTGGCTTTCTCTTGTGTTATGTTATTTGGCTGATGGTGATGTTGATGGCTTCAGATTTTCCGGTTTATTGCCAACTCAAATTCTGTGCATATGTATACAAGATAGTATTATCATAGTGTCATAGTCGTAGTTAAGAGCTCAGCATCCAATCCCATCCACCCACTACAATACATACTCCAGGTTCATCGTTCAACTTACTATTTGTGTTCTGTTATCGTAACAGTAGGTATGTGCCTGAAGCATTGTCATGTCACTTGATTCCGTTTCGATCAGCTCTTGTTGGTTCTTATCGTCTGTAGACTGTACTTGTAAGATTATTCAATTGCATACTGCATTCTTGTATATTTAGTTTTATAGTACATGGGTACTATAAAACACGATAGTACATTTATTACCCAATAAACCAAAAATTCATATGCATTGCAACTTAATGCTTTTGCAAGATGTTACTTCAAATATTGAAACTTTGGTATGCGTAGTTTTATGTTGGGTTAGCTGACAAATATTGTTTGTTTTTGAATTTACTAGCCACTATTGGCTAAATCTTGGTACAATTTGTCAAATTTCAGCATTGCTCTTACTATGTATGTGAGGCACAATATTGTTATTGACTGATTTATGAATTACATAGACTGACTACAGATATACTTGTTACTAGAAGGACAATGGTATTGATTTAGCTTAGTATTGACTGCTGAACCTTAGCTTAAATGTACAAGCATGGTTTCATATTATTTCCGAACAAGAAACATAAAACATACGCTAGGCATTTCAACAATTTGAAGTATTTATGTGCGAATAGCATTTTAGCTATCATGCTATGTTTGCTTTTTGTTTTTTCAGCTGTCCAGTTTGCGGATGGGAGTTCGCATCCGCCGATTTCAGTGTGCAGTGACCCTTGTGGGGAGGGAGAAGCAAAACGCTATTTGGGTGGAGATACTTGCTGTTGGAGTTGTATTAAATGTCTAAATGATCAAGTACGAATTTTATATGCCACTTTTTCCTTAATATACCCTATAAACTGGGCAACATTTTAGTTTTTTAGAAGTCTTACCTTGATATTCTTAATAGTTATCTGTGTAAAATTGGATGTGGAGATATAACTGCGTGCATTACGTTTGTTATAACTATTTACATAACTAATATAACGGTAGACAATCATAATCGTAATAGTTATTACTTACTGTTACATGCAAATGACTGCTTTCACGGTGTAATTCCATTACAGATTCGAGCTCCGAACGACGAAAGTCAATGTTTTACGTGCCCGTACGGAACTTTGCCAGATGGGAATCACACTGTTTGCAATCCAATTGAAGAAGAATATTTACGCTACTCCGAGTAAGATGTTCCTTCTTAAATAGAATTTTCTCATGAATTTTGAATTCAATTATTGCATTATGCATGTCTTCTCATAAATACTTTTTTTAATATCACGTGCACCTTCCCAAAGTGTAAAGTCCATAACAAAATGCTTAACCCGCAACCTTCTTATAAATGGTTAACTAAAATGTGCAGCCTTTTTAATCACAAAGCTTGCTTTGAGTTCCGAGATAAAATTTCGTCCGTAATCCTTCCTATATACATGGGTTCGTAACTTTTAGCTCCACTAGTCTTTCCCCTTTTCCTCGGAAATTACTCTTTGGGCACACTAAAATATTACCACAGTTTTGGTCTAGTATAGTTAAATGGTTATAAAACTAACTTTGCGTTTAAATCACTTTGCAACTTAGCTATATAAGAATTACTAAATAAATGCAACAGTAATAGAAAAGGTAAGTAATTGTAAATAAAACATGATAAAACGAATAATAAACTTCAAGCGTAAAGCACGTTTCCTAGTTCGTAGCGTAAGAAATGTCATAAACCAAAAGCAGTATAGTTGCACTAATTATTGTCACTATTCTTCAAAACATCATTTTTATAATTTAGGCATTTGTTTTTGGACACTATCAGTAAAGTAGTAACAAAACAATAGTGGTGGTGAGCTTGGCGAACTGAAACACGAGATTAGAATGTATTACACCTTAATGGTTTCTAAATTCATTTTGTCCTTAATTTAATTACGGTCCGTTCTGCAAACAAAACCTACAGAATATTATATTTATATAAGTTTGCGTGCTCAAAATGCTTTTGTTCGCTCTGAGCGCATCTAGAGATAAACAGTAAATAACCAAGTTTACTTGTCTGACAATCAAATCAACAAAACGAAAACCATTGTTTGCTTTTCCTTTTCGCATTACAAAGCAAGAATTGCCTATTAGTGTATATTTTCGCCTTTCCTGAGGGTAGCTTCAAATAAATGCATATTGAGTTCTAAAATTTATTACTTTCCTTGATGACTAAGAATATTCTAGGCTCCTTTCCCATTTAGTTAGTTCGTGTATTTCATATTTGGCAGTCTGCACTAATGCTAAGTATTAACACAAACATTAACATTTTCCTAGAACGCTAGAACACTTTTCATTTTCCTTTCCCTTGTACACTGACACTGACAAACTTTAGTGGTTTCTTGAAATGAAACAAATTCTGTCGAAATGCGTGTTTAGATTGTTTTGAATTGCTAAGCATCTGTATTCAAAGAGACTGTAAAAAGCAATTGTTCTCATTATAGTTGTAGTTTTAACAGAAATACAGAATGTGAATTGCATATACCCGAATACCAACTAAAATTACCGTTTAGTGGAATTGGTTGAATGCTTGTCTCAATTTTCTATTTGTATTACATTTCACTTTGTGAAATGTAACAGTTTCGATTTCCTGAAAGCATGGTTGAGTAGTTTGCTTTCTGTGACTAATAAAATTCACTGAGAGAAAACAGTAATTCATTTTGAATTAAATACGATACGAGAGCGAACTGCGTTTCAAAACAAAAACCTCAGACCCTGAAGACGCATCTTTGAATGTCAGTTTCGTAGATAACGACTATTCATTATCCATTGCTAACAAAATGATACAAACTTGCGAGGACACAAAGGAAAGTCTATTGAGCTCGTAGGTTAAATTATAACACTTTCCATGAAGTTTACATGAAATAGAAGATTTGGCTCTTAGTGAGATATTATTTACTCAACTCTTTACACTTTATACTGTGGAAGGAACTTAAGAAGGTAATTATAGACGAACGGTCTAAAAGAGATTACAGCTTAACTGGTAACTAGTAAATTGCCCGTTCTACGAACGGGAAAATAACAGTAAATTAAGCATCCGAAAAAGTTAGAAAAACCATAATTAGTGATCAGAAAAAATTGAAATAATTACACTTAGTAATCATAAATTGTTTAGATAGATCTGGGAGTGAAACGTCACATTCATTTCCTAATTAGTCCAATTTAAGGAATGAATTGTAAACCAGCACAGAATTTGAATTGGTGCTTAAGTATTTAGATATTCCATTTGATTCCATTTCCTCCATCTACTCCATCTGACTCCATCTACTCCATCTGACTCCACCTGACTCCACCTGACTCCACCTGACTCTATCTACTCCATCTGACTCCATCTGACTTCATCTACTCCATTTGACTCAATTTGACTCCATCTACTCCATGTGACCACATGTGTCTCCATCTACTCAATGTGACCACATGTCACTCCATCTACTCCCTGTGACCCCATGTGACTCCATCTACTCCATGTAACCACATGTGACTCCATCTACTCCATGTGACCACATGTGACTCCATCTACTCCCTGTGACCCCATCTACTCCATGTAACCACATGTGACTCCATCTACTCCCTGTGACCCCATCTACTTCCTGTGACCCCATCTACTCCCTGTGACCCCATCTACTCCCTGTGACCCCATCTACTCCATGTAACCACATGTGACTCCATCTACTCCCTGTGACCCCATCTACTCCATGTAACCACATGTGACTCCATCTACTCCCTGTGACCCCATCTACTTCCTGTGACCCCATCTACTCCCTGTGACCCCATCTACTTCCTGTGACCCCATCTACTCCCTGTGACCCCATCTACTCCCTGTGACCCCATCTACTCCCTGTGACCCCATCTACTCCATGTAACCACATGTGACTCCATCTACTCCCTGTGACCCCATCTACTCCATGTAACCACATGTGACTCCATCTACTCCCTGTGACCCCATCTACTCCATGTAACCACATGTGACTCCATCTACTCCCTGTGACCCCATCTACTCCATGTAACCACATGTGACTCCATCTACTCCCTGTGACCCCATCTACTCCATGTAACCACATGTGACTCCATCTACTCCCTGTGACCCCATCTACTCCATGTAACCACATGTGACTCCATCTACTCCCTGTGACCCCATCTACTCCATGTAACCACATGTGACTCCATCTACTCCCTGTGACCCCATCTACTCCATGTAACCACATGTGACTCCATCTACTCCCTGTGACCCCATCTACTCCATGTAACCACATGTGACTCCATCTACTCCCTGTGACCCCATCTACTCCATGTAACCACATGTGACTCCATCTACTCCCTGTGACCCCATCTACTCCATGTAACCACATGTGACTCCATCTACTCCCTGTGACCCCATGTGACTCCATCTACTCCATCTGATTCCATGTACTCCGTCTGACTCCATGTACTCCATTTGACTCCATCTGACTCCATCTACTACATCATATAGTCATTGCCCACGGCTTCGTCCACTTGTCGGTGCCCACGGGTCATTGTCTACGGCTTCGCCTATTTGTCGATGCCCACGGGTCGTCGTCCACTGTTTCGGCTATTTGTCGGTGCCCACGGGTCGTTGCCCACGGTTTCGCTTAATTTTTAGTACCCACGGCTTCGCCTAATTTTTAGTACCCACGGCTTCGCCTAATTTTCAGTACCCACGGCTTCGCCTAATTTTCAGTACCCACGGCTTCGCCTAATTTTCAGTCCCCACGGCTTTGTCTAATTGTAGCTAAGTGCCGGCTATGCTGTAGCCAAGTGTCGGCTATGCTCTAGCTAAGTGTCGGCTATGCTCTAGCTAGCTGTCGGCTATGCTCTAGCTAACTGTCGGCTATGCTCCAGCTGACTGCCGGCTATGCTGTAGCTAAGTTTCGGAGAGAGTGGGAGAGGTACTCAGAGGTAGAGAAAGATATTAAGGGAAGCTTGGATTGCGTTACAATATCCAAGGCAACTGCACTCTGATTTAAGTCAATTGTTGCTGCACAGTAGAATTCTTAGCAACAGGAGGAGGGGCATAAGGCAATCCAGCCAATCAACCCAATTATAAAGGCTTCAGGCGTGGTCAACTGTGCTATAGTATATAGATTGATTCCCCCACCCTTATACTTTGAGCCTCAAGATCTGCGAAGACATTGTATTTAGCATTAATTCACTTTACACTCTGTATTCCCAAATGCGTAGACTTATTTGTTTCAGCAATATTAGGCACTGTTGTTTTCGAATTTCCATCAATAAATTTAAGCCTTGCCGTTTATAATTCTGTTGGAAAATCCAACCATAATTTTATACTTACTCTAAATGTATAAATGCCCTAAAGAATTAATGGACTATAATACTAGGTAGTCTATTAGCAATCTATTAGGACCTTCCCTGGCAGCATTACCTTACCTATATTACTAGATTGTACTTCAAGAAATGAAATACATTTTAAAACCAACGTAATGTTCATTCATTTAGCTTCAATGGCAGGGTAATTTAGATATGCCTCTGCAAAGTATACCTTTTGGATTCCCACTTCCCATTCTCAAGAATTAATCTGTGCATCTGTATTTATTAATCTACCAGATTATACAAGTATTTATTGTTGGTGTAAAATGTTCATTAATCAAAATGGTGCAACTAATTCAAAGTGTAGTAGAGCAATTCAAAGTTTTTGACTGGAAAGGTAAATTGGACTGGAGAAAATGGAACAGAAGTTTAAACAAATCGTTGCCATCATCCTAATTCGTAACAATAATTTACAATGTATTTGTATGCCGACTTAGGATGGTTGCGTAAGAAAACCGAATGACACCCTCTTAGATTCAAGGAAAAGTTGGTAGAGTGTCATAGGATGCAGAATTTGATGTCTTTCTAAGTCTGCCGACTGTTATGTATAGCTCAGCTGACTAAGAATAAGGAAAAGTGATATAAAGCTGAGGAAGGAAATGAAAACCGCCCCAACTCACTTGAAATATCCAGTTGAGCAAGTATACCAGCACTTTGTCTGTTGTCAGATTGCAAAATGTGTGGATAGAGTCTAGTCGTCAAAGTTGACTACTATTGGTACTTGAAAGTCCGGACATTGTAAGGTTCCCGTAGTGTTTGCTATATTACGTCCGTTCCACATTCTATCTGGAGAAAGTGCTTGGATATTGGGAGTCAGGTATAATTATAGTACGTGGAGTGAACTGAAGATAAACATTTACCTGACTACCTACATAGGTCGAGACTGTATTATATAGAAGCATCTTTTGTGGGTAAGATAAGGTGTGTCGGTGTACCTATAGGGAGCACTTTCGTTAAGTATAAATACATACACAGTACAATTGCAAAAGGAGGTATATGGTGAATGGAACTATCGTAACTTTGCATTACATAAGTAAGTAGATCTGGGTAGTTGTGGGGATTGGGTTGACTTAGACTTAGTGTGGATAGTTGCGGTTGAATGTGTTACTTGGTCCTGCGTTGGTACTTTTAACACAAGTTGACAAATGACGGTGATTTCTCATCCTGTTTGTCTTTCCCGACTCCCCTTATGTTATTTTGTCAAGTGTGTTATGCCATGTTGGATTGGCTGGGTTAAACTGAGTAGACTTCCCCAAAGCTATGTGAGAACAAGAGTTCACGATTACTTACGTTAGAATCAGTAAGTACTAGCTGGTACTCTTAAAATCTCAGTTCAACCGACTGTAAACTTATCTACAAAGAAAATGCCAAAGTGCTAGTCCATATTTTTGCTGTTCTTTGCAAAAAAGCTTTCAAGTCTTTTTACTGCAAGCCAAACCGCAGACTAGGACAACAGACAGAGAACAGTCGAGGATTTGATTTGTTCTCTCATCCTGTCTACTGTCTCTGTCTCCTAGTCTCTTCTTCAATTAGAACAGCTCATTGCGTTTGTTTCACTGGGGATAATGTCTAACAATAACCTTTCCCATCATCATCAGTGTTCAATAGATTATCTCTATTTATTTATTTGAACACACAAATACTCTCAAGGTAAAGAAAAGAAAACGGAAAGGACAATGTCAGTACTTTCAGTTTATTTAAGAATCCCTCTCCACATCCTTCCACCACATTGCTTCTACTTGACTGACAAATTATCCTGTCCCGACCCGTATTTTTCTACTACTGTACATTCTGGAAGTTAAATTAACCCGTATAATCTCCCACTTCTTCAGAACACTCAATTTAAATCTGGAACTTTGCTTAGTGAAATGACAGTGCTATTCGTTTATTTGATGTGGGATGTGGGGTGAACCTAACCTTCATTTTCTGTTGCTGCATGCATGATATAGAAAGTGCACGCTTCTACATTTTATGTTAAAATTACAAATTGTGACTACTATTGACATAAAACTTTTCCAGAATGGTAATGAATTCTTAGTTTAAACCAATTTTTCGGATGTGTCGTTTTAGCGCTTGGGCAATTGGTGCGATGACATTTGCAGGAGTTGGGATCGTCTTGACAGCTGCAGTCATTGGTGTTTTTATCAACTTTAATGACACTCCAGTCGTTCGAGCGTCAGGACGAGAACTGTCTTATGTTCTTCTATTTGGCCTTCTATTCTGCTATGCCTTAACTTTCCTTTTCATCATTCGGTGAGTTTCTCGATTCTTCCAATTCTGTCTTGCAATTTTTGTATTTCTGTTCACGAGATACTATATTTTATATTAGGTACTCATTTATGAACAGTTGCATTGTGCAAGTTCTCTAATGAAATTTATTTCGTGGAAAGACATCATTGTAGTAGATGTTTTAAAGTCGAAACACAGATTTGTAGTAATGATGTGGGTAATTAGTTTATATCATGTAGTTTTGTTATATAGGTAAAATTAGCTTAATGTATTCTGATTGTTACGACGTCCGATATCCAGTTAGCGCACAAATTGACAATTCTTAACTGCTACTTATCGCGTTATTATTATTTTTACAATAAAATCTGGCATGAAAAATCAATACCTGTATATGTTATACTATACCTATATAAACTTAATAAACCTAGATCGCGATCCTGCAAGTCAAGAAAGTAGAATTTTGGGAAATGATGGGAAAGTAAATATTTGTTAATATTATTACTTACGCATGAGATTTTGTTAAGTTTAACCTCGGGTAGCTGCTCTGTAAAAACAGTAGAACGTCAAATGTTAAGGGAATCTAGAAAGTTTGTAATGAAATTCCGTAGTTTTCTGACAATCCAGCATCCAGTGTTTGTCAATACTCCCTGGAGTGAAGAAACCTAGAACAATACCCAATAATTCGCAAGTTATGACAGGTCGAAGTGTTTTGGAACACTTTAGTGTAGTGCAATTGATTTAGTATTTGTCGCAGACGTTTTCCATTGTATACCTTTCCCAGGAAGCCTTGTACCAATGTCGTGCAGTATGTAGTTCATTTTCATTAGGTCTCACAATAGTACCATACATGACAATCGTTTTATAAGTCTAAAATGTTGTATAACTCGTCTTTAAACTTGCATTCTATTCGTCTATCGTCTGTATAGGTATGCACAAACAATTTACAGTATTTCTTGCTAAGAGTATTAGAAATACCCGCAATAATTGCTTAATTATATAAATATGCATTTCATAAGCGCAATGCAGAAGCATACTCAAAGATCCTCAAAGATATTTTTGAATATATTCCATAATTGTACTTGTTGAAACAAGAAACGTAATAAATATGAAATACCTAAACAATTGACGTCTTGGTGCTGTTGGCCCTGCGGACAATAAAATGAAACTTCAAAACTTAATACAGTTGCATGGAAGGAAAAATTCTGACGAGGAAGTTTGTTCTATGCAAACGGTGTGCATGTTTATGTTTACCTAATACCTAATAGTGAAAACAGTGCACTACCCATATAGAAGAATGAATAATATTTACGTAGCACAGAATGTTTATGTGCACTATTTCAAAATCAGGTGTTGGTAGAAGTATGTAATGTCACAAAAACAGACTGCAGGCATTGTCTTTGTCATTTTCATTATTTATACCAGAACTAAAGGAATATTTACTGAATCTGGGTTCGTCAAAGACGAAATTGGGTTATTTGGATGAATTGTGAAGGTTTCGCGTAATTGCATGATTAGCATCTTACGTACCTATTTAGAATAGCTACTCTTATTAATCCTATTATTCGTTCGTTGTAAACAAAGAAAGGTTGGTTTGGTGCTGGTGGGATGAATTAAACCGAATTGGCAAATTGCCTCTGTTGATTAACATTTCTGTTTGATAGACCTAATGACATCATTTGTGGTGTACAACAATTCTGCACCGGATTTTGTTTCACGCTCGTGTACGCTGCACTTCTCACCAAGACGAATCGCATTGCCCGTATCTTCCAAGCAGGGCGTCGCTCTGCCAGACGCCCATCTTTCATCTCGCCTCGCTCACAGCTTGTCATCTGCTCCATGCTCATCTTCATACAGGTTATTACCTTTATACTTTACCACAGAGTCATAAATAATCTAAATCTAAATATACTATAGCAGAACAATTTTACTTGGTATAATAATTGGATTCTTTGGGTGGACATAAATATAGGTGCATTCGTTCTATTAGTTTTTCTGCCATTGTTTACAAAAACTGTATTTTCGCATTCGGGTTTTATGACATCTAATTCCTACTTATCTCAGACAGTCTGTCAACAGAATATAATCTGACTCAATAACGGGACTTGCTCCTTAAAGCCTTCCTGTACACACTTTCTTCTTTTGGTAACACTGCTTGCCTTACTTATTTCATATTATATCCAATGTGCAATAAGGACTCAGCCCCTGTATCCCATTCTTTATCTTGTATTAGTAGAAAAGCTTAGCTTTTTTCTGCAGTCCTGCACTTTATTTATGATTTCTGTTGTGAATCACCAGTTTCCTTATCCCTTTAAATCAGATAGGTTCTATTTTCTATTTCCAGATACATATAAAAATTTGTGATATGCTACAGTTATGTTCGCTTCGATATGAAATTGTAGATTTCCTTCACCACCAAATTCTTTTAGTGTCTAGTAAAAGGTAAACCGTATCTGTTTACGATAGAATGGTTACCTATGGCCGACCTAGTCAAGAATATAAACGAAAGTACCACAGATATATTATATATTATAAATCCTTTTCGCTCTCTTTCACATTTCTCACTACAAGCACTACTTATTCTCATTTTCAATTCTCCTTCTGCTAGCGAATAAGAGCTTATCTCAGCTCTACTCAACTGAACCACGGAAACGTAGGTACCTGCTCAACTTAACTTTAGTATTTTAAGTGCTTGAAAGTTTGTAGCATCTTAAATCCTTTTCTCTGTGATGACTTCGTTTCGTATACGTTGTCGCTCGCTGTCTTATCATTTTCTCTCCTCAAATAAACCAGCAAAGTTCTTTAGGAAACGCACTGCTTTGGTTTCAAAGGAAACCAAACCGCTGCTGTACTGCACTGTGCATACATTTGTTTTAGTCATTTTTCTGACCTGGCCTAATGTGATGACTTGGCTGCCATTATAATGATGCCCTCCCTCTGTAAGTAAAGACCTTACCATACTTCCCCTCAAAACTCTATTCAATCTGAATATATAACTAGAGCGTAACATTTGCTAGCAATTTTTCATTTCTTTGGATATTACATCTAAGCATACATACAACTACTTACCATATAAACTATATTTCGTCTTATCATTAACTACATAGAGCTATATACTTGTTTTCTTCAAAGTTTGTAAGTACATACGATACGGACACATTACCCCTGACTTAAATATAGGGTCTTTCTTTATGTTTATTGTATTTTATGTTATGTTGTATTATTGTCAGTTATATGTCCTTTGTAAGTTTATACTTACATGTTTAGGGTTATTTACGAGCCATTTCTAGTCAGCTTTCATTGCTAAGTAAAGATGTAAGAGAAACTGTAGACATATTATTATGTTTCTCTATTACGAATGATAAAGAGAATTTTGCAAATAAAATCCTTACTGCTCTCTGTGATTGGCCTGACTTTGACTTTGACTGACCTAACAGCCAGCATGACGTGACAGAAAGCAGTAGGCTTGCCGTCCTAGGGGCCTAAGTAGACAGTGAGATTATAATAAGCGATTCTGTTGCAAAAGAATTGTGCCGAAAGGAAATGGAGATAAGAACTGTGCTTTTACATATGCATGAGATTTAAGATTAGGGAATCAAATTGTTTCTGGAACTTCCTTTACGAACGAGTACTTTTTCTAATGCCACCCTGATAAGCTTCCTGAGTGTAAGTGGAGCCAGCTTCTATTGTTCTACAATTACTGAGATCCTATCGCAATCAGTGAACCTTTGTTTGAACAGAGTCTTCCAGAATATAAGTCTACCAGAATAAAAAATAAAGCGCAGACTAGAAACTAAATAGTACTTAAATTAGCTAATTTATTTATTACGTATTCTAAGTAACGTCTAGGTACACTGTGCATGCATAGTTCGAAATTACAAAATCTTGTTTATTTCTACAGCGAAGGACATCTTAAAGCTACAAACTCATATTTTAATGAAAAACAGGTTTCGTTTCTGTAAATAATGAATGAAACTGCGCCTGCAGTAAGTATTCTCTTGTTTATAAAGGATTTACTGCCTTGAAATGAGAGACAAAAATTAATGTACTTAACATGCACTATATTCATGACTGGAATTTTGACATTTTACTGCAACTTGTAAGCATCGCATGGCGTCACTAGTTATGCGTGCTTACCAACATAGGCTAAAAGAGTATAAATTACAAGCTTTGAGGTTGATGAAAATTGCCAATAGTGAAACTGTACATACAAGTAATGGATATCTTGGAGTTTTATATAGTATTTATTAGATGTGCATTCGTGTCTTAAATGTAAGAATGTAAGCTTCCGCTAGAACAGGCACTCCATAAATCATACAGGCAAATTATCTGTCATGTTGGCTGAAGTAAGAAGAGGAACATTATAACATAGTGTGCAATCCTACACGTTTAGTCTGTAATCTCAACAGTCTCTGTAATGCATACGCAAATAAATTGGAGAATTTATAGGGGGTTGTTGAAAGTCTAATCGTTCCACTATACAAAGGACCAAACCCAATAATACAGTCGTGGGTATAGTGTAACAGGAGAAAGTGGAGAAACTACTCTAATACCTAAAGGAAACAGTCTCTCATGTAAATTGTTTCATGTGTAACTTGTGTAAGTATTCGTGAGTACGTACAGATGCTTATGTATTTATGCTATGATCATATGATTTGGAAAATTGTGCAAAACCAACCGAGATGAAACTTTGCAGCTCCCTTACACTTTTTTATCTTGTCTGTACGATATTCTTTAAAGTGTACACAATGGAATAGCACGAAACTATTTACCCACAAACTGTTTTTCTGACAATGCAACTATTTATGCGCGTAATAAGTTTAGCACATTCAAAATTAATGTAATTTATGTCAATGTGTCCATATAGAGTTAGTTTATAATGAGTTATGACGGAAATAAAAATAAGTCACCGTATTTCAATGATTATGATGATTAATTAGTTATGGCAGTCATAAAAAAGCCTGTAAGCTATCCTCTTAACTTTTTATTGGCTTGCTAAAGGTATCGTAGCTGTAGATTGTTATTTCTATAATAATACAATATGAAAGTAACTCAGGTTAACATAATTCTTTTACCACAATGCTTAGGTTCTCGATTTTAAGAACTATTTTTACGCTTTAGTAATTGGATATTTTTTATGCTCTGTGTCTATTTTAATTTTCACTAAAATATTCGCAGTGACCAACCAAACAAAAACTGTTGATGTAACACTGCACAAATCAGATAAGATTCATTGAACTTTAATTTCACTAAACACTAATCGAGGGCATGGAGAAACTACAGAATTTATTCCGTTTATGAAGAAAGCACCGTTCTGTGACTTTGTTTCTGCACTGTGTAGCTTTTACATAATTTAGTGTTACATTTAATTGCCCATATACATTTACTTGTGTAGGTTCAAAGGATTTGAGTGAATTAATTAGAACAGGGTCTTAATGTTATGTCTTTAATGTTTTTGGACAGGTACTAATAAATGTGGTCTGGATGCTTCTCCAACCTCCAAAGGCAATGTACCACTACCCAACTCGTAAAGACAATTTCCTTGTGTGTCAGTCCTACATCAATGACTCTTACTCAATAGCATTCGCGTATCCATTAACGCTAATTGTCGTCTGCACTATTTACGCTGTACTGACTAGGAAAATCCCAGAGGCTTTTAACGAGTCAAAATATATTGGATTTACTATGTACACCACCTGCATCATTTGGCTTGCATTTGTCCCCATCTACTTTTCCACCGCAAATCAGGTACGTCTTAGTCTTGGCTTTTCAAATGTGTTGTTTTACTGACTTCTCTCATTTACTCTTTTCGTAAGCACCCAATTTTGTGATCATAAAAGACATGCTTTTTCTACTACTCATTAATTTCGTGCCAGAAATACTTATCTTGCTGGCGACGTGGCGACATACTACGTTTGCAATTACATAACTAATCCTTGAGACGGCTAAAGAAAGTCGACAATAATACCAATACCGACCAATAAATACCTGTCTTTGCCTTACAGAACGGAATAAAAGGTTGCTGGTCTTTTCTCACCATTGATAATACTCAATACGTTAGGATTAGAAATTTATAAAAAGCTTTACCTCTGATAAGGAAAATATGAAGATTCTATCTAAATATAACTAGGTATTTTATACTGTAGTTCTGGTGTAATACTGCATTAGAAGTTGTCTAAAATTGAATTTAAAATAGGTACACACATGGTAAATAGATAATGTAATTATACAAAAAGACCGTTAGTCATGCACGTAATGCAATTTAGCATTCATACTGTCACCGTTCTTCAGCATTATCGTTTGCATATTAATAAATTAATACGGATGCAATATTTCTTTGTGTATATAGGTGGCTATGAGAATAACAAGCATGACTGTGGCAATTTCGTTGAGCGCCACTGTTATGGTTGCCTGTCTGTTTGCACCTAAATTGTACATAATAATCTTTCATCCGGAGAGGAATGTGAGACAGAGCATGATGCCTGCCAATAGATACTCAGCTGTTACGTCCAATACAGGAGGAACATCTAATGCAACTGCGGCTGCTTGTGCACCTGCAGCGACCATACCAATGACAACAATTATGAAGCCAAATCACCTAGAAAACTTTTCGTCTGCTCATAAGCGTGTAGACTGTGGGACTCAGTCTGACGGTAAGTATACCTGCATGCATTCACTTCTCAAGACACTAGTATCAGGGTTAAACCGATGTTCAACTAGAGATAAAAATCCATTAATAACTTGGAAAGGAATTATTTCCATTTGAGGCAGCTGTACTTTTACTACTGTAGTAAATACCTCTAATAGGTACTACGAATCAGTCAGGGACATTCTTATGTACTAGAATCTGTGCCAAACTCACACACTCACACCTGCATAATATTAAACACCAAAGTAGGTTTCGAGACATTGGGAACAGTATGTCAGAAGGATAAAACAATCATTTTCGTATCTCAAAATTATAGGACAAATACACTTTGAGAGACTATGAAAAGTCTCTTCCGTGGAATACAAAATTAGTAGTTCGAAAACACTGTTTTTTGCTTTTATTGTACTTTGTGTGGTTAAAGTCTTTAGAAGTTTCCTATAGCGGCTTTACTCGAAATCTAAATTATTAGTAACTGTAGTTCTAGTTCACATGTTCACAACTCTTATGTTGGTTTTTTAAACGAAGATCTGTTTTTAACAGAAAATCTTTGTTTTCTAAACGAAAACCATTTTTAACAGAAAATCTTGGTTTCTTAACACAAAATCTTGGTTTTTTAACAGAAAATCTTGGTTTCTTAACAGAAAATCTTGGTTTCTTAACAGAAAATCTTGGTTTTTAACACAAAATCTTGGTTTTTTAACACAAAATCTTGGTTTTTTACACGAAAATAGAATGTACGATGATTCTATGTATTTCACTTACACATTTGAGAACGCAGCACAGTAAAAACCTGCTACGAACTATTTCAATGCTAAATGATAACTACAAAACATTTTATTAGTCATTATTGCATATTATTTAAAGTAGAGTACAATTTTTGGGGTGATAAAAACGAAATGTTTCAGTAAGGAATACTTCTGTTTATGGATAGAAAACGAGGTTCTTCAGAACGGTCGAGGACGGCAGCTCAACTCCGTACACCCGTCTGAGGCCGTAAGCCAGTCAACGTGTGCCACGCAAACTGAAGTGTCAGACTTACACTTATCAGTGTCAAGTAGACGAAGAGACTCTTGTAGTAGTGTGGATAATCGAGAGAGTGAAAGTGAGTATGACAATGGAAGCGCGTCAAAACTGGAGAGTAACAGTAATGCCAATATCCACCGCGTTACTTTTAGAACGGAGAGCCAAGCTCAGGCTTCTCTGAGCAATCAACACAAAAATTCTTTACTTGCTGATGGAAAAAACGTGACAATCATTGTGGCGAATGATGGAGATGTTTTGCTGTGAACGTATACCAGTTTGCTTAAATAAATTACGGTTCTACTTGTATACATAGTGTGCAATGCGATATACAACATACAAGTGATATTCAAGAAGTGAAAGTAGTGAAAGAGAAAGGAAACATTGCCATATGTTCGTAAGGTTGTTTTGTTCATTCTATGAAAACACTTAAGGCAGTCGCAGTTTCGTTTCAAGCTACGCAATAAACATCTCTATTGACAAAGTGTACGTTTGTATAAAATACGTAGATCCTGATAAGTATACCAATATGACATGCCACCGAAAAGTGCCTGACAACAATCTTCGATTCGTTATGCTACATAATACAGTGTTAGAGTATCAATTGTAGTATCTATTGTAAGTAAGGTATGGCGAAGCAAACTGTTGTGAATGAATATTAATTACTTTCTAATCCCAAGTGAAGTGCGTCAATTTGACTGAAAAGGAAGTTAATATTTACAAAGGATAACTCAGTGCAAAACAATCGCTTAATTAATCTACAGAAAATTAACTTAATACATAATTCTCTTCTATTTAACTTCTCAGAGGTAAGTCTTATACGTATCATCAACTTTCCCCTTTTCAGTCATAATGCTATAGAAAAGTACATAAAACCAGCATAAAACTAAAATATATGCATTTGCTATTACTTTAGTCTGTTTATTCATGTACATGCAAACGAATGTGGTACATTATGAGTACCTAAAACTGTTTTTACATATACTACATAATAGTAGATGTGTCATGGTCCTATGTGTTTGCTTTCCCAATTTCCATTGTTAAATGTTGATACTTTGGAAACATCATTAGCCTTTGAGTAGAGTTGGAGTCTATAAAAAGGTTTATGGCATGCGAATCACAATGTAGAATAACAGTATGTGATATTCGTGCGAAATCCTAAACATAAAATTGAGTACATCTCATGTACCCTGTATTTATTTAGAGATAGTTCCAAACGGAAAACAGTATTAGACTGAGCAGTATAATACATTCAATACGTGAGACTCAAACATTGGCACAACTTTAATGTTACAATGTATAGCAGTAATGATGCAAGGGTACATTTAGCACTTGTGTTATCGGTGTTTTATTGAAGAAAGCGGTCTATAAGAATTCAGTTCCAATTTCATTAATAGACGTGCATAAATATTGTTAAAGGTTAATTTAGTAACATAGAACGTTTCAGGGTTTGGGTTGAGGTAAACTTAACCGTATTGGATGGTTACATAATAAATTTTAGCTTAGTCTTAGCGTTTGTTTGCGTTCAAACGCACACCTTAGATTGAACGCTAAAATCACCAATTTAAGATCTGGTCTATCTTGTACGGTAAGTAGGACAGTTTGTAGGTAGTAGTTCGTGTTTTGTTACACGAAATGATAATTATTCAATACTAGTTGTGCAAATCAATGGTTCATCAATCAATCAGTGAATTGCCCAGAAGTTCATTTTTCTAATCGGAAATGTCAACGGAAAGGTTTTCACTTAAAAGGGACATTAGACAATGATTTACCATTAACTAGGTAAAACTACGAAAACCATATCTACAGTCACTTCTGCATTAAAATTAAAATAGATATATTAGTATTCAATACCAAAATTTAAGAAGTCCTCAAAAAGTCAAAGAGAAATAGTTATTGTTCACGTAGTGTTTTCTTTTGAATGTAATGAATATGCTGTGTGCAATGATATTCCTTTAACATTAAAGAAAATGTAGTGAAAAAATCAGAATGAAACAAGCAGAGTTCGTCCCTAGGCACACATTGGGGAAAGTACAGATTGATGGTTGATGTGAAGGTGAATATAAAGTAGCCTTGTTTGCACTGAAAATGTGGAGCTGCTCCAGTTTTATTTGCCAACGAGTTTCTATCATTCTGTTTTCTGTCTTTTGTTTACGTAGTACAAATGAACAAATACATCCAGAACAACAATCTCTTTCCTTGATAAATGTTGCCTACTAACAAAAAGTATTCGTAAAAGACATAATACACTTTACTTGGTATGCCATAGAAGACGGAAGTTTTGTCTCACATAGCAAATATCAATTTGCATTTGTATTAGTAAATGAATCTGTAAGTTTTGCGAGAAGACGAAGAGTCGCATCGAAATGTTTACATTGCCTAGGACTTGTCATTATGGCAATGACACTTTTACTCTTATGAATCAAATATGTTTTCTTTGCTGCTTAACAATGCTATATCTATTCTTGTTTCTAGTTTACGTATTTCTCAACATAATGCAACCATCTACTAGGACAATAACTTTTTAAAGAAAAGAGTTTTTCTCCTTCTCGATCTAGTATTCTTGTGTAGCATTCTCTCTCAATGTGTTGAAACATTGAGTCTATAGTTGCAGAGGATTATCAAATTTTATTTTTATATTACTACAAACTACGAGTCTGAAATATATGGTGATGATACTGTTTAGTATGCTTCTTTACTGCTATGTTATGTATTATTTGGGATTCTGTTCGTGTTGGTTGATTTTCTATGTACGGTTTGGTATTCTTCTATGTGTCTGTACTTTCTCAATAGAATCTTTGTTGAAAAGAATACGTGCCACGCTTGCGTTTATTCTATCACACCAAATCTCCCTCCTACGTTCTGAGCAGCGTTAGCTATGACAAAATCCATATTTTTGATGAGTGTCAAAAACAGACTGCTTCCTTTTTACAAATCTCAGTTTCATTACGACTAACCTAATTTTAACCATCCTTCTTAAAACATACTTTGCCTAAAAGCTACTTACTCCGGTTTCAGTCTCAACTAATGCTAATAGATTTCTCCTAATACAACATACTTCTTTGAAGTCTCTATCGTATTTTGCTAGTAAGTAGTAAGGATCCATTAATGCTCAAATGAAAATTTCTTGAATAGATAGAATTGTGCTTCGTATCTGGAAACATAATTTATGACCTTTGTCATAAACCCACATACTGAGGTCTATTGAGAATTTAAAAGCTTTTTCGGCTTCATGACTATATAATATCATATCAGTGGGCAATATTCAAGTAAAGATTATTTCGGTGCATGATAAACGAAAGTGGTGCAAAACAAACAAAACCCTTATGTGTAAATATTTACTTGTGGCTTCCAATTGGTGGCAGAGATTTCTATTCTAGCCGAAGATCAATATTTTACTAGAATCAATTGACGTACAATTGGGCAGAGAGAATTGCAATAAAGTGTGGAGACCAGACAATCACTGTCACGTTGGTATCTCCATCTCCTTTGAAAATTCCTCTTTTATACAGACCAGACAAGGGTAATTTCAATGGATTAGGTTTCGGACATTGGGCTGGGATACGAGCGTTCGATCTGGACGATAAAATGAAAATTCGCGTGCAGTAGTGTAATGAAGTAATGACACCACTGGTGTGTTGTGTTACCACATGGCTGCGATTTTGAGGGAAAGATTTATTTATTCGCTCAGTGTAATCTCAAGCGGGACTCCAATAGTTTCATTTCATGAATTAAGATGGGAAGATATAACAGTTTTCTTTTCTTTGAGATCCCCACCAAAAGCAATCTTGTTAAGCGTTGACTCCTTCAGTCGTCTAAACTGATATGTTGTGACTTCGTGACCTACTTCCACTAAAATGAATTACCCATTCCAAAAACGTTCGATTAGGTATTTCGAATTCATTTCGTATTTGGTACTCTCTTTGCACTTTGGAAATCTAAATCAAAACTCAATCCTTGTAATACATTATCGCTTTGATTTAATTTATTTTAAAACTTATACCTATAGTAATATCATTTCTTCAACAAATTGCATTTTTCTATTCTTTCTAAATCATTTCACACTTTCACGTACTCATTGCACATCGTAAACAGTTTTGTTTCAGTCACTTCACTATTCACTATTTTATTCCCCGACAGTGTATGCATTTAAGTATTTGTATTATGCGCAGACCATCATTTAATCATTTTATGCTCTCTGGAATATTTTGCGATTGTGAAACGGTACCTTGAATTTATATACTTGATACAGGTTTTACGGCAAAAAATAAATCCTAACAGCCTGTTATTCAGTAGTGCAACTACTGTATGCGATTGGGCTGTCTGTCTGTGAGTTAGTTAGTTAGTCAGTTAGTTAGTCAGTCAGTTAGTTAGTGAGATAGCGCTGTAACTCAAGAACGGTTAAACTTTTTTGGAATCTGTTTTCACATTATGAAAATATACGTTCCCCTTATGAACAGGTTCGTAAATGAGCAAAATTGGGCAACGCCTTCCCCTTAAAGGGGAAGGTTTAACTGTTCGTGTTATACGTATGTTGTGTATTGGGTGTTGTGTTGTGTGTATGTTGTGGTATGTGTCGTAGTCTGCACTGACGACCACTATATGTCGTAGTCTGCTCTGGTGACCAGTACGTGTTGCTTTAGAATACATTAAAGTAAATTGAAACGTTTTTGAATCGTTTGAAATAATTTCAAACTTTTGAATATTTTGAAATAAATAAAAATATTTCGGTTGCATTACTGTGATATATCCGTTTTGTAATGGTTTATTTATAGTAGACTGTGCATAGGAGAAAGCTACAAAAATTATCTTATGGGAATAGAGATTTTATGTGTAGTTGGTAAAAATGCAGTGTTTAGATTTTCTGTTTAATCAGGCAGACAGTGCATGATTCTTTGTCTGCTAGCGAATAGGCTTATGAAAGTAAATATTTCTGCATACTTTGTTTCTGAGGATGAATATTAAAAACAATATTCGGTATATGAAAAGAAAATACCCAAAGGGAGGGAAAAGTTGAAGCGACAGATAATAAATCAGCTCCTCCCAATCAAGAATAAACAAATTTCCAATTTTCTTTGGCTGCAAGTTTTGGCGGTTGTAAATCAAGTCATTAAAATTGCAAACTGTTATCGTAGTATTCAAATGAGGAAATTTAGAAGCACATCCTCTGCCAAGAAAGCTTTACATTATTCTCATCTTGAGCTCTCTTGGTTTGCTTACGTTTTCACTTTTCACAAAGAGTATTAACATTGACTGGAAACTGAATGGGAAGTATTATCATGCAATGTATTATGCAATCGCATAAAGAATTAGCTCCGGAGGGCAACAGCTACATTCATTCATGTATGCACATCTCAGCCTTAAATTTCGTTTGCGTTTGACACGTTGTGGGCAATGAATCTCTAGAGCCTGGTTTTTCCTTCCCTCTATATTCCAAAGGTTTCTCCTGTCCTTTCTTCTCCTCTATGAATTCTCGGCGGAATCTATAAGTAGGCGGACGGAAAGTACCTTCCACACTATCTACTCCAACAACACACGTCTCATCCTCAAACTTCCTCACCCACATTATATTACACAGCACATCTCCACACCACATCCACAACAACTTTTATCATTCCTGCATTGCCCACGTCCGTCTCTGTCCCAGTTATGTTCACATCCTACATTTACAACTGGAAATGTAAACACTGCAGCCATGCATACATCGACACTGTTGTTGCTTTTCCTTTCCCTTCAACTTTCTCCTTTTGTCATTCTAGAATTCATTCTAACTCATATTTTTTCATGTGTGACAGTCATCGTCTCATCCTTCTTTTCAGTTTTCCCTAACAATAAAAATATTCTTTCAATGAGCATAAGAAACTCTATATCTATTCAAAGAGCACTTTGACACTGTACAGTCTACAATTTGGCATTTCTTCTTCACTATGCAACACCGACGTAGTAAGCCGATTGTACATTGTACATCATTCAGGTAGATAGAGAAGGTCATAGTCTGCCTTTCAATTTGTCAAACTGTCTTATTTGATTTATTTCGATGAACAAGTCTTCCATATTTATGGACATTTTAAATCAAATATTGTACGTAGATTTTCTATTATAGAATTAAACAATTATTATTCTATTCGTACTATTTGTGCTTCGAGGCACACCTACATCCTAAAACAAAAGCATTTCTTTCTACAAGCGGGCAGTGGAAATGCACAGATTTCTATTAGAGGTTCTACTAATCAATAATGCAAATAAGCGATTTTTAGAAACATCAAAAATATTTCTGGAATGTTACGCTGACCAGATGAAACTACTTAAAAGCTTCAAAGATTATACATACATATGCAAAAAATACAGATACGAGGAGGAGCCCATACATGTGTACTAAAATATTAGTGGTCATTTTAGTTCAAGCCAAACCACTGCATTCTATATTCCGATAAAAATCAATTATGACCACCGTCGTAGAAGTAATTTTTTGAAGCTTCCCTGAGAAATTCCAATCCTAGTACTGACTAATTTTGGCAGCTTCCCTGAGAAATTCCAATCCTAGTACTGACTAATTTTGGCAGCTTCCCTGAGAAATTCCAATCCTAGCACTGACTATTTTTGGCAGCTTCCCTGAGAAATTCCAATCCTAGTACTGACTAATTTTGGCAGCTTCCCTGAGAAATTCCAATCCTAGCACTGACTATTTTTGGCAGCTTCCCTGAGAAATTCCAATGCTAGCACTGACTATTTTTCGCAGCTTCCCTGAGAAATTCCAATGCTAGCACTGACTATTTTTGGCAGCTTCCCTGAGAAATTCCAATCCTAGCACTGACTATTTTTGGCAGCTTCCCTGAGAAATTCCAATCCTAGCACTGAGAAATTCCAATCCTAGCACTGACTATTTTTGGCAGCTTCCCTGAGAAATTCCAATCCTAGCACTGAGAAATTCCAATCCTAGCACTGAGAAATTCCAATCCTAGCACTGAGAAATTCCAATCCTAGCACTGAGAAATTCCAATCCTAGCACTGACTACAGCTTCCCTGAGAAATTCCAATCCTAGCACTGAGAAATTCCAATCCTAGCACTGAGAAATTCCAAGCCTAGCACAGACTATTTTTGGCAGCTTCCCTGAGAAATTCCAGTCCTAGCACTGACTATTTTTGGCAGCTTCCCTGAGAAATTCCAATCCTAGCACTGACTATTTTTGGCAGCTTCCCTGAGAAATTCCAATCCTAGCACTGACTATTTTTGGCAGCTTCCCTGAGAAATTCCAATCCTAGCACTGACTATTTTTGGCAGCTTCCCTGAGAAATTCCAATCCTAGCACTGACTATTTTTGGCAGCTTCCCTGAGAAATTCCAATCCTAGCACTGAGAAATTCCAATCCTAGCACTGACTATTTTTGGCAGCTTCCCTGAGAAATTCCAATCCTAGCACTGACTATTTTTGGCAGCTTCCCTGAGAAATTCCAATCCTAGCACTGACTATTTTTGGCAGCTTCCCTGAGAAATTCCAATCCTAGCACTGAGAAATTCCAATCCTAGCACTGAGAAATTCCAATCCTAGCACTGAGAAATTCCAATCCTAGCACTGACTATTTTTGGCAGCTTCCCTGAGAAATTCCAATCCTAGCACTGACTATTTTTGGCAGCTTCCCTGAGAAATTCCAATCCTAGCACTGACTATTTTTGGCAGCTTCCCTGAGAAATTCCAATCCTAGCACTGACTATTTTTGGCAGCTTCCCTGAGAAATTCCAATCCTAGCACTGACTATTTTTGGCAGCTTCCCTGAGAAATTCCAATCCTAGCACTGACTATTTTTGGCAGCTTCCCTGAGAAATTCCAATCCTAGCACTGACTATTTTTGGCAGCTTCCCTGAGAAATTCCAATCCTAGCACTGACTATTTTTGGCAGCTTCCCTGAGAAATTCCAATCCTAGCACTGACTATTTTTGGCAGCTTCCCTGAGAAATTCCAATCCTAGCACTGACTATTTTTGGCAGCTTCCCTGAGAAATTCCAATCCTAGCACTGACTATTTTTGGCAGCTTCCCTGAGAAATTCCAATCCTAGCACTGACTATTTTTGGCAGCTTCCCTGAGAAATTCCAATCCTAGCACTGACTATTTTTGGCAGCTTCCCTGAGAAATTCCAATCCTAGCACTGAGAAATTCCAATCCTAGCACTGACTATTTTTGGCAGCTTCCCTGAGAAATTCCAATCCTAGCACTGACTATTTTTGGCAGCTTCCCTGAGAAATTCCAATCCTAGCACTGACTATTTTTGGCAGCTTCCCTGAGAAATTCCAATCCTAGCACTGACTATTTTTGGCAGCTTCCCTGAGAAATTCCAATCCTAGCACTGACTATTTTTGGCAGCTTCCCTGAGAAATTCCAATCCTAGCACTGACTATTTTTGGCAGCTTCCCTGAGAAATTCCAATCCTAGCACTGAGAAATTCCAATCCTAGCACTGACTATTTTTGGCAGCTTCCCTGAGAAATTCCAATCCTAGCACTGACTATTTTTGGCAGCTTCCCTGAGAAATTCCAATCCTAGCACTGACTATTTTTGGCAGCTTCCCTGAGAAATTCCAATCCTAGCACTGACTATTTTTGGCAGCTTCCCTGAGAAATTCCAATCCTAGCACTGACTATTTTTGGCAGCTTCCCTGAGAAATTCCAATCCTAGCACTGACTATTTTTGGCAGCTTCCCTGAGAAATTCCAATCCTAGCACTGACTATTTTTGGCAGCTTCCCTGAGAAATTCCAATCCTAGCACTGACTATTTTTGGCAGCTTCCCTGAGAAATTCCAATCCTAGCACTGAGAAAATACAATCCTAGCACTGACTATTTTTGGCAGCTTCCCTGAGAAATTCCAATCCTAGCACTGACTATTTTTGGAAGCTTCCCTGAGAAATTCCAACCCTAGCACTGAGAACTTCCAATCCTAACACTGACTATTTTTGGCAGCTTCCCTGAGAAATTCCAATCCTAGCACTGACTATTTTTGGCAGCTTCCCTGAGAAATTCCAATCCTAGCACTGACTATTTTTGGCAGCTTCCCTGAGAAATTCCAATCCTAGCACTGAGAAATTCCAATCCTAGCACTGACTATTTTTGGCAGCTTCCCTGAGAAATTCCAATCCTAGCACTGACTATTTTTGGCAGCTTCCCTGAGAAATTCCAATCCTAGCACTGACTATTTTTGGCAGCTTCCCTGAGAAATTCCAATCCTAGCACTGACTATTTTTGGCAGCTTCCCTGAGAAATTCCAATCCTAGCACTGACTATTTTTGGCAGCTTCCCTGAGAAATTCCAATCCTAGCACTGAGAAATTCCAATCCTAGCACTGACTATTTTTGGCAGCTTCCCTGAGAAATTCCAATCCTAGCACTGACTATTTTTGGAAGCTTCCCTGAGAAATTCCAACCCTAGCACTGAGAACTTCCAATCCTAACACTGACTATTTTTGGCAGCTTCCCTGAGAAATTCCAATCCTAGCACTGACTATTTTTGGCAGCTTCCCTGAGAAATTCCAATCCTAGCACTGACTATTTTTGGCAGCTTCCCTGAGAAATTCCAATCCTAGCACTGAGAAATTCCAATCCTAGCACTGACTATTTTTGGCAGCTTCCCTGAGAAATTCCAATCCTAGCACTGACTATTTTTGGCAGCTTCCCTGAGAAATTCCAATCCTAGCACTGACTATTTTTGGCAGCTTCCCTGAGAAATTCCAATCCTAGCACTGACTATTTTTGGCAGCTTCCCTGAGAAATTCCAATCCTAGCACTGACTATTTTTGGCAGCTTCCCTGAGAAAGTACAGTTCTAGCACTGACTATTTTTGGCAGCTTCCCTGAGAAATTCCAATTCTAGCACTGATTATTTTTGGCAGCTTCCCTGAGAAATTCCAATCCTAGCACTGAGAAATTCCAATCCTAGCGCTGACTATTTTTGGCAGCTTCCCTGAGAAATTCCAATCCTAGCACTGACTATTTTTGGCAGCTTCCCTGAGAAATTCCAATCCTAGCACTGACTATTTTTGGCAGCTTCCCTGAGAAATTCCAATGCTAGCACTGACTATTTTTGGCAGCTTCCCTGAGAAATTCCAATCCTAGCACTGACTATTTTTGGCAGCTTCCCTGAGAAATTCCAATCCTAGCACTGACTATTTTTGGCAGCTTCCCTGAGAAATTCCAATCCTAGCACTGACTATTTTTGGCAGCTTCCCTGAGAAATTCCAATCCTAGCACTGACTATTTTTGGCAGCTTCCCTGAGAAATTCCAATCCTAGCACTGACTATTTTTGGCAGCTTCCCTGAGAAATTCCAATCCTAGCACTGAGAAATTCCAATCCTAGCACTGACTATTTTTGGCAGCTTCCCTGAGAAATTCCAATCCTAGCACTGACTATTTTTGGCAGCTTCCCTGAGAAATTCCAATCCTAGCACTGAGAACTTCCAATCCTAGCACTGACTATTTTTGGCAGCTTCCCTGAGAAATTCCAATCCTAGCACTGACTATTTTTGGCAGCTTCCCTGAGAAATTCCAATCCTAGCACTGACTATTTTTGGCAGCTTCCCTGAGAAATTCCAATCCTAGCACTGAGAAATTCCAATCCTAGCACTGACTATTTTTGGCAGCTTCCCTGAGAAATTCCAATCCTAGCACTGACTATTTTTGGCAGCTTCCCTGAGAAATTCCAATCCTAGCACTGACTATTTTTGGCAGCTTCCCTGAGAAATTCCAATCCTAGCACTGACTATTTTTGGCAGCTTCCCTGAGAAATTCCAATCCTAGCACTGACTATTTTTGGCAGCTTCCCTGAGAAATTACAATCCTAGCACTGACTATTTTTGGCAGCTTCCCTGAGAAATTCCAATCCTAGCACTGACTATTTTTGGCAGCTTCCCTGAGAAATTCCAATCCTAGCACTGAGAAATTCCAATCCTAGCACTGACTATTTTTGGCAGCTTCCCTGAGAAATTCCAATCCTAGCACTGACTATTTTTGGCAGCTTCCCTGAGAAATTCCAATCCTAGCACTGACTATTTTTGGCAGCTTCCCTGAGAAATTCCAATCCTAGCACTGACTATTTTTGGCAGCTTCCCTGAGAAATTCCAATCCTAGCACTGACTATTTTTGGCAGCTTCCCTGAGAAATTCCAATCCTAGCACTGACTATTTTTGGCAGCTTCCCTGAGAAATTCCAATCCTAGCACTGACTATTTTTGGCAGCTTCCCTGAGAAATTCCAATCCTAGCACTGACTATTTTTGGCAGCTTCCCTGAGAAATTCCAATCCTAGCACTGATTACAGCTTCCCTGAGAAATTCCAATCCTAGCACTGAGAAATTCCAATCGATTTTGGCAGCTTCCCTGAGAAATTCCAATCCTAGCACTGACTATTTTTGGCAGCTTCCCTGAGAAATTCCAATCCTAGCACTGACTATTTTTGGCAGCTTCCCTGAGAAATTCCAATACTAGCACTGACTATTTTTGGCAGCTTCCCTGAGAAATTCCAATCCTAGCACTGACTATTTTTGGCAGCTTCCCTGAGAAATTCCAATCCTAGCACTGGGAAATTCAAATCCTAGCACTGACTATTTTTGGCAGCTTCCCTGAGAAATTCCAATCCTAGCACTGACTACTTTTGGCAGCTTCCCTGAGAAATTCCAATACTAGCACTGACTAGAAGCTTCCCTGAGAAATTCCAATCCTAGCACTGACTATTTTTGGCAGCTTCCCTGAGAAATTCCAATCCTAGCACTGACTATTTTTGGCAGCTTCCCTGAGAAATTCCAATCCTAGCACTGACTATTTTTGGCAGCTTCCCTGAGAAATTCCAATCCTAGCACTGACTATTTTTGGCAGCTTCCCTGAGAAATTCCAATCCTAGCACTGACTATTTTTGGCAGCTTCCCTGAGAAATTCCAATCCTAGCACTGACTATTTTTGGCAGCTTCCCTGAGAAATTCCAATCCTAGCACTGACTATTTTTGGCAGCTTCCCTGAGAAATTCCAATTCTAGCACTGATTATTTTTGGCAGCTTCCCTGAGAAATTCCAATCCTAGCACTGAGAAATTCCAATCCTAGCACTGACTATTTTTGGCAGCTTCCCTGAGAAATTCCAATCCTAGCACTGACTATTTTTGGCAGCTTCCATGAGAAATTCCAATCCTAGCACTGACTATTTTTGGCAGCTTCCCTGAGAAATTCCAATCCTAGCACTGACTAATTTTGGCAGCTTCCCTGAGAAATTCCAATCCTAGCACTGACTATTTTTGGCAGCTTCCCTGAGAAATTCCAATCCTAGCACTGACTATTTTTGGCAGCTTCCCTGAGAAATTCCAATCCTAGCACTGACTATTTTTGGCAGCTTCCCTGAGAAATTCCAATCCTAGCACTGACTATTTTTGGCAGCTTCCCTGAGAAATTCCAATCCTAGCACTGACTATTTTTGGCAGCTTCCCTGAGAAATTCCAATCCTAGCACTGAGAAATTCCAATCCTAGCACTGACTATTTTTGGCAGCTTCCCTGAGAAATTCCAATCCTAGCACTGACTATTTTTGGCAGCTTCCCTGAGAAATTCCAATCCTAGCACTGACTATTTTTGGCAGCTTCCCTGAGAAATTCCAATCCTAGCACTGACTATTTTTGGCAGCTTCCCTGAGAAATTCCAATCCTAGCACTGACTATTTTTGGCAGCTTCCCTGAGAAATTCCAATCCTAGCACTGACTATTTTTGGCAGCTTCCCTGAGAAATTCCAATCCTAGCACTGACTATTTTTGGCAGCTTCCCTGAGAAATTCCAATCCTAGCACTGGGAAATTCAAATCCTAGCACTGACTATTTTTGGCAGCTTCCCTGAGAAATTCCAATCCTAGCACTGACTACTTTTGGCAGCTTCCCTGAGAAATTCCAATACTAGCACTGACTATTTTTGGCAGCTTCCCTGAGAAATTCCAATCCTAGCACTGACTATTTTTGGCAGCTTCCCTGAGAAATTCCAATCCTAGCACTGACTATTTTTGGCAGCTTCCCTGAGAAATTCCAATCCTAGCACTGACTATTTTTGGCAGCTTCCCTGAGAAATTCCAATCCTAGCACTGACTATTTTTGGCAGCTTCCCTGAGAAATTCCAATCCTAGCACTGACTATTTTTGGCAGCTTCCCTGAGAAATTCCAATCCTAGCACTGACTATTTTTGGCAGCTTCCCTGAGAAATTCCAATCCTAGCACTGATTACAGCTTCCCTGAGAAATTCCAATCCTAGCACTGACTATTTTTGGCAGCTTCCCTGAGAAATTCCAATCCTAGCACTGACTATTTTTGGCAGCTTCCCTGAGAAATTCCAATCCTAGCACTGACTATTTTTGGCAGCTTCCCTGAGAAATTCCAATCCTAGCACTGACTATTTTTGGCAGCTTCCCTGAGAAATTCCAATCCTAGCACTGACTATTTTTGGCAGCTTCCCTGAGAAATTCCAATCCTAGCACTGACTATTTTTGGCAGCTTCCCTGAGAAATTCCAATCCTAGCACTGACTATTTTTGGCAGCTTCCCTGAGAAATTCCAATCCTAGCACTGACTATTTTTGGCAGCTTCCTGAGATTCCATCTAGCACTGAAATTCCAATCCTAGCACTGACTATTTTTGGCAGCTTCCCTGAGAAATTCCAATCCTAGCACTGACTATTTTTGGCAGCTTCCCTGAGAAATTCCAATCCTAGCACTGACTATTTTTGGCAGCTTCCCTGAGAAATTCCAATCCTAGCACTGACTATTTTTGGCAGCTTCCCTGAGAAATTCCAATCCTAGCACTGACTATTTTTGGCAGCTTCCCTGAGAAATTCCAATCCTAGCACTGACTATTTTTGGCAGCTTCCCTGAGAAATTCCAATCCTAGCACTGACTATTTTTGGCAGCTTCCCTGAGAAATTCCAATCCTAGCACTGACTATTTTTGGCAGCTTCCCTGAGAAATTCCAATCCTAGCACTGACTATTTTTGGCAGCTTCCCTGAGAAATTCCAATCTACTTGCACTGAGAACTTCCAATCCTAGCACTGACTATTTTTGGCAGCTTCCCTGAGAAATTCCAATCCTAGCACTGACTATTTTTGGCAGCTTCCCTGAGAAATTCCAATCCTAGCACTGACTATTTTTGGCAGCTTCCCTGAGAAATTCCAATCCTAGCACTGACTATTTTTGGCAGCTTCCCTGAGAAATTCCAATCCTAGCACTGACTATTTTTGGCAGCTTCCCTGAGAAATTCCAATCCTAGCACTGACTATTTTTGGCAGCTTCCCTGAGAAATTCCAATCCTAGCACTGACTATTTTTGGCAGCTTCCCTGAGAAATTCCAATCCTAGCACTGACTACAGCTTCCCTGAGAAATTCCAATCCTAGCACTGATTACAGCTTCCCTGAGAAATTCCAATCCTAGCACTGACTATTTTTGGCAGCTTCCCTGAGAAATTCCAATCCTAGCACTGACTATTTTTGGCAGCTTCCCTGAGAAATTCCAATCCTAGCACTGACTATTTTTGGCAGCTTCCCTGAGAAATTCCAATCCTAGCACTGATTACAGCTTCCCTGAGAAATTCCAATCCTAGCACTGACTATTTTTGGCAGCTTCCCTGAGAAATTCCAATCCTAGCACTGACTATTTTTGGCAGCTTCCCTGAGAAATTCCAATCCTAGCACTGACTATTTTTGGCAGCTTCCCTGAGAAATTCCAATCCTAGCACTGACTATTTTTGGCAGCTTCCCTGAGAAATTCCAATCCTAGCACTGACTATTTTTGGCAGCTTCCCTGAGAAATTCCAATCCTAGCACTGACTATTTTTGGCAGCTTCCCTGAGAAATTCCAATCCTAGCACTGACTATTTTTGGCAGCTTCCCTGAGAAATTCCAATCCTAGCACTGACTATTTTTGGCAGCTTCCCTGAGAAATTCCAATCCTAGCACTGACTATTTTTGGCAGCTTCCCTGAGAAATTCCAATCCTAGCACTGAGAAATTCCAATCCTAGCACTGACTATTTTTGGCAGCTTCCCTGAGAAATTCCAATCCTAGCACTGACTATTTTTGGCAGCTTCCCTGAGAAATTCCAATCCTAGCACTGATTACAGCTTCCCTGAGAAATTCCAATCCTAGCACTGACTATTTTTGGCAGCTTCCCTGAGAAATTCCAATCCTAGCACTGACTATTTTTGGCAGCTTCCCTGAGAAATTCCAATCCTAGCACTGACTATTTTTGGCAGCTTCCCTGAGAAATTCCAATCCTAGCACTGACTATTTTTGGCAGCTTCCCTGAGAAATTCCAATCCTAGCACTGACTATTTTTGGCAGCTTCCCTGAGAAATTCCAATCCTAGCACTGACTATTTTTGGCAGCTTCCCTGAGAAATTCCAATCCTAGCACTGACTATTTTTGGCAGCTTCCCTGAGAAATTCCAATCCTAGCACTGACTATTTTTGGCAGCTTCCCTGAGAAATTCCAATCCTAGCACTGACTATTTTTGGCAGCTTCCCTGAGAAATTCCAATCCTAGCACTGACTACAGCTTCCCTGAGAAATTCCAATCCTAGCACTGACTACAGCTTCCCTGAGAAATTCCAATCCTAGCACTGACTACAGCTTCCCTGAGAAATTCCAATCCTAGCACTGATTACAGCTTCCCTGAGAAATTCCAATCCTAGCACTGACTATTTTTGGCAGCTTCCCTGAGAAATTCCAATCCTAGCACTGACTATTTTTGGCAGCTTCCCTGAGAAATTCCAATCCTAGCACTGACTATTTTTGGCAGCTTCCCTGAGAAATTCCAATCCTAGCACTGACTATTTTTGGCAGCTTCCCTGAGAAATTCCAATCCTAGCACTGACTATTTTTGGCAGCTTCCCTGAGAAATTCCAATCCTAGCACTGACTATTTTTGGCAGCTTCCCTGAGAAATTCCAATCCTAGCACTGACTATTTTTGGCAGCTTCCCTGAGAAATTCCAATCCTAGCACTGACTATTTTTGGCAGCTTCCCTGAGAAATTCCAATCCTAGCACTGATTACAGCTTCCCTGAGAAATTCCAATCCTAGCACTGACTATTTTTGGCAGCTTCCCTGAGAAATTCCAATCCTAGCACTGACTACAGCTTCCCTGAGAAATTCCAATCCTAGCACTGACTACAGCTTCCCTGAGAAATTCCAATCCTAGCACTGACTACAGCTTCCCTGAGAAATTCCAATCCTAGCACTGACTACAGCTTCCCTGAGAAATTCCAATCCTAGCACTGATTACAGCTTCCCTGAGAAATTCCAATCCTAGCACTGACTATTTTTGGCAGCTTCCCTGAGAAATTCCAATCCTAGCACTGACTATTTTTGGCAGCTTCCCTGAGAAATTCCAATCCTAGCACTGACTATTTTTGGCAGCTTCCCTGAGAAATTCCAATCCTAGCACTGACTATTTTTGGCAGCTTCCCTGAGAAATTCCAATACTAGCACTGACTATTTTTGGCAGCTTCCCTGAGAAATTCCAATCCTAGCACTGACTATTTTTGGCAGCTTCCCTGAGAAATTCCAATCCTAGCACTGACTATTTTTGGCAGCTTCCCTGAGAAATTCCAATCCTAGCACTGACTATTTTTGGCAGCTTCCCTGAGAAATTCCAATCCTAGCACTGACTATTTTTGGCAGCTTCCCTGAGAAATTCCAATCCTAGCACTGACTATTTTTGGCAGCTTCCCTGAGAAATTCCAATCCTAGCACTGACTATATTAGTCAGCTTCCCTGAGAAATTCCAATCCTAGCACTGACTATTTTTGGCAGCTTCCCTGAGAAATTCCAATCGTAGCACTGACTATTTTTGGCAGCTTCCCTGAGAAATTCCAATCCTAGCACTGACTACAGCTTCCCTGAGAAATTCCAATCCTAGCACTGATTACAGCTTCCCTGAGAAATTCCAATCCTAGCACTGACTATTTTTGGCAGCTTCCCTGAGAAATTCCAATCCTAGCACTGACTATTTTTGGCAGCTTCCCTGAGAAATTCCAATCCTAGCACTGACTATTTTTGGCAGCTTCCCTGAGAAATTCCAATCCTAGCACTGACTATTTTTGGCAGCTTCCCTGAGAAATTCCAATCCTAGCACTGACTATTTTTGGCAGCTTCCCTGAGAAATTCCAATCCTAGCACTGACTATTTTTGGCAGCTTCCCTGAGAAATTCCAATCCTAGCACTGACTATTTTTGGCAGCTTCCCTGAGAAATTCCAATCCTAGCACTGACTATTTTTGGCAGCTTCCCTGAGAAATTCCAATCCTAGCACTGACTATTTTTGGCAGCTTCCCTGAGAAATTCCAATCCTAGCACTGACTATTTTTGGCAGCTTCCCTGAGAAATTCCAATCCTAGCACTGACTATTTTTGGCAGCTTCCCTGAGAAATTCCAATCCTAGCACTGACTATTTTTGGCAGCTTCCCTGAGAAATTCCAATCCTAGCACTGACTATTTTTGGCAGCTTCCCTGAGAAATTCCAATCCTAGCACTGATTACAGCTTCCCTGAGAAATTCCAATCCTAGCACTGACTATTTTTGGCAGCTTCCCTGAGAAATTCCAATCCTAGCACTGAGAAATTCCAATCCTAGCACTGACTATTTTTGGCAGCTTCCCTGAGAAATTCCAATTCTAGCACTGACTATTTTTGGCAGCTTCCCTGAGAAATTCCAATCCTAGCACTGACTATTTTTGGCAGCTTCCCTGAGAAATTCCAATCCTAGCACTGACTATTTTTGGCAGCTTCCCTGAGAAATTCCAATCCTAGCACTGACTATTTTTGGCAGCTTCCCTGAGAAATTCCAATCCTAGCACTGACTATTTTTGGCAGCTTCCCTGAGAAATTCCAATCCTAGCACTGACTATTTTTGGCAGCTTCCCTGAGAAATTCCAATTCTAGCACTGACTATTTTTGGCAGCTTCCCTGAGAAATTCCAATACTAGCACTGACTATTTTTGTCAGCTTCCCTGAGAAATTCCAATCCTAGCACTGACTATTTTTGGCAGCTTCCCTGAGAAATTCCAATCCTAGCACTGACTATTTTTGGCAGCTTCCCTGAGAAATTCCAATCCTAGCACTGACTATTTTTGGCAGCTTCCCTGAGAAATTCCAATCCTAGCACTGACTATTTTTGGCAGCTTCCCTGAGAAATTCCAATTCTAGCACTGACTATTTTTGGCAGCTTCCCTGAGAAATTCCATTTCTAGCACTGACTATTTTTGGCAGCTTCTTTGAGAAATTCCAATCCTAGCACTGAATATTTTGGCAGCT